>VWPU01003749.1:0-600000 GCA_013398955.1 Callaeas wilsoni
GCCCCGCCCCGCCCCGCCCCTGCAGTCACGATAAAGCGCAGCAGTTCGTTCTCAGTCGCGCTTCCACGAAGGGCAAGTTACGCGCAGCAGAATCTGAAATAAAATCGCCTCTCTTTGGCAACACTAAGAGAAAACCCGTGGCACCAGTTTTCACTTTGGCAGTACTGCGATTTTTTAATTACTCTGTGTCCTGCGGAGATTTTAGGCAGGCGGTGTGGTAATGAAAGATGCCAGGCAGGCGCGTTCTTGAGGAAGGGTTTTCCTCCATCTTGCGGCTTAGGAGTGCAGAAACGGGCAAGTAGGGAGACAGACTACTGAGAAACACAAGGCATGAGATGCATCAGTCTATAAGCGCCCTGCCGTCTAATTATTATTATTTAAATGGTATCTATTTCATAGAACTGTAGAATGGTTTGAGTTGGAGGGGACCTTAAAGATCTAGTTCCAAGCTCCCTGCTACGAGCAGGGCCACCTTCCACTAGACCAGGCTGTTGTAACATCAAGTACAAACCAGCAGCCAAATTAGGTGCATACTGTCATTTAAATATGAGCATTATCATTTTAGCACGAGCAAGTGAATGTTTCATGAGTGTGTACATCGGCAACAGTTGGTGGGAGCACCATGAAAAAGTACTCAAAACCTTCCAGGATGCACGTGTTTTAGCTTGTCTCATGTGCTCTGTGCCGTGCCTAAGACACCTCACGTGTTTTCAGGCACACAGAAAAGAAGAGATGCAGTCTTTACATCATAACTTAATTGCCTGTGCAATTAACTCTCTTACAAAAAAGTGGGGGTGGCAAGAAAAAGAAGGGAAGTTCTTGGCAAAAGGTTGATTGGAAAGCTGCATGGAACTGCAAAAATTAAGAAAGAGGAAAGGATAAAAAATGTAATGTAGTGTGGGAAAACCTTGGGAGGAGGGCATGCAGCAGTGTAGGAAGGAGCCAGCTCAGAGCAGGAGCTGGGAATTGCATGGAGCTTGAGAGACCAAGGCTAAAAACCATTAAGCACTGGTGAAAGAAGATAAACAATCTGTGGATTTAGAAACTGAAGAAAATTACTGTAACAGAATAAATCTTGAGATGTTCATGGGAGTGTTTTTTAAAAACGGGAGATCAGGCAGTTTCTTTAGGGTCTGGAAAATATTTTCAGTTGAAAACAAATACATGTAAGACAACAATCCTGTGTTTACTTCCAGATATCTGAATATACTGGTATGGGCTGTGGTATGAAAGAGTCTGATTAAGTTGGTCCTGTTATTTTCTGAACATCTGCAACCCCTTTTGCTCATCTTTTATATCTGGGGCAGACAGCTTTTAGGGACTTTATTATCTTTGTCTAGATCTTTAGTACATTTTTAACAGGAGAAAATAAACAATGACTTTGGAAAATTAAAAACTCTTTCCAAATGTTTTGAAGACAAAATGATGTCATTGTCACATAACACAGTGTACTTCTTTGAACTCTCTTTGTGCTTCTGGTTTAGTTCTTTCACTGGTAAAGGAATTCTCAGTTTAAGAAACAGTTATCTTCCAGCACCAGTCACCTTCTCTGACTACGGCTATTCTGCTGTGTTCTTACCAGAATGCCTTGCCTTCAGGGTCCACACCAGTACCTTAGGCCCTCCATTTGTAGTTGTCTAGGTTTCTTCTGTCAGGTTTCCAAAAGCTTCTTGAGATGTACAGTTAGCTCACTAACGGGACTGACAGCTGGTCTCACTGATACTTAGCACTTATGTCCACCCTTCTGCTCTCTCATACTCATCTATTCACTACTGTATTACCACTCTCCAGATCTGTTCCTCCCCCCATAAGTAGAGGCTGCCCAAATTACTTCCCCCTTTTTCCTCTGTTTCAGTTAAATCTCCTTATGCTAACACTACTGCCAGGACATAGTATCTTCAAGATGACTCCATGAGTATCTCCACTGGGAAAATACCCAAACAGACTCCTTATAGCAACAGTTAAATACATGCACTGATCTTCACTGTTTTGTTGCACCTTTGATTTCATTTTCCTGGGACCAGATTTCCAATGAATTCCCCAGATCCCTGTTTCTGTGCTATCTCAGAACACATTTTCTCAAGACTCTCATGTATCATTAGTCCCAACATACAGGCAACCCCGCTGCTACTAAAATACCCTTATTCTCTGCAAGGCTGCCAGTCCCTTGCCAATTCTAGTACTTCCTCTCCTACTTGGGACAGTCTCATTTCATTTGCTCTGCCATTGCTTTTTACTTCACTTACTCACAGCTCGGTGACACACATGCCTCTCAGTTCCATTTCTCCCTTACTATCACTTATAGCTACCTGCAACACACAGTGTTCTATTTACACTGATACGAAATGGAAAATTCCCTTTCAGGGGTAATTCTCAGGCTCTTATTCTGCTGCTGAGCAGTCCTTTCAGCACCTTTCCCCACCAGAGCATAGATTTCTGTTTCCAGGTGTATCTCTGTCTTTTTTGTGAGTTCTACCAGGCAAGTTTTTATTCAAACAATATATTCTTGAAAGAAAAACAGATGCTGTAATATCAATCTACTTCCACCATGAGCCTTCACTTCAGATGTATTTAAGATTCACAGTGATTGTGGATGAATGACACCTGCAGTGAACTTCGAATAAATAGTTACTCTGGCCCACAGCTTGCTCCTTGCAGTGCTTTCTTCTTCTCAGTGTTTATGGGAGTAGTTTTGGCAGCGGGCCACTTCCAGGACTGTAATATTTCAGTGGTTCATTGTACATCAAGTCACTGACATTTCTGAGGAGGGACATGCAGCGTGGTACCTACAACAACAACTAGTTAATGAGCCCTAATCACCAGTCCTAGACCAAACTAAGGAGCTCTGGAGAAAAGTTAATAACCTTTTTTTTCCTCCCTCTCTTCCATAGCACACCTCACAGCTATGCTGCATTTTTATCCAAGCATTCCTCAGACTCTGGCCAGGAACATCTGGCAACAATCATCTATTTATTTCTAGATTTTGTCCTAAAGGCAACTAAAAGCCAGGGAGCTTTCTCTCTGGACTAAATCAGTGTCCCTCAGGGCTTATATGGCAAATAGCTTACCATTGTTAATTGATACACCTTTAATTTTTTTTGGAGCCATTCCCTTAATACAAGCCAAATATTCAAAAGTGATACAGTTAATAAGATTTTATAACTGTGTTATTAATATTTGAGAAAATTTTAATATAATTCCGAAGATACTTAAAAAATGCCTTAAATAAAAAACAATTATAAAATATTTTACTCATTTTCAATTTGATACTGCCATCAAAGTTGCAGAAGAAAATGGACCAGCTGGATGTCACTTGCAGTATCTATCTGCTTTCACTTTTGCTCTCCTGTATGGAAAGAGTGAATGAAACAAGGTTTAGATTAAGAACAAATACAATTACACCTGGGTGTTTTCTCTGCCTCAAAGTGTTAAGAATGCATTGAAAGCAATTTTTCTTTAACTTTACTTCAAAGCACATATAAAGGCCTAACAACACTTTGGATTTGTTCATTAACTTTGTCTGCCTAAGGCGATAGAACTGCAGTGTCTAAAGTTAACCCTGACTTTCCCTTCAGATCATCATGATTGCGTTTTGTCTCCTCCGAGGAATGGAATTCAGGTTCCGTGTGATCTGAAGCTGACCACCTGTGAGAGCCCAGGAGTGTTCTCACATCACTTGCAGTTATCAGAAATAGTTTTCTGCGTTCCACCCACTGAATTAATGCAAATGTTTATACTATACAGTGACATAAAAGGCTTTAAAAATTCAAGACAGTTTCTTTAGTCTCAGCTCAGGGAGAAAACCAAAATTCCCACTACATAACATAAAGATTGTCCTTAATAAACACTATTTCTCTTTAAAATGCAACTTCTGTCTCTCCAAAATGTTCTGGTACCATAGGTATTGAAAAATGTTAAAAATTAGTTCAATTTTCATGATCAAAAAGATGAATCCCTCAACAACTCTATACTAAACAAACTGAACAACCTAGCTAAAGATTTCCAAATGAACTAATTTACAGGTAAATTCAAACCTGCAAATTTCAGCTAAAGAAGTGAAAATCCAGATTTTTAAAAAAAAAAAAAAAAGGTGGCAACCCTCAGGACTCAGGCACAACACTCACCAGTGGAAGAATGTAGATTTCAGGAACCTATCCCCCTGAAATCTAGCCCTCTTTTGTACCCCAGGTTTTACTGTAATTCCATCTCCCAGTAGTTTTTTAATCAGTACATTATTGAAGTACCTGTCAAGTAGCATTTCATGAAAAGTGCCTTCTTTCCTGGCTTTTCTAAGGGCTTTTGTATCTTCTTTGCTTATTTTAAGCTTTTTGTCTTGAAAACTTTGGAATTTCTTCCTGTAAGAGGGAAGAAAAACAGTAAAGAACTGAAACTTCTTTAAAATTTTCTTTTTCAACATAACAACAGCTGTGGTAAGAATCTTAGCTCCTATTAAAGCAGCAGATAACTGACCTAATAAAATCCAGCACAATGTCCCAGTACTAAGGTTGCACTAACGCTTCTGTAGGTGGAAACTATTCAGGTTTTATTTTTCCGGCAGCCTAAGTAAGAAAGAGTCCCTATGTGACTAACATGAAGTGGTTACAAATTCTAAAGAGCCCCTTCTTCAATTACCAGTATAAGAAATCAGGGAGCAAAAGCGTACTAGATGTAGTTGAAAGGTGCTGACTGCAGGGAAGCTGCAGGGGTTTTCTCTGCGAGAAAAAGCCAGGGGCTGCCCTGTCCTGGATAGAGCTGGCTCTCAAGACATCCACTACAGGACACAGCCAAATCCATCAGCAAAGCTGGTTGCACCTCTATGAAAACATATTTAAGATAAAGCAATATGCCACACAGGCAGAGAAGGAAAAAAGCCCTAAAAGTGCAATATGGCAGTGTGGGTATCAAGCACAGAGAAGGAGAGGAAGGAGATGCTTTAGGCACTGGAGCACATATTACCTTCCAGCCCATGAATAAAACCATACCAGAGCAGGGGAAAAGTGGGAAAGGAAAGGAGTGGCTGAAAGAAACCACTGTGTATTAACCCCATAGACCACCCAGCTTGGAGGAGCAGGTAGAGGAGTCTGGAGTGAAGCTGAGCCTGGGAGATTGGAGAAGGAAAGGCGGTGTTTTTAATTTTGGTCTCTCAGTACCCAAATCCATTTAAAAGGAAATAAATTTAATTCATTTTTCACAGTTAAACCTGGGACAGTATCTGGTACAGAATTGCTCCTTTATCTCAACCAATGAGCTTTCTCATCCCATTTTCTTCCCTTGTCCTGCTAATGAAAAGTGAGTGAAAGGATGGATGGGAGTTTGGCCCTTCCACCAATGATGGCCCCAATTAGAAGCAAAAAATGTACTTGAGCCTGTTACTAGCTCTAAAATACGTACACATAATTGATTTCACACTGTTTAACGTTTCCTTTGTCTTCTTGTGGAACTTCATCTTTCTTCTTAGCCTCTCTTTCAGCACACGTACGAATCTAGTAGTTGAAGGAAAAAAGAAAAAAACAATCAAAACACAATAGAAAACATCTGCATTTTAAAAACTGTAAGTTACAGGGTAATGATGACTACATATCCTTCATAACAGAATGAGAGTCAAAGTGACTTTTCAAGTTCACACTATTCAAACTGGTTAACCAGAGACAACTGCAATAAAAGTAAGAGCTGCCCAAAACATGCAAAATGCTAAGTGTAATCCTTGATACTACTGACTAGTTAGACACCTGTCTCTACTTGGAGAGACGTATAGATTTTCCATGTTCAGATAAAGTCAAGACAGTCTTTTTAGATTCTCTTAAAAGATCTAAAAAGACTGTCTTGACTGTATAGATTTTCCATGTTCAGATAAAGTCAAGACAGTCTTTTTAGATTCTCTTAAAAGATCTCCCCTTCTGCATCATTCTGGTAAACCCTTCTCTGTCCCTGATTCGGTCATAATTCCCCTCTTCTGTCCCAAGCTGTTTAGAACTACCTGGAAGATCACACAGACTGTTTTGTCCTCCTGAGCGGTAAAGTATCTTCCTGTTTCTACAGGAAGTACTAAGAATTTATGCAGCCCTGGAACTCATTTACCTTTCCTGTGGCCCGATCACTTGACAGCTTATAGGAAGCAATTGTAACTGAATTAACAGGAAATCATAGCGCACAGACACCTGCTTGTTTGAGTATTCCTGCCAATCCTGTATTAATTGTAGAAGTTATAGAATACCTTTATCATTTCTTCTTCCCCTGCAGTTTTGCTTTTGGCTTCTATGTCCCCCTCTTCATTGCATCTAATAAAACGGCTGTTTGCTGCTAGTAATGCCATTTTCCTCTGCAGAAACAATATCACACATTGTAAGTATAATGAGGTTGTATATAATCCTTGATTTATAACATTTATCCTCTACAATACCAAAAGTCTCTGAAAATGGGTTTAATTCTTTTATATATGGATACTTCAATAGCTAGCCAGCAGACTTGCTGGCTCTTTAATTTTTAAGATGCTTATAGCTGCCAAAATGCAGCTATTGAAGTATTTTCAAAATTTTCAATTACAGTAAATGCATTGCAGTTGGAAAATCCTGAGTTACAATATGAAAGAGATTGCAAATGCTTTTACTTCATAGACAGAAACCATCTACATAGATTAACTCAAAATACAGTCAAACACTAGCAACATCAAATAAACTATTCCAAAGAGCTTACATCTTGGAAGACAGGTTCCCACTGCTCTCTTGATCCTATTGCATCAGAACGTCCAACAACAAGTCCGTCTGAATTTATACCAAGATATTTGCCGTAACCAGACTTGAGAGCAATCCTCAAAGAGAAAATGTAGGAAAAAAATAAGGAGATTTTAATTCACCCAATTCACAATATACAATGCATCACAAACATTTTTAGTAGTAGACAATATATTTCAAAAGAGTATTAAACTGCCCTCTCACAAAATTCAAAGATAACAAATATCAAAACTTGAAATATTACAGTAATTACCTTGTATCAGACAACTTTACGGCTGTAAACTGTTCAGGAGGACTAGGGCCTTCATCATCTGCAGAATGAATTTTCCATTAGTTAAGTATGAAGTATAAACATAAAATATTTTAGCCTATTAATACTGCAGTATCAAAAAGAATTAAACATTGACCATTGCTAAATACTATGGAAAGTATTTCTTTAAAAATTCCTTTCTGAACATTCACTTTAAAAAAAGCAATGCAGCTGCTAATTTGTGTTCATATATTTAGAGTGCTTAAAACAAGACACAAAATGAAGATGATCCTGGTGTAAAGAAATTTATAGTTGAGAATGTCTTGTAATTCTCTTGGTGGCTTTGAAAACCTTAATCTCCTTGTAATGTTACTTCTTTCATAACAAAATGCTGTACGGTTCAGCTATGGTAACTCAACTCAGTATCTTCAAAGCTACCAGCTTCTCCATCCCTCAAAACCAAAACAAGAGAATATGGCGACTGTTGCTCTGATCTCATTCTGGAGATGAAACACTCACACTGTCCAGGTTCTGGAACAGTCTGTGTCAGAGTCATGGCTCTCAAATTCAAAGAACAAGCTGATTATCCCAGCACATTAGCAGTCCTCTTGTGCAATGACAAAACAAGTATATTAAGACATTGATGCAGCAATAAGCATTAAAACTCATCTACCTTGAATTTCACTCTTCAAGTGACACCATAAACATTTTATAGGTTTTAATAAAAATTATACTGCTTTTTATCCAGCAAGTGGTATGGCCTTTAACAGGTAATCATCTCCAGTGCAGTTCAATTTATTGCACACATAAGCCAGCATGAAACTAGATGAGTGAAATTGATTGGTAGTCATTAGTTTTAAGTCATCTGCATGCTTCGGCTAGAATTATCGCATTTTTTGTAGTAAATTTGTTTTAGCTGTAACACTGCTTGCCTTGAGGTGATGCTAGTTCTATGCTTTTAGGCACTTCATTATTAAAACACTATTATTTTCAAATTTCCTGGAACAAACCTTTATGTGGTGCTCCAAGTGTAAACAAGCCATTGTCAAGGGCATGGATGTAAGCTCCTTTATCCATTTCTATAGCTATAGTTCCTGTAATTTCACCAAAATTACTGACAGCCCACCAGTTTCCTGTAATACAAAACCATGACAGTTTATTAACAGAGTAATCACAACTTCTGATTACAGTAGCTCAAGAGATTATATTTCCGTGTCTTCTCTGAAATTTTAAATACTGAAGATAAAATTGCTGTTGCTATCTCACAATCTTTGTGCATTATTTTATTGTCCAGAGCTAATTTAATGGTGTTGCTGTTGCTGCTTCAGAAGTCCTGCTCTTGTACCTGCTGTCATCCCTAGCTACAAGCTCCTGCGTTTTATCCCTTCTTTGTGTTAGTCTACAGACCAAACGGATTCATTCAGCTGATGCAGCAAAGATACACCTTGCAAGGAAAGTATTTTTTCCCTCTGGATCTGTCTCCTACAGTTTTGGGGTCATAGCCATTTTAGATTCTCCAGCACAACAGAAATATAGATACTATTTCATCTTGTTGTTACATATGTGAGCTGTAATCCTTAGACCTCAGCTGTTCAAACCAATCTGGGTTTGAACATTTGAGTCCTACAGAATTCTACCAAAGTTAAAGGTAGCCCTTCCCATGTACACAACTTAGAATAATGACTTTTACATTATTTGAACAGTAAAATTTTCTCCTTGTAGACTGTCTTACAAATATTTCCTACCTGATTAAGACAATAACACTTTTTTTAAAAATTACTTATAAAAATCTCAATCCATCACCTTGCTGTCAAAAGTTCCATTTGGAATCTAGGAAGATCCCAAGATACATGTGAGAAACAGTTATATATGTCTACAGGGGCAGAGATATATAACTTGTTTTACAAAGTCCTATAACGACCTCTTTAGCTTCTGCCACATCCCCTACAGTTTCCACAGTGTCACATAACTCCTGGAAAGCAGCTCACCAACAATATCGAGCTGCTCTGCCGCATCCTCTTCCCTTTTCCTTTTCTTTTCCTTGTGCTTCTTCTTGCTGCAAGGGGAGATGCAAAGAAGTGAGAACGAGCGGCCCACCCGGCCCTTGCCCGGCGCTCTCTCCGTCTCGCACGGCCTCACGCCCAGGCCCAGCGGGAGCGGGTCACGGCCCGGGCCGGGAGCCGGGGGCTGCCAGCCCGAGCCCTGCGCTGCCGCCGAGCCCGGCGGTGTTCCCGGCCGGAGGGAAGCGCCGGCCCGGCCTAGCCCCCGCCCGGTCTCCTACACCAGCCCCAGCGGGGCTCCCGGCCCCTGCGGCTGCCGCGGCGCGGGGCAGGGGCGGCGCGGCGGGCAGCCCACTCCTCACCTCTTCTCCTTCGACCCTTTGAGGACGAGCTTGGTGGACTTGACGCAGGAATACTCCGCCATGCTGGGACTCGGGGAGGGCGGGCGGCCAGAGCCGGGCCCGCCCCCCGGCCGGGCGGAAGCCCTGAAGCCGCCGCCCTTCGTCCGCCCGGCTGTGGGCGGGGAGCGGCGGCACCGTGCTTCAGTCTGCGCACGTGGAGGGTGCCGGGCGCGGAGTTCGAGGGGAAAATAACATAAGAAGAGTTGAAAATTGTATTTAAACAGTCTTTCCCTGGGTACCTTCCCCTTCTCAGTCTGGGCTCCGTGGGTGCAGTGCCTGCGCTTTGCAGGACTGCAGGCAAAGAGCGCAAAGGAGTGAAGAACCCACAGCTGCTTCTGCAGCCCGTGTGTGCGTGTGTGTTGTAAAACACATGCCGTGGACATCAGCAGAGCCCTCGGACGGGAGGGCAGCAAGGCCAAGGGCTGGTGAAGGAGTAAAAGCTTCCAGGGAAGCCTGTGAAGACCACTTGGGGAAATGCAGCTCGTAAGTCAGCCAGGTGTACCATGCTAGGGGTAAAATGAGGTATGACAATTTATTTCCCATCCTAGTAGCAACTTGGTATTCCATAGAATAAAATCTACTGCACGCTTTCCCTTTGGCATATAATGAGGTTTTTCTCATATTAGTTTAGCACCTTCTAAACAGGTACCAATACTCTTTCCTTGAGGAACAGCCTTATTAGCACAGATTAGTGTGATTAGAATCCCAATTACAGTAGTAATTCGTGTTTAGTCTTCAAAAGTGTTGTTCCTACTTCACACTCGTGGGAGGGGCTTTGTGCCCAAAAAGTTGCCTGTTGGTTGTATTACCTGGTTAAATGAAAAATGCTATCCCTATCAAGGCTTGTTGTACGTGTCTTAAGTACACATACAGAGATGCCTGCATTGGATTGCTTTGTTTTGATTTCCGAGTCAGTTTCCTATGTATGCTTGTAAGTCTTCAGCACCTCGGAAGTATCTGCTACAAGTAAGAAATGAGTCTCGTGCTTGACCCTGGAGTTGGTAGATGACTGCAGGTGTGTTCCACAGATATTTTGATTGGACACAGAACCCTGTCTCTTCTCACCAAAATGCTTTGAATGTCTCTCCGCCTGTCTAAGATGAGACTACCTGCTATTGTTATTTGTGAAGCTGCAATAGTTACACTTGACAGGTAAAATGAAAGCAACAGTCATGACCTTTAAGGAGGCTTTGGCAAGTCCCCCATTTTGGAGCTTTGAGGGCGTTGAGTTTGTCAGCAAAAGCAATACCTGAACCAAGCTGCTGGTTCATGTAAATTCAGAATACTTTTTGTGTTTGGTTTTGTGTTGGATATGCTACTTTCCTGCTAGTAAGTAGGAAACTACCTACCCTCTGTAGGATTCTCTTTTATGTTTCAGTTTGTCCAGGAGCTGCTTATGCATGCAGGTATCCTGATATTTTTGCCCAACTTCCTCTTTTTTGGAATGCATTGCTTCTAAGCTTAGAGGAGGTGATCCTTGACTATTAACCGTCTTTCTTGGGTGCCTCTTCCCTCTGGGGCTTTATCCCATGGTACTCTGCCAAGCAGATCCACGAAGAGATGTAAATCCTCTTGCCTGAAGTCTAGGGAAGCCAGCTTGCTGTGCACTCTCCTGGCTGCCCCAAGGATCTTGAACTCCACTATTTCATGGTCACTGCAGCCAAAGCTGCCCCTGTGCTTCACATTCCTCACCAGCCCCTCCTTGGTGAGAACAAGATCCAGCATACCACCTCTCCTGGCTGGCTTCTCTTGGAGGAGGAAGTTGTCATTTTACAATATATTCGTATGTCTCCAGCCCTTTGGAATTCACTTCAAGCCAACCTCAGCAGTGAGCAATTTTAGCAAATACAGTTACAACTGTATTTGACTCTGATCATTAAATACTTTTTTTGCTGGCTCTAAGCAGATATTCCTATAAGGCAGATATTTTAGTAAAAGGAATATAAAAGAAGAGAGAGCAATTACATCAAAGTGAGAAAAAAGCATAGAGGAGATGAGTGACGCGGGAAAGAATGTCTGTCAGCCACCCTAGCAGGCTAACTTGCCCTTCAGTGGTTATTTTGAGGATCTGAGTTCTTTTTAGGCTTTGATTCTGTCGAGAGGAAACTTGCAGAGAAAACCTGTTCTCTTAACTATAACCTTACAATTTGATTTATGATATGTTCTAATTTTTTGACTGCCTAACTGTGCAACTTTAGTGGTTATGGGGTATTTGTACATTTTTGTCAAAGTGTGCCTGTGTTCACTGATAGACAATGACCAGCATTTTGTAGTACACAAGCACTTACCTGAGAGGTCAAATGAGAGGAAAAAACATTTATAAGAGATGTAATAACTTTAAAGTTATTAAGAATTATCTAAACTGGATTATCTAAGCTGGATTTTTCTTGTGTTTTTTTTTTTTTTAAACTTTAAAAAAAAGCAAGACAAATTAAACAGTTAATGTTTTAAAATACATCTATTTTTATCATATGATAGATGTGCTTTTTGCTATTTGTCCACCAGGTGCTGCTATAGCCACAAAAATAAATGCAGCTTAAGAAGTTTGGGGGGGGGGGAAAGGAGGTAGTTTTATTTTCATTACAGATGGCCCTTTCATAATCGTGATGTGATCCTGGAAAGAATTATGCATGTGCTTATATTTTGTGTAGGGAATAGTCCTGGTGAGTCCAGTTAAGCAGCTCATTTAGTGTAAAGTTGATCATGGTTGCAAGCTTTCTTAGGATGGGGCTATATCAATTATGTTTGCTATTTTCTTAATTTGCTGATCTGTTTCCCTTCTTCTGTTTTATGAAGAGAAAGTGGGAAAGACAGAATGACAGAGACAATAAATATCTTATTTTAATAGAAATATATATTCTTTTTCCAGACTACCATAATGTAAGATATAGTTTCTTGTTAATGAGTATAATTTTATTTAAGATTCACTTATCTTAGGTTTCTTCTTAAATTTAGTGACACTAGCAACAAATAGGCATCATTACAGTATATGAAGATGATAAAACCTTTTCATGCAGAGCAAAGTGATGAAATTAATCTGAAAACTGTATCTAAAATGGTACCACTTTAGAAAAGCTATTTAGACTCTAATTTGCCAGTTAGTATTTTTGAAATTAAAACATTTCCAATATGTCTGGGCTGTAGTTGTTTAAAAAAAATATAACAGTTCATTTTCTTTATGGCATTGCAAATAAATGGAGCCTTTGTGTTTGCAATTGTAGAAAACAAACCACTTTTTTAATGACTGGATTTTCCTGCCAGCTTGGAATTTGCTGCATGTGCATTTTATTTTGAATGCCTAAAGAGTGGAATCATTTGCTGTCGTTCATGCAGATGGGGCAGATTGGCTGAGGCGTCATCTGCAAAATGTGCTCTTTCATCATTCAGATTTGAAGGGGATCATTACAAACAATGTAGTGGAAACTCAGGACTTGTGCAAGTGAAGGGCTGAGGCTGAGCATCTATGGACATAGACTAGTGTCATAAAAGCCTGGACCCAAACTTGGGTGCTTTGAAGTTTTCTTTCATCATGTTTAGTTATGCTGGGAAATATTAAAATACCTCCCCAAACCAAAGAAACTTGAATTAGCTCTCTTGGTAGCCAAGTTGACAGATTATATGATTTTTTTTCCTCTTTTGTTTGTAAGTGTGGCCCCGTGTGAAATATCAAAGCTCTTGACTGATGTAACAGCCAAGATCGATATAGTTTTGTTTACTCATTTACAGAAGGAGTGAAATCTGATGTGAGTTAGAACCAGAGCAACTATATTTTAATTTTTCCCCAGTGGGACACAGCGCACAGTCTGGAATGTTGTGGTGGTTTGTCATAATGTTCGGCAGCAGTTGTGTCAGTGTTGAAGCATCCCCAGGACATGATGGTGCATACCGCAGTGGTGTGACAGATGTAAATAAAAAGCTAATTTGATTCTTAGCATTTTTACTACTGCATGCTGAAAATGGTTTTATTATAACTTCCAAATTTTAAATGTGATCAGATGTTACCTTTTTTTTTAAAAAAAAACCCCCGAAAATGTTAGTGTTAGATTTTTAGCACAGGTAAACAGATATTCTTAAAATTGCATTTCTCCTACTCAGGTTATTGTTCAGTACTTAGAGTATTTGGGAAAAAGGAAGGGTTTCTCAGCCTGTCAGGGCAGGATGAAGCCCCCAGTACTCAGATCCCCCAGTCCTCAGCATCCCTGGTACAGAAACCCTGTGTCGGTTCTGGCTTCTCAGCTGCTTCTGCTGTGCCTGATCACTCCCTCACTTTCCTCTCCTGTCACTCTCTAAAGTTTTGTAGTAAAGTTCTTCTAGCTGGCCAGACCTTCTCAATATCTGCTTCTCCAGACACTGAGATCCTGCTCTACAGTTTGAGCACTCACCAAAATCCCTTTCTACTGGACACTGAGGGAATACAAAAGAGAAATGAAAAAGCAACTGCAAATGTACAGTGGTTTCATACAGATGCCAGCTCTCTGTGGTGTTTACTTGAACTCAGACCTTCTGGTATCTGTTTGTCATCCCAAATGATGCGTCCCAAATGGTGCATGTGTACTTCTTCAGATTCTATTACTCTTTTCTACTAATTGCTCTGGGTTTTATCCTGATGTACTAAGGAAAATTTGTATATGAGTATAAACACTTTTGTTTATCTATTAGTCTGTTTATTTATCAATACTTTTTAAAACTGGCCAGGTTTGTGCCTTTTTAACAGGCACAATCACAACAATGATTGAAATCTGGTGAGTTCTGAAACTGTTGTTAGGTAGGAAAAAGACCTGTAACTTCCCTGATGAGGGGAAGGGTTGCAATATAAATTCCCATTTTACTAGAGATGGGAAAGAACATTCATGTAGAAATGAGTCTATGAGAAAAAACTCCTAGTAAATATGGGGCACTAATGAGCGAAAAATCAAACTGCATTACTTCCAGCGCTTAAAAAAGCAACCCATTGCACTGTACTATAATTTCATTTTTCATGGGATGGAAATTTGATTCTGTAAGTTGAGTGTATGATTTTTGACATTTCCTGACAAATAGCTGGCATGCTTGATGCAAATATAGCTGAAAACTCCTTACCTTATTCACTGATTCTGTATGGAAAATACAGACTAAAATACGGACTATAAATGAAACACAACAGAATTTTTGTGGCAAGTTACGTGCTTTCTGCTATGTGTTCATATGCAGACCTTTCCCTCTCTGGGACACACTTTTTCCTTGTCTCCAGTGAGCCTTACTTCCCTTGTTATATGTGGCTGAGTTTGTATCTCATTAGGAGAGCCACAGGATCCATGGGGGGAAAGATTTTCTATTTCATGTATATGTAGCACTGTTGTGGTTGTTCTTTGTTAGCCTATAATCAAATTTAATTTAAATACAGTTTCTAATTAGTGCCTTTTAAAATGTATTTATTTAATTCAGTGTTTTAAAGAAATGTTTTCTTCCTTTTTGTACTTTGTCTGTGATTTAGCAAGAAATAAACAGGTGATTGTGACTAGTTGGGAAGGTTGTACTCACCTTCATAGCATTTCTTCTGAGAAGGGACTTACCAAGGATAACACCCCCCAAGCCCACAATAATATGTGGCTTCCTTTGGGGCTATATATTTTTCTTACTCTGTTTCCTCTGAGACTGCATGGGTGTCCTTTAAAATTTCGATGGAGACGTGGTTTGGCAGGACTTAAAAGAAGAATGAACCTGTGGCAGGGTGTTCATTTTCAGTGCTGCTGTCCTCATGGCCATAAAACTGTACCCTTTCTCTTTGTAAATTATGTTTCCTCTCCCCCAGGATTGCCATATAATTTCTTTCTGCGTTTTTTCTTTTTTTTTCTAACAGAACTGGAGCATATACCTGCTATGATTGTTTGCATTGCCCATTTGAATTTGAAGAGCTATTACAAGTGATTTTCCTCTCTTATCCTCCATAGCTGCCAATTTTGTGTAATTTGTCCTGAATGCAGATGCTCTTCCATAAAAAGGAATTTTTTAGTAATGCAATGGCAGTGAATATCTTGTTAAAAAAGCTTTTGTGTGGACTTGGGAACTTTGGAGGTGAAAGGGAGACCTGTAGACCATTGCATATAGAATAGATGTAGTCTAGGTAAAGATAGAAAAAGCTTTTTGCTCTGGAGGGAATTCTGAACTATTCATTATCCTTGTCCACTTACTTCCTTGTGTGTAAAATCTAATTTACAATGGATGCACTTGCGGGTTTTTTTTCTCTTCCTGGGCCAAATATAAAAGAGAAATAAATACATTTAACTCTTGTTCATTTTTGATAGTCTGACTCAGACTGTCTACTTGTTTATTCATCCAGACAGCCTCCAAATGTTGACAATATTTATTAGATTATGAGGCATTTGGAGATGAAAGGAAAATGTGGAACTTCCTATTCTTTCCTAACGTTCATCAGGACTATCATCAATATCTTGTAAAATGTCACATATCTAGTAAGTCTGGTTTGCCCAGCTTTTTGTCTTATACTTTCTAAAAGCAGCACAAGCAGGACAAAACAGGTTTCCAATCATCGCCTCCTTTTTGACCTAAGGTAAATAAGGTTTCTAATCCATAACACATTATGGAAACTGTTTTGAAGTACAGCAGCCAGAGATGGCAGCAGTCACCATCCTAAGGTTGCGTGACTTCATTTTAAAGCTTCAGTAACTTGAAGGAATGATGTAAAATTTTTAGCTTCCACTGAAAAAATACAATGCAAACTAGAATGCTTGTCTCTCATGGATGTGAAGAACAGACATAAAACCTGATTGTAAAAGTTTAAATATTTGAAAGGCAGAACAAAAGAAGAACACACCTATATTTCTTTTAAATTCTTTTTCTGAAGCCATTGTTGTGAGTTTTGGAGCCTGACTAATGATTTTTGAGTGCTTTGCATTTGCAGCATCTGTTGGCTTTTGTCCTGTCACAGTAGGTAAGTGAGTAGGAGTTGAAAGTGCTGATCTTTCCATGTTCTGATCCTGAGAGGAAAGGAGAGGGAACATTTCAGTATGCATCACCTGTTTTCAGGCTGTTTTCCCCTGTTGGTGTACATCAGTGCTTTTCTTATAGTCTAGATGCAGCACAAAATATTTTTTCCCACTTAAGCTTCATTTTTCTGAAGGGGCGGCTCCTGCTTCTGGAAATCCCAACTATAATTTGGCAAAGATAAAAATAGCATTTTTGCTGTCACAGCTTCATGAAACTATGTTGTGACAAGGCATGATCTGGTTTAGATCTTAAAAGGTGAAATCTGCGAGACTGGCTTAGGTGTTTCAGTGCATCCCAGAGTACTGGCTGGCTGGAGCAGTGTCCTAGGGAATAATCCAGGAAGGATTTCTGACATGTGCAGTAGATGGGGTGTAATTCATATAATTAGCTTCTTAATGGAATATTGAGCCGTATCCTTACTGTTCTTTGGCCTGTTTGGAGGGTGGAATCCCTAGGGGGGCGGATGCGTGTAGGATTTGCTGGAATCGGTCCAGAGCACTAGACCTGAAATTCTCCCTGACCTGCTTCAGGTGTTTAGTCCTGTGATGGATAGAAACCGGTCTCAGTTCCGGTTACATTGGGGTCCAGGGGAAGGATTTAACATTGGTAATGTCCATTGATGATGTTGCCTTTGTTGCAGATGTCCAAGATCTAGCTCAGGTTTCATCACTGCCTGAGGTGCCCTGAACTGCCTTGCCTTGGAGGTACAAAATGTCTAGCTCTGCCAGACCCATGAATGGGACATGCTTTTTTTCCCCAATATCTAGTGGAAAGCCACAAGCAGTCTAGTTAAAAGAAAAAATACCATACTGCCCTGCAGTAGGAACAGGCAATCTGTGTATCTATGGTCAGAGACGTAGGTTATGCACAACATAGCATTGCACCTCATTTTCCCCTGGAGACAGGGAGAAAGGCAGATTCCCTCTGTTCTGAGCAAGGCAAACAGTCCTCTCCAGCAAGTGCAGAGGCCCCCTCACCCGGGGACAGGATGCAGGAGGACAACAATTGCATCTGGTTGGAGTGAAAACAGAAAAGAGCAATGGTTCATTCCCCACCCCCTCCCCACTCCTCCCAGTGTCATGGAATTTAGGGAACATGGTCATGTTGTTAAAGCAGAGCAAGTTTTTAGTGTAAAAATAATGTTTGTAATCCTGTGGTGTGAGACAAGGAGTGAGTCCTGCAAGTCAGGCCACTTCATAACCCTTCAGTGTCCTTCTGCTGTGCTGGGGCATTAAAAAGAAGAGAGGATGTTTATGCATAGGTCAGTCTTCTTCTCAGGGAGTGGCAGAGTGTGTAAAGGACTGTCCTTCTTGGTAGGAGTATGTAATAGCCAAGATTCACAACCACATAATATTTTCAAATATTGTTTGAAACACTATTCATGCAGTTTACTGCAACAGTCTGGAAAGCTTCAACATCAGTTCAGACTTACTGTACTCCTGTGTCATGCTTGGGTTATGGCCTGAGACAGATTACACACAGGAAGACAACAAACATAAACACTGATCACATTGTGACCTGATATGGTAAAGCCAAGGAGAAACAAAAGCACCCTGTGGAATCAAAATGAGTCCAAGGCATGACATCTATTAAAAAGCAAGGGTTTGTAGCAGTGTAAGACCCAGATTATCCCTACCCACTCCTGCAAGTAAAGCCTTTGCCCACCAAATGACAGTGACAACTCTAGCAGCATAAAAATGAAGAGTCTTCTGCTGTGTGAAACCCCCTTCCTAGCTACCTAGCAGCTTTCTCACTGTCTTTTCTCCCTCTGCTTCTCAGGGTGTGGGTGCTGATAAGAGATGCTAAGAATACTTACAGGTGACACCTCTTATTTCCTCTCCTGCATGTGGAGGCATGTGACAGAACTCCCCTGGCTTGGTGCCAGTGATGTGTATTTTTAAAAGAGCATCTAAAAAGTAGTTATGGCTTCAAATGTGATGCTGGATTGAGCAGCAGTCAACCATTTTATTAGTTCTGCTCTCCCCAGCAGGTAGATATATAGTAAGACTGGCTGTCGAATTTACACTGTCTGTGTTAATTCTGAATTTGTCTGTATCAGACTTACTGCCGTGACTGTGACTTCTAACAGGTTGACACCTGCTTTTGTACCTTACGCTCCTCTTCTCTGGAGTTGATGAACTTGAGAGTAAATTATGTTTAAGCCTTGGTAACAGTGTGATGTGTTCATGGAGGGGCATGTCAGTGTGGGAGTGCAATTCAGGTGAAAGTAACCTGGAAGTGGTGGGTTTTCTTAAATATTACCTGTGAGTCCCTTGCTAATGGAAGAAGGAGGTGCAACTGGAGATGGCTGTTTTTTCAAATGCCTCCTTTGTTATTGGTGACAGAGCACTCATTTTATCTGGATGCATAGCGCTGTCCTATGCGTTCACAAAGTGTCTCTCTACAGAAAGGCTGGGGAATAATCCTGGTTGGATTCATGGCGTGGTTTTGGCTACTGCTGGGATTGTGGTCTGTTCTTGGCATGAGAAAGGCAATGTAGTCATCCTCTAGGCTGATGTCTGAAGGGGCAGATCCTTGGCATTTCCATTCTCTTCCTCAAGTGCTGTAAGATTCTCTACACAGGCTGCATGCTCTATGTTGCCTTCATTCATCCCTGAAACTCATAAATATTTTGCCTTCTATGTCTTCCCATCTCCCATAAAGCTGTAGACATCTCTCTTTGTTGACATTTATTTGGCACAAATTTTAAATCTGTTGCAACCTGAGAATGGAATCAGGCATTTCCTCAATGTGTGCCAGTTTCTGGAGACTGTGATGTGTGCCTCTGACTCAGAGACAGATCCCTAGTGCTGGGACCATACAGTACATCAGGCTGTTATCTCAAAATGATTAAATGGTATCGTGAGCTTTTGAGTTTTTGAGAGGTTGTGTGTAGCATAGGGCGTGATGGACAAGTGGGGATGGAATCACTGTCAAAGTGAATCAGCAGCCAGCTCCATCTTGAGGGGAAGATGCTGGCAGACTTTAAATACAGTAAGCAGGTGGGGAACAGAGTCATGAGAATACCGATAAAGGGATATTTATAGGGCTGTTTAGGTTTTAGTGAAATACCAGTAATTTAACTAGAACATTACATGGAGAGGATTCAGCCCTTTAGTCATGCTGGTAAGAATGATATGGATCCTGAGGCAAAAGCTTTCAACCTAAAATAGAAACAAGGGAAAGGACAGTATGTGATTGGGTTAGTATTGCTCATATTTATGAGTTTCGGTTAGCAGCAGAGAAATCCTCCTGTAGATGTGTTTTCTCTTAAAGAGAAATTGTAAAGGCAAAGAATTATTTCCTGAAATGCTTTGAAACTTCATTTGGAAGACTCATTTGCCTATTGTCTAGGTAACGTTCTAGCTTCTAATTGTATGTATCACATCGTGACTAAACAGGATAATGCAGACCTGTGGATCAGCCCTATTTGTCTTTTCCTGTATTTCACTGACTGCACAGAGTGGGGTATGTATGCTGGGAAGATCAGATCGAAAACCTGTTCTATAGCCTGGTTGGAACACAGCCCTCTGGTAAGCACTCAGTATTTTGCCACAGGTGGTGCATGCAGCTCATAGTTGGCTGATTGGTTTGTAGTTCTATCATCTTCCATTACCTTCCTCAGAAGATCAATAAGGGCATTATTCTGTTTTTCCAGTGTTGTGCAAAGCAAAACAATGAATGCTGAATCAATAAAGTAATCCACAGTTTAACTGCTCTAAGGCAAAGAAAAAACATTTTAAACCTATAAATTATTTATTTTTATTAAAACATTTTAGTGGCACCATCTTTTTGTGTTTTACTTGAAATATAATATGGATCCCATTTATGTGAAAGGCTTTATTTGAAACTTTTTTTCAGACTTAATAGATTAGTTTTAGTAGTGAGCCAGTTGGAGTTAATCAATGGAGAACAACTGTACAGAGGTTCTCTAAGCTAGGCTGGATTTGAAGGGTTTAATTTTAATCATAGTTTGAGAGCTACAGCTGCTTCATGTTTGTTTAGTAATAGAGTTGATGAGCAGCTAATTTGAAAGGAAAGCTCAAGCACAGGTGTGAAATTCCTCATGGGTGTAAGAGAACTGGCCTTGAATGTAAGAAGATGGTGCTGAACATATTGCTCTACAGTAAGGCAAAGAGATTCTTGTTTAAATATTTCTAAACTAGTACATGTGACATAAATCCCTTGACTCAAACATCCTTCACCTTTTTATCATACCACTTAGCTGATCATCCGGTATGTCAGAGACCAGGATTTGATACCCTACTCTGTCTGGTTTTGAGTATGTATCTTCAGGTTCCAGGATCTGAGTCCTACTGAGAACAGTGCTCTGAGCAGGTCTTTCATTTTTCCATATGATGCTATTCAAATTGCCTGTAAAAACTAATAGCAATTTGATTCGAGGAACACCAGTTACTACTGTCCATTCTATATACATATAGAGGATACAGAGATGTGAATCCTTATCTGGTCTAGTTGTCTTCATGCACCTTGTGGGGAGGGAGGATGTAACTTCTGAAGAAAGGCAGAATTGAAAACACCTTCTCTGGCATTTCCTACGCACGGGGTTACAAGCTCTGTGGGCTGTGTGTTTAGTTGTAGCAAATGGTTTACCTTTACCTTGGTAAAGGTTCTGATTGGTGATCCATGTCATACTTGCTGTGATTACTGTAGTGCTCCTGTAGCAGTTGCTGCGAGTGATGGCTCACAGATGACCATATTGACTTTGACAACCGTCTCCTTAACATCCTGCGAGTGTACAGGCTACTGAGTTAGGAAAGCTGAGGAGATTAACGTGATTTGCTCTGTTCCCTAAGCCACAAAATTGGTAAGCCATGTAGCAGGTGAAGGGGCTGCCACTCACAGGTACTGCTGTCAGTGTTGAACACTTCTGCAGTTAGTGCTTGGGAGATTTCTATGGAGCAGGATTCCCTAGGAAGGCAGGATGTGTGAGACAGGTGTTGTAACACAATTGCTATTGCAATGTTGGAGCTCTTATGTGCAGCCAGTCCCAAAGCTCCAGTTTACAGCAGGCTAACATGGAGGAGAGAGCTGGATGAAATTCAAGAAAATGTCAGGAGAAGTTTAAAATCATCCTAGAAGATTTTGACCAGAGTATGTGTATTAAAACTAGGACTGGCTCTCTAGTTCTGCAATGTAGGGACAAAATCATATTGGTAAAAGTATTCTCCAAATTAATGTGAAAAGCAGGAAGATACTTAACACCTTAGTTATTTTAATGACCTCTGCATTTTCTTGATATGATCATAAGCAAAAATACTGTCCATTGCTATCGTAGTAAAAATTTTCCATGTGCTCCTAAATGATGGGCCCAGTCTTAGAGGTTCAATGCGATCACCAGACTAGGGGGATAAAAAAATCAGTTCTTTGGCTTCTTTGAATTAATTAAAGAATTCAGTTCTTAAAATAGTTTATTATTAGTGAGGAATGTTAGCAGCATTTTTGTTAGGTAATTAGATGTTAGAGTACATCTTATTGCAGACAGTACGTGAAATGAAGGCATACACAGATATTTTGAAACTATGCAAGTTAGTGATGAGGTGAGGCAGTGATGCAAAAAATCTTGCATTTAGTCTTCTGTGAGATAATCAGATTCACTGTATTTCCCAGTGCAAAGTAATGCAAATCCTTTTGGGGTTCATTGGACATTGTTATTAACTGTATTTGAGATGAAGATCGATGAGGAGAGACATATACTTTTTCAGTTACAGGAACCTGAGTTGCTACTGCTAATTGATTCAGTTAAAAATACTTTCCTGCTCTGTAAGAGGAGCTTCTATGATTTGAAACATGTTTAGATACTCTTACAGCTGTGGATTACTAAGGTGAATCATGGATTCCACCGTGCTTTAATACTGTCCAATTCTGATGGAAGAGGAAATTTTTTTTTTCCAGCTCTCTTGATATTTCTGGTTGTCATGGTTATTGTGCTGTGACAAAATTGATTCATTTCACAGAATTTTCTTCATTTTACAAAAATGGAGAAACTGATTTTGCTGATATTACCGTTTTGTAATGCCTGTCTTTCTTGGAGAAAACCACTGTGTTGTGAAAGGCTTTGGATGCAGTAGTATGAATAACATCCTGTGCCTGGAAGGCATTGTGAGCCACCGGAATCAATCCAAGAACCTTATCAAGTACAAGTAAACAATAAAATGAAACCCATTTATCTGAACCGGCAGTAAAAGCGGACACTCAATTTAACCCTGTCAATGCCAGCACAGCAGCGGGAGAAAGTTTAATGTTTTTTCCCTTCTAGTTTCTTGTGTATTCTGTGTGATGCTAGGCTTTCATGGAGGGAAGTGTGTGCATCTCTATGCAAAGACATGCATGTAGATGAACTTACAAGCCATCTTCTGTTTCAAACAGAAAAATCAAAACTTTGTTTTTAACTAAGATTTAGAGAACTAATACACCAACATGAGAAAAAGTTTGTTTTTTGTGTGATTTCTGACTCCTAATAGAAAAATCAAAACGTGGTCTCTGACATGGTCTTAAATAACCTTGTCTCTATAACTTGCTTTACAATATGAAAGACTATATGGAGTTTGTGTATTTTGAAGGAATATCTGAAAAGCACTTATGGCTTCAAATGTGATGTTAGATTGAGCAGCAGTCATCCATTTGATCAGTTCTGCTCTCTCCAGCAGGGAGATACATACTAAGACAATACTGAATTTACACTGTCTGTTTTTGTGCTGCGTTTGTCTGTAGCAGGCTTACTCCCATGGCTGCAGCTTCTAACAGGTTGACTGTCTTGAGTATTTGCCTGCTTTTGTGTCTTACTCTCCTCAACTCTGAAGCTGAGAGTAAATTAAGTGTAAGTTAGTTTGGACATGACTTGCAAGGATAGTGCTTTTATAAAGCCCCAAACATACAGATAGGTTTTTACACACAGCACAGATGCTTTTCACTATGCTGTTGGTAGTTTCTTGGTACGAGGCTCCAGGATCTGGGAATTTTTTAAGCTATGACCAATACAAAATTAATAAAAGTGAGTTTTTTATTATCTTTTAGTAATAATTGCCTTCTAGGATAATTTTGCTGCCTGATAGCACTTCCAGAAGAAGAGATTGTTTTATTTTAACTTATTTTTGTTGAGTAAAAGTCCACTGTGGTCCTGGCAACCTGCTCTATCTCACCTGTCTTGAGCATGCAGGTTGCACTCAAGGGATTGGAGCTCAGGAGATCCCTTTAGAACTTAATGATTCTTGGACTATAAAACAAGAGGCCAGACAAAGTAACTATGGATTATGTTATCATTAGTAAATTTAGTTTAAATTCAATCATAAAGTAATAGTGGTTTTATCAATTACAGGAGAGAATACGTAGTGCATTCAGCTGTAGAATCATAGAATTGTTGAGGTTGGAAAAGACCCTTAAGCTTATCAAGAGAAACCATAAACCTAACTCTGTCAAATTCCCTTCAAAACCCCAAGTGCCACATCTACACCTGTTTTAAATACCTCTGAGGATCGTGACATAACCACTTCCCTGGGCCATTCAATTCTTGGTAATACTTTTAGTGAAATTTTTCGTAATATCCAGTGTAAACCTCCCTGGCACAACTTTCTATTGCCCTATCACCTGATAATAGGGAAAAGAGGCTGATGTCCACTTTGTTACAATCTCCTTTCAAGTAGTTGTGGACAACAATAAGGTTTTGCTGAGCTTCCTTTTGTTCAGGCTAAACAACCCCAGAGCTCAGGAACTTGAATGAGAACACTTACAAATTGCTGAATGTATTAGGAGAATGTATAGGTATTTAGCTGGATGAAGCACCTTGGAGAGAATTTAGAAATTAAGGAGAAGATGAAGGCTTATACGTGTGAAGATAAAGGATGCTGTAGGTGTAGCACTCCAGAACTATCTCCATGTTTTCTCAATAAAAATAGTGTCATTGTGATGGGTGAGGTAGCAGAAGGTGGGCATGTAAATAGCAGTGCCTGTAAATGTATATGAAATGTAATTAATGTAAGTCGAAATCAGAAGAAAAACTAAGTTCTTTTAGGATGGAGTTTGACAAGTTTGTAGAAGGCATTCCTGTGTGGAACACCTGTGGTATCAAGGGAATGAACTTAATTACCCTGGGTAAGTCTTTACCCATTTGTGTTCACATATATGATTCTGATGAGAATATTGGCAGAGAAATATCTCAATTTGTTTTCCAAATCAGTACCAGTAGATGAGTGGGCTGTTGGGCATTACATGTTTGTTCTATCATTTTCACAATTTAATCAACAATATAATTTTGATCTGGTAACATCTGCATGTATGATTTTAAATATAACATGTGACTTCTTCAGAAAGCAAAACATCTACAGCAAGAGTTTAGTTGTCCCAGCTCTAGTAGTTAGTGTTTAAAATGACATATCTACTGTCTAATAAATTTTGAATAGACAATGGGAAGATGAAGTTTTCTGATTTTGTTTCTTGCTAATAACCAAGTCATAAACACTTGGAATGGGGATTTGGTACAAATAAAACACCTAAAATTTTTGCTGCAGATGAGAAAAATGCTATGTATCCATAGATCGCCTGTATCCAATTACAAAAATTACTCAAAGATCTGCATGCAATTTCAGATATTCACTATTTTATCCCTTCAAAGTAAGCAGTAAGTGTAGCAAACGTTCAATAATGCAGCCCTGTGTAGCATGTGTACAATTATAGGTAAAGCTACATAGGAAAAAATGTTCGTAAAATGGTGTAAATCAAGGTAAATGCTGAACATGTTCCAAATGAAAGTATTTAGTGAAGGAAATAACACAGTGTGTCTAAGGAATAAGTGCCACTTTTGGGGTTGTTCTCTGTTACTCATACGAAAAGAAGGATCCATGACTGTGAAGTGTTCAAAGAAATCTAACCTGTAAAAGTACTTAAAGACTTGTGACAAAGTGACCTGAGGAGACTTCCAGATGCTCTCCCAGCTGCTCTTGCACTCTACCTTCTCAGCAGTACAGAGGAATTTAAAAAGATAGAAAAGCTTGTGGCTGAAATAGAGACCACTTACCCATTACTATCATGGCCAAAACAGACTTAGCTTGAAAAAAAGACAAATATAACACCACCTTCCCCTGTCCCCTCTCTTTGTCAGGCTTAACTTCTCTCCATTCTGCTACCTTCTCCCAACCCCAACAGATGCAGGAGGATGGGGAATTGGATGGTTACAATCAATCCAACACAGTTTGTCTCTGCTGCTCCTTCCTCCTCACTCTTTTCTGTCCTATAGGCTAAAGTTCTTCAGTCAGAGATTGCTCCAACCTGGGACCTTCATGGGCCGCAGTTCCTGCCAGTAGCTTGCTCCAGCAGGGGTTCTCCATGGCTGCAGTTTTGTTCACCCACTGCAGTGTTGCCCTTCATGTGCTGCAGGGTTATCTGCTTCACTCTGGTGCTTTTCATGGTTTGCAGGGAGTTTCGACTTTAACATGGTCTTCTGTGCAGGCTGCTGGGGGATCTCTGCTTCTGGAGCACCTTTCCTTCCTTCTCCACTGTCCTTGTTTGTGGGATTTGTTTTTTTCCTTGCTTCTCTGTCCCATAAGTACTGTGCAATTTTTTTTTTAATCCTTACTTAGATAAGTTATCACAGAGGTGCCACCAACTTGCCTGATATCCTCAATTGTCTCCTGCACTGGTTTTGGAGCTGGCACTGGTTTCTCCTCACACCCATTGCCATGTGAAACCAATACTGAACATCTCCTCAAGCATCTGACATCTGCAATAAAACCAAAGCAACTTGGAAGAATAGCCTGAAAGAATTGTTGAAAGGGCAATACACTGAACTACTGAACTTTATTAGAAAAATAGGAAATTAAATGCTTTCTCTGGTCCTTATTACAGTTTTTGGAATTAATCAGTTTAAATTTTGTTTTTGACTGGCAAAAGTAATAGACTTTTTTTTTTTTTCATACACAGGAGTAGTTTTGTTGACCTGTTTTATGTAACACTCTTAGAAATTCCTTAACAATTTGTAGTCTCTTCAAGTCTGGGATATTCTCTCTTTCTCGTGCTATTAGAGTTTGTGGCACTTGAACATATAGCAATAGTAATGAGATGAAGGACTTGAGTTTTCTTAATTTGAAAGCTATTTGCAAATGAAGTTCCATTCCCATCCTGGTAACTGGCTTTGTAGATGGGAAACAGCCGAGACCACTGCAAGTATGGCCACAAACACAATATGTAGTATATATTTTCTCAAACATACTTCATACTAAAAAGAAAGAAGAAGAAGAAAAAAATCCTTTTGGTAATGTGTGTTTTGATGACAGTTGGTTTTAGAAGGCACTTAAAACTAATACAGGCCAACAGTGAGGATTTCACACTATTGTTTGTATAAGCTCTGTTTGGCAAGGCAGTTATCATACTTATGTGTCCTAACACTTTGAAACATGGCTTTGGTCTCTTATCTACTTAAAGTAAACTCTAGTTTAAAAATTGCTTTTCATGCAGTAGTACTAAGTATACAAATTCTCAGCTAAAGGGAATAGTTGGTATTCTCGGAAGGATTACCCGCAAAAGTTCTTCAAGCTCTCTTCTATGTTATGACACATCTGTTTTTTCAGTTGTGGGAATAAACTGAAATGTTTGGGCAACAGTTTATTTTTCAGAATAATTTGTGAACCTGAACTATAAACAAATCCCTAAAAACCACTGGTTACTTTTCTTTACGACCTTCAGGTAAAAATACTGAAGACATGCATAGATATATTAAGAGGCTTTCAACAGATATTTTAAAGCATTATTTTGCAGATTTTCTCCTACCAACAGGTCAGTTTCTCCAAACTGAATGATTGAGAGAGAGGTATTTCCTTTTCTCTTTTATCAAGGTAGGTGGAAGTGATTAGAGCAAATTCTGTCACCAGTTCCTACATTGTACTTTCATCTTGAGTCTCTAATAGGCTGGCTGTGTCAGCACACACTCTAGGTCAGCCCTTGATCTCTTCAGGCAGCTGTAGGCCACCCACGTGCTCAGAGAGATGAGGTGAGATAGAAAGGTTTTTTGAGACTGTCACAGCATTGCCATCTGTCACCATGTCTGGTATTTCTCCTAAATTTCCATCTTTAGGAGTAATTGCAATCAGAGCTTTAATTTTAAGTGAAACTTAAAGACTTCTAGTCCCTGGTTGCTAGTTACTTCCATGTGTTGGTATTGCTGCTGACCATATCAGAGGACCACAATCCTCTTTTGGGTCATGCCTTTTCAAAGGTAGAGAATTTTCCATGTCTTCTGATTAAAACTGTAGCTCTCTAGGGAATAAAGGGTTTTTGTAGCACTGCAGAAGATTCCTGGAAAGGGAAAAGGTGCTTTGGTTCTGTGCAAGATGCATATGTGCCTTACGGCTGTACGTACTGCCACATGATGATTCCTAAGCTGGAGTCCAGGAGTGGAGAAGGTGCATTATCTGCCTTTCTGGTGATTTTTTTCTTCAGTG
Source organism: Callaeas wilsoni (assembly GCA_013398955.1). Lineage (NCBI taxonomy): Eukaryota > Metazoa > Chordata > Aves > Passeriformes > Callaeidae > Callaeas > Callaeas wilsoni. The sequence goes on from VWPU01003749.1 coordinate 27,823, forward strand.
GATATTAAATGTCAAATATAAGTTAAGAAAAACTCATTATGTTGGAATATTACTGAAAGCAATTCAAGACAAGAAAAGTAAATGTTAGAAAAGCATGAAAAGGGAGCTTGTGCAAGACTTGTCTTTTTAAAATTGCATTTACAATAAAATTCCTGCAGCTCAGTATTCTGCAGCTGACTACTCCAGCTTTACCTTTCTATTAACCTACAGGTAACTTCTGTCAGAAAATCAAATGGGGAAGAATGAGTGTTTAGAAATAAATCAATTTTAAAGATTGAATGTTTGTACTCATCACAAGTTAAGTAAATAGACCATCCATTTCCAAGTCAGTCTTTTTGGTACTTGCATTTAGGTAAACATTAGTTATGGGTTATTGATATTAGTAGTCGAAATCCAACACTGTATCAAGTGCTTTAGCAACAAGGACAAAAAAGTTTCTTTAAATGTTTACTGTGTGGTTAGAAAATTTAGATGGGAGGATAAATGAGTTATATTGAGAAGCGCTGTCAATGAAATTGAGCGGATACTGCTTTAGAATTTTATGATTTCCTTTAGATTTTTATGTCTATTTTAGTGTTGATGATTGGTTCACTCGTAACTTTTTTCTGTTCTAGAGCATTGTAAGGTACAGAAAGAAGGGCAGATATTTATGTGAGCTTGTGAAACATAAATGATAAACATAATTTTGTTCATAAATTTTCCTCTCATTGCAGCCCACTTTGTCAAATACACATATATTTGCTAGACTTCAGCATTCCTGGACCAATTTCAGCCAATCTGTGATAGGAGGCAATTTAAACAAAGGGAGACAAACAAGCCGCAGTAAACATTGTATAGATGCAGCTTCTCTTCCGAATTGATGATTTACAGCCAGTACCAGAAGATACCTAAGGTGATGAAGTGAGGAAGGTACAGTCTTCAATAAAAGTGATCCAGGAAGATGGAAGGTGATTTCCTTTAAAGACTAAAAATTTCAGTTCAGAGCTAATTCTTGCAAGGAATGTGAGAAATTCTCTCATTGCTTTTTATTTCATAAGACTTTTTCTTTTGAAAATGAATTATTCTCAGAACAGCCTTCTTCTAGTGCTGTAGCTATCCTTGGGAGTACACTCAGAGCTCTTCTAAAATAAACAAATGTGGTTTTTTAAATATTTGGTTACTTAAACACTGGCACTTTATTTTCTGCCAGGGATTTGGACAGTCCCATAGCATATGTAACAGAGCATTCCTGTCAGAGTTAAACACTGCCAACATTTGCTTATGCTGGCAATCCCATCTGTGTGCTTTCAAAATGGAGCGCACAGTGGGCCAAATCCTGCTTGCTTTGTTAGATAATCAGCTCTGGGCCAACAGATAGGAATTGATAAAAGGGTTTTCACAGCTGAATGCATGAACTGCTGTAACCGATCACCAAGTCACAATTCTGCTACTGGGGCCTGTGTCCATTTGTCTTTGGATGTGATTGATGTGAATCAGGCATGAAAGATCCTGGAAAATACACCCTCACCATTTATTCAGTAACAATTATTCTAAAGTGTTTTAGTACTACAAGCGGGATTTTGTAGACAATTAACAATTCGAGTTAATAGATGTTAAAATCTCCCACGGGTACATAAGTAAGCCATTTAAGGAAACTGCATAGACGATGCAATAGGCCACAGGAGGGCTCTGGACTCTGTGCTTCCACAGCTGACTGTCTCTGAAAACAAACAAGAAAAGGGGTAATATTTTGTAAGTGTAGTCACACAGACAAGCTGTTAATATTGTTAACCTTGAATCCTGTGTAAGACAACTTTATTTTGTCAGTAGATTATCATCTGTGTAGCGTAGATCTTGGGTTACAATTGTGTTAATGAACAGGTACTGCATAGCTGCTGTTGTCCACGCTAAGTCTGCACACTAATTTATCCTGTGGTAATTAGAGAATGAACAGTACCTATATAAAGGATAATGCTATGGATCACACTCTGATAACAACTAGCTCTGTGAAGACCTTCTTCTCGTTATCCCAAGTCCTCCACACCTCCTTTTGCTTCATCGAAGGTGTTCTGTTACTTAAAATTTGTGCAAAATAGATTGAACTTCGTTCCCTGCAATCAAACAAAGGCTATTCAGCCTATTGAAGTCTTTCAAAGGTCACTTAAAAAGCAGTACTTGACAAACTGACCTAAAGCAGTGGTTGCTTCTGATTTGTTAGTTTTCACAGCAGTCTGCTGCTGCACACTTTTAGTTTTGTCTTAGGTGTAATTTTTTGCTTGACTCTGGGGCATGAATGGATCATGAACAGCCCTGTTGAGAAGGACTTGGGGGTGCTGGTGGATGAGAGGCTGGATGTAAGCTGGCAATGTGCACTTGCAGCCCAGAAAGCCAAACATGTCCTGGGCTGCATCCAAAGCAGCGTGGGCAGCAGAGTGAGGGAGGGGATTCTGCCCCTCTGCTCTGCTTGTGTGAGATGCCACCTGGAAAATGGAGTCCAGCTGTGAAGCCCTCAGCAAGGGAAGGGGTGGACCTGTTGGACTGAGTTAAGAGGAAGGCCATAAAGATGTTCAGAGTGATGGGGCACATCTCCTAGGAAGATAATCTGAAAGAGCTGGGCTTGTTCAGCCTGCAGAGGAGGCGGCTTTGGAGAGATCTAATTGCAGCCTCTCAGTGTTTGAAGGGGCCTTATAAGAAAGGTAGGACAAACTTTTTGGCAGGGCTTTGTGCAATACGAGAAAAGGTTATAGTTTTAAACAGAAGAAGGGTTGGTTTAGATTAGATCTAAGGAAGAAGACTTTTACAATGAGGGTGGTGAAACACTGGAACAGGTTGCCCAAGGAGATGGTGGATGCCCCATCCTTGGAAACATTCAAGGTCAGACTGGGCATGGGTCTGAGCAGTCTAGTCTACTGGAAGATGTCCCTACTCAGTGCAGGAGGGTTGGAGTACATGACTTCTAAAAGTGCTTTCCATCCCAAACACATTGTATAATTCTGTCTCAGAAAGCAAAAGATAAATTCTCTAATTTAGCTTGAGGCAGTGCTTTTAGAGTATGGTACAGCAATGTGCCTGTGCCTGTAAGTGCATGCATACATCCACATCCTGTAAATATGTGCAGGGCACGACTTGATGCGAACTCTTTACCAATTTAAGATTGCACATGAGAAACATGGAGAGGGAGGCAGTTTTCTGTATTTACTTATTTACTTCACTGGAGAAAAAAGGGTTGTTTTCTTTGCCTAGAGTAAGTGTGCTTGACTTACAAAAGAAAAGTTGTGTAGGGGGAAGCTAGAAAAGGGAAAAAATGTGTTGTGGTCTGCTCCTTGAAATATGAATAGAGTAGAATGGAATAGTTCAGTTGGAAGGGACAACAGTCATCTGGTCTAACTGCCAGACCACCTCAGGGATGAACAGAAGTTAAAGCATCTTACTAAGCGTGTTTTCCAAATGCATCTTAAACACTGACAGGTTTGGGGCATCACCCACCTCTCTAGGAAGCCTGTTCCAGTGTTTGACTACCCTTGGGAAAGAAATATTTCCTAGCATATGAAGATTTTCCTTCCTAATGATAAGGAGAAATAATGACTGGATCCCCAATGGTTTCAGCAGGTGTTTTTACACAGTTGAGAAATCTGATGGTAAAAGTAGTAGATAAAAATATAACACTGGATCTACTTTCAGTTGGAGAGTAATGTGATGTTGCAGAAGAAGAAATCCAAGAAGAACTTCTATTTCCCTGTAGTATTCCTAGTTTTCAAAGCAATTTTTACCATTGGTTTCTTAGCTACTCCCTGACTTGTATTCTGTCCCATGTTTTGTTACTCTTTTCCCCTGTTTCTCAGCACTTTATGAGTGCATCAGATTTGGCAACATATGAGAAGGTGAAGAACAGAGGACCAGCAGGATGTAGGAAAAAAAAATCAGGTATGAATTATGAGAAATCACAGCTTTTTATTGTTCATTTCCCCATTCTCAGTCTTCAGTCCAGCATTCCTGTAACACTCAACGAATCAGTGTTCATCTTTATTTTTGCTTAATAGTCAGTTGTCATATGTGGTGAATATGCCAACAACCACACAGCTTCACAAGCTCCTCTGATCTTTAAAAGTGGCAGGGTGATGCCATGAGGAATCAAAGCAATCTGTCTTTAAAATGCAGAGTTTAGTTTTATATGTCAGGGATGCTTAAACAGTTCTCTTTGCTGCTTTTTCTTCCTCAGAACAATGCAAACATCCAGATTTCTCATCTATGGTACTTTAAACAAGTCCAAAGCTGTTGTCTGAGAACCCTTGTTGACAAGACCAATTATTTCCACAGTTATAATCTCTCCTTTTTTTCCTTTGGTAAAAGATGACTTGGAGGGTAAAGGCTTTTATCTCCTCTGTCCTCTCTCCTCTTCAGCAAATGCCAGAATAGATCCTAAGACTGAAACAGAGATAGCAAAGAAAGTTTCAGATTTAGATTAATCTTCCATTCTGTGTATTGATGTGCAGGCTTATATGTAGAAAATTCTTGTCATTGTACTGTAGGATAATTGTGGTTAATCCTATTTCCCTAGAAAGTGATTTAAGGTAGTTACCTGCAGCTTTAATATCTGCTTGCTCTCTTCCCTGACAACTATCAGAGCAATATAAGCCAGAAAGCAGTAGCTACTTTTGGCATTAGATCTGTACTGTAGGCAGCTCATGCAGTAGTGCCAGGAAATGATTTAAGAAGGATGTCCAGGAACTCAGTATCTAATTTCGGTCTGAGTGCTCCCGTATCAACACTATACCAGTGTAGATCATAAGCAGAGGCAGAGATGATAAACAGATGTTTGTGAAGGAAATAACAGCTCAACCAGATGAAATAAAACCACAGGACCATAAGTAGCATAGTGTCACTGTGAAGCTACTGCACCATCTTTTCCCCATTGCACTGGATCAGTCCCAGCTTTGTTTGACATAGCCTGTTGCTCGGCATGGTTGGGTGTTTTGTCTCAGTGCTCGATGGTGAGGCTATCAAAACTCTGGCTGTCTTCACCTGCTGCATCAGCAGCATTCCTTTGTAGTTAGCCCAGCATCTGTTGTCTGAACTATATCCAGCTGCAGGTGCTCCTACTTCTTCCTCCTCCCATAAATAAATATTGACGCCTGGTGTTGTAATGTTCTCCAGGAGACAGAAAAGAGCCTTTCTCAAACAGAGGTAATAGCATTTCTTAGCTGTCTTACAGTCTAATTGCAGTTGCAGTAAGACACTATGCGTTATCTTAGAGCTCAGAAACTCTGAATCCCTTGCAATCGATGCAGTCTTCAAGACACAGGAATTTGAAATGAGATAATATGTCTGTCTTTTCACTTATGATGCAAATAACATTACAATAATAATTGAACCAGCAAATATTTACAGGATGCAGAAAATAGTAATAAAATATACACAGGAAGTTGCAGATTTAATTCCTCTGGGTTGTCCATTATGATGTCTGCACTCTCAACTGATCTCTAGGACAGGTTTTGAAATCCTTTGGCTTTTTTCTAAGGCAGATGACAATGTTCTCTGACAGTGTTCCCTCGGAGGAGCTGCTTTGTTGTGCTTCTTTTTTCTTCTGTGGTGATGGGCACACACAAATCTGTACTTTTGGCCTTTTAGCTTCTGCATAATGAAAGATAGATTCTATACATATATATGACATAGTATAACAAGTGAAAGATTTATTAGATAACTTTCTAAAGCAACGTCTTTTAAATTTCCAAACAAAGGAAATGGTAGAATGACAGAAAAATGCTCAATTCCCTTTACCTACAAGGAGCTTTCTCCTCTTCAGGATGTTAGGAGGAGCTTTGAAGTTCTGGCAAACATTATCTTGTCTACAGCAGAAAGAGAATTGTATTAATCTCCTGCAGAGATGTAATTCTTTAGGTACTAATGAACTGCTTTTGTATTATGATGCAAGTAACATGAAGATTGTCTTTCCTTTTGTAAGAGCTCTTTTAAGATTTTTTCAACCAGTACAGTCAGGTAAGACCTGTTAGAAACAATCTTAGGTATGGATTGAAGAATAAGCATCTCTCTACAGAAACTGTTAATAAATGCATGCTGTGTAGTCATTTTTTCCATGTGAAATTTTGAAGCACTAGAGGCTGATGGAGTAGAGCGGAGGATATAGTGCCATCCTGGAAACAAGAAGTGGAAGAACTTATGTTTTGAGCAAGAGGCAAATGGAGATCCGTGTACATTCATTTTTGACTTTGCCTGACAAGCCATGCTGTAGCTGCGGAGTGATGTCTCAGTGAAAGATCACTTGCTAATTCACTGACCCTTATCCTGTTCATCAGACATGATGCTTAAATGATTGTCAAGATGAAGATTGTTAATGAGCTCCTGAGAGCTTGGCATTATTAACACAAGAAGAGCAAGTCCTGCTGGTTGCCCACACAGCAGTTGTGTAGTTGTAATATCCAATTAATATTTAGAAAATACTTCGGTCTTGGATATTTGCCTTATGCCAAAAAATAGTTAGCCAGGGAAAGTATTGTTTATGTCTGATATTGAGCACAAAAAAGCATAAAGACCAAACTGATGCTATCTGGATATTTCCGTAGTTTAATATGTAACTTAATAGTTGCTAAGTAAAGTACAGTATTATTTAAATACAACAAGATCTAAAAATATGTGGAATTGTGTATCAAAAGGCCGTTAATATACATTATACTTTCCAGGAAAATATGCATGTGGAGTTACTAATACAAGGACAGGAACATGATTCAAGGGTCTTAGTGCGATCTTAGGTGAAAGGATATTCTGAGAATTAATGTGTATTCTGAAACTGAACCCCTTTGAGCCCTGGGGCAGAAGTAACGGGTTTTCTATCCTAAAAGTCTCCAGAATACAGACTTTACTGAACAGATGAATGAAAGTGGATTCAGCACTTTACACAATGTCTTGAACAGGATTTTTAAAATGGGAATCATAAGAATGGATACTTACTTGATGCTTTTTTGCCCTTTCTGCTTTTGTATCTTTTCTGCTGCTCCCCTGTATGGGTATCTCACATATGTTTTTTCTTCATTCCTTCTTTGCAATTTCATCTTTCTCTTTGGTTATGATCTTTAAGGGTAGGGTCTGCTTCCATCCTTTCCTCTGCCTTTTACTATTCTTAATAATAATATTAATACAGAAGGTTTTGGCAAGTATAAATTGGAATCAGCAGTGTACGAGGTACTGAACTCACACCTTGCTCTCTTTACTCCCTTAAGTAAGTAATATGTCTAGAGAGAATACAATGGCAGATAATTGGGAGTTATTCTTAACAACTACTCACTCTTTTTCTATGTATGTCTTTACAAATATTGGATAGTAGAAACTGTGAGAGAGATTTTTGTTCTCCTCAATATTGAGAGACAACGACTAGGAGAGAATTAATTAAACCTGGCTAAGGCTACATTAATTACCATCGATTCTTCTTAAAGGAATAGCTAAAATCTTTGTGCTTACCTTGCTAGGAATTAGACTCTATTTTCCATTCTTATCAATACTAATTATGATTATGATCTGTGTTGCTGTGAGTGTTGTCTCAAACACTCTCAAGATATGGTAAGTAAAGAAATAAACTAATTCAGGAACTGTGAATTTGGATGCTTCAGGAGTGTTTCTAATGCTCCATAAAGCGTAGGCAGTATATTTGTAATCCTGTATATTTATACACAGTTTTGGGGTGAATAGGATCTGGCAGATATTTTCCTGCTTTTGAGGAACGTATTCAGATACCACAGCGTTGATGTGCATTAATATATAAAGTAGAGAAAAATCTCTGAACTTCAGTTAAATTTTAAAAGATGTACTTTTAAAGACAGCAAAGATCTGTTGCACTCATCCACTAGAAATAAATGGTCTTCATCACTGATACTGAAATAATGAAGTGTTTGTGGTTACTGTTTCATTTTCTCCTCTAGTAGTTTGCAGTGGATCTGTTAAAGTGCTTCTCTCCTAAGAGTGATTAAAGTTGTAAACTAACCTGTGAGGGAAGCTAAAACCCATACTTTTTCTGTGTTTTCCATGTTGTGAATGTTTCTAGCCTTGACTTTTGTGGACACTTCTCATTTTACATCTGGACCTGCACAGCTGTATAAATTAGTCTTAACTTGATTTAATTGAGGTATGTATGCTAACAGGGCTTTCCACCAGCATTATATGTACCTCTGTACAGTGTGTTATTGTCACAGGTGTGCTAAAAATGACAGGAACCTGATGGAGTCACATCAATCATATCTGACATCAGTGTGCTCTATTTTGCTCTATTTTTAGAAGTACATAAGCATGTGATCTTGCCAGCTAGCATGTTCATTCCTGTGTTAACTCAACTAGTACTGCAGTAGGAATTCAGTCATGATTTAATGCCGGTATATGTGACTCTGTGCTAAGCCAGAGGGACATACAACGCCCACTGGTGGTTGCTGTGCTCTGTAATTTAATTCTGTAATTCAGTAACGTTTAAAAAACAACTAAATAGTTACCACATGGTGGAAAATTAGCAATAGGGGACTCAAATTTTCTTGTGGTATTAAATCTGCACATGGAAAAAGTTAAATATCATCCTCAATGCTATCCATGTGTTTAGTCACATTGAATGAAATGCTTATAAAGCATGACATTATTTAATTTTTATAAGGTTTCCCACAACCAGTAAAATTTATTGCAGTTGCTTTGAAAAGCTTTGTGCAGGTGCCTTTTGGGCTGAGCTCACTCAAGTCAGAATATCACACACACTATGTGCAGTTAGTCACTGGATACATAGTATGGTATTTAAGTAATCCCATAGTAAATTGATTTTCAGTAATCCAATAGTTTGGTGGGATCGTGTCTATATAGCTCACATGCAGAAATATTGAAATATAATCTTCAAAAAAGTGTGACATGAGAATTTGCTATGATGAAGAGTCTTTTGACATTGTGCAAGGGGGTCTGTGGTTCTCTGTAAGAGTGCTCCCATTTCCTTATTTCTTTTCTCATCTCATAGTCCAGGGAAATAACTTCAGGAGTACCAACATCTGCACAGGAAAGGTACGAGACATTTGCTGACCTGGGTTCAGCCCTACGCTGATAAGTGCCGGTACTGATACCTCAGGGATATTCATTTTGAGAGTCAAAAGGGAATCACTTTTTCTCTGTTGGTTTTGAATATGTAGTCGAACTTGCCTTTTTTCACAATGAAAACTATTTGGGAAATTGAGGTAGCATAGTAATCTGCTGAGTATCCAGGGCTGGGATAGCATATTAATTGAATCATGAAATCTGTTTATCATTCCTTTTGTGAGGTACGTGATTTCCTTGACTTTGAATAGCAAGATTCCAGATTTTTTCTGTCACTGGTGTGATTCGTCATCGTCTTAAAATACAGCTATCTCTTGGGTGGGTATTTTTGGTACATATTTGATATTTGGAAACTTCTTGATTTTCAGGGATTTAGAGTGGGACAGTATGCCTGTTTATAGAGTGTAGTTATGTTATTCACAAGTAAGTTGGGATTTGTTCCCTAACAGTAAGTGAGAGGTGCCTCTGGAGCCTGAAACTCAGTTTCACTGAGATTCGTATCTCTACCTCCCTCTGAACAAAATTGATGGTACCTGCTAATGGAAATTCGGAGGCTATTTTTACCTTTCTGAATCTGTGGCAGAACACTATAGAAAAGTGTCCAAAAGGAGACAAGCGGGGTTTTTCTCTAGTACTTGGTTGATCAAACTTCTCTGCCTGCTGACTAGTGCGTACTCAATATTCCAGCTAGGCTTTCCTAGGAAGAGGGAAAAACGCACTTTCAGATATCAGTACAAAGACAGGTGAGGATCAGAACTGACTATTTATCAAACACATGCACAGATGCATCCCTTCTGTGGGTTGGAGGTGGCTCATCCACCCATCTTGGATGGTACTGATGTGAATGAGCTTCCATGAACGGGACTCCCACCATGTTGAAACCATGTCTGGTAATTAAGTGTCAGTTCAGTTAAAGGATTTAGAGTCAAACTGGATGAGGAAGAGGCTATGGCTGGTCATTGCCCACATCAGGCTCTGCTATTGGCATATGTCTCCACCTGGTCAATGCCTTCTGGGTTGCAGCCAGTGCGGAGCTTTATGGCAGCAGCACACAGAGCCACCTAGGCTGGCCCCTGTCTAGTGAGGTGGCATAAGCCCAATTCTTGGGGGTCCCATGGGTAGTGACAGCACTACCTCTCATGCTGCTGCCAGACTTTATCCAGCCTAACTACCTTGTGGGTCAAGGCTTATGCTACTCTCAGTTAATATATTTTGCCCCTAGTACTCTAATGACAGTTACTGTGTGAATGGCTAACCTCTTTACGTCGCAAGTCCCATGGTTGCTGTTGGCTTTTTGTTAGAATTCTCACCTTTGCTTGTGATAGTGAGGACAAACAATATGTTGGCAAGAAAGGGTGTGGCTATTTAAATAGGTTAATGTATGCTAGACTAGGTGTCAGTTTGCAGCCTATCCTTTGTATCTGGCGAGTATCTGTATGCCTTTCTTAGACACCTAAGGCTATTGTAAGTAAATTGCTTATTATTGGAGCACAGGCAATTTATTTTACATTTTTTATAGGGAGCAAATACTTTCCACTGGGGTGATTACCGCAGAATAGCTGATGAGTTCCCAATCTGTGATTTAGCTGACATTTCAGTAATTTATTTCTCCATCCATTCTCTGAAGGCTGACCTGTCTCCAGTCTCATCTTTGTCCATGGAAATTAGAGCTTAATCAATCTTTCCATTGACATTAGTGTGCTTTGGATCAAGATTTTACCCTTTTATATGTGTTAATTTGAGCCCTTGTTGCTCTTCACACAGGAGTGTGAAGTCCTGTGATCACTTTCCATCAAGTTTCAGTAGCTCTATATCTTTGTAGATGTTCATCTGCTTGTGGTAATCAGTTTGATTTTTTTCTGATGTTTTCTCTAGTGTTTACTTGTAATAATAATTTTACTTGTAAAAATAATTTTCTTACTGCACACCCAAAGCTTGGCCAAAGGAAGGCCTTAAAAAATAAAAAATCTTAGTTGGCTAAGAATCATTAAAAACAATAAGGACAGGTTCTTACAGTTGTCTGTGTATTGAGGAAGAAACTCTGAAGTCTCAGAAGTACAGTTCAGTGTACTGCAGTATGATCAATCCCCCTTGCTACTCTTGCAGTGATAATATCTTCTTCCCAGAAAGTGCTTTTGGCTGGGAGTGTTTAACCATATATCACCTTCAGACAAGTGGCAGGTGATCAGAGCCTTGAAAAGCTGCTAAATGTAACTACCTAAGTGTCAGTGGTTTGGATATATTTTTTTTCCAGCCACAGCACTTTTTTTATTCTGAGTTTCTTTAATGTAAAAATAGAGCCAGAGCAGAAATTGTCAGAAAGCTGCACAGTGCAGCCACTGCACTTTTGAAGCTGGTTCTAAGATTTTTGTAATACTTTTTGAAATTCAAGCAACCAGAGATGTCTTCACAAGCTAGACTATGACAGTTGTTCTTCACAAACAGTGATTCTGTAGTGTGCTGCCCTTTTCTCTCAGGTAGACACATACCAATGAGGAGGTTATTTCCAGGGGAGTCTGAAAACCTAAGTGGAGGTTTAGTAACAATATTTTTTAGACATTAGAGCACTCTTTCAGTATTCCTTTTCTGCTTATTGAGAAAAACTTCCCAGCTTAGAATTTCCCATATGAAAAAATATGAAGGTTAGACATAAAAACTGAATTAAAAAGATTGCAGTAGGATATGCAAACTATCCAGCTCACTCGCAACCCTTTACTGAAAAGAATAGAAATCACAGATTGTCTTTTTTCTTTCTTTTTTTATATCAAGAGATCTTTTATGTTCTGGCAGAACAGGAAATAGTGAAATAGAAGTACACAATGTAGGTAGAGAAAGATAACATTTGTTAACTATAGTTATTATTATATATATAGTTAGTATTGTTGTTAAACAATAAGTCTACTTGTGCTGTGCATCCTCATTATGAAAGTAATTAAATTCAAATAACTTTTCAAGCCCATTTCGAGGGCCAAAGCACTAAAGAAAATGAAAGACCTACAAAATACACAATATTTGTTTTACAATTACAGGACTAACTTTCTTTAAAGAGTGAGTAATTGCATAAATTGAAGCATTTGAATTTCCCTAAAAATCTTGTGAAGAAAACAGAGGCAGAGATAATCCAGTTTTGGGGTGAGCATTCTGTTGGACTGGTTATCGCCATAGTCACGTTATTCCTCCTCGCTGCTGAAGTTTGTAGTTACACCCTGAAACACATGAGTTCTTTTAAAGAGACAGCCTTGTCATAAAGGATTTTCTGACTGGGAAAAAACCCTTTGATTGAAACAAATGAAAATTAAAACATTTGTGTGACAGACTGAAGTGATTTGCCTTATCCAGGACGTTGCTCTGGGAGGTTTCCTGTGAGAGCCCCAGGACCAGCATTGTTTTCAGTCGAACACTCATTTCACACTGGAGTACTGGCTCAGAATAATTCTTCCATTTGAAGGTAGAAGAGGAAAGCCTGTGGTCTGCAGAGAGAGCACTGACTGCTGTGGAGGAGGCAGAGCAAGTCTGCTCATCTTTTCCGCACGGCTGTGCTTATTAACATCTCTGAATTGCATACTCGGTGGAGGTTCACTGAGTATCTATTTCCTTTCTTCCTCTGCTCTCACACCCCCTGGTTACTTGACTGAATAATGATTATGGTATTGATGCATGAATTTGTCTGAAAAGCTCCACGGCAGGTGTTACGAAGGGAGGTAGGTCAGGCTGGAGCTATATAAATGCCATGTGAAACTTTTTTTCTGAAATCAGTGGTTTAAAATGATCATTTAGTGGGATTGGAATTTTAACTCATTCATCTGGGCTCTTTGGATTTCTATTTTTAACCTTTTATATGTGGAAAAAAAATTGTTCTGTGAACCGGCAGACAGATTTTCCTTTGTGACTGAGCACATAAGTAAAACATGACACTCCCACCCATCACAACTGTTTTCACCTGAGGGGGAAAAAAAATACTGCAATTATTTCAAGTGTTTTGTGATTATAATGCTCTGTTTCTTTAAGCCATATCTGCTGGAGGGTTATGTTTTGGAAATGTGGCTCTCCACTGAAATAAAACATACCCAGATAAAGACACAAGGAAAGATATTGCCTAATTCAATTGTTTTAAAGTGAAATTGTTGTCTTGTTTTGATGGTTCGTCTCCTCTCAGCACCTGTAGGAATATTTTGTAGTGAGGCACCTGTTCTGTATAAAAGTAATGCAAATTGTTAATATTTCATTGCATTCGTGCACACTGAAATCTCCATGGAGTTCCAGAGGGATTCCACTCCTTTAAACGGCTGCTAGGAGCTATAAAGCCACATGCCTTTAGTATTGCGTGACTGCCTTCTTTGAAGGGAATCTGGTTCTATAAAAAATGTAAGTGATCATTTAGACAAGACGTAATTAAGTGAACAGAACTAATGAAACACTGGAGGAGTATCATCAAATATGAAATTCCAAATGCCCCCTAACGGGGACTTGCTTGATGAATGACTACCCAAAAGCACTGGCCCCGTCTTTTGAGAACATGTATTCATTTATTTTATGCTTCTTTGAATAACGGGGCATCCATGATACCTTTACATATTTCATTAGCAGACATTTCAAGCTCAGAGTTGCTCACTAAAGAATCCAAACCGGGGTCAGGTTAGTAGAGACATGATTTGTTCAGTAACTGAAAATCTGCCCTACTATTACAGGCTTTTGTAAAAGCCTCATTTCAGGCTATGTAGGCAAGCTCCTTTTCTTCATGTCTTTCTACAGGACAAAACTTGTCACGCACTGTTAGTAGCTGACTAAGCCTCGTCTTCTCAAAAAGGACCACTTGAAAGTATTCACCTCACCCATTCTTCTTGTGGAAATTATTGCTTATTGGTGGATTGTGGCTCTGGATCTGAGGAAACCTGGGAACAAGTTTATGTAGGTGACTTTTGCTCCACTTATATAAACCATACCATGTCACAGTCAAGGTCTGTTAAATTACAGTGAAATAACTATGGCCCAGCATTGGAATGAAGCTCGGGAATACATTTTTCATTATTATTGTGATAGCAGAATTTTCTAGGGAAATTGCTTAGAGTTTTTATTCCAGTTTATACACGAGACTAGAAAATACCAACCCTCAGAAAGGGAACAAAGGCAAGCCTTAAGCAAGTTTCTGCTCAGACGAGCTCCTTCATAACAATGGAGTTACTGTCCTCATCCATTCATCTTTGGTAAAGCTGCTGTCATTCTTATACTTCCTTCATTCTGCCAGTATCATATCTAACAGGCAAAGACTTGTTTTAAAAATAAAACCAAATAAACCCCAAAAAACTTTTGGGAGCCGTTTTCATTTCATACTCTACCTGTCAATAGAAATATACAAAAGCATGGCAAGGAGTAGGAAAAGCTGCATATGTGAACTGGCACCTGCCGTTTTTACCCATGAAGGCAAATGCAAAGGATAAAAATATGAAGGTGCCTCAATTCATGTCCCTTACCCATATCTATGAATACAGCTATTCCAAGAGAGGGCAATAGAGTACCTAATGGCTGAGACGTCCTTGGACCTTTTGTTTCCTCAGTGATAGATCACAAGAGAAGGTAAAGGTCATAACAGAAGTCAATTGTCAAGTGTTCCCTGTATAAGCCTGCAGTACATTTTAAAATATTCATCTTAAAGACACCACATAGGGCTATAAGGGGAAATAATGTTGAACAGGACAACAGGAGTTGCATGAATTTTTCAGCACAGGAAAAAAGCCACCCTCAGTGTTTTGTAATATACAAAAGTGGCATCAAAAGTGGGGAAATAAAGTACATTTTAGTAGATGAAGAGCATTGTGTGGAGATGACTGTAGATTTGAGATACATTTCTTGAGTGCGTATTGATGGTTCTTTTCACGCTCTCTTGGTGCAGTTGGAACTACTCTGCTTTCCTTATTCAAGCAGAACTGATGTTTTTCTCTCGTAGAATTCTACTAACCAAAGGGCACGGAATTCAGAAACAAGAGTTTAAAAATCTGATCAGTAGAATTTAGCTGAGGAGTATCAAAAGTTGTGAGTATTTGTATTTAAAACTTGCTTTTTAAGTAAGATTTCAGAGCAACATGTTTAGGAAGATTAGTGATAAATTTGTGTTCTTAACGTTGTGTCAGTCACAAAACTACAGCTACAAACTAAGAATGTGACATCTTTTGCTTATATGCAAACACACATATACATGAAGACTATATATAAGTATAAAGCTATTAGAAGTAGTGACTAATAGGGGTGTACTAATGTCTGCCTGCTTATTTTTTTTTCAGAGTCTTGATTTTAAAGAATTGTTAGGCAGTCTGTTTTCTCTAGGAGACTACAGGTTCATTTTGGAAGCCCAGCAGTCTATGGATGATACTTAGCACCAATTAAGAACATAATACAAGTACAGGAACCTCTCATTTTAATTCCTTCTGGAGCATCAGGGTTTAAAAATCCTTCTAGACAGCAGGACTTTTTCTCCTTAGTATTAAGGGATATGTGAGTTTTACTTGTTTGGTTCACCAGCCTGTGTTTGCTCTTGAAAACAGGGATTAAGTGCAATCAGCAGTATTTTAGACTTCTGAAAGACTGAGGAGTTCTTTTCAGCACCACTTTGATGTGAGTGAATTGTTAGTGACACAGTTGACTCAAGGTTCTCATGTACTAGGACTTCAACTGCAGTGATCAATCTGCATGTCTGGACTCACCTCAAATGTCTCTTTTCAAATTCTGCCTCATGTGCTCATATAAGCATCATTGTATATGTCACTGAGATCCTCAAAGTATTTCTTAGAGTATAGAGGTATATAAAATGGTGAAGAGGTGGTGAGTATTCCTAATGGCAACCTAGGAATCTTTAGAAAAATGCTGCATTTGATTCAAGCAGAGAATCTTGCTTTTCTTTTGCTGAGCTTAACCTTTCTGTCCATATAACATCATAAGTACCTAAATTTGAGCAAGCTGTGAAAATTTTCTGTTTTAGCCCTTTGGATTTTTTCAAGGAACAAAGGAAGAGCACAGATGTGCCAAGGACTATTAGATCTTTTTTGCCTTCTTCTTTCTGGTGTTTTTGGAGTCGTATCTATGGCTGAAAACAATGTGTGAAATCCGTTTGCAGATACTAATGGGATTTTGCATGTAATAAATTAAAAAATATATGTAAACAAAGTCTCATCAGCTTTTTAAGGATGCTTGATATTTCTCTTTTCCTGTGTTTACATTGGAATTCTACACTATGGTGGTTTTGTATGGGTTGATTTGTATGGCTTCTCTCTCCCCCTTTTCAATTTAAAGGTACACTAGAGATCAAGCAGGTGATGGGGAATACAGTATTGTCATAGAATCACCCCAACATATACACACATTTCAGTGGATTATCCTTTTACTGGGTTTCTAGGCATTAAATGTGTATAACTGAGAACAGCTCTGTCCCCTGCAAAGCAGGAAGCCAGTGTGCACTGCAGAAAACTCTGTTAAGTGCATTTTCAGGCTAGTCAGGTTTCAAGAAATAGATAGTTTAATTCTAAATGAAAGGTAATGGAAGAGCTAGATGGTGGCATTGTATATGGTGACTGATAGGATGTCTCTAAAAATTAGTTAGAGGTTCAAAAGCTGGTTTCTGCTTGTGCTAAAGGGATGTAGCTCTTTCTCTACTTAACACAAATCTTCTGGTCCCTTCATAGAAATAAAAGTAATGTAGTGACATAGTTAATTGACTGCTCATTTTCTAGTTCATTATTACCGACATCAGTTGGCATTGAGAAATCCTTTAGGAAATTCGGAGAAAGATCTTTTTCTTCCAAAGAACCTTAGAAACAAAATTAGATAGATATGAAGTTGACTTAGGTAACACTAATGGTTTTCCTTTCATTTAAGTCTAGAGATGCCTAAATACATAAATCTAATGTAGACGATAAGACAAAGATGAACCTCAAGATATGAATGAGGTGGGAATATTGTGTATCTTAACATCTATCCAGACATGATGGAAACTGAGAGTGTGTAAGAGTAAAAACAGAGCCTCAGTCATTTTAACACTCATTTAGCTAAGAAGGAAAGACATTTTTCTTACCATGTTTTCCCCTGCGTGGCAGCAGGAAGCACTTGGTGTTCTTTTGGGAAAAGGCAGATGGGTTTTATAAGAGATTAATCTAGAACAGTGCTTGCCAGAAATGTCACTTAAAGCAGCAGATGGGATCAGCAACAGGGAATTTGACACCAGCGAGAGAGCACACATTTCTGTCTAAGGATGTTGGGGTGTTGCAGAATGTCCTGTGCGATATCAAACTGCCAGGCTGAATGATTGGAATAGCCAACTCAATTAAAATGTGAACAAGTTAGATTGTATCCTTCCCAATTTTTGCTGTTGGGCCTGAATACTTTCCTAGATTACATGTGTTGTGTCCTCTGCTTTAGGGGGACATGTTTAGAATATATTTTCAAGAGACTCAAAGTATCTATGTAAGAGGTAGCAAGAGCAGTAAGCTTTATTCTGTTTTCTGTCCTTTATAATATCATGTCTGTAAACCTATACCTGTTGAATGTCTCCCAGTATGGTGAGTTGGGAAATTTCTCTGCTGAAAGCAGTCTTCAACAACAAAAAGATTCGCTTTTCTGTTCCGCAAATGCAAGTTATACTGTCATAAATGTGTGTTTGTCAACATTTATCTGTATCAGACTCATTTGTCGGCCAGGAGCTAGCTGGACTTAGAGGTTTCTGCAAGTCAAATCAGGAAACTAGAATGTGGGCAGTGAGATTCCAGAGAGTGCTCTGGGAGTTACTGTGTGCACGAACAGAATAGTTGGTCTTGCTAGTGGAGCCATAAGAAAAGGTTGCAGAAAGAATCAGGTGGTTAGAGGGACCATTTGATCAAAGAAATACAATGTTCCTGAGAAGACAGTCCTTGGAAGGAATGATGACTGATTATTTCGAAGCAGTGGGAAATCGGTAACATTTGAGCCAAGGACTATTCTTTAAGTTATTAGAAAAGAGTGCAGTAAGGCATATCTGGTAAGCAGAGAAAGAAGTTTGCACTGACATTTAGCTTAGTTGGAAAAAGCAGCAGTGGAAAGTGAAGAGGTGTGAGGTGTTAAGAGAGATTTGTTAATGTCAAAGTATGGAAAATTTTCTTTTTTGTTCTCTCTAAAAGCTGCATTGAAGAAAGAGAAGTGTGAAAAGAAAGGCAGTACAGGAGAGGGGCCTAGGAATGTCAGCAGATTAGAGGAGGCGGTAATGTCTTCAGTGTGTTTTCCCATCTTAAGAATGAGGTGTCTACAAGTGTCAAGTTTAACCTTTTGTACAAAACAACTGTTACTTATAAAAATGGTAAAGAATGTGGGCTGCAATGATGATTCTACAGTGGTTTGTGATATTAGAGTGCTGTTCAAATTAAAAATAATAGATATTAGCTGTTCGTGTGCCATACCCTGCTTTACTAACTTTAAATGTTCTGCATAAGGCAAAGGCAAACACTCATCTCTTTTTCTTTCCAGGAGGTGTGGCCAGTAGTGCAATGATTGCAAGTGAAAAGCTCACCAACAATGTCATTGCCACCAAAGCGGGGAAAAATCTTTCTTTTTCACATTAAGGGTGTTGTACTTTTTATTTTGGACTGCACATGAGGTCTCAAAAGAATAAATTACATAGCTTGTAGTTGAATAATTGGAAGGTTTTGACACTAAAGCGTACTTTATACTTGAAAAATATCTGTACATAGATTTGTTTCTGTTGCATTTGTGATTTCAGTTGTAAATATTGCCATTAGATTAATGCTAATTTACCAGAAATGACAGAGGCACCAGCAGAGGAGGTGAGCAAAGTGAAAGCAAGTACTTGTCCTCGAGATTTAGGATCAGCTAAAGAATTTGGACTTTGAACACTGTCTTGTCAAGTCTGCTAATAAATGCATTTGAAGCTAGATCAGGTATCTCTACATATCAGTGTGTACATATGGCCCTAGAAGCAGGGAAGTCTTAAAATTTAAAGCTTAGGGCTTTTGACATGTTTATGTCTGTGTCAGCAAGGAGTTATGGGCTATTGTCAGAGTAAGTCTGTCTGCTTCTGAAAACAATTCCTCTTCTTCATTAAATGTTCTAGTATCAGTTATTTAGTGAACCACTAATGTCAATAACCTTTATAGATTAATGGCTTTGAATTCTGCATCAAACAGTAACAAGAAAGCCACATATGCCACTGTTATTGCAATGTTGAGAACATGACAGTCTGCCATGATTTTTGTCTGTGATGCTCCTCAAAATACTAACAATTTTTCACATGGTTTTGAACTGATACGTAGCATTTTAAAATTCTCTATTCCAGTGTTACTGGCTAAAAAGTCCCCTCAACTTTTCTTTGCATGTCAGAGATTTTCCCACTTGGGAAGTTTTCCCTTGTGTTCACTTAGTTTGTTTAGTGAAGTGGGATTCCTTCTACTCCTCTCTCAGTGCCAAATTTCCTGATTAGTGTAGCTCCAAGTGCCAGAAAGAAAATCTTTCTGGGCCTCATGTGCTCGGACAGGATCTCAGTCGTTGTGTTTAGATGCGGCTCTGCAGTGGCCCTTTGGATTCAGGAGAGATGAGGATGTTGCGGCGAGGCGCTGCCTGAGTGCATTGGCCAATACAGAGCCCCCCCTTTCTGGCAGTTGTCCTGCACCCCCGTGAATTGCAATTATAGTTTGAAGGTTTGTCTCAATGGAAATTCTGTTTTCAGGAAACATTTGCCTTACCGTCCATGTACCAAGCCTGATGTTTGAAGAGAAGAAGAGGATTTGCCTGTCAGTGTCCTACTTAGACTTGTAAGTAAACAAAATGCTGTCTCAAAAGAAGGTTCAGCAAAGCCTGAATTTTGATACTAAAGAAATACTTCACGGCTGCTGCATGATTTCTTTGCCAATTGCCCCTGACCATTCCTCTTCATTTTGGAAAAAAATCCTAAGAAAAATAAGAAGTTATGAAAACATATTTTGCAATATGTATATGAATATCATTACCTTGAGGCAAAGCTAATGACTATGCAAACTTGTGGTGAAAGGGATTAAAAGTAAATGACATTTGGTTTCATATTTAGTGTGAACTTTGCTTTGTTTCTTCTTAAACCAAGACTGATTGTGTGAAACAATACCAATGATAAATTGCACCGTATTTGTTAAAAAGGAAGCGTTCAGGATCTCATAATCTTGATTATAAAGTCTTTCAGCACAAGGTCTAGCACTGCTCTACAATCAAAGTATCTTGAAGTCTTCATAATTTTCTGTGTACATGTTCAAATTCCAATTTAATAACATTGCAGAAACATCAAGTAATATGGTGATTATGATATGGTGTTGCAGTACTTAGTGCCAAAGATGTTAACATCCCGATCTCCACATGCTTCAGTTATAGAATATAGTGTTTCTGCCTGAGCATGTTGATTCTCAACTAGAATAAATTACAGACAAACCCACAACCACTCTGTCTGAGTGTCTGTTAAATTAATCACTAGAAAGAAAATAACCATGAACAACAAATGACCTTCAAAGACATGGCAAATGTGGGATCTGGTGAAATTAGGAAATTGGGACAACTTGATAGAAACAAAAGAGATGGAAGTTGCTTTGATACATTTCAGGTCAACTGTTGGAAAACTTTGGAAAGAAATCAAACTCTCCATTCTAGCCTAATCAAATCAAACAAGGTCCTGTTTGTATCTTCTTGTCTGCAACGTTTTAAAAACTGAATTCAAACAGCAAAAGAGAAATGCAGGAAATACAAGATACGTATAAGTACATGCACATGTGGTAATATCTGTGGTGGATGATAATTTTTTTTCTGTAAGTAGCCACATGCTAGCTAGCAAACATAATAAGGCACTATTATTTTTTCTTTTTTAACTAATTCAGCTTTGTGTGCTAATTTTCTTCCCCAGTCCCCCTTATTTGATGTACCGAACTGATGAACATGCTTCAGGAGCAAATAAATAATAAAAAGTATCTGTTTGGAGCAGCCTGACTGCCTGGCATTATTTGCACAAGCTGTATTTGATGGAAATACAATTATATTTTAATCCATTTAAGTCAGTCAGAGGGCCATAGGGCTTGGTTCAATATGAAACCAAAGCATGTATTTAATTTTAAGCATGTGATTAAACCTGGTTATATGCTTAAAATTAAATGCTTTGCAGGTTAGTGCCTAAAGTAACCAGATTGAATAGACAGAAATACTGGAAAACACCAAGAAATTAAGGTACTTTGTTTGATTTTATGCAAATACCTTTGCTTTCTCTAAATCCCTGCTTTCTATGACCTCTTAACCCTTTCTTCCTCCAAACTGTGTCAGAAAAAAAATGCAGCTTCCATAAGAATGTTTCATAATCAAAAAGCTGAAGTTATGTGTAATGCAGGTCAAATCCATGTCACGCTTGTGGCCTTACTACTCATGAGCAAACACAACTATTCAGGCTTTATGCTAAGAGTGCAGTTATATTTATGATTATTAGAAGAGCATCTGTTCTTTTGCAGTTTCCGTGTTACGTACATGTTAGAAAACAAAATGATAATATGTGATATCTTACATGTGCATTTTATACCGCATAGTCACAAAATTCAAGGGGGCAAGGCCATTTTATACTGGCCAAATCTTCTCCTTAGCTTATTGGCTTCAGAAGCAGTGGACTAAGACACTACATGTGGAGATTAATCAAGATAACAAGGACAAATATTTTTAAAACACAGAGAAGAGCTGTCAAAAGGATGACAACAGAAGGACAAGGAAGAACAAGGAAAGAGAAAATGTTGGAAGACAGATTTAGGTAAAGTAAGGTGGAAAAAAAGTAAATCTTAGAAGAAACTAAAACTGTGAGCCCAAAACACTGGCAAAAAGTCAGAATAAATCTGGGGTGAATTAAGGAAAGACGAACAGAAAAAATGGGACACGTTGCTTAAAGCATGGAACTTGGTGGCAGAATACTTCGATGATGTGAATTAGAGTGTTAGATCTCAGAAGGTGTGGCTGTGTTAGTAGGGGCTGGATTTTTAATCATGGCCATCTTGAATTTAATGGACGAGTCTCACAGGATTTTGCACCAGGCCTTATATACCAAATGGAAGCAAAGTCTTTATGCACAAGATGTAGTTTGCTGTAACATTTTTATATGGCTGATGTTGGGATTCTAACACCAAATTCTGAAATGCCACAGAAAAGTAAAAGTTTTAATAGTTTTCAAGGAAATAATAAGAATAATCCTGGCATTTAAAATATTATAAATCTTAAAATACGGGTTTTTTTTGTGAAATTGGATGACTTACTTGATGGTTCAGAAATAAGTTCGAATTCAAGAGTAGTCTCCATCAACATACTGGATGAGAGGAATAAACAATACTTTAAGAAATATGTGATAAGCCACATTTGGAAAAAGTTAAGAGTATTAATTAACTTAAAGAAATAGAGGGACTTAGGCTGTAGAAAAAATAGTATATAGAAATTTTTGTTTGTAAAAGGAAATTATCCAACATGGTTAAAGTTAATATGAAATGTAAACTTTGTAAGAGGTGAAAAATCATACATTTACTAAATGATTGATTCCAGCTTTCTGTCCTTTGCAAACACTTCTAAATTATGGAACAGCTGTTTGATATGAAAGCTACCATGTTTCTGCTGTTCTGAAAAATCTTAAGAGCTTGTTTCACTGTGAATTTCTCAATTACTGCAACAGTGACAGCTTCATGTAGTGTATTTTTTAATGAAGCCACCAAAAGGTTTTCTAATTTTCATACACCCATAGATTCATTCTCTTTTATCAGCCTAAATCAAACAGCTTCTTTTAGGCAAAATTCACAGATTAAGCAAAATATTTCAGTATGGCTCTAAGGACCTGCTGCATTGAAGAGTGTATTTGTTAAGCGTAACAAACCCAAAATTATTGCAGCCTGAAGAGGGCAGTAAAGATAAAGCTTTATTTTCCTTAGCTTTTCAGTGTTTTCAGTGTATGCCGTGTTCTGAAAGTGCATTACTGAACAGCACATATTTACAGGTGTTATGTATTTCTGGAGCTTTGCTGCATGTGTTTAGCCTGGAGAAGAGGAAGCTCAGGGGAGACCTTTTCCCTCTACAGCTGCCTGAAAGGAGGTTATAGACAGGTGGGTGTTGCCCTCTTCTCCCCAGTAACAAGTGACAGGAGAAGAGGAAACTGTTTCAAGCTGCACCGGGGAGGTTCCTTTTGGACATCCGGAAGAATTTCTTCGCTGGAAGGGTGGTTAAGCATTGGAATGGGCTGGCCAGGGAGGTGGTGGAGTCACCATGCCTAGAAATGTTCATGAAGTGACTGGACATGGCACTCAGTGCTAGGGTTTAGTTGGAATGATGGTATTCAGTCAAAGGTTGGACTCAGTGATCTTGAAAGTCTCTTCAAACTTTATGATTCTATGATTAAATATACCACCAGGTGACTGAAGTACTTTATTGGGATTTATCTGAGGGTCTAACTCCTTCACGTGACAGTGCAGAACTGGGAGGTGTCCATCACTTATGAAAGTAGCTCGCAGGTAATGAATTCCGTGAGCCACCCTTGCTTCAACTGGGACATCCCCTTAGATTGAAACTACATTGAGTTCTGGGTTGAGTTAGAAGAATAATTTTTCAGATTACAAAAAAAAAGAGATGTTGTTTTCATATTTTATCTTAACCATTTAAAAGAGGTCAAGCTCCCTTCAGAAATGGAACAGGGGGATTTTATGAGGAAGGTTTTATGCTTTTTCCATTCATCTGTCTTGGGAGCTTCCTGACAGCCAGGTTTGTATTGAAACTTAGGTAATTTTCCTTGTTTTAAGGGGCAGTGAATTTTATATGGTAAAAAATTGTGTGTGTTGAGAGGAAACTGTAATTGCACAACAGCAGATATCTAAATTGTTCTGAATATTCAGTATGTTCCTTTCTGACTAGGTATTGTTATTCCTCAGGAGCCTGCTATTTGCTTTAAGCTCAGGAAATAACATACCTTTTTAAAGCTGACAGAAATGCATGTGTTTACATATTTTAGTTGTATGAATACACACATGGCCAGTATTATGAAACTTACTTTTAAAGGTATTTTGTACATACAGATGTAGCGGCCTTGAGAGTGTGTGTGTATATATATTTATATATTGCCATATGGCTAGAGTATTTTATCCATACCCATTAGGAAACTTCTTTGGAGAAATTTGGGCAAAAATAGGAAAAGATCTTGATTTCTCTCTTTGAAGAAGATAACTGACAGAAGATACTGGTTTAGTCAATAACTCTTAATCAAGCAAGTAGTGCTGATACGGATGATGTTCCACTAATAAAGCAGTGTCCAGCCAATATGGGGGTTGACCATTTTTAACATTTGGGGGTAGGATTCTTAACATTTGCTGACATTTTCCCAGACAAGTCTTGCAACTCTTCAAAGCAGAAACAGCTCAGATTGTCTTCAGATCTCTTCTCTAGATAGCAATGCAAAGACTGCCAGGTACCCTCCCCATTAGTAAGTAGAGCTGTGTCAGGAGTGCACAGGTTCTTTAGAGTCATGGTAAAGAAATAAGGTAGGAAGAAAATACATTGTGAGGGGACAGTACTGAGAGCTAAGAAAGAAATAATTTTCTATCAGAGAGTTCAGCAACAGCAGCTTAAAATGTAACATTAAATTCCTTTAATTTATGAGAAATAAAATATTTTCTGATCATGACAATCTCTTGAAACTTGTAAAAAACTGAATTATTCTAAGTTGAAAAATTCAAATATTTTCTGAAATTGCAAGAAAAGAAAAACATTTTGGGGAGAGACAGCATTTTCACTAGTATGCTCTTTTGAGCATACTGTAGGGCATTTCCCTATGAAATGTAGTTCAGTCATGTTCAAAGACCTCAACAGATTTTTTTTCCTAGATTTTTTAAAGTAAAAAATCTTCCCAATCAGATGTTGAGGTAGGTAGTGAGCTGATGCAAACTGGAGTGGCTCCATTGAAATACAAGAATCAGCTGGCTGAGGAAAGAGACCAGTACAGTTAAGCACATTTAATTGTTTGGAATGGCTTCATTTTACTTGAGATTTAGCATTGGAAAAATCATAAGCAGAAGCTGAAAATAGTCCTTTCTCAGACACAGTTCAGTGAAACATTTAAACACATGCTTCAGTTCATCCTTGTTTAATAATGTACTTAAATAATGTATTTAACTTTAGTCACATGCTGAAGTCCATTTCTTTGCAGGGCTTTTAAACAGAGCTTTCACTTTTACTCATATTAAAATGACAGAGTTGTCCACTTGCCAATATGTAGCTAAATTATATTTCTATTTTTCAAATGAGATACAAAGACATATGAACCTTCCACTTTCTTCTGAGGAAGCATAAAATAACACTGGAGTAATTTCTTCACAACCCAGAGTTTCTACTGACTGTATTTATTGTCTGTATGTTTCAGGTGCCAATAAATAGAAACAAGTGCAGATTTGCTTGTATTTATAAAATGCACATGCACCCTAGTAACCATCACAGAGTCATAGAATCTTTGAATCATGAAATGGTTTGTGTTGGAAGTGACCTTAAAGATCATCTTGTTCCATCCCCTCTCTGCCATGTACAGGGACACCTTCCCCTAGACCAGTTTGCTCAAAGCTCCATCAAGCCTGGCTGTGAACACTTCCAGGAATGGGGTATCCACACCTTCTCTGGGCAATTTGTTCCAGTGTCTCACCATCCTCACAGGAAAGAATTTCTTCTTAATATCTAATCTAAATCTACCAAAAGTATCTCTTCTCATGGTAAGAGTGTTAAAATGTGTTTTGGCCAAAAGTCAAAAAGATAGCACATGTTAACCCCCTGGAAACAGATTAATACCTGTGAATAAGTTGACAAGCTTATTTATTCTGAGTAGTTTTACCTGTATGTTGCAAGTGGCCTTCTTGGGGTTCTTTCCTCTTTTTCTGAAATCAGGGGTAGAATGTTGCACCGAAGAGGTGCCCAGTGATGGCAACACAAGTTGTATGTAACAGAGTGTCCTAATGTTTGGCACATTGCCAAATTAGCTAAGATCCAATTAATCAAGATAACAGCTTTTTGTCTTGCGTGATACGAGCCTGCTGACAATTTCTGTCTTTCAGTTACACTGTGCATAGCCTGTATCCTTCTGCATGGCATCTGCTATAACCTGGATTTTTGCCAGACTGAAAATAAAAGTGGTTATTTTTCTTCTTAGCTGAAGTAATCTGCTGTTGATTATACTTGACCCTGTCAAACTTTCATTGTAGCACTCTTACACTTACTATATGTCTGGTCACAAAACACGTCCCGATTCTGTTATTTAGAAAAGAAACGTACACATTTGAAGCATAGAAAAAAGTACAGGGTCGGTGATGTACTAGATACACTTCGACTTTGCTCTGAAGTCATGCTTCTTATAATTTTGATTTGAAGTAATCTCTATTCCAATTTTTACAGAAAATTATTTCTGTTTATTTAAAAGTAAATATTTTTTGGTTTTATATAGAAATTCTGCTTTTATACACATTTTGTTAGAGTGAGTATCTGTTCTTACACTACTTTTCAAGGGAATAAAAAAAGTATTTTTTTCTGTTGTAGAAGTACAGTCTATACGGTTATAAACCAAACTGCTCTGTGATGCAGCTTTCTGTCTCTTGTTGCATTGCTTCCTGTGAGACTCTTCTTAGACAGGGCTCAGCTGCTGAGTGTATACTATGTTAGAAAGTGTGGACTTTAGCAGCCCAGTAACGTGTTGTAAAATAGGATAGGCATTCCTGCAATATGGCAAAACCCTACCAGACTTCAGAGAAGCTTTTTTTAAGATTAAAAAATTAGGAATTTTTTGAAGCTCTCCTATTAGGAGTGTGATATGTATTTATAGTACCCTCAGGTTCTGCACAATAAAAATGGTTAAACCTTTAGTCCTTTTAGTAGCTCACAGTTTTATTGCTGAAGTTATTTTGTAGATTTTATGCTTGGAGCAAGGTCAGTGTATTGCACTGTATAAATTATTCTAAGTAATTGCTCAGTTATTTTATAGCTTAGTCACAGGATTTTTTTATTATTAAACATAGTCTTTTCTTTAAGGCTGGGAAGAGAAGGTCACTATAAATCACATGGCAGCTTGCCATTTGGGGTTTTAGCTTTACCTGTGATAAGGATTTAATAACAATCTGGCCCAGACACCAGTTCCCTCTCAATTACCTTTCCACATGGGCATTAGTTCACACTGTTTATTAAAAACTCCCCTTGTAGTTGTTTTAATGGAGTGTTTCAGATTAATGGCCCCTATGGAGTTTAACTTCATTGCACTTCATTAAAGTTAGATTGTACAAAAGGTTACTTCAATTAAATCCAGAACTCAACCTTAAATCTGTATGGATTTTTTTAGAAAATGTGGTAAAATTTCTATGCCAATCCTTTGAGGTTAGCAAGGCAAAATCCTTCTTGGTGACTGAAGTTCAAAATACGTTATATCTGTTCCAAATTTGCTTTCAGATCAATATTCAGATTTCAGGAGATTAGAAGATGAAAGCAACTGAACAGTGTATGATCTGTAAATGAATTGGCTAAGCAGTTTTGTTAGAAACAGGACAGACTAAGGAAACTTGAGCCCGTTTTCTTACCTGTCAAAACATTTGCTGGACATTTCACAAAACCTCTGTGAGGAAATAACCATTTATCCACAGTGCAGGTGAAAGTGCTTGTATAAACAAAACTCTCATATTTTCTAAACACAAGCTCCACAAATGACTGCCAAATACACTGCCTCTTTTGCATGGGTAAGCCTTCCAGTGCAAAAATCTTTGGTGTTCTCAGTCTCCCATTTCCTTTCCAAATGGCGTTGCAATAGCAGGTGTTGGGAGAGGTATCCCATAGTAAGGTGGAAAGAAAGGTTGATGCAGAGCTTTGCTGGGAGTGAGGTCAGTTGATTTAGCAGTGAGAAATGGGACAGTGGAGTGATGAGGTTTTCTTAAAGAGACAGGTTAGCTTGTTAGCCTTTCTGAAAAAGGCTATGGTTTTGATGTCCTAGAAAACAGGACAGAAGTAATGAATTTGGTGGGGTGAAGAAATATAGCAATGTCGATTAGGAAACTTCAAGAAATATTATCATAGCAGGGTTTTGATTTTTTTAAATTTTCCCCTTCAAGTCTAGGTAAGATTTTAAAATGGGATCTATGTGCAGTAGAGAATAAAATTATAGGTGTACGTGTTCATATATTTTGTCAATTTTAGCATTTATAATATTGTTACCATGGTGGACTCCCAATGCTTCAGTATAGAGTTGATTCCTATTTTGCTAAGGATTCTTCAAACTGTGAAATGATATGAGTTTATAGAGTAGTTGAAGACAGTGTGCAACACATGTAAGTAGCAGAGGAGTTGTGTATACAATATTTCTAAACTGTGCTATTGGGAAGAAATGGTCTGGCTCTTGTAAACAATTGGTTATGTTGGGCAATGGATATGGCCTCCTGGTAAAGTGAGGTGGACTTGATCCCAGGATCTACTGGGAGGTAAATTAATTTATAAACTTTGAGACAATCTCTTGGATGAAGGTGCTTGTTAGACGTTTCTTTTCTGAACAGTGCTTTGGCTTAACTAGCCAGCTAGTGTATATTAAAAAAAAAAAATTCTGTCCTGTAATGGTATAATCTGGAAGTCCAATCTGTTATATTCCTATGTATAAGATGAGAATTATTTTTTATTACGTAATTCATCCATGATTAGTCTGGGTTTTCTTGAGTATCAGAGTATTCAGTGTTGCTTTTATTACCAGTTTTCCCTCTGAAATTCTTGTCACTAAGTTCCCTCAGTTCTTGGCAATAGGTACAATAATCTCTAGTTTAGCAGAATAAATGACTTTTGACTAAGTCAAATAATGACTAATAATAAATGACTAAGAAAATTTGTAGCAATCTCTTGTTAACAGAATTAAAAAAAACAGTAGAGGGAAAAAGCAACAATTCATACTTTTATCATTACCTAAATGAAAAATTTAGTCTTGCTGTTTGTTCCTGTGTATATACAGAAATAAAGAGTGAAGGCTTATAGCATTCCATAGATTCACACATACATCCTAAAATTACTGCGATTAAACAAAGATATAAATATTTAGCATTAAACATTTTGAAGTTATTTTTAGATGACCCAGCGGTTACTAAATGTTATAGTTAAAGATATTTGTTTAGGAAAAGTTTATACAGGTTTATATAAAGTAACATCTGTCATGATCTTGAGAGCTAG
This sequence comes from Callaeas wilsoni, assembly GCA_013398955.1. Classification (NCBI taxonomy): domain Eukaryota; kingdom Metazoa; phylum Chordata; class Aves; order Passeriformes; family Callaeidae; genus Callaeas; species Callaeas wilsoni. The sequence goes on from VWPU01003749.1 coordinate 57,082, forward strand.
AATCATATATTCTTTGCTAAGAGGAAGTGTATTTCAGATACAAATTATTATTAGATGTGAATCTTATATGTATCACAATTTCAAGACAGAATATTGTGCAGACTGCATCTGGAGTGGGCACAAGAGATCAAAACATATATTTCAGGCTTTCTATTTCAAGATCATTAGTATTTAAGATGTTATTTCCAAGTTGTCACATCAAACACGTTTTCTCCTAACACTTTTGGGTAAATTTGTGGAACTAAATAGAACAGACTTTTGTCATTAAATCTTTCTAAAGTACTGGGAGATCTCTTAGTCATGACCCACAATCCAGGGTCAGACCATCCTGTGTAGTATTGTGATTTTTCCCTTGTGATTTTAAAAGAAAGAAATCTAAAAAATGAACCAATTAGCTTCCACTTCCCCGCCTCACAAAGTCCTCTTTAAGCCATTAAACACCATCTATCCTTAAAACAGCTTGTTGAATAAGCACATGCTGTTTATAATCAGATAATGTAAAGAGCTGTTCAGAAGACTCTGAGTATTTACCTATATTCTGAAGCACTTGCTTTTTAAATGAGCCAGCTGGACTAAAAGGTGAGTTGGTAGTACAATATGTTAATATAAAATCATACGTGAGATAGATACAGAAAGTCAATAAAGGGAAAAAACCCCCCTATTTCTCTCAATATAGGAAGTAGAGGACAGTCCATTGACAATATCAAAGGGCGGACTTGGTACATATGAAATTAGGATTCTTTTTCACGAGATCCATAGTTAGGTTTTCCAGTTCACTAAGATAGGACATCATGAAGAATAAATGCATTTGAATGGAGATTATGCAAATTCATGGAAGAAAATGTGAAGCAATGTTTTGATGAAACTTTCAACTAATAAAATCTAAGATGTGATAGCTGGAAGGTGAAATGGCAAAATGAGGCAAGTTTCTTCTGTACTTTCTCTTTTTATGCTCTTTCCTGTAGCTTTTGCTTTTGCTACTGGCTTCTATGCAAGACAAGCTGCTGCAGTAGTTACACTGGTGGCTCTCAAACTCGCTTTGAAGTCAGGCCTTGGCTCTGGTTTTGCAGTGGCATTAAGTGACATCACTGCTAGTATGGAATTCACAGAAAAGGGAGCAGTTTTATCTGTGTGTTTGGGGATTTTTTAGTTATTTTGGTTTTTTTTTTGTGTTTAATTCTTGAGCTTTCTGTGTGCTTATTACCTTTACTATGGTATTGCTTCTTTCCTTTGTTGTGATTACACAAAATGCTGTGGCTGGAGCTGTCATCACATGTAGGTGGTGAAATGAGTGGTGTAGCAGCTGTCTTTTCAGCAGGACTACAGTTTTACATGTGGCTTGCATCTGCCAACTCTCTGGCTTCCTGCTGATTTCTATCTCTGCATGGAAGTCATCTGCCTGGAGCTTAACACAAGCATGTCAAAGAGAGTGCTGGTAAAACAAGGTCCAATACCTCCTTTGCAAAATGAATCTATTATTGTTTGTCAAACTGCTCTGCAAACTGGGAAATTAATCTTTTAGTTTCAAACCACTACATACAGAGCTCATGAAAGAATGAGAAATACATTTGTTTCACCTATAGCTGATCATAAATTGTTCATCAAATAGGAAATCTCTCCTCACTCCCACTGCCTGTTTGAATTTGCAAAAAGGAAGGATGCTCTGCCAATCCAGCAGTGCTTTTAAGTGTATGCTTTCCTTCAAGCACAACTTAAGCCTTTGGTGGTAATACTACTGTTCATATACTTACATTAGAGAGTGATTAAATTCTTTGTGCCTCTCTGACCTGGGGAACCTTGGCATTATGCAAGCTTTTGTCTCTGAGTGTGTATCTCTGGTGAAGACTGAAAGAGTTTTCAAGTATTTCAAAGTGTAAAATCCCTCTTCTTTCAACATGCCAGCCCATTAGGGCACATCATATTGATACTTGCCTCATGATTCTGACTCCTCACAGGATGCTATTTTAAATTCAAGGTCATGGGGTTAATCTTCAAAGTCCTTAACAGGATTGGTACATGTTACCTCAGAGAAACTCTCTTTGTGAATACAACCTCTCCTGACAGCTGTGTTCCTCAGGAATTATGAAGCTGTCAACCTCAAGGGTGAAGCCTGAGAGGGCAGAAGACAAGGCCTCCTCAGGAACGCAGCCAAAGCTTTGGAAACTATATCTGAGTAGATAGGAATGACCACAAATCTCTCTGTCTCCTAGGCAAAGTATAAAACTCACTACAACTTAGCTCCCATGGGCACAACTAAAGACAATAAAAATAGAGGATAAAAAGGTTAGCAGTAAGAAAAGGAAGAGCAAGAGAGGAGGAACAAGGAGCGAGGAGAAAAATTGCTCTCACATTGCTTTCTCAAAATAAAGCCTTGGTTCTGATTTGGGACAAATAGTGGGAAGTACTTCAGATATTACAGAGAAGGCATTTAGATTTATTCATTAGACTTTAGTATACAGGCACCCACTTTTGTGCTCCTCAGCACAGTTTCTTTTAAATGTAATATTAATACATTATTAGTAATGGAGTACATGGCAGAACAGCTATATAAGGCCAATAAAATTATAGGTAGTTCCTTTTAATTATTAAAGAAATGTTTTGGTGCTAATCATAAAAGAATGTCAGATTCCACTAGCTGTCTTACGATGCAGGAAGATCACAAACTGATTAATCAGGATGAGAATGCTTTGTGTGCTTATAGGTAAGAAAAATATCAGAGTCACTAACATGTTGTGATCTGCAACCTTTATAACATAGGACTGGCCCTTTATCTTTTTCTGTGTTTTCTTGGGATTGCCTAGCTTTGACTTCAATCAATATACATGGCTCTTGCAAGTATTAAATGTTCATAAATTTGTAGTGCAACTGTACGTCACAGTAAGAGAAAAGAAAAGGAAGCCTTGGATGTTAATGCTGTGAAAAGGAGACCTACGGGAAAAAGTACCCCTAAGTGTTGCTTTTATGCAAGGGGGATCAAGTGGCACTTATCTTCTCTGAATGGCAAAGCCTTAACATTATAAATGCTATTTACTTTGCAATCAGACACCTGTTGATTAAAATCCACAATCTCTGTCCTCCCTGTTGGAAAACTGGTACTTGAAACCAGATATTTAGCCATAAAAATATAAGTACTTTTAAGATGTATTGTTGCTAGGCTGTAGCTTATATCACACCTGTGTTTCTGGTGACTATGCCCTTTCCTTAATCCATGTTTTACTAAAATAAAGATGTATAGAGTGTCTCCTGGTGCTTTAGTTCAGCTTTTTCCAGACATCATCGCTGCTTTGAACCTGCAGGTCATACTTCTGGTTGGTAGCAGTGACAGTGCTATCTCTTGAGGTTCAACAATGTTTGTGCCCATTTGGCATCCCCTCAAAGGCGATGATGTAGCCTACTGAGTTGGGTAAGAATTCTGCTGCTGACAGTACTGAGCTTTTTAGTTAATGCTGAATTTGATCCACTGCTTGGAATAACAGGGATACATATAAATTTAGATACCTCTTTATGAGCACAGAGTAATGCAAGTTCCTTTTCTCTTATGATAAAACATAACAGATTCTATAAAATTCATATATCTTTTTCCTAAAATAGCTTTACTGTTGACATTACAGCTTCTTGAGAAATTAGCTGTTATCTACTTTCATCTGCAGGCAAAACACCTGCTACTTGTAAGTGATTGTTAGTTAAATCACTTAAAAGATTGGCACTTGTTTTAAATGGCAATTAAGCTACTGCATTAAGTCACATTTGTTTCTACTGTATTAAAAGTTCAATAACCTAGTGTACCTTGATGTGTACCACATTTCATAGTTGGACGCTACAGGTCAAATGTAAAGACACTGTAATAACAGGTAATAAAATACAGAAATAGCCTGGCCTGTCAAGGCCTAGACATGCAAAGCAGTGCAGGACTGCCAGGCTTGTGGCTCTTGCACTTCTGACAGCGCGTTTCCGCTGTTAGTTGTAGGTATTAGATGCAGAGATAGCTGAATAGAGAAACATGTTTGTCACCTGTTCTTCGTTTGGCAGAAAGTAAAAATTTTTCTGAGTATAATGACTATTTTTGACTGCTTTCAAAGTTGATTAGCAAAAGAAAATGTACTCATAAATATGTAGTTTAGCAAGACCTAGGGAAAATTATGACTCTATTCACTGATAACCTTCAATCATTGCAAATTTAGGTTGCTAAAACCCCTCTGTTTCTTTTAGCTTGGAAGAGAAACTGGCCTTTGTTAGGATCACAGCTCTATGTATACCCTCTCATTTTCTATACCTTTTGAAAAGGAACGCATCTTGTTGCGTAAGAATGCAAGTGACCAGCTTACCTGAAATATATTGAACAACTCCAATTCAATGGGAGTTGTGGTGTGAATTCCTTAATGTCAAGCACAGTAACTGGTACAGAAATAGTTAAGTATTGAAGAAGAAAATAGAGTTTACTGTGCTGTAGGCATCTATCATGGCACTGGGTGAAATAAAGTAAGTTCAGGAAATGGATATTGCTTCCATCAGAAAACCAGTCAATTTTGGATTCTATGTATAACACAGCGTATCTATTATTGCACTAAAAGGCATCTGTCTTCCACTCAATGCTTCTTTCAAAATGTGCCATGGAAAGATTTCTGTAAAAGGAGATAGTTTGTGAATTGTGCTGTTGCAACTGGTCAGAGGTCTAAGGTATTTGTAAAATGCACTTAGTGCTTAAAATGTATTCATTTTGATCAAAGAGGTTTTTCGGACTGACTCACCATGTGGACACACATCTGTTAAATGTCAGACATTAGGTAGTAGTACCAAATAACTCCTGAAAGAATCACTTTACATTCCCCACAAGTCACAACTTGCATTATATTCAGCTTTCTGTTGCATAAGGATTTGTTCCTAGCAGGTTGTATATATGTGTGAGACAGCAGGGGCAAGAGTGATTATGATGAGTGTTGCTGTCAAGTCATCATTATGCTTACTACCATAAACCGAGGCACACAGCTCTAGCACCTGCCTGCTCCTTTCCTGTAAACAGCTAGGATCAACTGAAATGTATTCTGACAACAAGGCCTAGATGAATAATTACTTTTGTTGTACATGCAGAGTTGTGCCTGGCTTATCTTTTATGAATGTGGTGCAATAGTGCAAAACTCTATGTTGGCTGGCAGAGTTCCTGTAAATGAAAAGAAAAGCCCATCAAATCGAAATTGTACTCTTTTCTCAATTTTAAGCAACATTGAATGAACATTCTAGCAGCTGAGGCATTCAAAGGGGAGCAGACACCATTGGTTAATTTGTCATTATTTCTCTATAATGAAGTTTAAATCAAATAAAAATAACTAGATACCTTATTCCGAATTCCTGTCCGTGTGAGAGATTCAGGTCTTGTGGCTTTTTCCCCATGTGTTTACAGGTGAAATAGTCTGGATGTGTTGTAAATGCTTGTGTTTTGTGACTGCACTGAGCATATTAGTGGCAAAGGTATATAGTTTCTCATGATACTGGGTCTGTTAAATTAGCAACAGAACAGTGGTGACAAATTTATCCCTGGGCTTTTTTAAAGTTGAAGTTCTTTACATTTCATTGTGTGGTCTCAGAACAAAGGCTCTTACAAATTTAATTGCAAAAAGGAAAGAATAAAAAAGAACTAGGGAAAAGGGACAGGGACAGTCTGATCTTTTTTCTTCTGCTGAGTTTAACAGAGGCAGTTCCTTGCCATCATTCTGTTTATTGGTCTGTGTTTTCCTGCTCTCATCAATCTGCTTTCTCTTAAAATTTTGTAAGATAATTTTATTTTCATTTAAATGCTATGATGAATTAGTAATTCTCAATGTCCTGTTTTTCTGCATGAATATATGGTGAGTAGAAAAACTTGGCAGTTTTTGAGATACAAAGTGATGCCCATGCACTTTAGTTGCTGTTAAATATGCAAGCACTGTAGTGGCAAACAGCATGTTCACTATGGGGTAGCCTCTGTACACTGTGGTTAACTGGAAGCCTTGATTTCCACAAATTATCCTTTATTGTAACATTTTAAATCTATCCTTTAACATAAATACTGCTTGTGTAATTTTCTTTTTGAAAACGACTAATTTTGTTACATGAAAGACACTTGTGACAGTCTTTTGTGAATATTTACTTTGATTTTTTTTCTTGTTAATAAAATAATTGACCAGAAAAAATGTTTACTGTTTTGTCCAGAGGAAATCACATGAATGTACTTTGGCAAGCATTTCTGCAGGAAATAAAGATTTTCTGGTACCCTTTGGGATTAAAACTCTGGATTTTTTTTTTTCCATGTGGTGAATGTTTTCCATGCCACCTATGATGACTGATGTCAGACTCTATCAGGGTCACAGTTTTACTGGTTTTTGTGTCCAGAGAACTCATGGAGTCCATATGTTAGTCCAATCAAGAAGCATAGTCTTTTTATAGAGTCAGATAATTACCTCCTATGGTTCTGTTTTTACTGGCAGAAAGTAATTTTTAAACATTACCTGACCTCCCAGTTCTGGTAGATTTTAGGTTTTCCATCAAAACCAGTCTGCTCCCAGTCCCTTCTGGATGTAGTTAATTCCTCAGTTCTAATGACCCACATCTGTCATGATGAATGTGACAGTAATTCAGAAGTGTTATAAGAGGCAGCAGTCACAGTACAACTCACGGAAGATAAAGGAACTGTTTCTAAAGTTAGATCAATTACTTTGGTATTTAACTCTAGCTTTATGTGGGAAATCTTGTTTTTTCAACCTTTAAAATGAAAATTTATTCTCTTAATTTTGCAGGATCTCTTTCAGTACCAGGAGCTTAACTGACAGTATATAGAGGATACAGTGAAGGTTAAGATAGAAGGGTGTCTTACTAAATGGAAAGAGTGCATGAGAGATAATTAAGGAGAGCTAGTCATATTCCTTCAATCAGGGATTAAATGGAGACAAACACAGCAATTTTGTTAACTGATCTGTACATATATGCTGAGAGATAATTTTAAAAAACATTTAAAATTGCACATGTGAAAATTTTCCTTTGGAATGGAAAGAATGTTTCCTCTTCCAGAAACAGGAAGTGTTGGTGATAGAAAAAAAACCTGAAAAAGACTCACTTGCTCACTAACCTTTCCCTTTTAAATTGTGTTAACTTTAGATGGAGTACACGCTGTCACTTTATAGAACCTTATGACGTACAGAAGTTAGGAAACCTTTGAACTATTGGATGGCAGAAAGAGAAGCTTGAGCAATACAAAAAAGATGGATTGAATCTCTGCCTAAAGATATTAAGCATCATAGTCCTTAGTGAGAGATTTTCGACTATAGATCCATACTGATTTGAGCAACAAATACCACTTAGAGTACCTGTATGTCCTTCTTTTGTCTCCCAAGACATAGCCTTAGCATGTAGCTGTGGATGTTTGGCAATATGAGAGACTAAAGCCTGAAATGTCTAAATTGCCTCTTGCCCTGATACTACTGTATCATTCTGGTAGATACCACTTCTGATTCAAACCTATTTAAGGTGTGAGAAGCAAATAAAGCTTGATGACTTCAGGAAAAGTCCATGAGCAAGAGTACTGTCGTATTCAGTTCAGGCCCAGGATTTCTGCATAGGTCAATGAAAATTGTCATTGCTTGTGTTGCTTCAGGCAAGGGAAGTTAAAGTGCAAATATGGTAATGTTAATTATAATTCATTAGGAACTTACTAGATTGTACAGATTGTTAACTTTCCCAGCCAGAGAGCACTGCCACCCTTTTCTCTCATTGTAGGGAAAAAGGAAGGCTGATGCCTGCTGTAATTTCTTCCCAGCATATAAAACATGTCTTTAAGATACTTTAACAGAAAATGATTATCAAGTAGTGAGATGGGGTTGGGGGGGTGGAATGTATTCCTTGTTCATGGTAACACCGTAGTCTCAGTGGTCATTTAGGCAAAAGATTTCTCTTCCACACCATTTACTTTAGTCTCTGCAAAACTTTTATATTCAGAATGAAAGATAAAAACAACAATCTCTCACCATTTATCAGATCCTAGGTTTACTGCATACTAGGTTTTTCTTTTCCATGCTATTTTCTGCCTTACCAAACTTGTCTTTTATGGTAGAACCTGACCTGCTGTAAATGGACAATATTAATAGAGATTTGTCAACCTACATTGGATCCATAGCATCCAGCTTTGGCTCACTCTTCTCCCAAGTACATCAGTAATTTTTATATGTACTACTAGTAAATTCATTCATGCATTTGCTGAAGGTTTAATTTCTTGTTAATACTGATACTATTTTATCCATTCTCTCCATGAATGGATAAGGCTATATAAAACAGGGATGATGTAGTGTCATTTTGAAAAACATGGCAGTTTTGCAGACTTGGGCTTATAATGTCAAAGTGCAATAGGCTGTTTAAAGACCTTAGACTATATGTTTACAGAAGACATCAAACTCCAAAGTCCCACCTGGTAATGGTTTATAGGCTAATACAAAGTTGCATTACAAAACCTCTGCTCGTTTTTCTTACGTAATCATGGAGAAAAGTGCACTAAGTTTCTGTGTTGAAATTTCCTATGAGTCTGAAGTTTTGCTTATTAGCCTGCCCAGTAATAGCCTGTACTCCTTTTGTCCCTGGAGGAAGCTTTCCTTTTCTTCGGTACGTGCTCTGAATGTGCTCTACTACTTGGGATCACTAGAGCAGACAGTGAAGGTGTGCAACATTCTCTTTCTGCAAAGAGTAGCTCAGTGTTTAGCACTCTTATTGATTAGATCCTGTCATGTCAGACTGGATCAATGCCTTCCTTTGCCTTGAAAGGTGTGAAGACAATTTGGATATGTCTCATGTCACAAAAATATTTCTTAAAATGTGAGTTTAATCTTTTTTTCAAATGGAAATATCTTCTCTTTATGAGTCAGCATAAAGAAGAGTCGACCGTCATTTATTTTGCAACCACCTTCTAAGTACTGACAATTAATTTTCCTTTTTTTTTCTAGATGAAATGAAAGAACGTAAATATCTTTCAAGCTTTAATCACAAATAACAGTTTTTTCCAAACTTGTTTATATTTTTGTTGGTTTTCTTTTGGACTCTTTCAAGTTGCTATGTGTTCTTGTTAAAGCCATTATCTAAGACAAGATACATTGGTTTTATCTTAGGGCTCAAAGCAGTAAGTAAAGTGAAAAAATTACTCCTATACTACAGATAAAATTCCAGTTAGTATATTTGAGATGAATTTCAATATTCTGCACTGCATTTTCCATTGTTATCTCCTTACTCAGTTTATGGTTGATTTGCATCTTCTTCATAGCACCTAACTTAGGCAGGTGTGCTGAATATCATAACTGGGCAGTGGATTTCTTCACCCTGAGTACAGTGTTACCCCTGTCATCATGAATTTCAACTTCTAATTTTGAATAATTTCTGCAAATGTTCATAATCATCATGAAAATAGAGTTTGCAACAACGTTAAGCTTTGTTATCTGCAAGTTTTTCATTTTCTGTTTTGCTGTTTCTTCACAGTCCATGTTGCCTGTCATTCAGATCATCAGTGAAAGTATTGACTAGAAGTAAGGGGTTTTTTGGATGGCTGTCATCTGTTTAAATGCTTTCTCACTTTGACATGGAACTGCTGAAGTCTGTACTTGGGAGATTTTTAGAGGGGTTGTTCTGCCATGTTACAGGGAATTAATGCAGACCAGATTTTCTTAGCGTACTTAGGAGAATGCCGTAGAGAATATTAAAAAAAAAAAGTAATGCTTATGTTTATCACATCTATTGCTTCCCTGTTATCCATTAGCTTGCAACTCTGTCAAAGAAATAAATCATGCCAATTTGATACAAACTTTTTTCTTGACAAATCCATGTCATATGTTTTTTATCATCTTATTATTCTTGAGGTGCTTATAAATTGCTCAATAATATGTTCCAGAATCTTTTCAGGAATGAGTTAGGCTGTCTCCAATTCCCCAGTCCCTTCTTTCTCTCCTTCTTAAAGATGGTACCAAGAATATCCTTTTCAAGTCTCCTGAGAGTATCCAGTGAATTTTAGAAAAATCCATTAATGTTTAAGAGACTGTTTCAGTGGGTCCTAAAGACAGAATTTAATCAAGCCTTGCAAACCTGTGTACATACAATTTATCTAAATATTCCTTAACCTATGTTTCCTAACTTGGCCAATTCTTCTGTCCCCTTTAAAAATATCCGGTTACAATTCACTTTATTTGTGAAAAAATAAAGCTGTTTGATAAATTAACCTTTTTTGTTATCATCGACTCACCTGGCTTCCCTGTGAAACAGTCAACCTGTATTTTCTTCTGTTTTTGTCTTTTAGTGTGTTTATAGGATCTTTTTCTGCTTCTTTGTTAGTTGATTGGTGTCTCAACCTTTTTATTGCAGCTCTGTGTGTTTGTGCTTTATATTCATATTATGCTTTGTGTAGTTCTTTTTGACTTTCAGGGTTCCTAAAAAGGTCCTGAAGTAATCATTAAGGTTATCATATTTTTTCTTCATATTGAATTAGTTGGAAAATATGATTTTAATGTTGCCTCTTTCAGAGTTTTTGATTGCTCTCACTCTGGTTTGATCTAGTTGATCTAGTTGATGCGGTCCTTGTGAAAGACCAAACACTGCTTTTGCTTTAAATTTTGCTGTGGAGAAATGTTGTTTAGGTGCTTTTGAAATCTTAAAGCCATGAACTCTGTTATTAAGTGGTAGATTCAAACTATCTTCCACTTTCTCCCAACAAAACCCTCAAATTAAGTTTTGATTAAATATGGGCTATTTTTTCTCCTTTACATTCTGTATTTAATTTCTATATAAAAAATCTTGGCTTTAAATAATGACTTCTGTGGCTTTGTCAGCATTCAGGAATATAAAAACATATATTTTCCTCAGTAGATGTTAAATAAATCAATGAATTTGCTTGGCCTTTACATAGCATCCGGGATTCACACCTAATTTCCCAGCTTGTGCTAAATCAGCAAGTGTTACTGCCTTGATGAGTTTGTTTGTTTGTTTGTTGTTGTTGGGGTTTTTTTGTTTTTTGTTTATTTTTTTTGTGTCTGTGTGGTTTGGGTTGTCTGTAATTGATTTTAGATCTATTGCAGAACTCATTCAAGGCTTCTTAGCAAGATAACCAATTTGAAGTGTGTTGTCTCCAAAGATGAAGGTTTTGGCCGGGGCAGTTGCTACTTGGGAAGTGGAGAAAGTGAAAAGTGGAGGTAAAATCATGGAATAATAGAATGGTTTGGGTTGGAAAGGGCCCTAAAGATGATCTAATTCCAACTCCCCTGCCTTGGGCTGGTAGGATGGAATTCTCTTGAAGAGCCCTGAAAATTATGCCCTTGCCTTTCCTGCTACCAGGAAATTAATTTTTTTATAGGCAATACAAAGGATGGAGGAGGTTCCTCATTGGTTACAGAATTCCCTAAAATTCATTCTTGCAAGTGGTATCTACTACCCTACGTCCTGAGTCAAAAAGGGCTGTATAAGTAGAATGATATAATTTTACTTCCTTTTGGCAATCAGTTATTTTAGGTGGCTTTCTTCTTGGTGTATGCCTGGTAAAGGTTTAGCTTAGTGGGGAATATGTAAGTTATTTTCTTGTTACTTTAGATGTGCTGCAATAGATTTCTCTGCAGAAATAACTGTAGCCCAGAGTCAGCCAAGCATATGAGCAGGAGTGTGACAGTTGTTTACTATAAATAGGTGCTTTTTGGAGCCTAAATTTTTGTGCTTAACTGTGTGCAAACTGAGCCCATAAATATGACGACTCTAAAGTAGGTGAATCATGAATTTTCTTTATGCTTGCTGCCATTTTATAAATCAAATAATCCAATGTTTCTCTTATTCTCAAGTTTCATTGTTAGGTTAGCATTGTAGACTACAGTTGAATTTTATTTTTTAAGATCTTCTTTAAAAGCGTTCTGAGATTTCTTTCTGTGAAAAAGTACTATACATCTTGAACTTGTTGTCAGTAAAATTTTATGTCGTAAAATTGATGTAGGGGTCAACTGTTTCTAAAGATTTAATGTCAAAAGAATTTTTTTTTTGAAGATAAGATGGTATTAATACACAAGACTACGTTTTTTAAATTCTTCACTGTTAGAATGGCTAAATTTTCTTGGACATGATGATAGATTTATTATAGCACCTTTACAGAGATTTCTCTTGCCTGCAAACTTAAATTTTGAATATTCAGTTGGGCAACTGTCCTCAGTTCAACTTCCCTACTAGTAGGAAAATTGCTGTGCTCATCCATTTTGTAGCTAAAGTTAAAGAACTGCAGGGAAATGGATAACTGTCTGATTAAGTAATTATGTCATGTGCAGTAAAAGTCATCCCGAATAGCATCGAGTTGGTGCTGATCAGATCCTTTTCTAAAATACTTTATTTGACACAGCATTAGATGACCTGATATATGTAAATGGAGACAGAGGGAAAGATCTGCCTGCACAGATCACCTTGAAGGGTTGAGCTCTGTAGTTCATCACGTCAGGGACATTTTGTCTTGTTGATTCAACCTTGCCAAGTTCACAAAAGTCTTCACTGATAACCAACAAAACAAGACAATGCCCTTTTCCTAGGATTCTTCTCAGAGTTTTGCCAGTGGACACTGGGTGATGAAACAAAACAATTCAGTGTAAAAGTTCAGAAAGAAGATTCAGATTTTTCTAGTTCATGCACTTTTATTTGAGTCATTACCTAGTAAGGATGAAGATGTCAGGAATAGGAAGTGTACTTTGGAACAGCTATCCAGCAAGGCAGATGGAGAACTGAGACCACGGTGAACAGCAGGATCTCCCAGCAATATCAACAGGTATTGTACTCGTATCAGCAGTGTTCAACTTTGATGGGTTTTGCCCATGCTGTTCCTGCCATCAGTGGAGGTTGTCATTGTTGTCTTATGAGAGAAAAATAAGTTTCTTTGTACAAATGTCAGCCTAACATGTCTTGACACATCTCTGATTTGCTTGTACTGAAGTATTAGTGGCTTTGCATGTTGTACGATGATATGCACTGTGGCACTGTGCCCAGCATCTGGCAATTAGCTGTCACTTTGCATCTTCATTTTTGCACCTTAAACTAAGGGTAAGAGCAAAAGGAAACACATTGTTAGTACAGTATCTAGATGGATTAAACATAGAGAAAACAAAGAAGGAAAGGGGGAAAAAGACATTAAATATTTATGAATTCTTCCTTTATATGACTTATTTTGTTGTGAATTCTTTATTCCACATGAGGCCACATACTATCCAAAGAATTCCACTTACTCTGATGTTTTGATTTTCATTTTTTAAAAACATTTTTTTCAACAGCTGGGCTTTGTAATTTTTACACATCTAGGAGAGTGTGTAATATGAATTTTTTTTTTTTGAAGAAACACAGAAGTAAAAGGAGGTACAGATGTAGTAAGCAGAATATTTAAACCATGTGCCTTATCCTGCCTTTTATCTGTCAGTTTACCATACTTCAGATTTTATTTGTGTGGTGCAGCCTTGGACCTGTTTTTTCTATATTGCTTACATGATACATGGGCTAAACTTGCACCTTTTTCAGTGAGACCTGTAGGATGAGCTTTCAGCTTCATGTTGTCCTTTGCTTATCCTGGTAAGAAACTGGACGTCAGCTTGTCCAACACGAAATATGAAGAGCAGATAAACAAATAGTTACATAGGTTTTTATTCCACTCAGTTTGTTGTGGTAAAGAATTACATCACCTAATATGCTCAAAGCTTCCACCACACCCAGTGCTGGATGTGTCTAAAGAGGCAACACTACCCTGTGAATGCTTAAAAATCTGAGCACTGAAGATTACAGGGAGAAGGGATGGAAGGAAAAGCTTAGGTACAGCTTAAATCAGGAAATTTGTAGTTACTAGCTTCATCTTCAGGCTCCACCCTGAGAAGCCCTTTTTCACTAGATTTTCCAAGCATGTTTTTAAAGCAAATGGAACTTGTCTATAGTCAGGCAGAATAGTATAAAAACATATAACTCGTCGTCAGTTTAACCTGAGGTTCTGGAGAGCAGCTGAGCCCACTGAGCCCACAGATTCCTACTGAACAGGCCTTTAGTTAGTACTGGGTGAACACATCCCATTATGGCATTTGTAGTACTGGGATGAATTAAATAACATGAACTCATTGCATCTTTCTAAGCATTGGTTTTCCTTATGTTGAGAGGAAGACACTGAATAGCTTACAAACACTGACTTCAGAATGAATACTTCAGGGACCTGATTAAGTAAAGAGAATTGGAATTCTATTTTGAAAGAAAGAAGAGAATTCTGCCAATTTTTTCACCAAGAGCTATGTAGAAGATATATAACTGGATAGATAAATATTATCCAGTAGTATGCTTAAAAAACTGGCATACCTTTCTCCATCCAAACAGAAATTATTGCAATAGAAAAAAACTAGAATATTTGTCTTTTTCCCCCTCTACCTTCTGGGAAACAGAATAAATGGTCTGAATAAAAAGAACAACAAAAGACAAGAAAAAAATTCCTTAAAAAATGTCAATAAAAATACCTTCATTTAGAACATAGGTATGATCTCTATTCTTTATCTAGCTCTATTTTCATATTTAGAGATCTTAACCTCTTCTGCTTGCTGTAACTCTTTTCAGTTTCGTTCATCCCTGGGCTTATGTACAGTAATGGTTTCTCTTCCTCAAATGCCTGAATCTCTTTTAGATTATCACTTCCAGGGCCACAGGTCTGTTAAGAATATACCTTTACAGCAGACATTTACTACTTTTCCGAGTGAACAAGGCTGTCCCTAAGCAGGAACATAATGCAGTCTGACAATTCTCACTGGGTATCTTGGGAAATCTTTCTTTTGCTCTATAGATAATGTATGTCTGTTTAAGCAACAGTCTCCACCAGTGAAGCCCGTCTTCCACCTGATAACTCACTTCAGTGGGAATTGGATGTTCTGAGTAGAATGCAGTAACACATATCAGGCTTGTAAGTCTGCTACCATACATGCTAGAACAGGTAATAAAAGAGTAAGATGGAAATATGGCAGGATAAATCCTATAATTTTCAGTATCTTTTGTACTGATCTAATGGTGACAAAATTGTTCTGGGGAAGAGCAATCTGCTATGAAATTTAAAAAGATGGATTTCCTGAATGTAAAAATGCCTTGTGAAAATAAAATCAGAGTGCTAGAAATTCTGTTTTTAACATAAAGGGAGCCCACTCTTGCCTTAAGTTTAACAAGTGGGAATTTAGGTGTCCAACAGCTGGCATGCATGTTCTGAGGGGTAAAGAGAAACTTTTGGTAAGGGGAAGGAACAATGTGGAACAATGTATTTTTAAGATTTCCTTAGGAATAGGAATTTAGAAGTCCTCCTTAGAAAAACTAACAGTACTGTGTCCTTTTGCTTTTCTTGAAACCTTTTAGAGCTACCTTTCAGGGGGTGAAACTGTGGCAGAGACTGCCAGTGTTCCTGGGCTGTGGCCCAGGCAGAAGCCTGGCTGCCTGTCAGTGTTGTCTCAGCTGGGAACACAGGTGTTCATGATGGCTTGTTGTGGTCTCAGCAGAGGGGTGCAGGAGGCATCAGAAAACCATATAGGTTTGTGAGTTTGAAAAAGCTACGTAGTTCTCTAAAGAAATTTTCAAGTGGAAAACCTTTTGCTATCTTTACGTACGTGGGAATATTGTTATCACCTACTCTAAAATAGGTGGACCAGATGAACTCAGAAGGCATAGTGGTTGTCACTTTAATTTCAGAGTAAAAGGATTCCTCAAATGAATTAAAATAATATGCCCTCTCTCTTAATTTTTTTTCTAAAAGTTGTAGTCCCACCTTTATCACTAGCTCTCCTTACTCAGCTGTAATTACACAATATGCTGAGCAAATGCAAAAGATGACAGTGTGACCTACTTTAATGAATGGCAGGATTACGTTCTAATTTTATGTTGCTTTTTGCAACCCTTTTTCTGGGACCAGATCCCTCTACTTTTAGATTATAGGAGTCCCTGTTTCATAGCTCACTTTCACTAGGTTTGCATCTGTATTAGTGTGACAGTGAGATGAGTTTGACTGTCCTTACATTATCATGGATTATAATTAATTTATTAATCTACCAAATTAATCTCTTTTTCATACTGTTGGATAGCTTTAGTTTAATACCCTTTATGGTTTAAAGTTTGCTCTGTCTTCTTTGTATTGGGTGTAAATACTGGCAACTGCTCAAGCTGACACAGATGAAGGAAATTTTAATTACCTTGAGGGAGTGAAGATTGCTTTTTCAAACATAATAGACTATCACTTAAACTGGATTATTAGGCTTTCCATGTTATTTTTTTCAGAAGGATCAGTTGTGTTTTTAGAGGATAGTCAGTTCTATATTACACCATTATTATTCAGACTTACATTCTGCAGTTTGCATTTTGTCTTTAAATTTTGGCAGCTGTTTTGGATTTTTTAAAATAATTATTTCTTATTACTTCATGTTGCTGAGCTTGGTATTTTCTAACAGCTTTTGTCAAATGCAGAAGATAATGCCTTTCAGCTTTTCATTATTAACAGCTTTTATTTTTTTTTCCACATCCATGTTGTTTTATTCTCCCCGCTATTTTTCTTTTCTGTAGGTAGGTGTGTGGAAGGAAAAAACAATTTTCTTGGCAGTATATTGAATATGACAGCAGGAAGGACAAAGATAAAATAATACACACATACCAGTTATTTGAACAATACAAGCACAGAAACAATGGGTTTGTTTTAGCCACCAGGGAGCAATGAATTTGTGTGATTTGACTACAGGTAATATTTCTGATATAGTCTTGGTTTGGAAAAAAAAAAAAAATCAAGCTTGGTATAAATGCCGAGAGTTAGAGGTTTTTTGTCTTTCTCACGCAAATCAGTATAACCTTTCTTGAATCAAACAGTGTTAACCATAGACAGTTACAAACATGTTTGGAATAAATTAGCTCATAAACATTTTATTCTCATCCCTTAATGGGGAATGCTTCACAATGCACTGTCAAATATGATGAGATTTCTCATTTAATGGCTCACTTTATCAACATTCCAATAATTGCACTTTTAATGGCACAGTGTTTGTGTGAAGCAATGGTGACTTTCAGTGCCCAGTTAGAGTACAGCGTGATTGATCCTCCACATACATTGCTTAAGGGTCTTATAATTCATATTCTCTTGTTTTACAATGGCATGTATGAGAGAATCTGAATATGCAATGAGTTAATCTACATCAAATATCAAGTTGCTTGAAATACTGAATATATTTTCCAAACAGATGACCAGGTAAGAATGATCTGAAAATATTTTTCCAGCTAACAGCGCTCAGAGCTGCACCTGGGCTTATGGGAGTTTATACGGGTTTTGGAAAAGATCTGGAATAAGCTGCATTATGTGATATACAAACTCTTTATAAGCTTTTCTAGGTGAAGGGTTAAATGTAAAAAGCTTTCTTGGCAAGAGCTTGAGAGCTATCTTGTCTATCAAGAGTCACACACATGATAGTTATGAGTGCATTATTTATTAAACACTATTGGATAGAAATTTTAAGGAAAGCTGCTTTTTAGGGGGAATCCAGTTTTATTTAAGTGAAACAGAGAAAGCAGTTCAACTCATACCTCTGGAATTAGTCTGCATAGTTTCTTGGAATTAGGAAGGAAAGATGTCCATCACTTAGGCCCTCTTTGTTCATCTTACATGCAGTAGTCTTCTAGTGCTTAAGTAGGTAAATCTACCACAGTTTGAAATGTCCAAACATTTATGAAGTATAGCTATGGGTGCTGCCTTTCTAAAATGCAATTATTGGATGAGGTTTCCTTTTGATTAGGATATTTGCTCAATATATAGCAGACCAAAGCTCAGTTTTTTCTGTTGCATTGAGAGTAAGGACAGTCTTTCTGTTGCGTTAAATTTGGCAGAAAGTAAATCCCCTTGCATTCCAGTTGGTCAATTGCTGATTTATTATCACAAAAATAGAAAAGATTTGATTTCTAGCTCTGAGATACGTGTTTTAAATGCTGTTTTACGTTCCTCCTAGGTTACCCTCCCTTCATTAAAAGGCTTTGCATCCTTCAAGATTGCATACTCAGCAGGGAAGCAGCAAAGCTAGAATATATATAACTTACTAAGACTCTTCTATCAGGCTTCCCCATGCCCCCCCGACACCCAGAGCTTGGGATCTATTGTACATTTATCCCACTCCTCTTCAGCTCTACTGGCTAGGTTGCATTGTTTCTGCTTCCTTTGCTAACTGGAGGCTTTGCCTTAAAGTCATGGTCTGGTCTGTATGCTTGGCTGCAAACATCAATACCCAATTAATCCCAGGTGTAAATCAGTTGAAATCAGTAGAGGTAGATTGGTTGGAATGAATTATGCTTTATTTACATCTGAGCAGCTTTGCTGATTTCTGTTAGGCACCTGAGGACAGAATTTATTTCCCAAAGCCTGTTGCAGAAAGATGCGGCTGTGTGAGCTACCAACACAAGATTGCAAGTAGTAGGCTGAACTTTCTTTTTGTGCAATAGCTGTAAGAGGATGGGTCAGCTGTTATATTATGTGTCTGCAAGTTTAGTCTGGTCACAGAGGACTCTTGCTGCTTCGTTCAGTTCTTGTGGTCCCAAAAGGCTTGTGCCAGTCACCGCCACCTGGACTGCCAGTTCACAACCACCTGAGAGTCTCACTGTTCAGCCACATCCCTCCTGTGTAGTCTAATTTTCAGTATAGTGCCTGCCTTTGTGTTCCCCAGACAAATGCACTGACATCTTATTTCCGACTCCAGCCTGTTGCCTAAATGCTCGTCCATCCCTGTACCCTGATTTTGGGTCCCTGTGCAGCCTGCAGCATTGGTTTTATGAGCTGAATGTTATATCTGACATGGGCGGAGAGCATAAGTAGCAGATGCTTTTCTCAATTTTCTTTGAACTGATGTTTTATGTTGCACATTTGATTAATATCAGGTAAGTTTACTTTATTAGCCTGTGTTGGGATGTGTTGCTGACCCATATCTGTTCATTTATTTGCTTTACTCTTTAAACTATTATTCTACTGAATGGAAACTTACTGTAGCCTGTAGAAAATGATCAACTTCCTTGTAATTTATCACATGTCAGTGAGAGAGGTTAATTTTGATGGCAATTAATTTATGGCAAACATAAACAACAATTAAACAGTATTTGTATATTAGTGTTAACTACCGTGCTTCAAAGGTAGCAATCATCTTAACTTATAATTAATAGAAACAAATTGTAACAGTGAAGAGATGAAAATAATTTATTCAACCTCTCCAGTTTATTTAATGTAATAAAAATATAATCACTTAATTGATCTATAGCTGCTATAAGTGAAAGCTAATGACATGAAATGAAGTTTAGTTATTGGCTTCAGGGAATGATATTTTTTCACGTAATAAAACACAGTGGGATGCATGTAAGTGAATATTTTATGTTCATCCTTCGTAGAATGATGTACTTTTCACTGTGGCAGGATAAATACCTATAAACAATTAATATGGGGAAGTCTCCTTGTTTCTAAAAGTGTAATCTCTGGCAGAAAATGCAATGGGGACACATACTGCTAAATTAGATGGTTATGGAAAGAACTTGATAGGTGATATTTTGTATCTTGTCCGTTACCTCATCCTTCAGGACTCACACAGAATATCTTTGGTATCACCAAATCAAAACTCTAGTATGTCCTTGTAGTTTGATAACCTGACCTTTAAAAGGGACTGCTATTAATGTGACCTTTTATTTTTTTTTTTTAAGTTTTGCGATGCTAGCTGCAACATGAAGACCATTTTAAATAACTTTAGACAAATTTTGTTTATGTTCCATTTTCAGTTATTTTTGATGGGTAAAAAATCAGGCAGACATCAGAGATTCAGGCAGTGGCAACCAGCCTGGGCTATGTTTCATCACACAGCAGGAAGCTGGGTGCCAAGGGAGATCATTAATCGCCATTGATTTTATGTGCGTGTGCCATGAGGTGTATTGACATTTTCAGGAGTGTAAAGGAAAAATGAATTAATTTATTGAAAGCTATGTGGCATCTAGATAAATTCAGAAATTTTGTTTACATTCATGATTCAGGTACAAGTTGCTGTCAGAAAGAAAATGAAGGAAAAAAAATCACCTCCATTCTTTCTGTGACTTGTAACAAGCAAGTTAAAATTAACCCCAAAATAGAATTAAATTAAAGTCACTTTGATTTTCATTAAATTAGAAAAAATAGAAGTATTTTAATTATTAATCAGATTTGCAATTAAAATTAAATAAATGAGTCAATGAACCAGCAATCATGTTAGAGTGAAACACCATCAGGTGAGCAATTTTAACCACTCAGTACTGTGGCTAACCACACTATGTGGTAATGACAGGAAGTCCTTTTCTAAATTGAAAGTTAACTTATTTCTTCGTAGCCTAACATACCAGAAAAGTACAGCCATTAATGGCACTTAGTATATTTTTCTTTCATGATTTTTTTTAGTTGCTTTTTGAAACCTTTAATTTAATTTTCTCTGGAACATTGTGTGCCAGTTAGTTTCATAGTTTAGTTATGCATTGTGAGATTATTTGATCGGTGTTTCTGGTTTTGGTTTTTGTTTTTCCAAAGCCAGGTGAGTATTTAATTGGTGAGAAGACTCATGGAGTCTCTCCTAGGTGTTAGAATACCATTATACCAAATGGACGATGTTTCTCTTTACTCTTGAAAAGGTAGTATTAATAGGTTTTCTTTTAACTGAGGTTAATATAGCAAAATTTTTATGAGAATGGTTACTCTTCCAGTTTCTTCAAGTCTTAGCTATCTATCATAATGTTTGCCTTATTTTTACTAAAGTAGTGCCAGCTTAGTTGACAGTTTGTTTTCGTACTATACGTCTGCAAATATGAATATTCATTTCTTAGAACAGCCTCCTTTGTTCGATTATTTGTCAAAGATTAGTCAATAATTTTATGAATAATGAGGTCTTTCTGTGGCCAGAAGTCTTTTGTGTAATACACTTTACATAAATATATAAATCTCATATATCTATAAATCTCATAAATATATAAATCTGATATAAATCTCAAAAGGAATCTTTTATTGCAGAGGTGTTTGGAGTAACACTAACGCAAGATACTTGTGGTTTTTTTTTTTATTTTGTTTTTTTTCACCCAAGGGCTGAAAAACAGAATTAAGAACATTCTTGGCTATGTTTCTTTGGTTTGGTTTCCTTTTGTGAATGTGCATGTATTTATGTACCAGAAAGCTCCTGCATAAAATGTGTTTGGATCAGAGTAACTATAAAATTAGGTTCAACCTTTTCTTTAAGCTGCTAATGTGGCATTTAGTCTTGTTGGGATGAAGATATAAGTTAACTGGTTGTTGTTGTTGTAAACCAGGAAGCATTGTGTGAAGCTAAATGAAGCCAATAAATTTGGCAGTCATAGCCTTTTCAAAGATGGAAGCTTCAGTTTTTCCAGAGGATGGTAACAATTCTTCTCTGCTCTAGTTAGTTTTATTGCTTCATAGCCAATGTCTCTCTTCTAGGATTGGCTTTGATCCTACTCCTGGAAGAGCTACATGTAGCAAAGTCTCCATCACAGTTAGGATAGGCTAAAACTCATGGAGGCAGTAGTTGCTGGTTTGAAGCACTCTGGTGTTGTTCAGTCCATGTAAGTGACTGGAGAGCTTCAGTCCAGATTATTTTCCCTTCTCTTCCTCAGAAACTTGGGTGGATCAACTTTGCTATTGCACGAAATCTGTGAATGGTCATCTGATGGAAGACTAACTTAGCTACTTTTGACATTTTTTTTTTTCTATTTTCTAGTTTGTCTCCAAGTACAGGAGAAGCCATGCTATTGTCTGTCTTCGTCATCCAACTTCAGCCAATGGTTATTACTCACAAATAGATTACCTGTCTCCTCAAGAAGTCAGTTAAAAAACTGTAGCTAAAACTGCTGCAGTGGTTTCCCTAAAGTCCCTACATGTTCTTCAAAGGGTTAACATAATCAGATATTGTACATATAAAGGTAATTTACCTTCTCTGCAAATTCTCCAGAGAACCTCTCTGTACATTGCTAAAAGGAAGTGTGTGAATTTATATATTTGAATGGGCTTCTTCCTTAATTTGGAATTTGAAAAAAAAGTTTGCATTTTTAGGTTCTTTTTGAAGAGCAATATGTGTCCTCCATATTTGATACAGATACAATGTAAGTGGCCAGATGTAGATTAAACAGCTCAGAGTGGATAAAGTCACCTTAGATTCAGTGTAACATCAATTTCTAATAACTCAAGCAAACGTCTTAGAAGCAGGCTCTTGTTTTTTTGTTCTAGGTAGACTCTTTCAAACTGTCTGGTTGGAACTGCTCCACTATATATAAATTACATATATCTTGAAGTTACTGCTCTTGTTTCTCATGTCATTATAGTAAATCTTCTTCATTTTGGTCGAAAGAGCATTGAATTAAATTGTATAAAGTGGAAGAGCTCAGCAGGAAATGTGCAGAGCGACTGCAGAAGCTGTCAAGAAAACATTCACAGAGTTTAATGACAAAACAGAGGCTAGATATTTTAGCAGAGACGGTAGGAAGAATACTTCTGTACTGGCTTAATCCTGTAGAAAAGTGCAGGCATTGGTCAAGTATTCTCAATTTTCCATGCAATACCACAGGAACAGTAAAAATGTCATCACCTAAGCTTAATTGAAACAGGAAAATGATGAAATTTCAATAATAGCTTGAAAAAATCTCCTGTTTGTAGGAATTCTTTGCATTTTTCAGAGAATGTCAATTAGTCTTTATTTCTGTGACATAGACTCCAAGACACTTGGAGACCAGTGCTCTGTAAGTTGGGAACTGTAGAAATATGTACTATGCAGCTGTTCCCTTTTCAGGAAGGGAACTTACCTTAGCTGTTGCATGGACCAGTGATAGTGTAAAGCAGGGCAGTCCTGCTAAGTTAGAAGTAGTGCGTGTAGTTTCCTCTGTGCTATCTTGTGATTTCCCTGACAACACCCCTGAGGATAGTTTCACTGACGTGTGTCTCATGCAGCGATTGCATCAAGTTGTATGTTAGTTGCCACAGTATATACTCCCTTCCCCGGATGAGATTTTTTTTCTTCACCTTTACTCTCACAGTGGTGTGTAACTGCTCAAATCAGATTGCATTTGAAGCCCAAGCTCCTTTTGAGTAAGTCTCTATCACTTTATGTTGACATTTTGTAATCGTGTCAGGAATCAATGTAGGCTTCTTTTTTCTTTTTTTTTTTTTAATTGACAAGAACAAGATGAAATATCAAGTTAAAATCAACTTCCTTGAAACAGTTCTTTTTCTTTCAGATTAAACTTTGATTGTAGCTCTTGTGCTGCTATTAATAGCTGAAAATTAAGTTTGATTTTTGTCAGTTTTGTTAACAACACCTTAAACAGTCTCCAGTCTTTGCAAGCTTTGATCACTGTTTTCCCTACAAATAAGCCGAAGGCTCACTCCTGGGCAAACATCCCTGTTTTCTTTATTTCTGTTTCAGCATAGCCCTTTTGAAAGCAAATTTCCATTTGATAAACCAAGCTGCTTAGAGCTTATCCAGTTCTTTCTTAGGAAGTTGCCAATTTGCTTCTTATTTGAAAGTCCTTCTTTAAAATTCGTTCTGCTTCTCTGGAATAAGATAGCAGATTTTCCACAGGAGTTTGTTTCTTAATCCCTTCCCTGTTTTCCAGCAAGCGTATTTCAGTAGCTTTAATTTGTCAGTAACCCACATATGACTCAGCTCTGCTTCATTTGCTCGAGTTTTCTTTTCTCTAGTATGAAGATGTAGAATCTTCATACTTTAATTATAATAATGTAGATAATTACCATTCTGCCAACTTTATTTTTGCTTTTCACTATCAAAAGAGTTTCTGAAACCACGTTGATTTAAGTATATTTTGTCTTTTCGTTGCAATTTAATTGTGACTTTTCATTCAATGATTATTAAAAAAGTTTATCATCTTCTGTTACGTTCCACTGTCTGCCATGTAAGGACCCTCTTGAGTGTGTTTTTGCCACTGTAACTCCGTGGAACCAGCAGGTGGGAGTGAGTTTATTGTGCTCATCTGCTGTGAGTCCTTTTAACGTGGCAGTAGGCCTTGTGCGTAGGATGTGTTAGTTTAGGCCAAACACCTTGTTAACATCAGTAAGAAGCTTTTGAACTGCATCAACTCAGTGCGTGGATGAAGAGAACCTCCATCCAAGTGGAGTGAGAGCAACTGTTTGCACCTGTCTTTGGAAATGCTCACTAATTCTTTCAGTGATAGTAGTCAACCACAAGCTCTTCCTTCCAGCTTTTCCCTAAACAATCTGAAGCGATTTCTAGGCTATTCTGATAGACTGCAAATCTTTGACATTGAGACAGATCTGGCTGACTTGACAAACATCACTTGTTCAGACCAGGATAATTTAAAAATTATAATTTCATCAGACTTTATATCAAAGCTCAAAGACAAGACTCTTAATGCCTTGGATTCCTCTTCACAGTATGAGAAATACTGTGAGTATAGCACCCATTGTCACACCTGTCTCCTTTGAACTTCCTTTTTAGGCTTCTTTACAGAAGAAAGACAAGTTAAATATGAGATTGAGTGTTCTGGGTCTTAAATTCTAAAAGTATATTTAGCCAGGCCATAACAGTCTGATAGACTTGATAAGAGCACTGAGGAAATTGCTAGCTTTGAATTAAAAGCTGTAGTTTGTGGTCTCTTTCCCTGAAAAATCAAAAATATGTTTTACATTTTAGCAGCACAACTACCATTTTATAAGTAATTCAGTGAATTTTTCCCAGAACTTGGAAATCTGGCCTTTACTGGCTTTAGCCAGACTCCCAACTCAGTGGAAACATTCCCTTTAATTTTAATTAGAATTAGTCCCAATAGATTAATTAATCAACAAATAACCAGTTGTGAGAATGGGGCAAAACCTAACACTTGATAAAGTAAATATGAAGTTTTCAGTCACTAGTGAGTTACTCAGTTTGAGAGATATGAATATGATACCTGAATATCATAGGTGAGATATGAGAGTGCTATTGGAATCAGTCCTACGATTTGCAATTTCTTAAAATCCTTAGGGCAAATGTCAACTAGGCTGCGAAAGCATTCCTCCAATCTATTTTCTGTAACATCTGGAAGGAGATACAATAAAATTTTTAACCATGATATAACAGTGGCTTAGCTCAAGTTTCTGTCAGCCCTGCCCAATAAGTGTGACTGCAGGTTCATGGTACTAGGCTGGAATAAATTATCTAGTGATGTTTAGCTGATACAAATATCTCCTGACAGTTCTGTACCCTGGTTGTGGTAGTTACAGTTATCCATAAACACACGATACCATTATAGCAAGCCTGTGCTATATACATAAATTATGATTTGCATTTTAAAACCACATTATGAATTCAAATATTGAGAAATCAATGTTCTTGTACCATTCTGAGCTCTGAAAGCAACCTTCCCCCTATACAGAACTTGCAGCAGAGTTTATTCTGTGGTTTGCTCAGCACTCACTGGGCTTCTTGAAGGAGGATGAATGCTCTCCTTCCTTGCAGTGAAGAACAGCATTCCTACTGGTACTAGAAATCTTGTAAGTTGTGTATGCTGACTCCACATCTATGGCACATCTGTTGTAATTTTCTTGCACACCGCTGAATGGGCATGATTTAGCAGCTTAATAGAATAAAGGATGCCGTTTTAACTGTGTTAGGGATAGGAGGTTGGAAGATTTGGGTGTTAATGCTGTGGTCTTTCATAATACCTTCATAATTCCTTCCAGCTGATTTTTCTGATTGTCCAGTTTTCCTCATATAAGTCAGAAATATATTTGCAGTTTATTCCACACTAACTTATTCCATGTCTATAAATTGCTTTGAGATCTTTTCATAGTAAGCCTCCTAGAGTTACAGTGTCCTTTTTCTTGATAATTTAATTTTAATGTCAATTTTCAGAAGCAAGACAAGACATTGTTTTTACAACATTTTTCTACAGTGCTAACAAGAGCAGCTAAGGAGAAAGACCTCCATATTTAATCACTGTTTCAGGATTGCTGTATTTCAGAAAGGAGCTTAACAGCTGAAATTCATCAGTCTTTACAAGAGCAGTGCAGGTTCTGTGAGTTACATTTCTCTAAGGCAGGCTTTTCAGCGTGAGTCTGCAGATTTCACAAAGTCTTTTGTTCTAGTGTCAAGGTCATGCAGCCTTCCTAAACGACATGTGAAGAAATTCTGACACATACAAAATCAACATAATAGTTGTCTTTGATGCCTTTAGGCAGTACTAGTAGTTGGGTATAATTTTACATAGCTGACAATTGTTTCATTGTGAAGGCTGTGAAGAAAGACTTTCTTCAGCACTCCATCCTTCTTAACATTTTTGTTTTAATCTTGTATTATGGTAGATCAGCCTTCTTTTTTACTCCATATAGTTATTCTGTTGCCTCTTGATACTGATACTGAGAAGGAATCCGTATTAGTACTACTCTTCCTTGCGTGCTCAGGGAGAGCGAATAGTTTTGGACTGTCACTGTATGTTTAGGAGTGCATTTTTTATCTGAATCCTAACCAATTAGGGAAAAAAAAAGTCTTCACAGTTGCTGCCGGTGTTAATCCACTCATTAACTGGCAAAGTTGATGAATGAGTGGTCTCTCCAGAGGATGAGCATGCTACCTTTCCGGTGTAGACAAGCCGACCTGGTTATAACCTGTGTGATTTGAGTGACAGTTCAGCTTGCTGCTTGAGTTCTAGAGTTGGATCAATGCTAATGAAGAAGGGTTATAAACACAATAATGATCTCTCTGAGGCCTTTCAGGGGGATAAAGAAAAGCATGGTTTTACTTTTATCACTGCTCACATACTGAACTGATAGCTGAGTCACGTTTTCTTTAAACTGAGAATAAACAGGCTCTGTAAGTGTACAATGTACCTTGTCGTATTTACAGTCTTAGCTGTCTAAAGACCAGCTCTTAAAAACCAGACTAATCCAGCAGTAATCCTTCAAAGTATTACCTTTGTTATGTCCCAGTACAACACCTTTTGTACAATTAATAACCTAAAGTCAAGTCTCAGTTTTGCCATCTTAGACCTGTTGTGAAAAGTACGTTTGTGACTTGCTATCTAGAGTGCTCGGGGGATGGTACATTCGTGCCCTGAAATTTGTAGGTAAATTTGTAACAGTTATTGCCAGATTCAGCAGCCTGTAGATGTACACTGATTTGAAAGCAATTATTTATACAACATATGCAACAGAGAAATTTAAGGGCTGCTGTTACAGACCTCACTATGATTAACAGACTAGATCTAGTCAGGTAGCATTTTTAGGTGTTTTCTGTGCTACTCAAATTATATAACAGCACTTTCAAGACTGTTATTTCTTCTTATTGTCAAAATGTTTCTATTAATATAGTTAAAATGAGTTGGTGAGATAATATCTTAGCAGAAAGAATATGGTGGGACTACGGTTGGTCTTAATTATCTGCATTAGGTAATTTCCAGTGTGAAACAAGAGAAACATCAATTGGCACAGACTCTAGTAAAACAGATATACGCTATTTCAGTAATTGTTCCAATTTGTAGAGGTTTATAAGGATACATTTATTCTGTGACATTCATACGTATTTCATGTTTGCAGTTTAAAAATAAATAGAATCCAATACAATATCCTATTATAAGCACCCTAATGGATTTAAATAAAAAGGCGAAAATAGTTTGCAGCATAATTAAATTGAGTGCTGTGGTATTATACTGGAAATGCTCAGTGGAATTTGAAGCACATAGGAGGAAATATGCTAAAAGCACAGTAATTATATGACAAATCTCTTAAAATATCTACATTATTGGTGCTGGGGGGGGAGAGATAAAATAAAACCCCTCTGCCACTGTGAGGCCTGGAAATAATAGCAAGTGTATGTTTCTTTTAAAGCCACTTGAACAAGAATTGGGCGTTAGGACACTGTTCTACTGTAGTATAAGTATCACCCATGCTTTTTCCCCAATTTTTTCTTTATTAGAGACAAGAGAGTAGCAACTCGTGTGAATGACAGTACATAGAGAACGCTGTTCTATCTATTCAAGAGAAATGTAAACATGCGAGATTGTATTTTTAGAGGTAATAGGATATGCCACTGTATATATATTGAAGAAATCTCTAATTGAGATAAAGGTGCAATGAAAATAGTTCATGTGGTTGTAATTAAGGACCACTTATAAGAAGTATTGACTTGAGAGTGAATTTAGATTGCCTTGGCGATCGTTATTGTTGCATGTCAGCTTCTGAGAGTTGTGTTTTGTCC
Organism: Callaeas wilsoni; assembly: GCA_013398955.1. Taxonomy (NCBI): domain Eukaryota; kingdom Metazoa; phylum Chordata; class Aves; order Passeriformes; family Callaeidae; genus Callaeas; species Callaeas wilsoni. The sequence continues at coordinate 85,326 of VWPU01003749.1, forward strand.
TTGTCTCTGTGATCCAAAAACAAGCTGTGAGAACCCCTTGAAACTGGTGTGTGGAACCAAGTAGCACATCAGCGTGAGAGAATCGGATTCAGCACCTTCATGGACTAGCAATATAATTATTCTTTTTGGGTCAGGCTCTCTAAAGTAAGAATAAAGACACATTCTTTCCTTGGGATTTCACAAGTATTTGCTCTGAGAGTGAGGAAAACTTGTGATGAAACTTGCATTATGCTCCAGGTCCCAGGAAAATTGTAGTGTGTTAATTATTTAACCTTCGTCCGTTTCTTTAAAACTGATCCTGTCTGCTTGTGTGTCTTCATGCTGTCATGGAGATTGCTCCTGCTTTTCTCCTTTTTGCTTCTGCTTGCATTTCTGCCCCCTCTGCTCTCTCTCTGTCTAGGTCCCGCAGCGAGAGCCGGCCTTGCAAATCAGTGCTGTGAAGTGGACCTGTGCTTTTCAGGCATACGGAGTACAAGGTCTCATTCCATCTGTCAGGTTCCAGCATCAGCTCCCAGTCTCAAAGGAACAGAGAATGTAGAATTGTTGATCTAATAATTTGAGGGGTATCCATTACCAATAAACAATTTTCCTTTTATTTCTAAAATACAGTCCCAATATAGCAAAGGCTTTTGGCAGTGTACCTTTTTTCTGCTTTCTTTAATATGTACTTCATTATATGTTTAAGAGGAATGAAAATAGCATTAATTAATTAGCATACCAAGCCCCAAACTGAAACGAAATCTCTTTCAATCTGTTAAGGTTGTTTCTGTTTTATAGTGTGACAGAATTTGGAAGCATTGGTTAGAACACAGAATAGAATACAGAATACAAAGAATACAGAAGACAAAGAATACAGAAGACATAAAAGTTAGTTATAAAAATAATTGTTTAACTTAATTTGTTTCACCTTCATATTTAGAAAAGCAATAGAGTAAAATTGCTACCTGTAATTACTGATATCCAGTTTTGCTAACTAGTTAATTTTTAACTCCTTCTACCCATCAGAAAGGAGAAAAATGGAAGAAGGCAAGCAGCATTTTAAAATTAAATATTATTTGAATGTCTGTTTAAACAAAATTGTGACTATTTGGATGCCTTAGGGGTATATAATGGACTTTATGAGGCATTGCAGTGTTTAGTATTAGTGTTGGATTTACAGGCCATAGAAGAGAGAGAACAGTGGTTCATTGTTAAGAAAGAAAAATAGCATTGTGTCAGATTACCCACAGTTTTGTGTACCTTTTCCTCCACTATCTCCTACGTTAAAAATTTAACAATAGGCCTTGTTATAAAAAACTATGATAAAACAGATAAAGCACATTCAGAAATAAAGTGCACTAATGTCAACTTCTTAAAAATCATATAACATGGATCTCTTGAATTTTCAACCTAATGCAGTTCAGTCATCATCCAGGTTTGAGCTTTCCATGTGTACTGTCATATGACCTGAAAAACTGAAAGTAGAATATCCTCTACCAGGAGAGAGGAAAAAAATAATCTCAGGAGTCTGAACTTTGCCACTCATCTCCTGCTCAAATCTGGATTTAATTGCAATTCAAAAAGTTTTAATGGTGGACACTAACAGGTGTTTATTACTAAACAACAGGCAGTTAAGTGTTGGACAGGATCACTTCTTGGTCCCGAAATAGGAAATAGTTGCCAAGATTTTTAATACTGAAGTTAACATGCTTCAGCAGAGCAGGAGGAAGTTCTTTTGAAGGCCCTGTCCCCAACTGTTTACCTCTCACACAAATAGAGTATTGAGTACACTTTGTCTTCAGCAAGTATCATCATGATTCATTAGCCATAATGCAACCAGTCATCAAGCAATATAACCCAAACTTACTTCTCATGAGATTGTGAAATTCTGAAGGAGAGAATTTATTGTGCTATTTAGAATGTCCTACCTTCCTAAAACTTCTGACCTATTCATTTCAAAAGCAATGAAAATGATGTCTCTGCTTTTCTCCCATCTGTTCCACCCGATAGGTTTTTGAATGTTGAGTGCAATGAAGCCTAGGTAATTACCTGAAATTAGTTGCTACTATTTGTGTGTTCTTTTGTGTTTTAAAGAGTCCTCTTTTCTAATGGGTGTGGTGCCATGCTCACTGAAATATTTGGGGATGTTCTAGGTACTATTTAATAATAAATGAATATGATTGTATCACACATAAGTCTTGCTTATGTTACCAGAAAGAGCAAAATTCAATTTGTAGGTTTTTATGTTAATTCTCATTTTGTTTTCATGAATGTTTTTCTCACTTATTGGAGAAAGGGATTGCAAGGAAAGAATGAGTATTTTGGATGAGAAGATTGGATTTTGTTTTGTTTCCTATTTAGAATATAAGCTTTATAGAGTCAAGAATCTGGGCATTTGTTTGTGCCATGGGACCAGTCTTAAATGAGGCAAAAATTCTTAACTGCTGTTGAATTTGCTGTGCTTTTGTGGTAAAGCTTTGAAAACTCTGAAGTAAAGACCCTATTAAATTAGAACACATTGTACTGCTAGCCATCTGAAGCCTAGAGGAGAGTGAGCAGAGACAGGGTACACTGGTAAGCTAATCCTGTTCCCATCTGTACCCAGTGGTTGCACAGTACATGGTCCAAATGTAGTCTTACCCTAGAGATTCACTCAAGTGACAGTTTAAATAGCAAAACACTGCAATTAGTGCTAAGCTCTTCATTATCACCTGGCCTAGCATTTAAATAACAGGTTTTCTCTACCACACCTCATGTTTCTTCTCTCTCAGCTGCATCTTTATACTCTAGCTGATGTTGATACCCTAACACGCTCACATGAGGGAAGAATATTTAATGCAGATGGCTCCCTTGGCAGAGAAGCTATACCATTCTTCATGAAGCCCTATAAATTCAGTGTCTCCTGATGTCCTGATACAGGTTTTGAAAAGCATGTAGGGATGTAAAAATTACGTTAGACTAGATTTCCTTCTAGTATGGCATAAAAGCCTCCTTGTACTACTGTGCTTGCTGCTGTGCTCTGACAATGTAAACCTCTTGTGCTTTTATCCTGTATTTGCTAGACTTCCTGGAGTGTCAAGAAGAAGCAACCATTTTTAAAGTGTGGAGGCCTAAGGGATTTCTGTTTTTTGTCTTATACACGCTCCTATTTAAAAATTTTGGACAAATCTTTTATTGTTCTTTGTTAGTGTTAAAAATAATTAAAAATCTGTTGCTTTCATGGAAATGAAAGTTTCATTGCGATACTCACACTGGAAGTGTGCCAGCTCTTTATGCCTGAATCCTTGCTGAAATGCATACTCTTCTATTTTTGGCTCTCTCCAAATACATTACATTGACTATAGTGTTGTTTGTTAGTTTTCATGTAGTGCTGGCACTGTGCCTTGTGAAACCCTGGCTGCAGATTCTTGCATTGATACACTGGCAACAAGAAAACTGACAGCTGGCTGTTTTTCAGGAATATATAATCATGTTTTCTGATCACTTGCTCCTATGGCTGTCTTTCAACATGTAAACAGAGGGACAGATTCAAGTCCCAGCTACACCACTATAAATATGAGAATATCAAAAGAATTCTTTTGAACTCAGAAGTGCAAATCAATGCTCATTCTGGTCATACAGTTAGTTTTAACTGAAGGGGAACAGTCAGAAAAATTGCGTTTTAAAAAATAATCCTGCAATAGGCTTATATTATTTCAGATTTAAATGGGTGCTTTTTATGTCATTATTGGAACTGGGACTGAATATCTGATGGAGATTTTAAAATCTTGTGACAATATTGATTAAAGAAAAAAAAGGTTTATCAGAAAACTATGTACCCATTTGTACATTCATTCACACTTTTATCTTTGGATTAACATATAATATCCAGTTGGCTGACATATGATAATTATGCAAATAATTTTTAAAGTTTACTTTTTTTATTCTTTAGTATGTTAGTGTTTATTTCGTTTTCAGTGAATGGCAGAAATGCATCTTTTAAGGCAAACTCAGAAGAGAAAAGGCACTGACAGTGAGATGAACAGTCTTTGCTTTGTGTGGATATAAACCATACTTCCAGGAGAGTTTTTATTTTATCCTTACATTCCAGAACACTGCAACAAAGATGTCTGTGGATATTCTTTATTCATTCTGCCTACAGGATTTGCATATGATATCAAAACTCAGATCATATAACATATGTAATAAATTTCAGTGCAAAGCACGAGAATGGAACTCTCAAAGCAGGTTTTGGGGTACATAATTTGTTCTAGACCCCTATCTAACTGCCCGAAGCATTAATGCTTGAATTTTCAGAGCTTCTGAGCAGACCTAATTTGCTTTGAAGTCATATGAAACTGCAGAATATTCTTAGCACACAGAAAATGATAAAGATGAGCACAAAACTAACTTTGTTTCCTGCTTTAATTCAATTCTTCAGCCACGGGACTATCCTTTTGTTTGTACTATCACACAGTCAGAATGAAATGTATTATGTGGAACTGTTGTACTTAAATTAAAAATGAAAGGTGTTTAGCAATTCTGTTACTTGTGATGTTGCCTGCTGTGTGTTTTTGTACTTTGCTGTAATTTGCTTGCTTATAATGCTGTCTATGACAGCCTTCTTCATGTGAATATCACTTACTTTCTGCATGAAGTCCCTTGCATTTGTAAAGAAAGGATGGAGAGTGTGGGCTTTACCAGTTTGAAATAAGCAGTGTCGTAGAATACTGAAGTTAGAGGAGAGAGAGGTGAGAGGTTTACAGCTAATTCATCAATCTACTAAATGTGGTACAAAACACTTCCAGTACTTTATCAAGAGCAGCTGTACATGGCTTTTCTTCATGGAAAAACGTAATTTTCTGTGGAAAATATCTGACTTAGTAGTAATCTTATAGGTAGAAATAGATTGTAGTCTGCTGAAATAAGAAAATGAGCAAGAGACATCAAAGTACTTTTAAAAATGAGACTTAGAGAGGGTGAAAGGGCATCGATGATAACCAAGTGGGTTTATGAGATCTGTCTTCACGAGAGAGTGGCCCAAGAGTGGCATTAACAAATGTTACTGTTGAAGAGTGTCTCAATGAACTGAGGCAATAAAGAACTGCTGTTTTATTATCTTTGCGGATTCTTTCTATGGCACTTGGTAATCTAGGGTTAGATAAATTTTGCACTTTTAATCAGAGATTCAATCTCATGCCTCCTATAGAGCAGAAATTTATATTGTTAAAAATATCAAGGATATTTTTTTTGTATTACAGAACAACTGCATTAAAGGAATTGTATTAATACTGTGAAGTCCACATCTGAAAAGTTACAAAATGCCAAAGTGAAGGCTGCAGGTGCACTTATGTGCATAATCTCTTCCTTAGATCGTGCTGCTTACTTATTAGCTAGAATGTGCATTGTGTATAAACATACAGTGCTAGATACAGCTCTCCAAAATTCTCAACCTACACTGAGGTTTAGGCACTTGAATCCTGCTAAAGCTGATGGAAAAAGGATTCTGGGTATTTGAAGCTTTAGGAAGTCAGGAGCTACACTTGTCACTGAAATGTGGTAATTCTAGAAAGTAAATGCAATGAAAAACGCAGAAGAAATATTGTTGGACAGTATAATATGAAAAGGTTGGGAAATCACCATTTTTTGGGGAAATGATTAGATAGAAGATTTATGACTGGAACTGCAATTTAAACAGTCCCTAAAATACTGTCTATTTTGAAATTGGAGTTTTAAAATCTATGCTGATTACACAGTTGTATGTGTTTCAGGTAAAGTCTTTTTTTCTGAGTTTGAAACATAGGTTAAGCAGCACGAAGCTGTGTGACTAAACTAATTGCATCTTTGCTTATTATGTGCTTTCTATAACACTTCATGTTATTCAGACTAAAACAGAATGCAAAATAATAACCAGTGGCGTTTCAAGCACTAAAAGTGTTTCAAGCATTAAAAAAAAAATTGTAGACTTGTGCATCATAGATATCAAAGTATACTTCCCCAAGATGTCTCAAACTGGAGTAAAGGTTCATTTCTACTTAATTGAAATCCTGATTATTCTTTTTATTCCCTTTAATTTCACTTTATTCATATTAATTTTTTAAAAATAATCCTCAAATAAGCAGTGCTAAAATAGAAGCTTTGGTTTTGCCTTTAGTTGCTTCATATGTATTTGTTCTCACCAGTGAACAATTTTTATTATCCTGTCAGTTGTTTTCATACTCTCTGAAGTTCATGCCTTGCTGGTATACTTTCTGTTAATTTTCTGTCCTGTTTCTCATGTCCCAGAAAAGTATGTTGTACCACTTTTCCCTTTAGCTAGCCTAACATTCCATTTTACATCTCCGATAGATTTTAATTGCTTTTGGTGATATTTGAATTCATTCTACAAAGACCCTTACAGGGGATATTAATTACAATAAAAAAAATCCCAGTGCACCATTTTGACATAATAATCTATAATGCTTGAATGGGCTTATAAAGAATACTGAAAATATGAATGCTGGCATGACCTACATGTGAGACAAAAGCTATTCCCTTAGGGAATGGAGATTGCTTTTGTCTCATACGTTATGCCTCTCCTCTTTTACACTCCATTTCCATGAAAAATATTTTTTGTTTTGTATCACAGAGTTGTTAAAGTTGTGAGTGGAGTATTAGGCTTGGTTGTTTGGGATGTTAACATCCTGCTAGGATTTTGGCAGTCTCATTCTTTGTTTTCTATTACTTATTCATTGGAGGTTTTTTGTCCTCAATGCTATTCTCCAAGAAAAGTTTTGTTTCCTCTTTTATTCTTTGAGGAGTGAATGATATAAATTCCTTTTTTATACAAAGAATTGGCAAACTTTATAAACAAAAAATAAACTGAAAATGTTTCACTGATGCAGCCATGCCAGTGATAAATTAGCCACTTTATCTTAAATATACAACCAGGCTCTCCAAAACTGATGGATTCCTAGACATAGAACAGGGCTGGCCCCTTCTAAGTCCTGCATTGTCACTTCAGACAGGATTTATAAGCAGAACCTGTAGGTAAGGGAAGAGTTCAAGGTACAATGGATATTCAACCGCACAAGAAGAAATCATCTCTGCCACAACCCCTAAAGGAATTGTCCCTTTATGTTTGCTGAGTTCCTAGGGATGGATTTTTCAGCTACTTTATGCTGGGGATAAAACAATGTAGATTAGCACTGTGCTAATTTGTTAGCATCCTCTCTAATTTGTTGCATATTGTTTTCCTATTCCAAGTTGTAAAATAAAGGAAATTGAGCAGGGTCTTTGAAGGTCATGAATCTCAAATTCTGCATCTCCTACTCTTCTAACAAGACATGTATTATGTGGGTTAAATGACAGGGAACTAGATAGTTTTCTAGACAGGAACCAGATGGAAGCATAGTATAGTAGGTTTTTTGTTTGTCTTTCTGAAGGTACATATTTATTTCATAGACACTTTTGCTGAGGTACCTCCAAGTTAAATTTTTAATTTAAAACCTCACCTATATCTCACCACCTAGGATATTGGTATGAAAAATAATGTGTGAAAAAGAAAATATTACATGACAATTTAATAAGCTCTGGGGACAAATGATGTTCAGGTGAGCCAACTCTACCTGAATGTATCCAGTTTACTAATTGCTACATTACATATTTCATGGACAGTGATATTTTTTTAGACAATTGTGTTTATGGTATATTTGTTGTTAGGTTATTTATCATTCATCATTTTACAGACAGGATGTGAGTATAACTGGTATGTATGTAACTGTGGATTGAAAGACACGTATTTCATTTTCATTCTTGTATTATTTGACAGGATTTATATGGCTCTCTTATTTGCATATTTACATTTCTAGATTAATAGGCAAGTATTTTTTTTTCAACTATCAGCAAAAAGAGATATTCATGCCACTTTATCTTGTACAACGTTCACAGCATCTAACTTACCAGAGGTATTAACAAAGTATTTTACAGATGTGTTTGGTTTCATCACTATTCAAATCACAGTGTGAAATGTTTTATAGCAAAGGATCCAAATGAGTTGTTATGAGAGTGCCATGGGCTTACAGGAATGCTTTAAACTGTATTGCTTGTGTATTAACCTTAACATGAGAGGGAACACTGGATCACTGGCTTGCTGTGGGATCGTCAGCTTGCTGTGTGAAAAGAAGCAGCAGCAACATGACAATGTGAGGAATGAGTGAAATCAGCAGAGAGTGGCCTGAAAGGCTGTCAGACTCTGAATAATGTTTGAACAAGTGTGAAGCAGGAATATCGTTAGATGATGTATGTGACGTAGTGGAGCCTTGGAAATACAGCTCTTCTATCAGATGAGTTACTGTGTGCGTCTAAGCCCTAAATATCTTTCATCTGCACCACACTGTGTTAACTGTGATGTGCTGTATTTCCTGCCTCAGAAATTCTGCTGAATATTTTATAGGGCTTCTTTTTTTGTTAGCTGAACTTCAGTTTTTACTCTCTTTTTCTTTTTTTTTTTTTTTTTTTGGGTCTTTTAGGCATTGGCTGTTGTGGGTAACTTTATGATTGGGATTATGTGAGAAAAGCTAATGGGGGAATAGCAGCCACTTTTCCTCTTGTGAGAATAACTGCAGTACTTACAGTGGCTAAACACATTATATTAGAGAAATTCTTTTCTTTAAGGACTAATCGTGATTGGCAGTGCTAGCCATTAACAAGGTGTTAAATGTTACAGATTCCTGTTAATTTCAGTGGGAATAGTATTTAAGCCTTTAAATTACACTGGGTGCAGAAAATCTGTGGTGTTTATGATCAGGAAGGCATATCACTGCTTTGTCCTTTTTACTGTTGAAGGTGGGAATTTCTTGCTGAAGGATGTATCCTGTTCTCAAGGGTATCCAGTGTTGTGTTTTTTTAAACTTGTTAAAAGATTCAGTAGTAATTTTAACTGTGTGTTTCTAATGTATTTGTCTATTTAGCTGTTGCATATATTTGTTTCCCTGTGCTTTTTCACACTTCTCCATATTCTTAAACATTCTCTTTTATGCCTAGCTTGCTCTCATTCTTATTACAACTTACTATCTTTGTCAATATCATTACAAGTAATATGTAATCCAGCTCTCTCTTCTTGCTCTTGGCAATTAAAACCCAAAGGAAAGTGACACCCCATTAAAAAACCCCAGTACGATAAATGATATGATATACTCACTAGACCAGCCATCACCTCTAAAAAAATACATTCTTTCTAGTGCAATCTCTTGTCCTTTTTTGTTCCTCATCCTGCCTGTTGTGATTATTTATGGTTATTATGACTTTCAAATCCTCCACCTTCTGTCTACATGAAAATAGGGATTTTTCAAAGGCTGTAATGGTGGATACATGCACAGTTCTTACAGAAAAGATTGATTTCTGCTCCTTATGGATACAAACAGCATGAGTATGTCCTCATTGTCATGACCGATTTTGCTGGTTTGAGACACTAAACTTCCAGAAGATGCCAATAGGAGAGAATGGCCCCCCATGTCTGTGATCAATATCCTTTGTTAAAGGCAGTTTGTTACGATAGTTTCCCTATAAATATATGCTGTTTTGTTTATGTAGGTGATATGGTTTAACCGCAGCCAGCAATTAAGCACCACACAGCCAATCTCTCCCTCCCACTGGGATGGGGGAGAGAACTGGAAGGATAAAAGTGAGAAGAGTAGTGGTTGAGATAAAGACAGTTTAATAGGCAAAGCAAAAGCCGCATGCACAAAGAAAGCAAAACAAGGAATTCGTTCACTGCTTCCCATGGGTAGGCAGGTGCTCAGCCATCTCCAGGAGAGCAGGGCCCCATCACACGTAACGGTGACTTGGAAGACAAACACCATCACGCCAAATGTCCCCCCTTTCTCGTACTTCCCCCAGTTTTATGAGCATGATGCCAAAAGGTCTGGAATATACCTTTACTCAGCTGGGATCACCTGTCCCAGCTGTGTCCCCTCACAACTACTTGTGCACCCACAGCCTCCTCGCTGGAGGGGTGGGGAGCAAAAAAGGCCTTAATTTGGTGTAAACCCTACTTAGCAATAACAAAAATAACCCTGTGTTATCAAGACTGTTTTCAGCACAAATCTGAAACATAGCCATGTACAAGGTACTATGAAAAAACTGACTTAATCACAGTGCAAAGCAGCACAATAGGCCCTACTGACAACAGCAGTGTGAGGGTGAGAATGCAGTATCTACCCATACAACTCTGTTTTTATGATATATTCCTATTGTAGCTCAGTTTTATTTGTAAGTCATTTGAACTACTACTCATATCTATTCTTTCTTTTCTCCAATGTTGTGCAGTAGTCTAATGATTTCTCTGCTAAAATTGTCATTGTGTAAATCTAGTTCTGAACATAAACTAATTTTTTTTTTTTGATAATGATTGAAAGGGTTACCTTGGGTCTTGTGAAGCATTGCCTAGTGTGGAAATTATAATCATAGGATTTATTCTATTCAGCTCAGCTTGACTAGCCAAGTATCACTCAGTGCAGATAGGAACAGATTTGGAGAGGTAGAAGGTGGCTTTCAAGTTACAGTTATGCTATCCTGACCATGGATCAGTTAGGGCTGGTTTGCTCCTCAGAATTATCTTAAACCGTTTCCAATCCACTTTTGCTCATCCTGTGGTCACAGGATACCTTCTTGGAAAGCCAGGGAACTTGGGTCATCAGTACCTTCTTTTCTCCAGTTGAATTAAATGCAACTGGAAAGAACTCCTGTTAATTTTCAAACTCAGAACTGGGAGGCTTAATTATATGGGAAACTGGACAAATGGTAATAAATTCAGTCACAGAACTCAATGCCAGCACCTTACCTTGAAACAATGTGTTCCTTTAGAGACATCCATGTCCAGAATGAATGTAGTTGTAAAAGTTACACAAACAATAGGCACTATTAATAAGTAGGTGACGTGGAGGTACAGGTTCAGAAAACATTCTGAGGAGCAGCGTTACAACCCTATGATTAGGTGTGCTTGAAGGTGGGCCACTACATATATGTGTAAAGAATTGTCAGTGAGGAATAAACATAGATACCACATAGTTTATTAAAGAGGAGCTGGAAATTATTTGAAGTGTTTGAAACTTTGTCTCAGACTGCATTGACACTAATCAGAAATCACGTGCACTAATGCCTTTATGCTGATTTCTTAAATACATTAGTTTATTACCATAACAGTTAAAGTAGGAATGCTGTTTTTAGCATAACACCTGTCAGCCCAGTTATTAGCAGCACTTATGATCTAATTAGGTGGTTATAGTCTAGGGGCAAAATTTTGGGTCATTCCAGTTTTAATGAAAGTCCTTACCTATATTGATGATTATTGTTTTGGACCCTGTTACTGATGTTACATTTGTTGTTATACTAGAGACAGTGATGCTGTAATTTGCATTGCTATAAATCCAGAATGCAAACTGTATGTGTCATTTTTGTGTCTGTTCACAGGCCATCTCTTACTTAAAAAAAGGGAATTATGTTTTTATCCATGTCCAGTACTTCTTATGAAGCAGGGAGAATGTGGTTCTAGACTATTGTGAATTTCTATCCAATTCTGACTGAAGAATGGATGAAACCTTTTCTGTGTAAAACACCTTGTAAGATCCTAACATGAGTTGCCAAATAGTAGCAAAGTAACCTTTGGGTAACTCGAAATCTGTTGTGTGTCAAAGTACAACCCTGAAAGTTGGACCTTTGAAAGGCAAACTTACTGGGCTTTTGGAATGGTGTGGATTATAGGAGAGAAGAAGTAATACATACTGCAGAATCTGCTTTGATAAGAGTTTTCATAGCTGATATGATCACTGTGCTTCTAGAGCAGGATATTATTGCTTTGTTGATATTCTTAGTTCACTAAAGGGCATTCAGTTCATAGTGATGGGCAGTAACTCTATGAATTGTCCTACTGACTACGTTAATATTACACCTTTAGGTAATGGTTCACCAGCAGGACTAAGACAGTCACGAACTTGTCGAGTTTGAAAAGTCTTGCTCAGGGCCTGAACCTGCCATTTGTAAAACACTGATTTTAGCTCATGCTTGTATTGCCTTAAAGAATATAACCTGCAGTTTTTAGACTTTATTTTACCTTCCCAGCTTTAACAACCTTTAGAGTCTGCTCTTTGACTGCAACAACATTATGGTTGTGTGTTGGAAGAACCTAAGCATAGTCGAACAAGCCATCTAATGTCCATTTTAAGGAATCCTCATTACTTGGACAGTATTCAATATTAAGACATCCTTCCTGTCTCCCATGTGGCAGATGTCATCTGCTGATTATATGCCACTGTCAGTCAACCAATTAGGTGTATTTCCTCCTAGTCCTAATGTAGCCTGAGGTAGCCATAAGCCAGCTCCTAGTAATTGGTGAAGATGGTGCTGACAACATAAAATATTTATATAAGCAGTGGTGTTCACATAGGTAGTATAGCTTCAAAATTTGAGACTTTCAGTGGTGTTATATTAATTCAATTTAGGCAAAGAAATTTGTTCAAAGTACTTTTTCATGCTAATTGGGTACTCTTCAAAGCCTTAATTACAATTTTGAAATAACTTTTGTATCCTGGATATATACTGAAATGCTAATATCTTCACAACCATATACTTTGTAGCTGGGGTAGTGTTTTGTAATATTGAAAATTTAAAATACAGGGCACTGCTTCTTACGGATGTAAAAAAAGAAGGAAAAAACAGTTCAGCATAATCCTATTACTGTAATATCTGGTAATATCTAGTGTGATAGGATCTTGCTGTACTTTGACAGCAGTATTGTCAAACACCCTTTGAGTGTTTAGAGAAGTCATAAGAATGAGGCAAAAATTTTGGTTGAGGGCCATAACTTCTCTTCTGCAGTTTCAGTCACTGAAGGATGAACTGAAAAGAAAAACCCAAACAAACCCCTCCAGACAATAACAACAACAGTAGCAACAACCATGATAACAACAATTACAACAACGATAATAATGGAATATAAACCCTGTGCATATATGTGTGTTTTTGGGAGGAGGAGGAAGAACATCATAGACTGTGGACTGTGAATCCAAAATATGTGAGGATCATTCTGCCTGTGTGCTAAGCATCTGCAGCAAGACTGGACATCTTTGTGTTTGAAGCAATAACTTTCTACTGTCTGAGCTGAAAGTTTTGTTTCTCTTAGTCATGATTCTAGCAGCTTAGAATCTAGCTGAGATATAGCTGGACAAGAGGACTTTGTGGCTGTAGTATTGCCCTATGAGAGGAAAGTAGAGAAAATTATAACCATTTTAGGCCCTCTATCCTTTCATGATAAATCTGGCTATAGGTCCCTCCATAACTGATACGTAGTTTTACACCTAGCAAGAGAGGAGAGGGCACACTAGTGAATAGTTAAAGGCAGTATAAATAAAGTATTTGTGCATGACTTCATGTGTTTCTATGCTTTTGGATCTTAGCACACTGAATATAAATGTTTTAATGGGCCCTGTATCTGAAATGATCAACAGACCAGACCTCTAGGTGTAGTTTGCAGATTACCTGGTAACTGCAGAGAAAACTGATCTCTTTCTTTTAATAAGCCATTAGAATGATTTTTCACACAAATTTTGAGCTAATTCCGTTCTTTAGGTCTTGGAAATAGTCTGATTTTCTTGCTAGTATATCTTGGTTAAGCTTTACACTTTGATAACAGATGCACTTTATGAAGTAGCTGGCAGATTGCACTGGAGTTGTGCAGCAACTACACTGTATTTAGTGATTTTTGAATCCTACAGCTGTTCATCCATTTAATTGACAGGTTTACCATAAGACCGAATGTGAACTGGTTGTGTTTGTAGAAATTACTCATTACCATAACAAAATAAGGTTTCACAATTTTAGCTGATGGCATTCTCAGAGTTTCCTTCTGGTTGCCTCCAGAAGTCCTCCCTGGTTAATATACAGATATATGCAGTTCGGATGAGACATGCTTGTTGTGGGCCATTCAATTTTAATTGAGATTAAAAATCTGTGATTTTTCTCGAAAAGGAATAGACAGTAAGCCTTCTGAAGGGGAAGAGGTAATCCAAGGGATCCAGGCTATTCCTTTTAGGCCTTTGTCAGAGCCAGTTAAATCTTTATTGCTTTATTTGTACTGCTTAGCAATTTACTTAGCAAGTCTGTTATCCTGATGTTACTTGAAAAATCTTAAAAAATTTCCAATCAAAAGAAATATCTTAAGAAAACCGATCTGAGTGTATGGAATTCCTACACATATAAACCAGAAAATTTGGTGCTCTAATGTTGCTTTTGGGGCCATATTCTGATACTTTTATTCTAATACGAATGGCCGTATTCTAATACTTTTATTTCCTGGTGAGTATGACGCTGCTCAGAAATTGTAATATTTGGAGGTGGAGTAAGCAAACTCTTGAGATTAGTGAAAGTGATGAACTCTGGCAGAAAACGTATTCAAATTCTAGGAAATTCAGCTGTTTCTTTAACTACTTTTAGTTAATTTGTGACCTGTCCTAATTAAAACATGCGTATTTATTAAACATACTTTGCAAACTGGGATATTATTTGGCTGTTTAAATATAAATGTATCTAGTCCCCTTCAGTGTTGAATGAAAGTTACAGAACAGGATGACCTGCAGGAACTGGCTTTGCTACAGACTAGTAAAAAGGATGCCCTCTCCGTGGAAATACATTCTGCTGAATAGACTGTTCTAATGTAGGTCCAGTTGCTTTAGCAGAGGGTGCATATTGTCGTACTCTGCCTACTGCCTGGTGTTCTTGTGTGCAAGAGCTACGCCTTGTCTGGTTTTCGTGGCACAGCTCTGCTGAGAGCTGTCAGGTGGGCAGAAGGCTGGGGGTAGAGTAGTGAATATCGGCTTGTGATTCCTGAGTAGGCAGGGGAAGAGGAAGGAGGAGGGCAGCATGCAACATGCAGCAACAGATGTAGCCCATCACAGGAGATTTTGCTGCAAGGTGGCAAAAGCTTATGCAAATAATGGAAATACTGAGTGGAAAAAAAAAGCCCACTTACTTTGAAGCTCTCTTGACAGACTTTTCAATAGGCCCAGTTTTTCCATAAATTATTGCATGCTTCCAGAAGTACATAAAACGACAGAGGGTTTTTTTTCTTGTGCTTCCCAATATTTCCTTGGAGAGTCTATGTAGACTTTCTGCTGAGTTCACATCAGCATTTTTTGCTAATTGTTCCTGATGCTTCTCCATATTGTGAACTTTTTAACAGAAAAGTAGCAGCAGATTGCTGTCTCTAGAGATGAACAAAAATGTCTGTTGATGTGATCTAAAAAGAGAAAGGGTAGAAAATAGTACTTAAAATAAATGTTTCCATTTCAGTGCATACAGAATGAGTGGTTAAATGACATCAAACAACTTAATAATTGAATGAGAAGTCACATTTCTTTCACAGTTTCTCCTCTTAACTTGCCTGGATTTTTGCTAAAGCTGTATTACTGCTATGAAATTGCTTACTGGAGAATCTGCTTTTGCAGGGATGCTGACAAATGAATTCTGCTTTGCACTGGTTAGGTCAGTGACAAGCTGTGACTCATAAAACTCGGGTTCGTTGGCTTCTCCTATCAGTCTGTGCTCACCTGTTTTATCTGTGACAACAGTCTGCCATGAGGGTTGTCATTTCCCTTGGGCGAGTTCACCTCCTTGTTGCGTGTTGTCTCTCAGGCATAATGGGCTACCAGGCATAATGCTGGACAGCATTAATCCACAAAAAGTAATGGTCATCTCTTCAGAAGGGAAAAGAAATTAGGGCTGGAATTGTTCAAAGGTCTGAAAGAGGCTCACTGAGTAGTTTCTACAGAACTGCTAAAAGTTTTTACCTGCTAACATTCTGGTACTGATTCATAAAGCGGACATTTTGTATATTTGGAGAACATCAGGTTATACACACTTTTGTAAATCAGCGAAGCATCTAGAACTGAACAGGTGACTGTTTCACTTCAGCTGAAAGCTGAATGGGATGAAACTGACCTTTTCGTATAGGGGACTGTAGTGGGTTGACCCTGGCTAGGCGCCAAGTGCCCGCTCAGTCGCTCTATCAGTCCCCTCTCCTGCTGGGCCAGGGGAGAATAAGCTGGAGCACCGCCAGTAGGGTGAGATAAGGCAGCTTTATTACAATATGAAGGAAAAAGCAACGCAAAGTCTGCGCGCGCGAGCGAAAAGGAAGAAAATAAAGGATCAATCTCTACTTCCCAGGGGCAGCGATGTCCGGACACCTCCCGGGAAGCAGGGCCTCAGCACGCGTAACGGTTGCTCCGGAGGACAGTCAATGAAAACACACGAGTGTCCCCCCTTCCTCCTCTCTCCCTTAGTTTTTATATCTGAGCTGACGTCACATGGTATGGCATATCCCTTTGGCTAATTTGGATCAGCTGGCCTGGCTGTATCCCCGCCCAGGACCTTGGCCACCCCCATCCTCTGCGATGGGGGAAGGAACATCAGAGGGGCAGTGCTGCCCGGCAGTAGCCAAAACACTGCCCTGTTATCAGCACCCATCCAGCTACCAATGCAAAGCACTGTCAGGGCTGTTAGCTGATCAGACCCAATACAGGGACAAAGAGAAAAACCAAAGGACAGGAGGAATGCTTGTGACACTTTTTGATAAAATACATCTAGATATCATGGCCTCTGGAATTCAGGCCTTGGTATATAAAATTTGTGAAGATTGCTAACTAAGTTTCAGATAGATGTGGGATTTTGGACTCCCCCCCACCTCTGCCTTATTTGTTGGTGTTTTCAACTGTAGTCTAACAGCACTAGGTGGAATTTTTGGGTCATATTCCACAATGCTCATTTATCAAGAAGCTCCTTATTTGGGATTTTGGTACCTTTTTTATGGGCTGCCAAGTGCTTTATTGAATCTAATCCTCTAGTACATGCCACGCTCCACCCATGGCATGTGCCACAGCTTCGGGTATGGTATGTGCTACTGTGCAGAGAGACCCTCCAGCTGGATACAAAGCAAATTGCCCAGACCCAGGGCAGGGCATATAGAGCACTATTAAGCCCTCACTTCAGTTTCACTGGACAGTTATTTTGAAGTGATTTTCCATCTCAGCCTGCTGGGCAGAACCATTTGTGCAGCTTTCCTCCTGGACTTATTTTGTGGATAAACTAAGAATTTTTCACTACAGTCATGTGGAACCTTTCATGACCCGAAATGATGCAGCAAGTTAACTGTCACATAGGCCACTGTATTATATATATGTTTGGGGTCTCTTGGAGAGCAACACTTATGTGTATTTTTCATTTCTCCAGGAATCTTCCTGTGATAGGGTGATATTTTCCTCTTCTGTGCAAATTCGCCAATTATTATGCTACAAGAAAAATTTTTCGTCATGATGTTGTCATCTTTCATTTTTATGCTGATGCTGCAGTTATGAGTGTCTTTGAAATGTGACCTCTCTGGGGCTGTGGTTTTTTTTTTGTCTGTCAGGCATTAAATCATTAATGTTTCAAAATCCGATGTCTCCGAACACAAAAGTGAAGTTGCTAGTTGACTGTTTCCTTAAATTTGTTGAGAAGTATTAGTCCTATTTTTTTAACCTTCGATGACCTCCAGTTCTACTTCAAACAGGTGTCTAGTGGTTGCCTTTGATTGAGGATTGTTTCTTGTATATATAAGGAACTGCCTTTTATCATTGAAATCTTGCTAGATTGTATGTATTTCTTTCTGTTATGAAAAGAGGCACTTTTCACCCTGACATATTGTGGTTTAGCTTATTGGAATTCTTTATTTGTTGTTTTTCTAAAATCTTGAATATTCTGGCTGCAAAAAAGTTCACTAATGTTCTTTCTTCTTCAAATCATGCCATACATCAGTGCAGTAGTATTCCATAATTAAAAATGATTGCCTAACTAAGCCTAGATTGATTTTTATTTTTTAAGTAATTTTTTAAATGCAAGACCTTTAAAAAACTTTTCCAAATTGTATTTATATTTGACTTGCTGATGATAAACAGTTTTGCTCATTTTAAAACTATAACTATAAAAGTGACTACTTTATTCCATGACAATATTCACAGATTTTATTAAAATTTTACTTTCTCCATTTACAAAAATCATTTATTTAGACTGGTTATTTGCAGAAGACAGGCAGGAAGTAGAATGGTGTTTTCTACCTTTGAATAACCAGGAATCATGTCCTGTGAGCTCTTGGTTTTTTGATTAAAATGAAATGCAACATTTCTGCCTCTTTTTATACTAGTTCTCACCCATTTTCGTCCCTTTCTGTTCCCTTCAAACCCTCAAATTTTCTTGTACCCCAGTAACTACTTTATCTCTTGTATGTCTTTGTTCCTACCAACCAATTTCTTTTCCTCAACTGACTCCTAGTGTTTTTCTGTTTGATTATGGTCTCTCAGTTTCTCTTCACTCTCTAAGACTTGTTCCTTCCTTCCCTCCCTCTCTCCCTTTTATCTTCTTCCCTCTGGCTTATACTCTTGCCATTTTCTCCCTAGGGCATAGTACTTATCTTTGGGTAAGTATACACAGAACTTTTTCCGTAAAGCTGACTTTGAGACAACTTTGCTTCAGTAGCGAGCAATATGGAACTAAACCCAGATGCGATAGTGACAAAGTTCGAAATCTGGTTTTGGCCAGCGTTGGAGAGTATGAACTCATGGCTTCAGTTTGTGAGACAAACGCTCTTGGTCTGGGTTCCCGCTAGCAGAAGCTTCCCTCTTCCTTCTGTGACACGTTATAGCTGACTTTAGAGCAGTTTTCAAGTGAGGCCCGACAGTCTTTCATTCTGGCCAGCTAATGCAAGGTGGTAGCCTTTAAATGGTAAACACAAACTATGGAATCCTGATGGTGTTGAAATGAATGACAGGAACATCTACTGACTTTGTCAGAAGACTCTTTAGGGATTGTTGTTGCTTCTGACTTCAGGGAATTCAAAACTAGATACTAGCATAAAGAGAAAACACTTGTATATATTGTATGCCTTTCAGACCTTTGAAAAGCCAGAGCTTACTGATGCTCTTTTAATTACTGGATGATGTTGTACAGGAGTGTGAATCCGAGGTACTGTAGCCCTGGTGGGAAAGATGCTCAGCCAGCTGAAACTGATTTGTATTGCACTTTGAAAAGGCAGCATCGGAGCCAGCCTGGCTGTTGTTAAATTGCTTTCTAAAGCTACTATTGTAAGTAGCTGGCTGTTCAGCTGCAGAAGAATCTGTCTGTAACCAGGGATTCACTTTTATTTTCCTGAAACGGATTCAGACAAACCTTTATGATTTCCCTAGAGAAATACTTTATGTTCATATTGTTCACTCCAGGTGCATGGCCACAGCAGTACACGTTACTTCCTCACAACAATTTACTATATATGTCAGCATTGGCTTTGCTGCTGTGACTGAGATAATTTGTTCTTTCTCATGAAAGGAAAGTTAGAATCAAGGATGACGAGACAATCTCATATTCCACTCCAACTGAAACCCATAGGGAGAGGTTACTATTATACAAAACTGTCTAATTCTGTTTTTAAAAAAAATCCATATCAATTGTAATTTTCCCCCCACAACAGCATCCGTGAGGTATCTGACAGAAGCTGTGTGATTCTCACTGGGAGGAAGAAGAAGGGATGGGTTGCTTCTTTTTCTTACTAGCTCTTGTGATTCTCACTGTCTTTTGGAATAATAATGGTGATGGTGACAAACCACTAAGCTTGAAAACAGACAACTATGCTTCTGTATACAACATGGTGACAACTTTCAAGGATAACATTTTCCTTATGTTCAGATGGTAAATTATGGACAATCTATTTCTTGTCACTTCTCTTGCCTAGTCAACAGTGGGGTTTTGACACTCGATTTTTTTGCATAAGTGAGGAAATATCTAAACCTAACAGGATATCTGCTTGAGTGCAGAAACCTGGACAGATAAAAGCGAGGGAAGAAGGAAGATGGAAAATGGAGAGGGATTTTAATATTTCTAGCTTGTTCAAATTTATTTTATAGCATGATAATAGCACTGCTAGTGAAAGTTTTGAGAATCAGTATTTCTGCCTTCCAAATCACTTTTTTTTCCTCAATATTTTTATCTGAATTTGAGGGGGAGGATATGCATATATGTACATCCATATATAAAATCCACATTTCCTCTGAATAATAAATAAAGAGAAAACTTGTGCTAGACCCTGCAGCTGCCAAGTAGGTCCACCAAGAGCCAGATTACTGCATCACTTTTCAAATTTTGCAGCAGACACCCAGAAAGGTGGCTCTGAGCACACGTAACCGTGAACACCAAGATTCCATCTCCCTTGGCCATGTGGCAGTCCAGCTGGGCTATCGCCCTTGGCTTTTGAAGTCATGCAGCACTAACATTTAGTCCATCTCCGGTGGGCTGTTGTGACTTCATTTTGAGTCCTGCAGAAGATGATTCAGAGTGATGCTGAGCCTGCATTTCAGCAAAATGGTTTGGGCTCAACAAAGTAACATCTTCTAATCAGGTTTTAAGCTAATCTGGGTTTTAGCGTTTATGCACTCCATTTCCTGAAGACTGACTTTTATGAAAATAATTTATTGCTGTCTTCAATACCTGTGACATATTCATTGAAAGTTCCTCTTCACTGTTTATGAGGAGTGCAAAGTGAAGAATAAAACTTTAAATAATTGTGGGCCCTCTAGCGGTCTTCCTGGGGCTGCATGTTCAGAAAATTACAAAACTGAAATTTATCACCTAGTTTATGTATTCTAATATTTGCTGGTCATACCCAGCAAAATGTAGTTGTTTGGATTCCATTGTGTTCTCTGTTTACTTATATTAATGAACAAAAAATCCTCTACTCCAAAAATCTTGCAGTCTAGATGGAAGAGAAATGTCAGTCACATATCTCAGTCCATCAGCAGTCAGCAGCCATAGTTCAATGATTTCTCACAGCCAGCAATAAGTTGGCACCACTGCTGAAAGAAGAAGTTTCAACTTCCCATTTTCTGTGATCAGTTTTTAAAATTTTTCTACCATCGTCTCTCTTGTATAGGTAGAGTGGGCTGAAAAAGGAACTAACAGAAAAAATATCTAATCTTGCTATAATCATCTCTAATACACATGTCCACATAAAGAAAGTGCATCAACTGATTAACAAATTAACAGTTTAAAAACTACTCCAAAAGTGTGACAAGTGCTAATTGGACCTTAGTCACAGTTAACTTGCATATATAATACTTTCTTATGAGACATATGCTTGCAACCATCCTTTTAGGTAGAGATAACAGACTGCTCTTCTGGCAAAGAATGATGATGTGATTAACCCTGCAGCAGGACTTTTCTGTTTGATCACCTACAAAAAGAATACCTTTCTTCCTATAATCTCACCCTTTTTTTTTTTCTGATTCTGTTTGTTTCTCTCCCCTCAAAGAGTTACTGCCAAAGGAGAGTGCAAGAAAGCCAGCTGTAGTAGAAAATTTGATTATGCAAATGTAATTTAGAGTTTGTAGAGAGTTACAGAAGATTAACAGTGTGTGATGTGAGAAATGAATGCAGCTTCTTTTTCAGGATGAATAACTGCAAGCTAATGTAGATCTATGGATGAAGTGTTCAGATAAAACCAGCAGTTGTGTTCTTTTGCCTCCCTCTTTCCAGTTTACCTGTTTGTTTTTTACCACATACTCAACAAAACTCCCATCTTCCAAGAATCTGAAGATTGTAGAAGTGTAGAAAAGCACAAGTGTTGTAGTTCTCTGTTTGAGAGAACAGGCTTTATTGTCTTTTATACAGGACCTGGAGGGGATGAAATAGTAACTGCAAGTGACAGGTTCACAGCAAGCAAAAAGTGATACATCACACAGTACGATGTAAAGCTGTAAAAACTTATTGTCCCAGGATTTTGGGGATATTAAAGGGTTCAAAAATTCATTAGATATGTTTATGAAAAGAAAATCTATGAAGGCTGTTGCCTGTGGCTCAGAAAGTCTGGAAGCCACAAATCATAGAATCAAAGGAAAATATTCTAGAGAACTACTTTTGTATGCTGCTTCTGTTCTTACATTCCCATCTACATCTGCTACTGACCTCTGTCAGAGACACGATACTGGATGCACTTGGCTTGGTGTTCCTGCATCTCTGGAAAAAATCAGGTTTTGTCTGTTTTATTTCGGTTTTGTATTTCAGATCCCTGCCTCCAGATGAGACTCAAACCACAAACACTAGACTAGCCACCAAGGATTTCCTAATATCATTTCCATCATAGCTGAAACCAAAAGGAAGCATAAATTTCGAAGAAAAGTCTTGCTGAATTCTTTCAGACCAAATTAAAACAACCAGCTTCCTCCCCAGCTCCCTTGCCTTCTGGAAATAACAAACCACTGAATAAAGACAAATACATTCTCATTGGTCCTTAAAGATTTAAGCTTTTCCCTGAGTGAAGATAATGGATCTTCCTTAGACAGGATATCTTTAGGTTTGGGTATTCTGGCAGGCTGCAGACTCTCTTTGGGTATGTGCAGGTTGAACTGTCTGTGTCCTTTTTGCTTTCATTAAAATGTTTTGTGCTAAGCACAGTTCTCCACTTCAGTGTCCTTGGGAAGTATTGTCTTTATACTTTTGTAAATAATGAGTATTGCTTTAGGTATCATAGTCCTATTATTTTGTGACAGTCTTTGTTCTTCAGACCTCATAGGCTTTTACGTTCTCCTTTTCCCTTGATAAAAGACTTGTTTTTGTTATCTGATTTTATAGAAAAATTGGCAATATTAGGTACTGTTATGGCAGGAATGCTATTCATGTGAAAGCTTCTGAATCTTCATAAAATAGAGTTAAGGTTCTTCATAATATTTTTTCTCAAAATTTTTCAATCAGATGATAATTATGAGTTGTAATAAAACCAAACGCATGATTTTCAAGCAGTCTGATTAAATCCCCTTGCTTTGATAGCGTTGAGGTTTCATTTTTTGATGTTTGAGGTGTACAAACTTCAGTATTTGTATGAAGAAGAGATAACTCCTAAGTATAATTCATTTCTTTAGAGTATAAAGTTGTCATGGTTTAACCCCAGGCAGCAGCCAAGCCCCACGCAGCCACTTGCTCACTCCCCCACCAACAGGATCGAGGAGAGAATTGGGAGGGTAGAAGCTACAAAACTCGTGGGTTGAGATAAAGACAGTTTAATAGGGAAAGCAAAAGCCATGCAAGCAAAGCAAAACAAGGAATGAATTCACTGCTTCCCATGGGCAGGCAGGTGTTCAGCCATCTCCAGGAGAGCAGAGCCCCATCACGTATAATGGTGACTCGGGAGTACAAAAACCATCACTCCAAACGTCCCCCTCTTCCTCCTTCTTCCCCCAGCTTTATACACTAAGCACGATCCCACATGATCGGGAATATCCCTTTGGTCAGTTGGGGTCACCTGTCCTGACTGTGTCTCCTCCCAGCCTCCCATGTGCCCCCAGCTTCCTTGCCAGTGTGGGAGTGCAAAAAGCAGAAAATTCCTTGGCTTTATGTAAGCCCTGCTCAGTAAAAACATCTTTATGTTGTCAACCTTGTGTTCAGCACAAATCCAAAACACAGCCCTATACCAGCCACTGTGAAGAAAATCACAGCTAAACCCAGCACAAAAGTGTATTTGTGGTTGACTTAATTTCCTGCATAAAGGAGTTGCATGATTTAAGGAAGACAGTCAATGTAGCATGATAAGCATGTGAACTGTTGACAGGAACATTTTTGATTCCTGGTTATTCACAGCTAAATGGCATAGTCCTGAAGAAATGTTCTAATCTCTCAGTGCTTTAGTTCCCATCTGGATAGTAAAGGTTTTGATGATAATCTCCGTAATGATAGGAGATGCCATGCATGCTGTCCATTCAAGCACAGAAACACGTTTGTTTTCACTGCGTGTGGCAGCTTGTGGTTTTTAGTATCTGAACTGCTCTCTCCATTAGTTCTGTAAACACATTTTTCTACAGGCAGGATGAGTACCTTCTAGCAAAATGAATACCTGATGCCAACTGGGTCTCTTAATAAGAAATCATTATCCTTGAATCTATTTGTGTTCAAGTTCAAAAATTTCCTGTAGACCAAGTGATTATTTTTTCTGAAGGATTTCTCAAATGACACTACTCTACTCTCATGAAACCTCTCTAGAGTACTCCATCAAGCTCTGTGGCTCCCAGAACAAGAAGCCTATGGATCTGTTGGACCTAGTCCAAAAGAGGGTGATGATCAGGGGGCTACAGCACCAATCCCATGAACACACGCTGAAAGATTTGGGGTTGTTCAGCCCAGAGAAGAGAAGGCTCTGGGGAAACATCATTGCAGCCTTTCAGTACCTAACTTCTAGAGGGCTGGGAGAGGGCCTTTGTACAAGGGCATGTAGTGATGGGACGGTGGCTTCAAACTGAAAGACAGTAGAGTTAGATTATATGCTAGGAAGAAATTCTTTACTATGAGTGTGGTGAGACACTAGGACAGATTGCCGAGGTAAGTTATGGTTGTCTTATCCCTGACAGTGTCCATGGCCAGGTTGGATGGGGCTTTGAGCAACCTGGTCTGTTGGAAACAGCCCTGTGCAGCTAATTTCTAACCATGCTTGTCATTTTGATTCTCTGGGAAGCTTAGGATGTATCTTTTGTGCTCACAATTTAGAAATAATATGAAAAGAACTGTGATAAGGAAACTTGTTGATGGGTTTGTTTTTGAAAATATTTTAAAGGAACTAATAGAAGTAAAATCTTTGCATTAATTAGTGGTGACAAGCCAGCAACATTAAAAGCTAAGAAAAAGTTGGATGAGAATAGAAAACACTTGAAGAACTAAGGATTAGACAACTAGCTTTTTACTGCTTTTATTGCCTGTGAAAATATTTTATTTGGTATGTATGTGAACAGTTTGGTCCCTTTACCACATGGAGGGTTTATGTGCATAAGGACAAAGGAAGAGGAGAAAAGGAAGGAGAAAAAGTTTTTAAAAAAATAGTAATTAAATACAGTGTATGTTCCTCCTGCTGAGATAAGTAGTTGTTAGATAAAAGGGGTGTTAGTGAAATAATCAGAACACCTCCTTTACTTCCTTGACTGTGAGCACTATTTTATTGTTACTGTTCCCAACAACTTATACAAACCATTAATAAAGGGTTAAACACTTTACAGGGCTGTATTTGTACCTGATAACTATCTTCGTAATAGGAGAAGCTGTGGCCTGCCTTGTCTTGAGTAGTAAGAAGTCTGATTCTTGCTTCCGTGAACTTAATCCATTTGCCTTCTATGACTGCTAAATGAGACACATTAACTCATCTGAACTCCTACATTCCTTCTCTGCTAGGGAGCTAGAGTCGTGACAAATTAAGGTCCTAGGTCTTCTTATGGCAAGGCATCTAGTTATAGTGAGAAGAATTTCCTGATAATTGCACTTTAGGGATCCTAGCTCTTGATATTTGAATCTGTGGCAACCTCATTTTTGTATTTTTTGGAATTTCTAAGAAGTCCTTGAATTCACAACTATCCCAAATAACAGAAGGTTGATTAGGAATTACACCTGATGTTTTGAAAGCTAAAACATTTTACACTGTAATATGTTTCTTAATGCATAGAGAATCCAGGAAATGTTACCTGCTTTATCCAACTTTTTCTATATTTTGTTTTTAGCTATTTTAGTACTTAATTATTCAAATTAAAATTACTTTTTTTCTCCGTGTGGATTTTGAAGGGTGAGAGAATTTACCGACTTCAATGTTCCCAGTAGAATTTTTAAATAATTGGTGAATTCATTGTACCTATGATTGTTGATCAATGAATTGATGAATTTACATATAACTATGGGGCTGCAAATGATGAGTTACTATTATTTTTCTTTTATCCTTTGGTTAGAATATGCCA
Source organism: Callaeas wilsoni (assembly GCA_013398955.1). Lineage (NCBI taxonomy): Eukaryota > Metazoa > Chordata > Aves > Passeriformes > Callaeidae > Callaeas > Callaeas wilsoni. The sequence continues at coordinate 111,095 of VWPU01003749.1, forward strand.
AAGATCTTATGACATACTACTGCCTCTCCAAAGGGAAGATTGGATATCATAGGCCTAAGATATAAAAAAAAAAACAACCTAGAGGAAAAAAAGCAAAAAATAGTTCTGATCTTTTTATAGGTCTTTTAGGAATAAGCATAACCACAGATCTCAGTTCTCCCCAAATTTATGGGTTAGTATATAACCTAAAGGTTATATATATAAAATATATAATATATTATACATGTGTGTGTATATATATACACATACACACACTATATATACTACATATACTCTATATGTGTCTATATATATATATAGCTATAAAATCCTAACATGACAGGGGTATCTCATTAATGACACTGATACTAAGAAGCAGAAACCTAAATAATATGTAGATAGAGACAACTGACTCCACTTGAGCCACTGAAAGATGAACCTTGCTTTTGACCTTCTCGGTTGAAGTTTTATTCATAGGTCACAGTAAAATGTGTCCTAATCTCTTTATATCTGAACTTGTATTGCAACTAAAGTTGTAAAGCTAACGATTATTGTAATAACAAAAAAGACCATTTTTTGCTACTTTTTGTCCAGAAGACTCTCACAGAGTCGTATAGGATTTCACAGGCAATGTGATGGTCAAAGGGAATGATGAAAGTCATAAGGTCCACAAAATCTCATGAAGTTTTATGCACACTTGGCATGGAAATTGGTATGTTAGTTCCTGACCTTCTCCATAAGCACATGGCAGTGGGTTTTGTATAAAGGGGTAGGTAGGGTGAAAGGGAACAGAGAAGGAAAGAGATGAATTAAAGAGATGGAGAGAGAAGGAAGGAAGGAAAGTAGGGAGGGAGGGAGGAAAGAAAGGAGATCACCAGTCTTGGTTCCAGTGTCAGTCCAGCCAATCGGATGTCCAGGGTCCTCGGTGCAAGGAAAGAGACACAGGGTTTCTGGTCAATGGCAAGTTGAACATGAGCCAGCAGTGCCCTGGCAGCCAGGAGGACCAAGCATGTCCTGGGGTGCATCAGGCACAGCATCACCAGCCGGGCAAGGGAGGGGACTGTCCTGTTCTGCTCTGCACTGGGGTGCCCTCACCTCGAGTCCTGGGGGCAGTTTTGGGTGTCACAAAATAAAAAGACATTAAACTATTAGAGAGCGTCCAAAGGAGGGCCATGAAGATGGTGAAGGGCCTTGAGGGGAAGACATATAGGAGCAGCTGAGGTCACTTGGTCTGTTCAGCCTGGAGACTGAGGGGAGACCTCATTGTGGTCTTCAGCAGCCTCATGAGGCGAAGTGCAGGGTCTGAAACTGATGGCTTCACTCTCGTGACCAGTGACAGGACTGAGGAAATGGTAATAGTATTTTTTTCAAATAGTCTTGGCAGCGATTAGTATCTACTTTGAGACTTTCCCAGTGATTTATTCATTCATTCTATATATGTATCAATGTTACATTGTCTGTGGAAGTTGCTACGCACACTGACACAAGACAACTCGTTTAAATTAACAATTTGATTTCAAGCTGTATTACTGATTATTCTGTACTTGGATCTCAGTTCTATCCCATCTTACTGGACCAAATTAAATTAGGTATTTCTAGATAATGGATGACCATGTTGTATATAACATTGGACTGCAGTGTGTAGGAAAACCAAAATAAACTTTGAATAGTTTGATTACTTGGATTTTTCTCTTTAGTCTCCTAAGTCCATTCTGGAAACAATGGCATTTTAACACATACTTTTTTTGTTTTATAAATCATTGAATTTGATATATCGTTTTATATTATCAATTGAATTTAGAAGTTCTGGTATTAATTTTCTCATAGTTAACTGCAGATAATGACATGTAGCTCAGAGAGAACTCAGTTGACGTAAAAGTTGCTCAATGTGTTGTGGGTTATTCAAGGAGATATAACATATGTAAGTGTGCCTCTTTCCTGAAAGAAGATGCAGTGGATCTGGAAATTAAAACCGGCAAAATGACATTGAAGATAAAACATCTGTTAAAATTCATATTCTGAAAATAAAGAACATGCATTTTTGTAGCTCTAAATTTCATGGAGGTGATGACTTTAATTACAGGAATTCTAAACTACTGACATAGAAATCTGGTCTTATACGGATAAAAAAATCACTTACCTTTTAGAAACAGTACATGTATAAAGCTCTCTAGCAGCTAATCTGAAAAGAAATTTATTGACAAATTCACATAGAAAGATCTGTATGGATGCACAAAACAGCAAAGTACCTTTCTTAAAGATAAAATTATTTTCAGTAAGCCTACCATGTGGGGACTTAGTTTAACTCTTATTTTCACATAAAATACAGGATTAGTTTGGTGAATATATAATTTATTTTCAACTGAATTATTCTTCACATTGAATGTGTGATTATGTAACCCTTCCGAAGAGATCCTGGTTATTAATTGGCATCTTATTATCTACTCTCACCAAAGCCTTCATTGGTGTAATGATGTTTGAGCGGGGTAGGTATCTATACTAGTGTAGGTCACTGATTTTGGACAGACATGACAAAGACATTTCCTTTGGTTAAGTTGGATGCTTTTTTCATTGTCACTGTGAATTTTTTTTTGTGATGAACTCCAAGGATTTGCTTTGCCTCGGGTACTCTTTGTTTTTTGTTTGCACCGAGATGTGTACCAAACATTAATTTGGTTATAATGTGATAATACCTCATAATTCTATAGTGTTCTTTATAGATTTGGAAATGATAAAAAAATACCTTTTGTCAATAGCCCTTATTCAGGATGGATATAATTAAGAATAATATTGTGTACTTGAGGTCTCCAGAAGCTTTGTTTTTTTTGTAAGGGATACATTTAGGTACATTTGAAGAACATTTGTTCGGTGTCACAGTTCTGGTTAATGGCACGAGCTTACTTCTTTAATGAATACCTAGAAGTACAGCGAGTCAGATGAGCATTTGTGGGTTTCCTGCATCCGAACATGATCTGGATGTGGTGGGTTAATATTGGCGGGCTGCCAGAGGTCTACCCTGCTGCTTTGTAACTGCCCTTCCTCAACAGTACATGGGGAGAAAATATGAAAATAAGAAAAATTTGTGGACTGAGAGGAAACCAGAGAGATCACTTGCCAGTTACCATCACAGGCAAAACAGATTCAATGTGGGGAAAGGTAACTTGCTGCCAATTAAAAGCAGAGTAGAATGGTGTGAAAGTCACAATTAAAAGCACTTTCCACCCACACTCTCCTTCTCAGGTCTAACTTCCCTCTATTTCTGATTCATCTACCTCCTACAATCTTTCCCTCAGCAGCATCGGAAGATGGGAAATGGGCTTTGAGGTCAGTCAGTAATAGGTTTTTATGAAGCTTCTTCCTCCTCATGCCTTTCCCTTGCCCCTGCATGGGTCCTCTGCACGGGCTGCAGTCGTTCAAGAAAAAATGGCTCCAGCATGGGCTTTCTATGGGCTGCAGCTTTATCCAGGGAATATCCACTTGCTTTGGCATATGGTCCTCCAGGGCCTGCAGTGTGGGTATTTGCTCCAGTGTGGTGCTCTCCACATTCTTCAGAGACAGCCTGACTCACCACGGTCAGCATCATGGGCTGCAGGGGAAGCTCAGCTCTGAAGTCCGGAGCACTTGCTCCCCCTTCTTCTTCACTGGCCTTGGTGTCTGCAGGCTTGTTGCTCTCACTCTTTTTTTTTTTCCTCACTTCTGTCTCTCACAGCTTTTTTTCCCCCTTTCTTAAATATGTGATCACAAAGGCATCACCAGCTTCACTGATCAACTCAGCTTTGGCCAGCAGTGGGTCCATTTTGGGGCTGTCTGGAGCTGTCTCTCTTCAAAATGGGGACAGTCCTTGGTCTTCTCTCACAGAGGCCACATCTGAAGCAACCCTGCCAACACCTTGCCACAGAAACTCAATACACTGGAATAATTAAATTACACTAGCAGTGTACACTAGTAAACACAATACATTAGTAAAAAAAACCAACTTAACAGCTGGTAAAGAGGATTCTAAGGAACAGGCCCAAAATGAAGGAAAAACTGTTGTATCTGCTTTTTTGGAGGTCGAATGTAGAGTAGAGCTGGAGTAGCAATGAGGGAGTTTGAAAAGTGAAAAATAAATAGGCAGTAACAACAGCAGAAGCAACAACAGGAAGACTGAAGGGAGAATGAGATCAGCACTAGCTGTAGTTGAAAGAAGCTGTAAGGCTCATGATTCACTGAAGAGATCTGCAGCTGGAAAGTGTTCAGGAGGAAGACTACATTAAACCATTAAGCAACAACAAAAAAGACAACATATAAATGATTTACTGTTTTGTCCTCACAAGTGTACTACTTGTGCTGCCCAAAGAATGAAAGGCCTGAGACTTTGCAGAACAGGTGTACTTCAGGGATACTTAGCCAAAAATGTCAAATATGAATGCTTCTGTCCACTAGCCTAAAACTCTGGGAAAAATCTGTGCTTTGATATCAAGACAGTGTAAATTTTTATGAATTTCTTAACTTGAACTTGGAAAGACCTATTGAAATCCATTAGCAAGAGTTAGTGAATTTTGTTAGCTTGTGACCTAATTAAAGTTTTAAAATAAATTTTTCTTTTTCTTTCTCACTAGGAATATGACAATCATGCCACATAACCCTTTGGCACATGGATTGAGCTGTACTTTTAAGGACTGAGTTGTACGTGCTCTCACTCATATTTTTGGTCTTCAGTCACTCAAATACAACATCTGCCATTTTTGTGGATCAAAAGCTTTCTGTACCCTGAACTTTGTCTCTGTTGATTTTAATTGTTTTATGCTGCATTTTACAGTTTGTGTCTTAGAACACAGATGGTAGATATTTACCATATATATAAAATTATTATTATGCTGCTCACATCACATGCCAGGCCACTGATGTAGTAAAGAAGGAATGCCTTGATCTGCATAAATCTGTTGCATACATTTTCAGTCTCTCTTAATATATTTTTTTCCTCACCCTTTCTTCTGCTCTAGTTTTGTATCTTATTTTATAATAACTCACCCTGGATATTCCCTTGTCCAGCTGTATATTAGATCTTCGTTAAATATGTATTGCTTTGACTAGATTCTTCCCTTGCCAAAGCAAGCAAGGGAAGCAAACTGATGTAGCCCAATTCTACATTCCAGGATGTTTGGACCAGACATATCCTGACAGATGTCATCTTGGAAGTATTGAGTACTTTCAAAAGTAAAAATTTGGTCTTTGTATAGTTTCAGAAAAAGCTGTTGTAGTTTATGCACTATCTCAATGGCTCAGAGGCCCTGTGTGCACATTTAGAAGTTCTAGAAGCTGTTAAGTGTTGAAGCTTGTGTTCAGTATGTGTCTTTTGTTTCCAGGTGTGTGATACACTGCTCTCGTGTACACGCCTGTTCCTAGCTTCCTGTTCTAGGATGCAATGTGTTGCTCCAGTACCTTTCAGCTATGGTCATAATGCACCTTCAGCCTTGAGTACATGTTAACAGTCATCTTCTGTCATGGTAGTAAGCTTACAGGATACGCACATAGGTCCAGCCAGATGTGGAGAGAGATCAAACTACTGTAAATTGGCAGCCAGCCAATACCTCATTATTAGCAGTTTACCGTAACTAAATGTATTAAGATGAGAAAGGAAAACAATAACAAAATGACGTTCAGTCTGTGTGTCCTTGTTCATAGAGCTATTTTAATCTATAGATAGTATTTCCAAACAACTCTGGTTATGGCTGTCTGCTGTTACACTTCTCCAAATGTTCCGTATCTTATTAGTGCTGTAACATGATAGTATCACCAGAGTTATTAAATTTCTGCTCAACACCACAATATAAGCCTTTGAAAAGCCATCGGGCACATAAAATGTGCACTTTTGCAGTTGTGTTATTTGTAGGATTTCTATTTCATTGTGCAGCTTTACAGTTATTAAAAAGTATATTTAATCTGTTCAGTTGGCTGTCTCTTGAGTTGCTGTTCCTATTTAGTGTTGCTACTTGGTTGAGTTTTAAAGCATTTTTCATTCATGAAGCAGGACCAAAGCATTATGGAGCTAATATGATGTTACGTGCAATAGAGACTCTTAATATGTATTCATATTTTGGAAATATTGTAACTTGGATAGATTCTCATGGCCTAATTTTAAACTGTTTTATGTCACATGCTGTTCCATTGACTTGGCAGAATTCAGTTCACTAAATGCAATTATACATACGTAACTGCAATAGATTTTTTCCCCTTTTGTCCTGTTGCTGTTCTCAGTTACTTGTGCACCCCTCATAGACATGTTCCAAACACAACTTGGTAGCTACATATATAAAAGCTTGAAATTGAATTTTACATGTTGGTACACTGGCTTTCTGGACATCTGGGGTTCTGTACCAGTTCCTGCTGTAGAAAGAATTTTGCCTGTTAGTTTCCTTGCCATGCTAGTACCTCAGCACTTTCCCACTACATTGTTCTTGGTGCTCTTGTGCCCACTCCTACAGTATTATACTGGGGTTTAATGAATGAGTGAATTATTCCTAGGGTGATTAACATCTACCTTTCAGGTAAAACCCACATATATACATAACTATATATGCATATGGCAGGAAATATTTAATAAAAATGTACTTTCCAGCAAGGAAATGCTAATTTCCTAATTTTTTTTAAAAAATTAGTTTTTTAAAAAAATGGACAGATAAAATGAGATGCAATTGTGCTTTATTAAAGTTTTGACATTAAAATCTGAGCACTTTTAGGAAAAAATTCTTAGGTTTTGTTCTATCAAAGTAATTCAGCAATAAATATGGGAAACATCCCAATTACTCCCGTCTATATTTTCCCTTCATGTAATTTTCATTACATCTATCCATGGCTGAAGCAGCTGATCCAGGAAGACAACAGTTTTATGGCTAGAAATTTTCTGTTACACGCATCTGAATATTAGAAGAGTGCCTGTGCAGAAACCGTGTGTGTTGTGAGCCTACAACCATGGCAGCTATTCAGATATTAAAAAGTGGGTTGGTGTTACTTGTATCATGTGCCGAGAGTGTTTCCTGTGTTCTAAGTAATGTGGATATGTCTACAAGTAATACATAGCTTGAAATCATAAGCAGATCTCAGGTGAATAGGTTAGCCTGGATGGTAATAGTTTTAGTGTAGGTTTGGCCTCAGTAGTCCTTGGAATATGTAAAACAAAACACCAAAAGAATTGGTGCTGTTTGGCATCTGACCATGATTACTGCAGACTGCTTTTAACAGAGCTGCCTAAGCTTCCTGCTTTGAATCTGTCTGCAGATCTGCAGCACTTTGGATTTGTCTGCGTAAGTTGTGGCTGTTTACCTTCAGCGTAGTTACCTGTGCAAGATAATCCCAGTTTATCCTGAGCATGTAGCTGTCCTTTATGCTTTCCTCATTGTAAAGTGTACCACTCTGCCACATTACCCTACGAGATAATATGTGATATTAAAAAAGATGCAGTAAGCATTTACTTTTATTTTCATATGAATACTGTTAATGGGCAGTCCTGTTCTAAGGTTGGAATCATGTCTCTTACTTGAGTAGAACTCTATCTTGGTGTAACTTAAATTATCAAAAGAAAGCCCTTAATGCGGTATGTGCTGTTCAGACAAAATGATCTTATCACCTTGTTTAAGTCCTTCAGCAGAGCTATTTAGTTAACACAATTGCATAGACAAACAGATTCTGAAGAATTACGAAGTTTTTCTGATGATGACAGAAAGTAATCATTTTATCATGTATACATGGTAGATAGTAAAAAACGGGCAAAAAGATTCATGGAACAGAAAACGGTGCTAACAAAAAATACAAAGACAATACTCATTATTTAATGCTTCTTCAATGATCACTGTTTTGACAGCTCTATGGTGCTGCTACACATTAACAAAAATCAGAGCAAGTACTTAGTAAATCTTTTTTAAAAAAAATCTAACATATTGTCTATACAACTTCACTTTCATGTGTTACATGCTAACATGCAGTGATTGGAGGCTTTAGGTGATTGCAATGCAGGGAAATTAAACTCACTTGTAAAAGTGGTAATTTCTTACAGCTACACTTACAGTTGTGTTTAATTCATAATAGGAAATCCAGTTTCATACTTATTTCATACTATGTGTATATATAGAAATGCTTTTAATAATAATTACTTTAAACATTATTAGGAAATAAATGTTAAATCTTAAACTAGGTCAGAAAATCTTGTAAAAATGGAAGTAAAATAGCATTTTCAGAGAGAAATGGTTCATGTATCAGCATGGCAACAGGAGTTTCATTATGTATGATAATGTCTGCATATAATTTCTTTCAAGCCTTTAGAAATTTTCTCTGTATGATTTATGAAGTATTGATTGCCTGTTTCTGCCAGTTGCAGCAGTGGCTAAGCTAATTGTTGGTCCATTTTTTTCCAAAGTAGAGCTCTTTGTGGAGATTATCTTACATTTAAATTGCAATGACTGAACTATTAAGCAAATTTTATTTAAGCAATCTACTTTTCTTTTGCTTTGTCACTTCATCTTTCTTTTCTGTTTTAGAGCAACATTATCAACAATAATTTTTTTATTATCAATTGCTTCTACAGACTGATATTAATTTCATAAATAAATAGTTGTCATTGTATGGCATTTTTCTGTGAAAGAGATCAAGCAAATTGAGAAGTACATTTAGATTCTTTCTTGCTTAGATATGATTCACTGTGTAACAATTTGGTGATTGAAATAAATCCAAGGAATATAATATCTGCAGCCAATGCTTATAAGGTAGTCAATGTGTTGAGCCACTTATGTGTGCTAACTTAAGTGAATTTGTTCATAAGAGACTACAGTGACCATTAATAATTTCTTATTTAATTGATCTGTTGCACTGCTTAATTGTATTTTATTTAGGCTCTTACTTGCCCTCATTTTCCCATTATTACTTTGCAGTAACTTGTTGTGATACATATTTTTGAAGAAATACAGCTGACATTTGTTGCAGAATCCTTGTGGGTATCTCCACCAGCGAGATAAAATCTGTTGTGTGTAATAGTCATGTTTTCAATAACTATGAAATTCATGGCAGCTGCAAGCACTTTACACCCTGAAAAATGAAGCCTAATGTATAGCAGGGAGCAGTTAAAAAGGTAGTGACCAATTTCTGCACGAGAACATTGAGTTTAGTATCCTGCAAACAAGGGAGGGAACACATGAACTTCTGCAGCAAATGCACGAGAAATAGACTGGCAGCTTAAAGTATTACACGTACCTTTTCAGGTGTTAAATTAAAAATGCACCTTTTCTTCACTGTACATTTGACTTAATGATCCTTTGCAGAAATGTCTGCATAAGGTTCTCTGCAAATGCAAACTCAGTAAATTACTTGACAAAAAAGGGTACAGCTTTCCCTATCTCTAGGAAGTCTTTTCTTACTGGGATTTACACTGTGCGGTGAAAGAAGCTGGGTATCCCTTCTTGCATGCCCAAGTCTGTAAGTAGCTTTCTTTCACTTAGCTGTTAAAGTAGAGCACAAACAATAGAAACTGATGTGCATGCTGAAATATCTTTGTAGTGATGATACAAGGATTATTTTAGAAAATGTCACTGAGAACAAATATTTGCCTGGATCACACTCCAAATAATGTAAAAAACTACTAATGGTCAAATAATAAAGATGTGCACTTTAGATCTGGAATGAATGCCTGAAGAGAAGACTTTTCTCCTTTAAGAAAGACTTAATCAGGTATCTCCTCCTATTTGCTCCTTCATCGCAATTTATTTGTTTGGCATGAGATGTGTTGATGGACACTAATTTGAAGCATAAACAAATTAACTTTGCAATTGGAAAGATCCCACTTTTTAAAAATTGCAGTCTGTCATCTAGTAGCCATATAAAGATGATGGTTTCTTTTTTTAATCTAAGGACATGCAAATAATTTTAATAGGATAAAATGGAGAAAATCAGGCTCAAATACTCCTGAAATCATTCAGATTTTGTTTGGAAGAAGCATTTTTCATGTGCACTTCGTATTATAGTGGTAAAATGGAAACTAAAAATATACATATTTTTCTGAGTTGTGGGGATTAGAAAAAGGAATACAGATTTTGAATTTGGAAGGTAAATGAAAAACCATGCATGTAATATTTCTTTTCCTCTTTACTCAAAGATATAACAAAAGTATGGTAGTGTTCCCATAGAATGGTTTAATGAAGGAAAGGGTTTGAATGCCTATCTGATAAACATTTACAGATGGATGTACAAAGGCAGTACTTCAAAATGTAAAAGATAATCAATGTGAATAAAAATTTGGCTTTGAATACTTTATTGCAATGTTATTACTTCCTCTATGTGGTGTGTTTCCAATTTGGAAAAATAAAAACCCAACTGTGAGCAGGAAAAAAATATATCCTTCAATAGTGACTCCGTTTGTTGAGAAGATCTAATGGTTTTATTTTCATGCTTAATGCCTGTGAAGTTGCACAGACCATAATTTCTAAATCCATCAGGAATACCACTGTAGTACTGTTGCCTTCAAAACTATCTGTAATGGATTGCTTGCTTTTGATTTGTAGAGTGACATGGCAACCAGGATTAACTTTCACCCCCCCCCCCATTCAAACGTGTATATATTTTAGACTCCATTAAAAAAATTAAAAGGGGAAGTCATAACTGTTAGGTTAGATCATGGTTTTGAGTTCTGGATTCTAATATCCCTGCACCCAGGCTGTTAAAACTAGAAGATTGATACTTAATGATGTTTCTTGCCCTTTGTTCCCCCATCTAAGCTATAAAGCAGATTTGACAAGCTCTTTTAAAAAGTGCTTGAAGAAAAGGAGAAGACAAATGAGAGATGGGAGGGATAAAATAGATTGTTGAGAGAAGCTTTGGCATCTTAAGAGTTGGAGAATAACTCCTGAATTTGGCAAGTCCACAAAAATATCTTGTATTTGACACAGAAAATGTATTCGTCTTTTGATGAAAAGATGAGAGCTACATGCATCCTAGGTTTCATACCTAATTGTATATACATTTTCTTCTATCAAAATACATTTTCTTTAGGTGAAATACTTGAAATCAGTAAATACAGAACACAAGACATCATTTTAGATATGAGAAAACCTTAATGTAATGATGTGCTTATAAGAAATAATTGTTTCTAAAATAATGAGCAATTCTGAGTTGAAGTATGATGTTTGTGTTTGATGTAACATCTCTTGGCTTATTATATTACAATATGATATTTAAAACTCATATTGAAAAAATAGTTGTGGTCCAAAGAAGAATTAGGACATGGATTAAAGAATTGGAAACAATTTTTTTTCTTGTCTGGGATGTAAAGAAATCACAAATGCAGTGTTTTCCAGTTTTCATATAAGATATCATGTAGTGGAAGACTCTTTAGTTTAGCAATGAAAGTTATAGAAAATCATATGGCTAGAATTTGTAATTAGAAAAATTGAGAATAAACAAAATGCAGTTTTCATTAGAATTTCTTGCCATGAGCTACTATTCATTCTCTGCCAATGACAAGTCCAGTATTAAAGGGTTTCTTTAGTAATTGTTTGGGTTTTTTTGATACCGAATTCAAACACAGTTGCTGGACTTTAAATGGACATTAATTTAGGGCAGCTTGCCTCTTGCTTTATGCAGGATAAAATGAATCATGGCACAAGTCTCTTCTTGCCTTAGAATGTGTGATTTGGAGTTGATTCTTAGATCTATCTCAGGTTTTTATGCTGGCATATCTTCATCAGAGCAGGTATTTCCTAGGAAGAAAGAAAATAATAGGCAAAGAGGAAATCAGAAATGCGTGATAATCTACTGAAATTATCTTTTGAGTGTGGTCAGGTGGAAGAATAGACTAAGTAAAAACTTTTCAAATTAAAAAACGTTACTGTCTGAGCAATCTGTCTACCTATGCTGAAAAGCCTGTTACCTAAAAATGCTGAAGTGCGTTTATAGATATTTTTTCCTGCCTTTCTGTGTATGAGACAGTACAAGTCTACTGTCAATAGTGCTTTATTCAGAGAACTTTGGATTTGTGCAATTGTTTCCAGAGTCTTAAATCTGAAATTCAGACTTTGTTCATCTCCATCTTGCTTATTTTCTTCTTTTTCTTTAGTCTTATCAAGAGCTCAGCTATTGAAAAAATTACTATCAGATTTCCTCCCTCAGCAGGCACCAGAATATACTCCTTGGCTGAGTGTTGTCCTCTGACATGAGATCAGATAGAAGTTCTCCTGCAGTTATGGCATTCTTAACAGTAGCTTTGATGTGATTTTCTGATCACAGAATCACTGAATCACAAAATATGCTGAGTTGGAAAGGACCCACAGGGATCATCGAGGTCAACTCCAGGCCATGCACAGGACACCCCACGAGTCACACTGTGTGACTGAGAGTGTTGTCCAAATGCTTCTTGAGCTCTGTCAGGCTTGGTGCTGTGACCACTTCCCTGGGGAGCCTGTTCCTGTGCCAAACCACCCTCTGAGTGAAGAATCTTTTCCTAATATCCAGCCTAAACATCCCCTGACACAACTTCAGGCCATTCCCTCTGGTCCTGTCACTGGTCACCACAGAGAAGAAATCAGTGTCTGCCCCACCTCTTCCCCTCATGAGGAGGTTGCAGACTGCAATCAGGTCTTCCCTCAGTCTCCTCTTCTCCGGGCTGAACAGACCAAGTGACCTCAGCCATTCCTCATACAGCTTCCCCTCAAGGCTCTTCACCATCCTTGTGGCCCTCCTTTGGACACTCTCCAAGAACTTAATGTCTTTTTTATTTTGTGGTGCCCAAAACTGCCTGAGGCCATTCAAGATGCAGTGCAGAGCAGAGCGGGACAATCCCCTCCTTTGCCCAGCTGGTGATGCTGTGCCTGATGCACCCCAGGACACGCTTGGCCCTCCTGGCTGCCAGGGCACTGCTGACTCATGTTCGACTTTCCATTGGCCGGGACCTCCAGAACCCTTTCCATAGCACTGCTTTCCAGCGTCTCATTCCTGAGTCTGTCTGTACATCAGGATTGCCCCATCCCAGGTGCAGAATCCAGCATTTTCCTATTCTGAACTTCATATGGTTGGTGGTTGCCCAGTCCTCTAATTTATCAAAGTCTCTCTGCAGGGCCTTCCTTCTTTGGAGGGAGTCAACAGCTCCTCCCAGTTTTGTATAATCTGTGAGCTTGCTCAGTATCCCTTCCAGTCCCATGTCCAAGCCATTTATGAAGATGTTGAAGAGCACAGGGCTGAGGATGGAGCGCTGCGGAACCCACTAGTGACAGGTCCCAAGTCTGACATCACCCCATTCACTATAACCCTTTGTGCCCAACCCATGAGCCAGTTGCTCGCCTGTTGCATGATATGTTTATCCAGCTGTGTGCTAGACATTTTGTCCTGAAGGATACTGTGAGAGAAAGTATTGAAGACTTGATGTTTAGAGGAGGATGATTTCATTTTCCATCCTTTGTATAAATCAGTTAAAACATAATGGAACAATTAAGCATAAATCTACTTGAGATGTGGCATATTACTTCTGCTGGTTTGGTAACACATATACCTAGTTTAGGAACCGCAAACAGCAGCACTTCTTCAGTACCCAGAATGTGTTCCATGAACAGACTTGAAAAATTTTCTAATCATACTCAGTCCACATGGGACCTCCTTTAATGGCAGTTCTATAAATTAGCCATCAGGGCTTTTTTTTCAGGTTTATGACGATGTACAATTGAACAAGGACAAAAAGAGTAAGTAGAAGTCTAGGAGGGTGAGACTACGAGGAAGCCATGCACCCCATACACTGATCTACTCCTGGAAATATTCTCAGTAATAGTTCACAAGTAGTTTTTAGTGAAAGGGTTAAAGAGTTATCCAAAGTTAGACTTTTAAACTCCTATGTGAAAGAATTGAAGGTTAAAGCCTAGCAAGTGAATCATACCTTTCAATGCCTTTATTTAGAGACAAAACAAACGTAAAATGCTCACAAGATCTGCTTATTTTATATTTACCAATAGGATCAATTTTACTCTGTTTTCTCAGAGATGGCCCCAAACTGAGGGGCTCCTTTGATACATGTTTTAAGAATTCCAGAGATCATCTCTGCTTGTTTCAAATTTCTTTTCTTGCTTCTTCCAGTCTTTTTATTGAGAAAAAAATGGTTTTTTCCTCTCTGGTCCTTAGTGTAGAGAAAGACCTTTTAATATTTTTTAAAATTTAAACCAGCTGCCATATTAATGTTCTAAATGACAAATGCTGCAGCAGTGGCTCTATCATGCAGATTGTTAAAATATGTTTAAATTATATTATGTGTGTTAAGATCCAAAGGAGCGACAATGGCATGTTGGATCACAGAGTGCTTCTAACCCCCCTCCCAAATCCCACAAAACCCAAACACCCCTCCCCACCCCAGACCCTCAACTCCATACAGATTTATGTGACTGTCCCAGAGGTCCTGAATTAATAATATGTAGCATGTGCACAAGAATGATAGATGGAAGAGGAATGGCTTATGTCTCTGTTAAATACTGCATTGTAAAAGTTGTACCAATACATGTTTGTGAGACAGATCCTATTTCTCTTGCTTTCCTGAAGGTTGCTGATCTCTTGGGCAGATAAAGAAGGTGGTAGCTTTTGAGGTTTTGGATTTAAGAACCCTGTAGTGTACCTCATACTTTGAAGCAAAGCACTAAAGCACCATTAAATTTTAAAATATAGTTCAGAAACATTAAGTTTTCTTATACCCTGCAGTTCTTGGTACAAATGACTGAATTCCAGATTAAGGGAAACAAAAAAAGCCCCCAAAACCACAATGAACTAAACAAGTGCAAATCACCCAGGAGTTAGAGTGGGAGATAGGGATTGTAGTGAGTCAGTCAGTATTTTTCTGTAGCTGAAAAGTGACAGCTGCCTTGTCCCAAAGGCTATTTTGCATTTAAAAGTGAAGATTATACAGACAACACAGGACTTGTGTCCTTTCCACTCCGTATTCAGCTCATAGAAAAAGTCCTGTAGCTGGGGAGAAACAGTTTGGTGAAGGACTTCAATTTCTTCACATTCCTCTTCATTGCATATAAGATAAAAAATGGCAAAATTTTGAATAGTGATATGAGTACAGAACAAATAATTTCATGTTGATAATCTCAATTTCACCTCTTCAAAACAGTAATTGTATATGTTCTACAAAGTCACTTCAAATGGAAATGCACTACAAAATAGGGCAACTGCAAAATGGCGAGGGCTGGAATGGATCTCAGAGATCATCCAGTTCCAACCCCCTGCTTTATGGGCAGGGACAACTTTCACTAGATCAGCTTCCTCAGGGCTTCATCCAGCCTGGCCTTGAACACTTCCAGGGGTGAGGTATCTACAACTTCTCTGGGCAACATATTCCAGTGCTGTATCACACTCTGAGTAAAGAATTTCTTCCTAATATCTCATCTAAACCTGCCCTCTTTCAGTTTTAGACCATTGCCCATTGTCCTATCACTATCTGCCCATCCCTCTCCTTCTTTTTCATAAGTCCCCTTCAGGTACTGAAATGCTGAAATTCCTGGAGGCTTCTCTTCTCCAGGATGAACAATCCCAGCTCTCTAAATCTGTCTTTGTAGAGAGGTGCTTCTCTGAGATGATCCCTCTGATCATTTTCATGGCCTTCTCTTGACCCATTTTAACATGTCCATGTCATTCTTGTGTTGATGACTCCAGACCTGGACACGGTACTCCGGGGGAGTCACTAGAGGGGCAGAATCACCTCCCTTGACGTTCTGGGCACTCCTCTTTTTATACAGCCCAGGAACAGTTGACCTTCTGGGCTGCAAGCGCACTCTGTTGGTTCATGTCCAGCTTGCCATCTTCGAGAGTTCACAAGTCCTTCTCTGCAGAGCTGCTCTCAATGAGTTCCCGTCTGGACTCATGTCTGGGATTGCTCTGACCCAGGTGCAGCACACTGCACTTCCTGAACTCCGTGAGATTCTCATGGGCCTACCTCTTACGTTTGTCCAGGTCCCTCTGGATGACATCCCCTCCTGTCGCTTAGCTTCGTGTTATCTGCAAACTTGCTGAGAGTGCACTTGGTATCACTAGGTCATTAATGAAGATATTGAAGAGCATCAGTCCTAAGACAGAGCCCTAAGGGACACCACTTGTCACTGGCCTCCAACTGGACATAGAGTCATTGGCTACAACTGTCTGGCTGCATACATCCAGCCAATTCCTTATCCACTGAGTAGTCCATCCATCAAATCCATATGTCTCCAATTTGAAGATAAGAATGTCATGTGGGACCGTACTGAAGGTGCTACAGAAGTCTAGGTAGATGACATCTGTTAGTCTTTTCTTGTCAACCATTACCATCACTCCACCGTAGAAGGGCAGCAGATTGATCTGGCACAATTTACCACTCTTAGTACAGCCATGCAGGCTGCCTTGGATCGCCTCAATGTTTATTTCTAAAATGTCAAAGTGAGATGTTTTGACATAGTTACAATGGCCTTTATTTAATACTAAGTGCCGCTTACACCTCATTCTGCAGTAAGGAGAATAAACACAGATCACCTGGGGAACCAGGCAACCTGAAATGTGTCATTACCAGGGAAGTATGAAAGACTAAACTACCCAACTATTCAATATATTGAAGGTCATTCCTAAATCAGTCATCAGTCTCTGAGACTTAATTTGAATAGAGATTCTCAAAGTGCTGCTTCACTGAAACATTAATGTGTGGCAGAAGTGGTTCACCAGGATGGAATTGTGTTTGAACAGAAGCTGCATTATTAATCAGTTACTGAACACTGTAGGTCGTCATAGTATATTTTGGAGAAGTTTAGTATTCTAAGACATGAGGACCTCCTCTCAGTCAAGCTATCATATAGCGGGGAACCTGAAAGCACAGGGAGCAGAAGGCTTCTAGCACTGTAGAATGAAACGTGAAAGCATAAATGTCCCTCAACTTAAAGAGGCTGTAGAGCCCCCTTCTAAAATCTATCCATCACAGTTAAGTGAGTGTTATGAACTTATTTAAGTACAGAAAAGCAAAGAAAACTAAGTCTCTGTGAATAAAATGGATCAAACACAGAAATATTCGAAATATACCCCAAAACTTGATTAAAACCAAACAAGGTTAGATGTTGATGCCAAAAAAAATCGATATATTTTATTTAATAGAAAAAGAGGCAAAGAGAAAAGAAAAAAAGAAAGAAAGAAGAAGAAAGGAAAAGAAAGGAAGAAAGAAAAGAAAGAAATAAATAGAAAAAAGAGGTGTGTGTGTGTGGAATAGAGAGAGTGATGGGGGTTAGATAGAAACATATCACCCTTCTGAGGGTCCTAATGATGTCTTATTGCTCCCCTCCATCTGGTCTTCTTGATGGTGAGGGTCTCCCATGCCAAAAATATAGAATCCAGTGGATTAATATACACTCTGGGCAGGTGGGAATGCCCAGGTGCCTCCCCTGCAGCAGGCTAGGTTTGACACTGTCCTTGCAAGACTCTGCATCTGTTGCATCATTTTGCATTACATGCAGTGCTTTGGTACAGGTTCTGGGGGCCCCTTTGGGGGTGGGGGGCCTTTGGTGGACCATGACACCCCCTCTGCTGTCATTCACGTGGATGTCCTGTGGATGTGGCTTTCCTGGGCTGGGGAGCCCCCTCAGCTGGGCTGGTTTGCACAGTGGAGGATGAGTGTTCACTGCCTCTCATGAGAGGCTTTTTCACCACACATCCAAAACGTCTCATCCTCCCCACTTTGGTGTGAGGGTCTGTGCGAGCCTGACAGCAGACAGCCTGGGGATGTGGTCTCCACCCTGAAGGTGTGAGGCTGAACCCTCCTGTGAATGTATTCTTCTCCCCATGCCCAGACCTGAGTCAATTTCTCTTATCTCCATCAACTTGCAGTCCAGGGCATCAATCAAGAGGCCCATTCAGGGAGTGGTGGTCTTCCATGCACCTTTTGTTATACAGTTTTGCTGTAATAGGCAAAAGTCCTTCATAAAAATGTTTAAGCCATGAACCATAGCATTTCCGTCTCTGAGAGCGAGTCTTACTGGAGTCAAACAGTACAGGGAGATGCATCCCAGTCGTCATTTGCTATGTTTCCTTGCAGAAAAATCAAAGAACTGAAAGAATAATCTTTCTTTCATAGAAAATGTGAAGGAATGCACCAAAATGCTGCTTGTTTTGAGACAAAAGCAATTACTTTTCTGTATGTAGAAGTCAAAATTCTTTCTTTCTTCTGGTACTAGAGCTGATTTTTTTTTCATCAGTGACAGTTTTCTGTTAAGGTGGCAGCTTGATGAGTTCTGTCATTTTGTATCAGTCCGTTAGTTAATATTTTGATTCTGTGTTTGAGACCAACCTTGAAGAAAAGATGATTCTGATGGCTTAGGTAACAAGCCGAGATGTACAGAAGCTAGACCTGTAGAACAGAGAGATGTCTGTAACAACAGTTTGCAATTTAAACATAAGTAATACAGAAAGCGATAACGTTTTACACTAGTTCCTCACAGTCTGTACTGAGTGGCACCTTGTGCTGAGTAAGAACTGCTGGAAACTGTCTGGTAGATTTTTCTTTCTCAGTATGGCCAAATCTATTTTTGCTGAAGATCAATATGGGAAAGCAATGCCAGCAGGCATTAAAGTGTAAAAGAAAGCAAAAGTGAACCACCCTTCAGGCTTGCAGACAATGAAATAATGCATATTTACACAAACCATTAGTTCTCCTGAGCTCCTTCATCCACAGCTGAGACTGTGTAACCTCTGCAGCAGGTTGTCTCTTGCTAATTACATTTTTATAATCTCACACTCTGTATCAGTTTAACTTGAAATTCAGTATTCCCTTTGTTTTTGCTTTTCCACCTTATAAACTGTTATGCTCCACACTACTGAAGTACTGGGCTTCCTAGGAGAGCTCAATTGCCTGCAGAGGCAGATGTGCTAAATGGCAATGCAAGGATGATTTGTCGAAGCAGATTTGGGACCTGACATCTGATACTACCTGCAGCACTGTCAAGGGAGGAACATTGTCAACAAGCTGTTAGAAATGACTTCTAATGGCTGAGCAAAGTAGATGAAACATCAAGAAAATCACTTTGTTCTTTGTTCTTATTGATTGCCTAATTTAATTGGCATAGTTTTATTGAATTTTTTAACAGAACAAAATGAGATTTTAATGTAATCTCACTGAGGTTGGTTCTAATTAGATGTATTAATTTATTATGACTTTCTTAGTTAGAAGAACTAAAACTCATTAATTTCTTTTGATGAAGTTATTTTAGACAAAGTCCCAAACCTTCCAGCTGTCTGTACTCTTGGTTATATTGGTGGATACTGAGTTGAGAATCTACAGAAGACTGAAGAGACGAAACAACTTTACTTATTATGTTGAAATTCAAGTTCTAAAACCAATTAAAAATATTGAAAATTTCTGATATTTTACAGATACCATTCTGTAAGCTTTTCAGCCATTGATACACCTGCGGTATCAACCTCTGCAATTGTTGCAGTAAGAGTGAAACAAGGCAAAGTAGATTTCTTTGTTTGCATAACTTTTTAAAGGCCTAATCAGTTTCCAGTTTCGTGTTAGTTCTTGATGACTTAAAAACCCTAATGGCAAAAGAAGATGTCAGTTTAATTTTGCTGGATTAGATGTTAAGTGATTTGCAATACAGTGCATTTTTGCTTTCAAGCAAGTTGCTTGAAATACGGTTTTATACACTTCATTCTTACAAGATAGTTTGGATTACGAGTAATCCTGAAATTCTCTTGTATCATTGAATTTGATCATTTTCTTCCAAGGTTTATGCATTGACCACATGTGAGCTTTATTGGGACCATGAGGAGTAGGGTGGAAAGTTTACATAGAGTCAAAGAGCTGTTCTATACTGAGTCTAGAGATGACTTTGCTGCCTGTTCTTTGGTGTCATTTGTGTGATGGTATGCACTGGTGAGGAAATGCAAAGCTTTGTTAACAATGGACATTTTGGGATTTCTAGTTTAAAGTAAGAAGTATCACAGTGATTTGCTGTTTATTCACTCACACTCCATTGTAAACCATATCTTCTCAACAATAACCTACATCTTACCTGGAAAGTATGGGGCATACGATACTCAGAGTAACTCAAGTGTTACTTGAGTAATTCTGGTAACTCAAGTGATGTTGACCCACACGCCCCTCTGGTGATGAGACGAAAACAGCTGTTGAAAGAGAAGAGATGAGGGGTAAACTGCTTTCTCATCTTCATTGGATAGAATGACACTGTCTGTTACTGGTATTTATTCATTTTACAGAAAAGCTGAGTTTTCCATGTGTAAAAATTCTGTGGTTTATACAGCTTTGTTCATTTACAACATACATAAAGTGACATTTTTACTGTCTTTTAGGCCTTTTTGAACAGAGCCAAATGGCTTAAACAAAATTTCAAGTTCAGATATGTAACTGTTCAGAAACAATGTCTTTCTCTAGAAGTTTAATGTAACAGAGGCATAGAAAAGGATTCAGATGTCTCTCCTAAATACCTGCTATGTAGTACAATTGCTGGAAATGGGAAATAGACTGAGAAAGGAGCGTTCTCTGACTCTATGAGAGACAACTTAGTGTGATCACACGTTCTCCATGTTCTTTTTTTGGAATGGCTGATTCATTAATCCACTGATTGAGAAATTACTGTTGAACAACTGATGTCGGTGAGGAAGATGGCAAGCTGGGGAGGTCATTAATTTGGAGAAGTGTTTCAGATATTTTCTTTGACTCATACGCAGCTTGTGTACAGGCCTCAAGGATGGTTCACAATTCCAATTCCCAAGCACTGTGTTAACTTTCAAATCAGTAAGCACATGAATGCTGACATTCAGACTGCTGTATCTGCCTAAGCTCTGACAGGCAAATGAGAGAAGTTGGCTCCAAATTTGAATCATTTTGGTTCTTCTGCAAGTAGTGTTAGGCATTGTGTAACACTGAGGTAGCTAAAGGCAGTTGTGTAGATATGGGCCTTCGCTTCTTTTGGATAAATTCCTGAAGTGTAAAATACCAACAATAAGAGGGGGCTAATTCTTAGTTTCATAGAGATGTTGTCAGAAAAATATGTTTAGTAAGTCTGTGGATATGCTAAACATATTAGTGTCCTAATAAAATGTTACTGATTGTGCAGCAGTGGTCTATTACATAATTTTCTTTCTTTGAATCTTCATTGCTTTATTTTTCAGGCTCAGATTGATAAGAAGACCGTATTATGATTTTAATTTCTCAAATCAGATTTCATGCATTTTTGCTGGCAGAACATGTCATGGAAGACACAGAACAGACATGGAAGACACATAGAAAAATAATAAATCTTAGAATTTTGGAAGAGAAGATTATCCATTAACTCTTCAGCTTTTTGTATCCCTCCAAACAAAACTCAGAAAACAACAAAATGCAGTGAAATGTGAAGACTAGTTGGCAGTAGCATTTGTAAGTGGTCATTGTTAACATGTCAGGAGTGTGTCTAGATTTCTGCTTTGGTGATGTTTTACTATATGGCACAAACCCCAGCTGAGGTTTGCTTTCTCCTGCTTATTACTCTCTGTCTTTAATTGGACATTGGTCTTATAGGGCTTTGTTCTTGCTGCTTCCACCTTGCAGTGTTTGAAACACAGTGTAGCCCTTTTTCTCTCACCTTGCATTCTGTTAGTGAAATAAGCCATATATGAAGATGGTATGAGAGAGAGTTTGCTAGGTAGAATTAGGAAAAAAAACCCCCAACTTTTATGGTTAGCTTGAACTCTTCTTGCATGACACACAGACACCTTTCTGCTAAATCAGACTTGACTGAACACTTGCAACAGGCTGTGAATGCTCTGATGTTTGACAGCTCCTGTTTCAGGTTTCCTTCATGAGAGCATGGTTCACTATGAACTGATCCACCCCTGAAATTGAATCTTAAAGCTTTCTGCAAGTACTATGCTACACTCTCATCATGCAGGAGGGAAACAGTCTGTTGCTCATTCTGACTGTGAAATGAGCCAGTGCTATGTGATTACCCTTCAGTTTGACTGTGGGAAGTAACTTGAACCTCATCAGATTGTGAGTTGTTTGGTTTCCCTGTATAGGTGCTCACTCTTTTCGCAGGCTTTCTGAAGTGTTGCTGTAATTGTTGATTTGTGTTGATTTTTCTTTTCACATAACACCATATGCTGCAGTTGAGAGATGCATTCATAATTTGTTTTCACACAGGCTAAGTCCTGAATCACACACACATTGTCTTGATGCAATTTCCTTTGACAGTCAAGAAAGCCTGCTACAGTTGTGGACATGTTAAAAGGCAGAAACCAGTAGTGAAAACCAGAAGACAAAATCTATATAGCCTAAACAAAGGTGGAATAATATAACAAATGTGTAAATGAACTTGTGATAGTTTCCCATTTGTATCAGTTCACAAAATGAAATAATAAAAGTTCATTCAAAAATAGAATTAAAAGTGCTTTAGGTGAAATGTTTCTGTTTTCTTGGGAAAAGAAGTGATATAATAGTGTCACTGGGAGAAGATTATTGTTCCCATGAAAAAAACCCCAACAAACTCCTAAACAAAAAATGTTAGCATAAATTTGGAGGAGGGTGAGTGTTTATGGATAATACCAAAAATGATAGGTAAGTCTTAGAAAAACAGTGTTTGTTCAAAGTTTCAAGTCAATTTCAATCAGTGGGGTGAGATTTCTGTGTTTGACAGCTCAC
The DNA here is from genome assembly GCA_013398955.1 of Callaeas wilsoni. Lineage (NCBI taxonomy): Eukaryota > Metazoa > Chordata > Aves > Passeriformes > Callaeidae > Callaeas > Callaeas wilsoni. The sequence continues at coordinate 133,722 of VWPU01003749.1, forward strand.
TTTGTGTCTGTCTCTGATGGAGTTTTAGAGAAAAGTGAAGGACATACCCAAGGCTAGGAACTGCCAGAGATGGGACCTGAGGCTGGGCTTATATCCATTCTGACAATACCTACATTCCTAGAGCTCTCCTGCCTTCTGCCATTCTCTCCATCATTGGTAGACACAAGCTGTTTTCTTTAAGTCAGGTCAATACCTTGGCTGTTATCAAAACAACTTGATGAGCTGGAAAGTCATTTTGCACTGCCTTTTCAAACTTAGAGAACTAAATTCAATAAAAGCACCTCAGATCTTTTGGGAGAAGTGACAGTCTAATCATTAAGGAACACGTTCATTATGAAACCCCAGAATATATCTCACTGGGAGCAGGAGGAGATATATTTGGTTATTGAGCTTTCTTTTCTTCAAAAATTTTGTCAATACCTGTGTAGGGAGAATGAAATTGTTCATTATTGTGAGACTTACTTTGTAACTAGGATGTGCATGATAAGGATAAGAATATATTTATCAGTGGAAATGATGGCATACCATATTATTGCCATATATGCAGTGATGATTTTTTCTTCTTGGGTGTTTTAGCTTCCTTAAATTCACAGAAAGTTCAATTAATTCTTATTGAGGTATGAATAAAAACATCATTAAGCACAATTGGCTTAGTTTTTTCAGTTATTTAATATAATTACCGTGCTTTATTCTTTCGAGTGAGTCACAGTGAAGGAGGTAGAGAAATTCTGTTCCACTTGGTTACAACATTGGTTGGTTAGAATAATGCTTGTACTGTTTACTTGTTAGGGTTGTTAAGCCATTATATTTTCCCCTGAAAGGGGAAATTCCCAAAATTCATTTTATCTCGTGGTCTGATCCATCTTGTAGGAATGGGTGGTCTTTTAATCGCTGAACCTCCATCTCACTCTTGTGTCCTTACTTCTGGAACAGCTGAAAAGGTCAGTGCCAGTCTGAGTCTCCTCTGCTGTGTGCATCTGTAGAGCATAGGACTGATCCCTTCCTGTTCCCTTTCTGAAGAGAGCCTTTTCTTGCATCTCAAGTGCAGTAAGGGAGAGAAACGACATTCCATTTTGTGGAAAACCTTTTCTACTTCAAATATTTTTTCATTCTGATACAGGGTTAAACCTCCAGCTTCTGTAATTCTGTGTCAAAAATGAGACTGCTCTCAGTGGCTTGGAATAGGTCACAAGACTGATTGGTTTGGAGATGCATGTCCTGAAGTGTTGGGAAGCTGAGGAGTTGGCAGAGCAATGGAGAAGGCAGGCACCAGAACTGCCCCTCTGCAACAGCCTGCTGTGGGGAGGGAGGTGCATTTTTGGCATTTCCTGTTACTTTATTAGAAAGATGGTGGGTGCTTGGCGTACGAGGGTGAAAATAAAGGTGACGGAGGATTTTCTCTGCCCCCTCTCCCCTCCTCCACTCCCCTTGGACCCATAGGGAATGAGCACACATGCCTCAGCTGAAAAAGAGTGATGGTCAAAAGATTCCCAGCCATGATAGGGGACGAGGCCGGAGGCGAGAGGTGAGCTACAGCATGTAGTGGCCCCACAGCTTTGAGGTAGCACTGAGTTAAAAGCAGTCATATTGCATGCGGGTTGTTCTAAATGGGTGCATTTTTATTTCAGCATAGTGACACTGTTTTCCCAACTGCTGTTTTCTTCTGTTTAGGCAATATTTTTATGGAGAGTATTTTGCTTTTTATTAATTGCTTGTGATGCTGCTCTAGGATACCTTAAGGTGCAGATAGTGAATGTCTATAGTCATTGCTTTGTCCTTTTATTGAATATTGTGAAGTTAATAATTAAGCAGTAGCAATATAGTTAATCATGATGCTGTTATTTCTGTTATGTTTCTGGTGTTTTCTGGAATGAGATAAAAGTTAGGACCTGGTATCAATTGTTTCCTAAAATAAGAAAAGCCTTTTTAGGCATAATGTCTGGTTAGCTGTTTACTTCCTAAGAATGCATGTGATAAAATATCTGTAGCATACATACCCGCTAGCCTGTATTGTTATAGCTGATAAATTCAAGGCATCTAATCCAAAGTCATGCTCAGTTTATTCAAGACTTTTTTCAGAAGAAATGCAAGCTTACCACAAGATTTAAGCAACTGACTTCTAGCTCCCAGAGAAGAATGTTTTGGTACTTTTGAGAATCTCATATAAAGAAAAGCAGAGCTTAATTGCATACGAATGTCACATTAAGAAATTCTGATTAAAAATCTTAGAAGTTTAGGTGTAGGAAGTGTGGACCAAAGTTAAACTTTTTTCCTTATAGGACTTCTGATTTTTAATGATGCTGTATTTTTTAGAGCAAATTTATCATCTCCTTGATAATGCATTCAGGGCTTTTCTAGTGCTTGATTTATCAAGGAGACTGGTACTGAATTATTTTGTATTTTATTCCAAGTACCATGAGGGTAAAAGTGACAAGGCTTCTGTCATTGATTGACTACTGCCAAACCATATTTCATGACTCTGCTCACCGTGTTTTTTTTTTGTTTGGTTTTTTAAATGGTGTTTTTGGTTTTTTGTTGTTGTTGTTGTTTTACTGTTTTGCTGGTTTTTGTTTTAATTTGTTTGTTTGTTTGTTTTCTGGAATTTTTCTTTCTCTCTCAATTTATATATTTTTTAACATTTAAGCAGCTCCTTTAGATGAAAGACACCACATTTTCTTCTTGGCTTACTGTATGACCTCTGGCAGTCACTTAGATCTTCTATTCCTTGGTTTAATTACATGTAGGAAGGAGAGATAGTTATACCTGTTGGCAAATATTTTAAGAATTATCCCTTTACAAATAAAAAAAATTTAAAGGGTCGTTGAGGTAAGTCAGAAAGGTTCCAGCCTGATGATTAATGAAAAAAACAAAAACTGACCCTGCTGGATTGTCAGCTGTACAACTTCACTTGTGGTTTACCGAGCTTCCTATTTTGAGCAGAAGGTCAAGAACACATGAAACTGTGAGTGGATTTTGAATTGGGTCTCAGATATTCTCCTCAGCTTCTGCTGAGACTGGGTATGAAGCATCTAGTCGGTAGTTCCCTCTATGGTATTTTTAAAATTTGTTACGAATAGGGGACATTGCTGTTTATTCACTTTACAGAAACCAATCAGGAACCATAGTAAAACGGTCTTATAATTTACTTTTATATTATGTTTAAGTCAAAGACTAATTCAATTGGATTACTTTAGCTTACACTTAGAAGTTGCAGACATATTTGAGACTGCTGAGATGGTCTTGTGTCAACTTTAATGCCTGAGTTACTGGCTGTATAAAAGTAGAAGAGAAGCTGAAAGCAATGATGAGTCTGTAAGTTGCTATGCAGTAGCCTTTTGCCGTTTATGTACCTGGGCAAAAACGAGACACAATTTGTGGTTCTAATGTATGCCTGAGAAAGCAGAGAGCTGTTGACTCTGCAGAAATAAGAGGCTTTTTAACTTTTAGTTAGTACAGCTGTCAACAGATTGGCAAAATGTAAATGTGAATGATTGTTTTAATCCTGCTGAACATTTTCTTTGGCTGATCTCATGTATTTCATGCTAAAATTGATTTTAAACATGGGTAGAAGCAATCAGTTCCTTCAAGATCACTGCAACCCATACTGTCTGTAGGCAAAAGCATATATGACAAGGGCTAGCAGCAACTGGGTTAAATATTGATTTTTGATTCTGTCTTCTTTCCTGATAATCAATCAAGAAGACGTGTGAAAAATTCTACTTCCAAATTGTTATTATGAAGTGTTTCTCCAGACAGCACAAGAAAAAAATACCGAAAAGGGTTTTTTTTATTATTTTTTAAATTTTTTTTTAAAAAATTTTATTTTTACCGGTAGTGTAGAACAGCTGCTTTCAGATAGCAACCTAACTCACAGACTGTTACCAAGAATAAAACATGTGGGATAAAGGCAATATTTTGGGTGACATTTCCAAAATAGGCATCTACTTTTTGAAACCTGAGGTTCAAGGAACAGCTACAGCGTTCAACATTTTTGAAAGTACTATATGACTAATATGTCTAATGTGTCCAGATATTTGAACTTAAATTGCCTCTCTTGCCCTTGCAGAGTAGATACTGCTAGTATTTGATTGGAAGTTGTTCCATTTTTTTCCCAAGAATGTTATTTATTTAAGCTAATCAATGATTCCTTAAAGCTGTTAGAGATGAGATAGCTTTGCTGTGGTCCTAGGACTTTATTTGAGATGACTTCTGCAGGAGATCCTGCTGACTATGCTTATCACTTCAGTTGTACGTCTGCAAAAGTGATTTGGAAAGTGGAGACCTCTGTTGCTAGTGATCTAAGATGTGAGGACAGACTTCAAACTCTCTCCATGTTTCTTAACATGTAATCAACCTTGTCTAGGAGAAACCTAGCTAGCATATTTGACAGCTAAACTCAATACTCATGGTGTGTAGAGTTTGGTAATCCTCTGGAATTACTTGAAAAAATGTGAGTAGTAAGAGAAAAGCCTGCCTAAAGAAATTGTTAGTGTTCAAACAGGTGAAGGTAATCTGGTGGTGTTGTCTATTCTGCTTTCCAGAACACTGAGGGTGGCTTGTGGTTTGAAATGTGTCCAGAAGTGAACAGCTTCTTCCTTGTGCTCCTGAGTGCAACTGTCATTTTCTGGGTTTCAAGGACAATTTGATGAAAAGTCTGTGCTATGTCTCAGTTGTCTAAGGTTCTGTACATGGCTGTGGGGAGAGCTGATGAGAATTTCCACTGCAGTACACTATGGAGAGATCAGGAGGAAGTGCAGCTGGCAGTGGAAGACTCCAGCCTTAAAGATAACTGCATGTGATGACTGGGCTTAGAGAAGAGCTTCCTTTCATAAGGGCTTGACTGTTGTGCATTGACTAAAAAAGGGTGTTGGGTGAATGGTGTGGGCAGGATGACTGACTTTTTGACTGGTCATTTTGATGGGTACCATAATGCTGTAGCCACCTAGCTCTGTCTAGGTCAGGCTCTGCACCATAATCTGTCCAATTGCCTTTACAGTTGTATGAGTATTAATGCAGCATAACCTTTCTTTCAGGCACTAGCTGTGCTTTTGAAAGAATTCCCTCCTAACCACTTCTCTGTGGTATGTTAATCCTTTTGAATCCTGAGCAGCAGTTATGACACCTTACCTCTTACTGTGACACAGGTTTCACACACAAATTAGCCAGGTTATACAGAGTGATGAATGCCATGTTTTAATGCACGACTCCTGCTATATTGTCAGACAAACAACAGTACAAAATAGTAGATTACAAACTTCAAAAGGATTCTGCCAAGCTAAGTAAAGTAATAGTAAGTGTAGCTTTCCTGCATAGTTTTCATTGAAATGTTGATAAAACACTTGCCGTGGTTGGATTTTAATTTGTGATGTCAGTGTTCCATACTACTACTGAAACTACCACCTCACAGAATAACAAGAAAATGTTTTTGTTTAGATAAATAAAAAATCTGTTTGTCATGTGTTATGATGTCGATTTTGTATTTAGCATATCAGTATATTTAAATACCTGATGTTCATTCTTTGCATTTTGTTAATGCTACTATGATATTCTTTCTGAAACATTTATTTTCACTTATTTTTAACCTGCACAGGAATTTATACGATTTTGGTTATACATTTTAGGAAAACAGCCTGAACTTTGACACTGAAACAAACATACAGTGGGTAATTGATAAATTTGAATTACTAGTGTGCATTTTATAATGCAGCTGCACTAATTTAAAGGTAATTTCATGTGAATTTAGACTTCTAAGCCCCTCTCAGCCACTATATTGTCTTGCTTTTTTTTTAACCTTATTAATATAGTTACTATTTAAACATTTTTTAAATTTTAATGAACATAAAGTTCATTAAAATGCAAGTTTAAATTGCTTGTTGGTCACTGTGGTTGCCCTGCAAAAAAAAGAAATGGTGTCCTTTCTCTCGCCCCTCTGTCTCTCCTCCTGTCTTGAGTCCAGCTATGTCGGCTCCAAATATCTGTTGTTTTGTTCTACTTTCCTGCTTAACTTAGAGGTTATTTTTCCTATCTTTGTGGATTGAAAAGTTACATGTATGATTGAGAGCCTGTGCTGCAAGTCTGTCTGCCTATTTGAGTTGCGCTTTGTTTTCCCTGATGGAAGAGAGTGTAGGAATTTAAATGCTTTCAATTTTAGGTCTAGACTTGCAAAATAATGAATCACTTTCCTTTTTTTAGTGATCTGATGATTGAAGGAGTAGAAAAGCAAAGAAGTCCTAGCTTCTGTGGCACACTTGATTTGGGAAGTCTCTTTCAAGGGCTAAAACTAGAGTTGCGAAAAAGTTTCTTTAAATGTTTATCTATTTATTTTGGTTCATACACCGGGTCCTCAGATCTCTAACTTTCCTTATGAGCATTGGATTTTTTGCCTCCACGAGATGAAAAGGCTGATATTTTAAAAGCATTGCAATTGTTGTCTTTGTGAGCAGAAGCTTTCCCTTTGCCACAGCCATGCTTGGCTTTTAATGCTCATTTAACAAGCAATTTAATGCCGACAGAGTCAGATTTGATGTGAGCCGCTGGCTTTGCTCTGGTTTAGGGAGTACACGTGTGCTTTGCCTGCTTTCTTGCTTGGAAAGGGTGACATGACCTTGAGAACTGAAGCATGCCAAGACACTTGCCAAGGAGTGAAGCAGGGCAGACATGCCATTCAGGTATCCCTCTGGAGACAGCCACACTTGGGCTGTGTTAGAATCATTACAAAGGCTTAGCTGGGAAGTCTGCGGCTTTTAATGCCATTTCATGGTAGTAAAACTTGTTGTCCCACCAGCTAAAAGAGTGGGTGTTTTAATAGAATAAGCATTTGATTAATGAAACAACATGTACTGTACAGAAGAAATGATCATAAAAAGCTGCTTTTTAACGGTCTAAAGTACCTTTTGCAGCTTGGAACCTTTTATCACCTTGTAAATCGCCCCTTGAGATGAATAGCTGAAGTTAGACAAGGCACACTTCCATTACCAGCATATCCTCCTTCAGATACTGTTAGAGAGCTTGGGCTGCAGCTGCTTCAAAGCTGCCCTTCTCACCAACACATTTTTACATCTTGCTTTCATTATGCCATGGCGCATTCTGTGTTATTGCAGTGGCTTTGCTTTTAATAATCTTTTTGATGAAAACATTCAGACCTGAGGGAGGTCCACTATTTCTCCTTATCCTTCTCTTACAAGGTGGTGACCATTTTTTGCTACTTTTGTTCTGTTTTATAGATAATGTTCAAAGGTGCTAGTTAACAAGACTTAAACATACTCAGGAGGAGAGGAAAAGGCATAATAAAGCCTACTTTAAAGCGACTATAGGAGAGAGAATAAAGTTATGTCATTTTCATTATGGAGGATTGAAAACTTCTCATTGCTTTCAGTGGGAGTATAAGCAGGAAAATAAAAAACATGACCCTAACAGCAAACAGATGGCATTCCCTTTTCTGTGATTTTGTACACTTTTGAAGTTGTAGAGGAACCACATAAGCAGTCATGCTTTCAATTATTTTCCCCACTAACAGAGGCAGACACAAAATTTATTCGTTTTTTCTGACTGATTACTCCTCCGTTCCAGTCAGTGTGTCCGAGCTCTAAATTCTCTTATGTGAAAGAAAGGGAAATAAACTTCAGAAGCTTCTTGGCCTCAAAACCAAAGGAAATATTTACTAAGTTTAAATTTTTATTTTACTAGCCTCTCTCTTATTTTGCCCTACTTAGGAATTAGAATGGAGGCTGCAATGATATGGCTTCAATTTAGTAGAGATGAGCACCCAGAAATATATTAATATTAAACGCGCCGCCGGCACGCTGGCTGGGCTGAGATGGCAGCAGCTTGGTCCAGGCGTGTCCCACACAAAGGCAGAACACCCCGGGGCACCTCGGTGCCTCGCTAGCCAGCCTCCCAGCCCGTGCGGTGGAGGGCACGGAGCCTAGCGTGCCTGGGGCTTTTGGATAGCCCAGGCGCGGCCAGAAATGAGTTGCAGAGGTGGCTCTCGGCCGGTGATCCAAGGGTTTATTGTAGAAGCACCCTCAAATGGTCCGGAAGCCGAAGAGAGCAAGGCACGGAAATCAGGGCTTTATAAAGGATACAGGGAAGGGGGCGGGGTGACACCACAGGGACCCATAGGAAGAGGAGAAGGGTGGGACAGGTCAGGACACCTTCCCATAGGGGACACAAGGGGTGTCTGTCAACTGTAGACAGAACCACCCCTCAGGAATCCTAGGAATTCAAAGGCAGAAGCCATCTTCACAGAACAGGGGTTTCACTCCTTGGTACCAGCCCACCAAACCTCTGTTTCTGGGCTCTGTGGCCCCCCCGGTTGGTTCCTTCACCACAACACAGAAACTCTACTTTTCCATAAGAGGCATCTCTCCACAGAATGAAGGGAAGACCGTTTTGTGATGGCCACTGGTCAGCTGAAGCCCCTGGTGCAATGTCAGCTGCGCCAGGAAGCACCCTTTCAAGTTCCTTTTTTTCCCCCTTTCTCCATCATTGCTGATAGATATACAGTGAACATCCAGATTTAATTATTTTCCTTCACAATAATAGTAAGAAATCTGTTATCTCATGTTACTACTAACCTGAAAGAATAACCTTATAAAGAATGAATATGATAAATCCCATAAAGACTCTAAAATGGAAACACAACCGAATGTCAAGGCAATCCAAATTAAAATAATATATTCCCAGTATGGCTCCAAAATAGCTATTGTGTTTCAGAGTAATGATAAGTTTAGAAACAAGAGTATTTTATGTTTTCCTATACTTTTACGCTAGGGTCTTAAAGCACTTTACAGCTGTAAATTAAGCAGTGTTATAGACGGTGGGGGGAGAAAGTCAGCAGTTTGCACATGGAAAAACAAAATTATGGAGGGGACGATATAATGTAACCCATAGTTAGGGGCAGAAGTAGGAAGACAAGCAGATTTTTTTGATTCATGTATCTAGATTCTACGAGAGTAACAGTCATGCCTTCCAAAACGTATTTTTGTGTAGTTTCAAAAACTATTCTGCAGCTACCAACACTGATATAAATCAATGGTCACAGGAAAGGAAATGAGATATTTCTCAAGTTGGATTTCTGACTCTGCTGTTGCTTTTCTATGTATCTGTATCTTAACATTGGTCTGTAGTTCACTCGTCCTTTGTAAACTCATGCACTGATATCCTTGAAATAACTAGATAAATGCAAACAGGTTTCTTTCTGTACCGAAGATGCCAGCTGATAGCTGTTACATCTCTTTGTGCAGGTTCTTCTCCTTCATCATGCTTCAGAGGTCACGATTAAGAGCTGCATCCTATAGTTTCAGAAACCAATGAGAGTTTTTTAGCAAATTTGTTGTCTTTTTTTTTTTTTTTTCAGACCCTCTGAGTATGAAGTAAGAAGCAGCTACGGATATACTGTACAGGGCTATTTGTAAAAAATGTTACAGGAAGCTTCCTTGCGGCATACAGAGTGATCTGTTTTTTTTTTTTCTGGACACCAGGATGGTACTAATCTGCATGTATTGATGAATACTTTTACATTTTAGCTAGCTACTATAGACCTTGGCACAGCACATGTCTCATCCTTGTCCTAGGATGTCTTGGGCGGGTCTGAGGAATTGCCCCTCTTCTAGTCATGGGACATGAGTGACTCTCTGAGATGTAGTCATCTACACTGTATGCCTCCAAAGTTAGGTTGCTCCAGCCAGCCCTTCTCCTGGATGGTGTACCTTTCCTTTGAAAAATTGTTTTATCTGTAGGTCTTGGCTAGAATAGTTAGAATCCCTTTTTTGTCATTAGCTGAAGTCCAAGGGCAAAATCTTTGACAAAACATGTTAACAGTCTATATCAAACATTGTTTCACACAGAATAAAAAGAGAATTAGTTAAATCTGAACTGACGGACTATACTGCCCATGCTTTATAGCATTTATAATACTGCATTTTCACCAAACAATGATTTAATAACCCAAGCAGGCCTGTTGGTTTTATTTTATTAAAGTCAGGCTTTTGTGTGAAAAGCTACTGAAACCTCTCCTTTCTTTCCTCTTTTCTTGTTCTATTAATTTCCAGGGTATTGCATCCTTGATCATAGAAATATTTAGAGAAAAACAATGTAGCAGAATTCCCTGGAGTGAATCTTCAATGAAACCTTCCTGTCCTAGTAAACTACAGTTCCTAATTAGAAGTAAGGCAATCTGTTTCACTTTCATTAATTTTTCAGTCCAGCATTTTTTGCTCTGCTCTTTATACGTAGTGCACTCTCTGAAGTTTCCTGTTTTGATGAAGAGAACCAGTATTTCAGTGAAATGCTGCATTTTTTTTCTGAAATGTATCCCTATTCCTCAAGGTTCAAAAATAACTCCCCACATGCTTTTAGACAGTCTAATGATCAGTTTGCAGTGTTAATGATGTTGGATTTAGAAATGGCCCAAAGAGACAAATACCATGTATGAATGTAATAAGACTGGAATTTTGAAAGAGAATTTTAATTATTTTATTTTCTCCTAAGAGAACTGAGGAATAACGTCTGTGTTAAAAGGTTTTTGCTAGGAAAAAAGCAGAATCAAAGTTAAGGATGACTAATGGGTTTCCATTATGGAAACAATATCTGAGTTATAGCATTTCTTTTCAATGAAGTGAGAATAACTTGGCTCTATCAAGAGGTAAGTTACCTTAATAAATTTTCTTTGTTGATTTAAAATCCCTTTCATGAAGTACTGAGCATGCTAAGAACTTCTGGATTTCTCTATTTGAGCAACAGGAATTAAAAAAATAGGTAAAGCAGGGGTATTTTTATGATGATGCTGTCCAGGTTTTCATAGTTGTGGATAGTAAAATTAATATGAAAACATATGATAACCGTATTGTAAAAAATCAATTCTGTCTAGATATGAAAAAATTAATCTTGCACATCCAAAGAAGCAAGTCATTTTAGACCTCAAATGGAAGTCTTCCTATTGAATTCAGTGGTCAGTGGATCAGGCATTTCTTACATTTTCCCCAGCTTCTTTAAATATACAGCATCAATAATCTTTGCTGCTTGGAACTGATGGGAAAAATATTGATCTTATAACTTCAGGAATAACAAGAATAGAGAGAAACTTCCACAGTCACTGAGAGATTGATGGCCTTGATCTCTGCGGCGTTCACTGTATCCTGCTTCGGGCTAGCTCACCCTTTTTGAAACAGATCCTCATTTCTGATAGTCTTATATAGTTCATTCTTTTTTGCCATTCTGTCATTCTTTTCAGCTCTTGTCTGTTCAAGTGAGCTTCCCAACATTGTTAGGTGAGAATTTTAAGGGAGCTGGGAGTTAAATTCAGAGGGGTTTGAATGCCAAGCTGCTGTGCACAGCTCATTTTGTGTTATTCAGCAGGCAATTTACATATATTTAAGATGCATAAAAATCATAGAATTCAAGTTTCTCATTTTACTACCTCCTGAAATTGGAATGATTTTTAATGTTTTAAATTTTTTAAATGTTCAGTAATTGATATGTAAAAGCAAAAATAATCCATATTTCAATGTTTGGCTAGTGTATTTAAAAGCAAATTGTAGTAAACAACTAGCAGACGGTGAATTAAGTGCTATGATTCCTTTAGGTTCTCTGAGAACACTTATTTTCTTAGTAACTGCCAAATGTTCATTTCACGCCCTTCTCTAGATCCTATAAGGAGAATTGGTGAAACCAATTTATAAAGGTATATTGCATTTTTGTTGACAGCTTGTAGAATAAGTTTCAAACTTACGGGATTCCAAATACTTTTAACATCTGTGTAGTAGAGAATTTGTAGTGGAAACAACCATGGTGCCAGAAACACTGCAATGGTGTTGCTGATAGGACTGTGACTAAATGAAAGATGTGAGATAATGCACTGATACATTATCCTAAAAGTGCAGTGAACTTGTGTTTGAAATTCTGTTCTTGAAATCTGACTCTGTTCAAGAAAATAATGGAATGTATATAAAGAGAGATTTTTTCTCTTGATCTCCCAGTATTTTGGGATGTGCTTTTGAGCTAGAAATGATTGCCCTAGCTCCCTGAATGTCTACAGAAAACCAGACAAATGAGTATCCAGTAGCCTTAGACTTGCAGCTTTCTCATAAAGAAAGAAGTCCTCTCTGATAGATACACCCCTACCAAGGTTGACTGCAGCAGATTTAATTTGATCTTTCAAGCACAGATTAAAAATAGTGTTCTTGTTTCAGTTAGAAAATTACCACTTAAGCTTCAATACAAACGGAGCTTTTTCATCATCCCAAAGCATGCACTCTCAAACATTTTAACTGACAGTGGTTTAGTATTTGCATTATCTTTTCCTGATTGTGCATTTTTCACCAGAGACAGATGATAAAAGTTTATGTGAGAAAAGATCTGCAGTAACATCAAGAAAAGGCTTCATATTCTGTGTTACTGGGGACTGGAGAAGAAACTGGTGATGGCTAGAAATTGCATTAAAAAGTTGTTGCATTTTCCATATATGAGCATTTTTGCATATATAGCTGATACTGCTGTTTTGCAAGGAGGCAGACAGCATCAATCTTGTTTTAACATTAGAGCCAAAGTTATAGAGAGTCGTAAAGGATTCTTCCAGTATTCATGGACCAAGGAAGATGATTTTTGCATGGATTAAATGTAGAATTAAAAATTCATCCTCTCTGTAAGTAGAAGTAAGTACACAGATGTAAGGTCAATTATTTGAAAGAAAATAAGGTGTCTAAGGCCAAGCTCTGAATTTATTTGCACCTCAGATAGATTTGCTAACATCCACTTTCATATATTTTACATCATGTTTTAATTTGGTTAAAATGGAACAGCCTTCCCAGGTAAGTGGTTGAGTCACCATCCCTGAAGGTATTTAAAAGCATGGTTTAGTGGTGACCTTGGCAGCATTAGATTTGTGGTTGGACTCGCTGATCTCAAGGGTCTTTTCCAACCTAAATTATTCTGTGAACATGGTTTGGGGCTTGAGAACCTCACACAGCAATCTTTCCTTTGATAATGGGTTCATACCGTGCTGTCCTGCCCAAGAGGGCCACTGCATTCTGTTGTCATGCACAATGTAATGCAGGCTGATGAAACTGTGTTGATGTTCTGAGCATTTGGCAGAGTGCTGCAAAACTTGAAGTGTGTTCAGTTATCTTTGTTGGTTGTTATTACTCTCCCTTTTCTGTGTGATCAGCTGGATAGGTGGGAAGTGCGTGGAAGTGGCCAGTCAGTCTAGATGGATGGACTGGCTAAGGCTTGCATGTTGCAGGGCACTGCTATATTTCACATAATTTATCAGGCATTAAAATTCCTATATCTCATATTTGTGGAAAATACTGCACTGAGAGCTAAAACAGCACTTATGAAGACTGCTTTCAGAAATGAAACGTTAATAATTCACCCATATCTAATTGTAATAGATCCTTTTGTCTGTGGGTTTAATGTCTAGTCTCATTAATAAAAACTGGTCTATATTAGAGCCATCAAATCTGTCAGAGAAATCATCAGTGTGATTGTATGGTTGAATTTTCAGGTCTGCAGAGAACTTTGTATGCACAAGTGTATTCTTGTGGTCGCTCAGCTTTTAAACCCTTGATCCAAAATCCATTGTATTCGATGAAAGACCCCTCCCAGCCTTCTGCAGAGACTGAAGAGAGCACTCAGTATGTTCCTTGTAATCTCTGTTCCTGGCAGAGGTGCCTGTGAAAATGGATCCCTTTAAAGACTTTTTGGTGCCTGGACAGAAGGTTTCCTATACACAAATTAAGATCAACTGTCTGCCCATAGTTCTGTCCAAAGTATAACTCCATGTGACTGGGATGGCCTACAGCAACAAGTAGAGCAATGCAGTAGGAGCAGTCTGTAGAGCAGAATAACTGATCTTGAGCATCTGACATTTATGCTGCACACATTTCAAAAGTTTTAGATTGAATTAATTTAGGCCTGTTCCATAAGTGAGAGTGTGCTAGGTGTTCTCCCAGACTTCTGTCTCCTCTTTTAGTTCAACTGAAGGGGATCCAGGTGCTCTCTGAGACCATTCTATTGGACAAACGGGGGTATGATACATGGAGAGAGAGGCAAATACATGTGAAAAGCACGCTCCTGATACCAAAACACTTGCATTCAGTGTTGGCTTGATTTGAGCTATTTCTTGACTGAAGAAGTAAAGCCTCAAGATCAAAATAATTGATAAAAAAGGCAGATTAAAAAAATAGCTGTTTGATTTTCAGATTATTAAATTTGACTCAGAATTACCAATTTTTTCTGTTACAGTTTCAGATTCTCTTTGATTAGTGTAGAGTATTTTTGCTACAGGTGCTGGCAGCACGTATTGTGGGTGTATGTATTCCCGTTTAATGGAGAAATCTAACGATGATGCCAGATGGGAGTGCTCTTTAAGGCACGTGAGCAGTGAAATCTGTTAACAAAGGAACTAAATTTATGTGGATATTGCAAAGTATTTCTTTTATTGAGATGAAGTTAGTGTTTGTAGTGTGAAGAAGTAGGCTAAGAAATACTCAGTACAAAACTTTATTATGATGGTGTTGGTCATACTGTTTAACTTTCTTCCTGACCTGAAAAATTATGATCTCATTTCTCAGCTTCAGTCTAATCTGACAGTAGTGGAGGTGTTTCAAACATTCTAAGTCTCTACAAGTTTGTGAAAATGTGACCTTGAGTAGAAGAAGTACCAGCTGTCTGAGCTGGGGAAAGGCTGCAACTGAGCCCTGACTGAACAACACAGAATCCACACTGGAGGAAACCAGGAACCTAGGACTCTATTAGATACAGGAATAGCCACCCAAACATAACAAAATGCTCATTGGTTGTTTTGTTAAACATGAATATTTAATTTACATTAGGGTTTTTCTTTTCATCTTTTACTATGAAAAACTAAAATTAGGAAACTGAAATTGAGGCTTTGTATTACTGAGCATCAGTAGGTTATCTGTTCTCATTGATTTACATGAAAGCAAGATTGTTGCATTTTACTGTTCTATAACTTCTAGTCTGTTTGGTTTTGGTGACTCACTGAAGCAAATAAGCAAGAGAAAGACAATGTAGTTCCTGAAGCCATGTGTAAAGAACACTACCAGAAATCAGGTGCTTCAGTGACGCTGTAACTGAAATTTGCAGTTGCTGAGAGATGCTGGATGATGCTATTGCAGGCTTGCTGTTTCTTTTATCTACACATAGCAGCAATGTTCTTTTGAAAAGAAGTGTTTAATCTCATCAGCGGTCACTTGACAAACTCTGCTCTGCGTGAATCTCAGAGTCAGTTTTAGGAACAGCAGGTTAAATGTTCACATTTGTACAAGTAAATGGATAGTACCAGTTTTCCAGAACTCGTGTAGTCGGAAGATGTTTGAATCTTGCTTCTACGTGAGGAATTCCAGCCACCAAAAGTTTCCTGCATTGATTTAATTGGGAAATGTCTTATTCAGACATCTTTATCTAGTTTCCCTGACAATTGTTGGCTGCTTTCCCTTACTCATGAAAATACAAATTCACCAAAAAATCCTGGCACAGAAATAATAATGAGAATGACTTCTGACTGCAATGACATTGCATATACAACTCAATTTATTAAATGGTCTGAATGTTGATTTAGAAAGCTGAAAAGAACATCTCCTGTACTAAAGTATGTCCGTACAATATAGCATTAAAAGTGTCTGCCCAGTTGGGGAAAATACATTTGTAACAGTGCAAGGCTGCTTTCCCAAACACATACCTGTGTATTTGCTATCACAGTACAGGAACAGATGAAGGGGATTTATTTCATTTTGCTTTTCAGCATAAACCCTCAAGATCTCAACTTTCCCACTCATTTTTTAGAAGTTACCATCTGTACAGGAATTAATTTTTATTTCAAGTGTTGTAATTTTGTAATTTCTCGACTACCAGGTGGCTAACATTACAGTTATTTTAATTTGCTTTCTTTCACTAAAATATGGTTCCTCATTTTGCTACTGATCTGAAAATTATGCCCAGGTCTGAATAGATATATAAATTTGAGAAAGTTATAACGCTGCCTAATACTTGCAATTGGCATTAGTTTAGGCTGGTTTGGACTGTGTGTCATAAACCTCTCAATGATAACAAGCATCTAGAGGTCCTGATTCTCATGTACCTTATTCTGGTTTTGGCTCCATGACTGGAGAAGAATAACTTCTGATTTATAGATACCAGATTTATGGCTTCTGTGGATTATCTTAATTTAGTTAAATTAAAATGAAATTAATCAAAACCAGTTCTGAAATGTTCTATGAGAATACTACGCGCACAGTATTTTTCTGTATTATAACCAGATACTCTGTGGACAGTAGATATTCCTTCTGATACAGCATGTGCATACGACCACATGCAGCTCAGCTGACTTAGTCTTATGTTAGTTGTAATGAACAAAATTTATCCCATTACTACCAATTTTCAAGGTATTATGTATTCAAGCAATTCTCCAGAAGCTAGTGGTGCCATTTTTTATCAAGAGCATATTTTTGTTAAGTATCCCATTATCCTTTCAGTAGCTGCAGGCACTTTAGAAAACTGATACAGATATTACAATTTCCTGAGAAGCAGAGAAGTATCTTCTTTATTAGAAGTCCCTTGATTAAATAATATGAGATGCTGCTAAATGTTCTTTTTCATAGGCTCAGTATGTTTAAAAGTTAAATGTTCTTTAAGGATTGTCCACTGTTTGTAAACATCAATCCCATCCATACATACTAAGAAAAAAACCCAAGAACTGGATTGTATGGCGTGTCATAAAAAGATGACTTTCCAAAACTCTGCCTTGGGTGGTAAGATGATGCACAGCACTGGATGTAATGGTGTCTCCCTAGCAAACACCAGAAACGTATGGTCTATATACAGGATATCACAACAACAGAAGGATACTAAGAATGGTGAGTAATTTTTGCTCTCCAGTGACAGTCATGGCATAGAGTGCTAAATGCACTTAGGAAAGTCTGACTGTCTAAAGTCCAATTGCTACATTCTGTAAAATCCTCACTGAAACAGTTGAGTTATTCTTTAGTTGAAGAGAGAGAACTATGGAAAGAGATGAGATTTAGAATAACTAAAACCTGACAGACTTGACGGACTTCTGTTTATCTTTAATCTACAGAAATATAGATTAAAGTGTTTTCCTTAGATAAATATAAAGAAATATAAAGGTTTTTTTTTTCCAGTTTTAAGAAACCTGGTAGTGCCTATGTAAAGATAATTATGTTCACTTCATATTTTATTCTGTTTCATGGTTTGTAATTTACTGGCAGTGATGGGCCTTTGGTTAAGAAATGTGTCTACAGAATGGGTGTTTCCAGATCTGATGTTGCTTCATTGTCTCAGATCTTTCTATGCCTTATTTCTCCCTAAATATATGGAAAAAATATTTAGAGTTTTGAGAATGCTAGAAAGTGATACACATTATATGCAGTAAATACTGCAGGCCTATGTCAGATGCTTCTGTCCTTACACCTATTGAATATTCTCCAAGATTTGGAACAGTCATATGCAGATTTTGAGCAATGTAACAAGATTTTTTTTCACTATATGACATGTTTTAGACTAACAACGTCCCAGAGTGCTCAACAGTTGACCTATTATTTTATTTAGTTTAAATTAAGGATTTAAACCAGCAAGACTATTTTGCTCATAAATTTTGTATAATTTAAATATGAGGTTTATTTTTAATTCCACAGGGGTTATTAATTTTGTATGCATGAATAAAAACTTCCAGACAGCAAAGTATTAGTGATTAAAATACTAATGTTATGCTCTCAAATCTTCAGTGAAACCATGAGTTTTTCCTTAGTTGAAGAGGGAGAATGATAGAGATAAGATTTAAAACAGTTAGCACTTGAAAGACAGACATCCATGATTTCTAATCTCTAGATATGAATTCAGATACAAGTTTGGTTTTTTACCTGCAAGTGTAAAGGACAGATAAGCATGTTTTTATCAGTGAATTTTGCTTAATTGCTTTCTGATGGTATCTAATACTACTGCTTAAACAATTACGTTTATATTAAAAGATAGGTTGTAATCTCATGTCCTCTACTTGCAACCTTCGAAAAACACATTAGAGATTTTTTTCATTTTAGTCTTTGAAATTTTTGTTGTAGTAAATGAAGTCCACAGTCATACAGTGGTTATATTTTGAAGTTGGTTGGGTTTGTTTGTTTGTTTGTTTGGTTGTTGTTGTTGTTTAAAGAGGAAGAGAGCTATAATCCCTTCTGCTATGTATTTATTTAAGAATTTCAATTTTTCTTTTCAAAGGTATTTCCTGGTGCTACTTACTGTTGTTCTAAGTACGTGTTGGCACAAATGGAAGAGTTTTGCCATGCATATGATAATCCAAGAATAAAAAACTATTACCAAATGGGCAGGATGCTTGCAGAGAGTGTGAGAACAGCAAGTCTGAGTCCTCACCTTGTCTATGCTAGTTCAGTGATGAACCTTGTTCTCTGTATTTTGGGTGAATGTCTGGATTTTCAAATTTACATCTGTGATGTGGTCACTGATGTTCTCTGGTGAAAATGCAACTGATGTTCTCTGGCGAAAATGCACCTGATGTTCTCTGGCCTAGTTTGTGTGCAAAAAGAGAATGGGAAAATCTCTGAGGTCTCAGAAGGCTCCCAGAAGGCTTCCAGGCTTCCTGAATATACAGGCAAGTTCATGGCACGGTTAATACCACCCTAATGACTGATCAGCCCATGGAACCTATTCCTACCATCTTTCCTGCAGTTGCGAAGACTCAGAAGTAAGAGGACCAAGAGAGCAAGAAAGCTTGTGACTCTGCAGAATGCCGAAACTCAAAGGGATGTTGAAATATTTGTTTTTCTCCTTTTCTCCTATCTGCTAAAGCAGAAAGACAAAAAAACATTTGTGAAGGCAGTTTATCCCAGTTATTAATTAATCAACCTGTGGGGAGATCTTTTTTGCTCCCTTGTATTTTCTAGGGTTGAAACATGCCCTATATATCTAGCAGACCCCAGAGCAGTGGGTTTTAATTAAAGGATTCTGGAACTTTATAAGCAAAGTTAACCCATTTCTTCGTACTGCTATGATTCAGTTAGAAAAGCCAGGACTGGAAATGATGAGCAAGTAGTTAAAATAACTACACAATAAAAAGAAGTATCTCCATCATCGTTACTCTGGTGAATCAAGGTTATCATAAAGAAAAAATACTTGCATTAAAATCTCAGCTATTACATTAAGGAAATAATCTTACAATAAAAGAGGAGGAAACAGTAAAGAGTTTGTAATGCAGGTCCAATTTACTATGCTGTTCCTGGAAAACAGATTAGGGTTTTCTTAAATTTATATTGAGGCACTTTTTTGCAACCCCAGAATACAATGTAGCATGATTATAATGCTAACTAACATCCTGGGCATTATAAAATTTGGAATCTGCTTGCCACTGCATAATTTCACACAGCAAAAGGAAATCAAGAGGGATTAATTCAGTCTCTTAAACTTAAAAGGTTGTTCTAAAGGTCCCCTGTCAGCCAGTCTTATTCTTTACCTATGGGAGATGGCTGCAAGCAAAAACCACCTGGCTACCTTCCTTTCACAGGCCTGTAGACTTTTTGATGTTGCACCAATGTGTCCCCATAAAATAGCATGTGTTAAGCAAACAAAATCTAATGTATCAGGATCTGTTATCCTTTGTTTTAGGTTATTCGTGAGAAACAAGTGTAAAAAACCCCAAGTTAACCAGCCTTCCCATTCTTTGAAAAGTTTGCTGGTAGCAGGGCTTGCCTTGTCTGGTTTCTAATGTGAACCAGCAATCTCACACTTACTGTTATTTCATCTTTTTAAAACTTAAAGCCAGCTTTTTTTTTTTCTTTTTTTTAAAGAAAACTCATCTGAAATTATATACCTGTAAGTATTCATAGTATCTGTCATCCTTTAGTCTTTCATGTCATCATAGCAATACAAAATGGGCAATCAAGAACTCCAGGGTGAGGCATAGACGTGAGAGTTTGTATATTGTCCGGAATGCCTGCTCTATTTTATGAAGAGCCAAGTGAAGAGGTGAAGATAATTTCTTCCTGCAGGAGAATAGCCACAGACTAATATAAGCTCCATATAGATAAAAAGTGTCCAGACTGGTAGAACCCTATTTACTCTCTGGTTCTTTACTTGTCAGGCAGAATCCTGAGGCACAGAGTAACCTGAAAACACTTTTCACTGAAACAGCACATATTTTGCTAAAACAAAAGGTCTATAGGCCATTATTAGCATTATTTCTACTGCTTAGCTGTGAGATCTACACAAGTACTCCTAATCTGCAGTTTTGTTTTGCTTTTGGAAATAAACAATTCTTTTGCTGGTTGCCCTGGCGAATAGCCACTAAATTCTACATGAGAGTAGGAAAATGAACTCATTTTATATGCATATAATATTCAGGGGGTCTAGTTTTACCAAATAGCTTTATATAAAATCCCTTTCCCCCCCCAGTATCCATGACAAAGGCAATAAAATATTGAAGTCTGTTCTTCATCAATTTTACAGTAAACTCATCACCGTGTGATTGACTATGCACTCAGCTAGCTAATCAGTGTATTGGAAGATTAATTCAGGCGGAGCACCAATCCAACAGACTTTGCCTTTTGCATATGCATTTGGTCTGATTACTGAATTTGCAGAAATAACTGAGTTACTGTCTTCATGTGGGCAGCAGGAACTCACAGAACATGAATATTGCTCTATATATAGCTATATAGATGGCAAATGCTATGTATTGTGTAGTATCTCAATTCTACTTGAAAAATGATTGCATGATATCAGACAACTTACCCTGTTATGCAGAAAATCAAATTAATAAAGGAAACTCGACTGCCTTAGAGCTGCTGAGTTATTTCAGTTATCCTCTGTGAGAGCCTATTTAATTTGGAGCTTCACACATCTTTTACACTTGATTTTTATATTACTGGAGTACAATGACCTTCCAAGCTAAGATCTAGCCTGGCTGCCATCTGCATAGCAAACATGCTAATACACATTTTCCTCTACAGAGAACACAAAGTAGGCGAGTATTATCCCCACATTACTAAAGAAAGCCTGAAATGTCTCATAGTTCTTCATGATTTCTCTGAAAATCTCTTGCACAACTAAAAAGGGAAATCTGGATTTTCTCAGTCATTGCCCCATTCTTTATTGACAGAGAATGCTTTTTTTTGCAGACCATTCTGAGTGATGCTTTTCCCTTGTCAGTGTCTCTGGAAATCTCTAGCCTTGCTCTCTTGGTTTTTACAGCACTGGAGCAGATTGACAGTTTAAGGTCTGTGACAGCAAACTGGAAAGCAGAAGATGCTCTCTCTCTCTCTCTCTGAAGGTGAAGGTATCTTGAGCCATGAGGGAACGCACGTGAGTGAATCTCCATTGGTTATTGATCCTTGTCTTTTATGAACAAGATTGAAGCATTGTTCTTCTGCTTTCTTGATTGTTTTTCCATTGAACTTACCAGAATCTGTCTATCCTTCTTTGGTCTTCAGCTTTCAAAGAAGGACTTGCTTATTGGTGGTGGCAACAAAAAACCAGCAGCTTCTCCAAGAGCCTTGAAATAAGACATAATTATTTCCACTGAAAGTAATATTTTGCATTTCACTTCAGACATTTTAATGCAAAGTGGTGTGTGAATACCATATGTTCTCCAGCATTTCTGATTCTGTTCTTGTTTGCCTGGATGATGGGACCCTCAGGCAAATAAGTTAATTGCAAGGGTATGTGAAGAGCTATAACTGGAGAAGGGATTATACATTTATTAATAATATGATCATTGGTCATTTTTCTACAGTTTCTCTTAACTTGAACTGATAAAAAGATTGACTAAAAGTAGTGCAGTACCAAAAGGAGGTCAAAATTACTCCTCCGGGAAAATAGTTTCTTTGTTTTTAGTTAGACATACTTTAACTGCTAATAGTGTCAATTAATTTGATTTACTTTATGCAGTTGGCAGCTAAACAACTTTAGAGGCTCCAAACTTCACTTTTCTGCAGACAGGCAAGTAGCCTAGAGACCATCTTCAGTGTGATTAAAAATGCATTTTAATTCCTAAAGCAGTCGGGTAGAAATAACTGTAAAATAATAAAAATATTTTTTAACAGGTGGTGGACACAGACTTGTTGAAAAGTTATTTTTAAGGGTAGGGGAGTTGCAGTTTTTTCTTCTGTACATTCATTTCCTAGTGTGGGCTGCAGATAAAAACAGTTCTCTTGCATGATTTCAAATAAACCATATTCCATAAAGAAGCTTTGTTTTTACTGTACATTGTGACAGTTCTTTTACAATGTTTTCTATTACACCCTTAAGCATTGTCACTTGATTCTTATAATGTTAATTACCTCTGAAAGTTCCCTCTAGCCCTTCTTAAGAATATGAGTAATTTTAAATGCATCAAAATGACTTCCATCTTATGTGCATTTATTAAAAATAAATAAACTTGACCCAGGAATTAAGCAACAAAGAATTATATAACAATGGCGCTAAAAAGCTTTTTTTTTTCTAGATTAAATTGTGGATGTTTTGCTCACAGTGAAACATTTTTTACAGCAGCAGTAGTATCATACATATGGGACTAACTATGTTATCTTGAGGGAATATAGTAGCTTAGACTGAAGGAGTTTCTTTTCCTCCTAAATATGGTGCTTTGCTTTACACAGGAATTCAGGTCAGCCCTATGATTGTATAGTACAGGAACGCAGGCGTCCTTCCTGTCTGATTCCCTAAACTGTGTGTCTGTGTAACTGATGGATTTGTGGTATAAAAGATGTTATTATGAGCTCACTGAAATCAGCGAGTCTACATGTGAAGTCAGTCTCAATAAGTTGCCAAATGGTCCATGGACATGAGATCCTGTCTTTTGGATATAAACACTAGAAAAGCCCTTCAGGCTCTCTAAACTTCAAGTCTTTCAAGGCACCCTAGATCATTACTTCCTATGTAATATAGGACCCTCTTTTTGAACGTGACTGAGCTGTCTAATGTGGCTCCTGTGGCTACTTCCATGAATATTTTTCTTCAATGATGTGAGTTCCTGAGAAAAATCCTTTGTCCTTTCTTTCTGCAGGATCTCCCTTACCCGGTTCTTCTCACTTGGCTGGTGACTCCGGTGTCCTCCTTGTCTCTCCCCCCTGCCTCTGCCCTCATGCCTTGGAGTCATGTATAGATTTCCTTTCCACCTTGGCAGTAACCTATCTGCACTCTCCTTTCCTTTAAGGACATCTTGCCCTCACAAAGATTTAAGGATATAAAATAATGACTTATTGCTTAATAATTTAGCTTGTAATTATTAATACTGCCTTTATCAGGACTTCTCCCAGAGCAGAAATTCTTTCCTGCTCAGGACACAATATGCTGCTTAAAGGATGGACGTAGTATGCACAAGGATCAAGTTTGTTTTGCCTTCCTTAATGTCAATATTTGATTAGCATTTGACAAAACAAATATATGTAAATTAAACATCTGACTTTTTAAGTTTCAAGATCATAGTACCCCTGACCACAGACTTTTACAAAACGT
The DNA here is from genome assembly GCA_013398955.1 of Callaeas wilsoni. Classification (NCBI taxonomy): domain Eukaryota; kingdom Metazoa; phylum Chordata; class Aves; order Passeriformes; family Callaeidae; genus Callaeas; species Callaeas wilsoni. The sequence goes on from VWPU01003749.1 coordinate 157,224, forward strand.
CTCAGTGAGGGTGGAGTAGACATATTCCTACTGTAAAAGTCAGGTCTGCAGAACTAAACAGTTCTGGCCAATATTTTAAGGAACCAGGATTTCTCTCTATTTATACAAGGGAACATTAGGAAAGATTTTTTTTTTAAATCCTGGAAGTAGGGGAAGGACAAGGGGAAGGAAGCATACAGCTATTCTTCCAATATTTTTAAATTTAATATTTATGTCATAGAAGTGTTTTGAGTTCCATCAGGCCAACTTTCTGCTATGGACAGATTTTTCTGTTATTTAGACAAAGAAAGTTGGTACCCAAATACCTGTGAAGTACAGTGCCTTGATACCTCGACTGATTCATGGGAATGCATCTTTGTATAAAGAAATATGGGTCAGGAATTGCTGTTGTATTTTTTTATATGGTGATGTGAGAAGATGATTAGCGTACTATTCTTCTCACTTGCTGAATTTAGAAGCTAAAATAGTACTCCTTTAACTGGTTTATTGGTGAGGTTTCCCAGGATCCTGAGCCATTTTCCTATGTGACATGGCACTGAGAAGGCTGCTGAAAGGCTTGAACATTTGTCTTGTTTCCAGGCTCTGATTTTAGTGGTGCCTATTCAAATATGTTATGGCATGGAAATGTTCTGCTTGATAGAGAATTACAGAAAACAAAATTTAAACCATTTCTTGAAACTGCTGTAAACTCCACTGGGTACAGAGCACATGGTACATAGGGAGCACAATGCTATTTGAAGTTAAATTTCCATTCCACTCAACACCATCCTGTATGTGCCTCCAATAATGGATTAAAGTGAGAGAGATGGGTCTAAATTATGGTTTCAAAAAAACTTGGGATTTGGACCAATTTTGGGCCAGTCCTTGCCCCTTTTAACATATCTCCTTTTAGGCATACAACAGCCTCAAACATTCTTGCAATGGAAGATTGCATGCAGAGTAACGGAAAATCATGCCATTTATTTCCATTTTTATCTCTCAGCAACAACATTTCCCTTGATTCTCTACTGCCTACAAGATACTGCTTTCTATAATAATAATTTTGCAGCTTCCACTAGCAGACGCATACGCTATTGCTTCCAATCTCTCATCTAAAATCACTGACTGACAGGTCTGACAGAAACAAATAGCAGGTGCGTTGATAGATATTGTGTTTGGATTTGCTTTAAAGTGCTTTATCCCTCCTTCTCCTCATCTTTTTTTTTTTCCCCTGGTTCAGCACCTTTTTCTATATAATACAATAATTCCAGTTTGCTTGGTATGTAGTCATGGGTCACTATACTAATATTATAACAGCTGTGGATATAATGTCATGTTATTTCCTTTGGAATATCGTGTTTTGCTTTTTTTTAAATATACCTCTGTATCATATTCCTTTAATTCCTTTACAAAGGAATGCTTTTCAGTTTTGTTTCCTTACAGTATGGCAGGATAGACCCACGGCATGCCAAATGGCTTCTAGATCTCTTGTTATTTTAATTCTCTTCTCTATACATGCACTTTTGTAGATGCCAATAGATCCCATCTGTGCCCTGGTTGAAATACTACAAATGACGCAGATGAAAACTACATATTAGCAGAAATACCTGAGGAAACTTGGGCAGATTGCCTGTTATAGTCTGCTGACTTCTTGTTCCAGCTGGACAAACCACAAGGATTGTGGCTTCGGAGATTGCTGCCTCTCTGCATCGGCTTAGAGTTCAGATTTGGGAAGATCACAGTTGTTAGTATTTGTCCACTTTTTTCAGATTCTTTGCTTCTCATCACATAAAAGCTTGCTAGAAACTTGGTAGACTTCTCTCCAAAATGAACATTTAAAAAATATATTTGCTTGTACCCTTTATTAATGAAGGAAGTGTAATTGTATCAGAGATACTTTATGTCGAATTCAGACTCCAAAGGTAGGTAGGTATGTGAGGCATAAAGTAGTTACTCTTAGGCTGAACTAGGTCAAGGAAATAGGCCTTTTTTATTTTTTTGTGCCATTACTAAAATCTATCTATAATTATAAAAATACATATAATATAAAAAAATTAGTAAGACTGGTAGTAATATGATCTAATTACACAGTACTTTTATTGCAACAGCTGGTAAAAGACCTTATCTGGAATTAAAGATTAATATCTCCATTTTTAAGAAGGAGGAATTGAGGCAGAGAGCATTTAACTGGTTTCGTCAAGATGACAGAATAAATCAATGATAACAAGTGAATGCAGATACCATCCAACACAGAGATCTGTCTCTATGTTACTGAGACTCCTATCAGGGAAAATCTGCCATAGTATGAAAACGAAATCTTGTAATTTTGTGATGCTTAGAGATAATCATTGGCTTAGCACCTTTGTGAGAGAAAGAAGAAAGAACTGAAACATGCTCTTGACCCAGTACAAGAAGATTCTTTTAAAGTATACTATGTATTTGTGGAGAAATTACAGTTTTCTGACATGAGTGTCCATTTGGGAATCTGTCTGTATGTTCTGTCATATCTTGATCCTCTTTGTCACACCTTCATCAAAAAGCAGGAGCTGCATGAGGGTCATGCTTGTGAGTTGCTTCAGTTCAAATTGCCATCAACGAGGAAGTTACACGTATTTTTCATTGCCATTACACTGATGGATTACCTTCTGCTCACATATGTGAAAAGGTTGTCTCAGAAAGAGGCCATTTTTTTTCTAGCTGTATAACAGTACCAGGCATACCATATGTAACAAAATAAGTATTATTTTTCACCATCATCATCAGGATGAATCTGGGGATTTTTGATTTGTGAAAGCAATTGGCTTGAATTGTGATTTGAAATAGTACAATCCTTTCCTGTAGCAGAGAGGAGGCTGCAGAGGAAGTTGAGGAGTCTTGGTGGTTTGTTTTTGTTTCCCTCCTGCTTTTCATCTGTTCTAGGGCCTGGCATGTCTTTTCTTTTTCAATTTTAAGGATCATTTACTACTCAGAGTGTTAGAAGTTTAGTCTTAAAACCTGGGGGTAGGAGACTAAGCAAATGTAGCAGAGGGTTTATGTTGTCCTGTCAGAATCAGGTGAAGGGGAGATGAAATGGAAGAACCAAAACACTTTTCCTGAGACTGGAAAGCCTGCTGAAGTGGGAATGTCTGTCTGCCCAATAGGAGCTTCACTGTCAGCCTTCTCCCTTTAAGGTGGCCAATCCATGACGAAATTAGACAGGTCAATGTATGAAAAGGTAACAGGGATTTGTAACTATGAAGAAAGGAAAACTGAAAATTTGTTGATGAGGTAAGGAAGAAGGAAGCACAAAGTCTAGATAAAGATCAAAGTTTATATACTTTCCCAGTTCTCTGAATTTGCTGAGCTCACTAGCAGGTCATCTGTCACCATCTGCTTTAGTCTGTTTCTAGGAGCTTTTATTGGTATGGATAGAAGCTATGTTGACAAAGATGGCAACACTAAACCCTATGAGCATTCATAAGAAAGAAAATTCACTCTGGGAAGAAGCTGTGGGAAAGTGTTTGGGGCAATTGGCTGTGTTGGAGAGTCAGGGGGAAGAGAATATTTCACTTCCTGCTTTGAGACTTCCAGGAGGACCCACTATGTTATTAGCAACCGACTCACAAAAATCTGACATTAGAAGGATTTTCATTTAAATTTTAAATTTAAAGCCATTTAATAATAGCTCTGTATAATAGCATTCTCCCTGAAACAGCAGGGAGGATGTGGAATCAGCAATTCAAAGAAGTGAGATCCTTATGTGATCAGATGTTACTAAGGATATAATGAGCATTTGTTTAATCATTCTTTACAATGACATCTTACTTTATGTAGTTTAGAAAACTATCTCTTATAAACTAACTATGTTTGGTGTTTCGGATGGAGCTGACATAGTTTGAATACAGGTATTATTCTAAAAACCAGTTGTCAGTAACTCATCACATAGATTGGTGGATGAACAGAAAGGTGAGGCATAAGATGGACATAATGAGGGAGACATGCTAAGTATTCTGTCCCTTGTAACCAATTCCCACAACCTGCTTTGAAAATCTTACTGGATACTTCCTCTGCCATGCTTTCCATGGCAACAGGAGTAAATAGTCAGCTGTTTCTGTTTTGGTTAAGAAAAACACTTCAGCTATTTAATGGTATGCAGACAGTAATGATAAATTGGCTGGATTCTCACCACATATGGAATACCTTGCTGACCAGAGGATTTCTGCTGTCTGCATATTATTTGAGACTTTTCCATGGTCAGTGACATTAAGACAGCATTGTAGAAAGGACCTTTGAGTATTCTATTTATTTATTAAAAAAATAAAAAGGAATTCTCAGGCAACACAGATATTCTGGGAATCTTGTTGTTGGAATGCTTGTTCCCCTGATCATCAGTTTCAGGATCTGAAAGAGATAGATTGTAATGAAAAAAAATGTATTAAGTCGGCTGTATTGTCATTAGATTGTGGTAGTGTATATATGTATGTGTGCACATATGCCTATGTATATATGTTGGGCTGAGAATATCCTCAGATACAATTAATAGACCTTTTAAAAAATATTAGTAGTCAGTCTTCCATTTTAGCATCCTCTTCCGGCACTGTAAACAAATGCTGATGCTGACGGGTTCAAAGGATTGGAAGGACTCTAGATCATAGACCATCAGATTCAATGCTGAAATAAAACTTCAAACCAGAAACAACAACATAAAACACTTCATTAATTTTAAGGTACTTTGGACTCCCATAAAACTGTATAGAAGTTCCCCAGAAAAATATAGAAGTTCTTCTTCCTTTGCTAACAAAGATAAACATTTATATTTAGTTGCTTTGGCATTTTTGCAGGGCAGTTTGGGGCCATCTTATTAACTAAGATTGCAGTCAATTATCTGCTTTATTGAGTATTTGTTTTCATTTGAGTGATCTTTGTACTGTTTGCCAGATAATTTTTCTGTGGTGAGGAAACTCATTAGAGCTCTTTTTCTACCTGCTTGCTAGAGTCTTACTTGTCTGAAACTGAAAATTCCAATTAACGTGATCTGAATTTGATTGGAGCTGTAAACAAGTGCAGCTACCTTTGCTTCATTAAAATATGGAAAATCATGTGCTTGTTTTCATTATAATTTATAATTACTTCTTTTTTTCTCTGCTTGATGCAAATAGGAAGCGGCCTTTATTCTGACATAGAACATGCGGCATCAAATCAACAACTTTATTTTATTGCATGAAACAGATGGTGAAGATCACAGATATTTCCAAGAAAAGACAATGTAATTTCAGTGCTAAATTACTCTTGTTCAAGGGCCTAACCTCCAGAAGTTGATAGGGAATATAACTTTATGGTGTATTTCTTGTTCTAGTCTAGACTTAGCTCACTTGAGGCTAGGAGAGATTGAATCTTTGCTTCATCTTGTTGTTTAAAAACTCAAAACCAGACCACAGTGTAATCATTGATAGTTTCAGAGCTGATTTTAGTAGGTCTTCATTCACTCAGTGGTTTGTGCAATCTATTACTGTGTATAAAGTGAAGAAAAAAGAGATCGGATGGAAAATTCCTGAGCTACTGAAACCAGTGACAAAGCTTTCCCTGATACACTGAAGAAGATCCAGGCCTCTTCTATAGTGTAGGGTGACAAACATTCTGTGTCTTCAAAGGTATTTCTCATTTTAGGGAGATAAACAATAGCTGCTTTTCTTCAGGGACAAACAGGAAAGCAGTGTGTGTACAGCCAAGCTTTCATAACAACAGAATGTCTTTTGTCCTAGAATCCTGATTTCAGAGTAAATTTTTTTTCCAGGGCCCATATGGTTTTCTGTGAGGCTCTAGAATACTCTTCAACTGCTGTATAGTTTGCAATTCTCACTTTCCCAGGATGTTTATGTCTAAACAGCTATCCTTTTTGGACTTTCTCAGGTGAGTTACGGAACAAAGGAACTGCCTATACCCAGATTGGTATAGATGCGCACCAGTCTACCATGTTTGTCAGTAGCTGGTAAGAAACTCAGAGATACCACTGCATGCAGTGAAGTCAGCCTGTATGCACCCAGACAAAATACCGTTTGCAACAGAGTGTGTCTGCAAATATCCTGAGGAGAGGCCAGGTTGATTTAAAAACTTCTCTGATGGATTACTATTTGTAGTTTGTGATGCATCCTGTCTAATTGAAGTAGCATGCCATTTTCAGTAAGCCAGAAGCAATATTGAGTCAGGTAAATATAAATTTAAAATGCACCAAAGAACTTCCCGGAGGTTGTTCGTGTGTTGGTGGCCCAAGTTTTGATGCCATTCCAGCTGATCTTTTTAATCAGAAACCTGCCAGGGCTCCTGCCATTTCTCCTGCCCAACATCCTCAGCAGGTAACCTGCCTGTAACCACTTTGGAGCAGAGGATTCCAGGTTTCCAGGTCAATTGTTCTCAGTGGTTTAGCCATCACTTTATATCAAGAGGTTGTAATAAATTGCCACAAATTTATAGACTGGCTTAATTGGTATTTTGTGCTTTATGCATAATTTTGTTAAACAAAGTAAAAATTAATTTTTTTGTTGCATCTAATTATAGTAAAGATTGGCTTTTAGAAGTCTGCTGGGAATCTTTCTACATTTGCTTAAGTACAACACATACAAGTGAATTTATTTTTCTAGTTTTGAGAGTGTGTCTAAGACCTTCTAAACTTAGCTGGAATATATCCAACTTAACTTTAGTAATTTAATTGAGTCACCTAATTTCGGAGCATCTACCTATCTCATTAAGTTCTCTTTCTGTTTATTATAGACACAGTCCAAATAACGTCTGAGTGCCTTCTGTATGTGGATCCTTTTCTTCATAGCAGAGGAGAATGGAATGAGATTGCCAGATGTTAGGAGGCACAGGTCTGTGCCAAAACCCATGTTCTTCCATTTAAATTTAGATACCTGTTCTTTTAGTTTGATTTTCCACTCTACTGAGCACCCAGTTCATAGAGGTCTTCTTTTTCTTTTCTGTCAATAGGACAAATATGTTCATCTAGTTGCTTTAATATTTCTGCAACCATGCCGTAAAGAATGGATGGCAGAATCACCATGTTTGAATGTCAGGCCACTGACCTCTTTTTAAAAGGTTTTAGAGCCTTAGCTATAGTCATGTCGCTTGGAAAATTTCTGATCAAGTTGCAGTTAGTATGTGTAAAGAGGATCTGATTTCATACAGGTGCATATTCTCTCACATTGAGTTGAGCAATAATTTCTTTAACCATTTCTTTGAGTGGTAAGATTTTTTTAAACGAAGTGTGAAGTTCTTAAAAATTATTTCCACTTTTTGCTTGACTTGATGTGAGGGAAATAAAAAGATGGTTCGTAGTTATTTCTAATACATGAATTTTTTCTCTAGTAATTGTTCACCTGCAAAGTGACATTGTTCACCAGGGGTGCCAGGCACCTGTGCCAGTTTCTGTGTGTTAATTTGGAGATGGTACAAAGTCAACAACAGGACTGTTGTTGGGACTGCAGGCTGCATGTACAATGCTGTATAATATGCTCCTGCAATGCCCTTAAATAATATGTACAGTTTTAGGAAATACAGAATTGTTTTGAAACTCCCAAAGTTCTTTTTTTCTAACTGCACATGCTTTCAGTGACTGAATGATATGGAGTCTGAATTAATGATAGAGTATGGAAAAGACTTTCTTAAAACCAGGCAGAAGTACATGTGCAGTTATTATATAATTCCTATTAGTCAAGGGCAGTTTGCAGTGAATTTCAGAGGGAATTCTTGTGGAATGGAATGTTAAACTTGTAGAAGAATGGCAGCAGTAGTTCTCTGCAAGTTTCTTCCAGATAACATGATTGCTTCAAGAGTGCTATTTGAAGGATATTGATGCTTTGCAGAAACTAAAGGCAAGTCTAATGGTAACTTCAATGGGGTCAGGAGTTTCTACTCCATTCTTTAACTGCTGTAACAGCTATTCGGTTTATCAGTGATTGTGATGAAACTAATGACAGATCAGAATTCTAACTGTAGAAGTTATTTACATTAATATTGCTCTTTCTTCCTTCTGAGGGAAAATGGTTATGGTAATAATTTTAAAATTAATGTATCTGTGGAGTCACCACAGTTTAACTTCAAGGTTGCATGCTATAGATTTAAAATGTCTTGTTTAAAAAAAAAAAAAAAAAATCCCTACACCAGACCTTTGAAAGACTCTAATGCATTGCGTTGTAACCAAGTCTAAATACATGTACTTTTATGGGATAATTTCAACAATAGGTACCATCTGCTTAATGTGTTCATAAAACCAAATATTAATTTCCTGGTAAATCTGTTTTAAACCAGAAAATATTATTATTATTATTGCAATAATTTTTACATAAGATAAATGTCTGAGTGGCTCAGAAGGTTAACGTTTAGAATAAGAGCTGGCATTTACTTTTCTCTGCAGTTTGGCTAAAATTAAATTGACTGATCATGAATCCAAGACATGTTTTATCTTTCGGAAAAATAGAAAAGACCTGGAAACAATCTGTAAACCACCAGGATGTCTGAAAGTTATTTTCCAGTTATAAAAATAAACTAGCCTTGAATTTATTCACCATCTGTCAGTCTTCTCTTCCTACCAGGGAGCTGAATTTTCTGACGGGTTACTTGCAATGGTAAGGAACAGCTGTAGGTAGCAAGGATACCAAGATTGCTCTAATTATATAAAGACACAGAGCGGCTTTTGGCAATTTGAAAGAGTTCAGTTGCAGTGTCTGGGGAGAGGTTTAACATTTTCAGGATTCTCAAGAATGCACACACTTCCTACCATGTCTGATCCTCCAAGGGTTCATTCAAACAGAATAGAAATAGGCAGAGTGACCTTCCCTTACTTAATTGTCCTCTGCATCAGAATCTGTATGCGGGGCTGGAACAAGTACAGGTGAAGCAAGAGACAGTGTTAATCTTATTACAGTAAATCTTGGTGACCAGAAGAATGTTACCTTGCCATCATAACCTTTGGGGACCTACTGACTTTGATTCGTATTAGTGGTATTCTGTTCTCTTTGAGAAATAAAAGCAGAAGGTGATTCTTAGTCCATGAATGAAGTGATGATGACTGCTTGTAGTTGAGTGAGCTGTGTCACGTGTGTAGGAAGAGACTTAGATTTACCAGCAAGTTCTCTCTGACTCCCTTCAGGACACGTGTGTAACTAGATTAAGATCACCTCTCCTGCAGAGAGGGACGTAATCAGCCTGTTTGTATTCTAAGGTTTTTGTTTTCTATTACAATTATTCTAAAGATATGTCAGCACTCAATAAACATAAGGGTAACTGCATTTGAAATAGCCCAAATCTTATTTTGACTGACTGAGGTTCTTACTGATACAGAGAGATGGTTCAAAAGTGTTTTCTCCTCTCAAGAACAAAACCAGCTAAGAGAAAGCTGAAAGGCACAACAGAAGCATGTCTGTCTGAATCCCATAATGGATTTGACTTCAACATAATAACAAATTAATAGATGAAAGGACTTTCAGACCAAAACTGTATGACCTTGAACTGTAAAAATAGCAAGCTAGATCTTGTTGGAAACCATTAGAAGCATAAATGGAAAGCCTATTCCTGTATTGTAGACTCTAACAAACTGAAGAAAATTGCTTTACAGGATGAATGAAGTGCAAGAATAGTTAAGGAATTATTTGAAAAGTATTTCCAGCTTGAAAATAAATGATTTCTGTATATATCTTTCGTATTTGTTCTTTTATTTGAACAAAAGCAGCTTAAAATTACCATGATATATTCAGAAAACTGCTGACAGACTTCAGGTCTCTCTACACCAGAATGTGCAAAGAAAAAAAAAGGAGACATGAAGTATGAAGCTATGCAGTCTGTCAGACTTACAGAAAGACTGGGCCATGCACCAGATTTATGAAACAATGCAAATAACTTCCTTATAATAAAATTGGAAGTATATGTCATTTTTTTCCAAAACTTTGTACATATGCTCTGTTCCAAAGCCTTGCAGCACAAGGCTGTCAGTTCCACAGCTTCAGGTACTGTGCAGTTGAAAATACGTATGAAGAAAGGCTAGATGCCTGGCAAATAATATATTCTAGAGTTCATTTGTGCTAGTTACTCATGCTTCTGCTATGCCAGTTGTCCTGCTCACAGCAGAGGACTCCCGTGAGTATTGGGGCAGGAAGGCTGAAGAAAGGAATGCATGACATTTTATAAAAATCTAAGGAGACAAGTCATTATTAGTACATTAGAACTACATCTCTTTTCTTCAGTCCCCTTGGTATCGCTGCTTGGCATGGAAATTCTGACCCTATTAACACTGACTGAGTCTGAGGTTTATTTCTGGAAGCTTTTAAAAAACAGCTGGGGAGTACCTTTCACTTTTAGTAATATACTGTGGCTTCTTTTTCATGTCTTAAAGTTGAAAAGAATCCCAGGGCTCTCCCTGGCCTTATGTGACTTTCATATGAAAACGTCTATGTTCCTAACCTTATCAACTTTTTGTGGTAGGTAGAAATGGCCAAGTGGTACCTCTATCTGATAAATTTCAAAAAGCTTTGTTAATATCCCAATTCCTCTTAAACGTCCATTTTTCAATTCAGAACTTTGCAGGCTTTGCTGGAAAATTAAAATTGTATCCTTAGGCTTCATACTGTGTGCAGTATTTCATCCCAGCTATGATGCCATGACTAGCTTATTTCTGAGTCTTCAGGTGTTTTTATTGGGAAAGTCTTTGGGGCAAGATTACCTGAATTTACAAGCATTTGATTACAAAAGTCCACCTTAAAATATTCTGTGCTAATCCAAACGATCTTTGCTACTTCGATTTCGGATTTCCTTCGGGAAAGAAATAAATGGCTATGTGACAGCAGTACCTTTCTTCCTGGAGTCTTATAATTCAGGTTCATCCTTTCATCTGCTCTTAAACTTCATCCATATTTGTGTCACCTGTATAATATTTTTATTTTTAGTGTTCATAGAAAAAAACAAGTTAGATCTGTTCATGTCTTGTGGTTAGCATGGCTATCAGGTTTCTGAATCTTCACAGTTACCATTCTAGTTCCCTTCCTCTGCAGTGCTGCTTCTAAACTTATGCATGACCAGAATACTGGACATACAAGTCTTTCTTGAAGTATTAAAAAATAAGTTTTTCTCTTTTTGATAGAAGTCCAAAAATCTTGCTGCAGGAAAAAACTAGTCTCAAAATATTATCAGATGACTTGTCCTAATCCTAGCAGTTTGAGTAACCCTTAGCTTTATCATTTAATTGTATGAAGCTTAACTATTAATAATTCATAAGTTTTCTTGGATATACTTTTAGAAACATCACTAAATGGGAACTTTTCTTGCTGAAAAGAAGTAACTAGAACACTGTGATCTCAAAGGAGCAAAGAATTCCTGGAGCCAGCTTGCTGGGAAGCAGCTGAGCAGTAGCCAAGATTAATTTGTTCTTTAGATCTTGGTACTCTGAATTTCCCTACCACTCAAGATTGCTTTGGTGATATTTATTATCTTTTATCTTTTTCACACCTTTCACACTTCAGATGACATTTTCAGAGGTGGTAAAAGAAACAAACTTCTCTAATTTGTAATAGAAGTTATGGGAATCCAAGTGAAGTTTTTCAGGGAACAAATGTTACTAAAACTGTGCAGATTGACCCTTGAATTGTTAATTTTTTTGCTCAATAAAAGAATTAGGAAAACCTGTGGACTTCAGTTCAGTTTTGTCAAAATGAGACACATCTACTTTGGTTTCAGAGTTCAGCTTAATTTGAAATCGTAAAGATTTATTTTTTTATAGCACAATGGATAATATAATCCAGCATCTTCGTTTCATTTTTTGTAAATGTTTCAAAGTGGTTTGTTTTATTTTATGGAATCAACCAGAAAAATCCCCAAAATAATTATTCACATAGCTCAAGGAATGAGTGCCCAAGTTATTTAGACTCACTGCAAGTGTTCAGCAGTAGCTGCTTTTATTGAAAACAAAATTTCTGTGTAATGAAAACAAAGCTATTGTATAAGGAATGTTGTTAACTTACTTTGATTGGGCTTTTGTCCTCACTTTACAAAAGGAAATGGATGGAAAAGTCAGTTCATGTACAGAAATCTGTACAGAAACAAGATGAAAAGACCGGTGACTTGAAGCCCTTCCTTAGATAATGAATATGTGGATGACAGTGACAAGTGTATTAATGTTATCTGCATTGCATTGTACTATACAGCAGAGAAGTGGTAGAATTTATGGGACTGAATTAAGTGAATCAAGATCAGGCAGTGATTAACATTTGGACCAGTAGCTTAAGACTTGGTTTCCTAAAATTAGATATTAAATCCAGATTCTGGACTTTGGTCACTTTCAAATATACAATTTGATTTTCTGGAATGCAGAAGACTAGTAGCTGTCATTTAAACTATGCTTTGTAAACTTAGATTGGTACTGTAATTGCAATTTTATTACAAATTGCAATTGTAGTTTATTATTAGTAATGGTTTAGTTTGATATTTCATTTCTACATGCTCTATGTGCACTTGCTGGAAAGCAACTGTAATGCGCATAGTTACTGAAAAAGAGTAAAGGAGGAGAATTTTGGTGAAGCTGCTGAGATACTGACCATCTTAATATAAACCAGTAGCAGGATATCTGGAATGAAAATCCATAGAGACACTGAATTTGCAGTGGAAAAGTCCAGGCTGAAATGCTAAATCTGTGATATGGCAATCTAGAAACTATGAAATGAATAAGAGTGTCAAAAAAAAAATAGAAAAAGGAAGAGACTGAACAGTTTAAAAAAATTGTCTCGAGTACCTTTCATTTTTCTTTGTATGATTTTCATCTGATTAAAGGAGCTCAAATCATTGCTAGTTAGACTTAGTAACCAGGCAATTAAATAAGATGAGAAATAACAGACTGAAGAAAGATTTGAAAAAAGTTAACATCTCAAATTTCAAGAACACAAGATTGTACCATTCTACTGTTTGCATTTGGTATTCGCACATTTCATCATTTTAGATCTTTGTGAAAGGTAGCTATGCCACTGTTACGCAAACATTTTTAGAACTCAGATTAATGTTAAACTCATACAGTTTATTCATTATTTCAGAGTTTCATGCCACTTTTTAAACTAGTGCTCTAATAATGGTTAGTAGCAGTAGATGTAGAAGAGGTGTTCCAGTGACCATTTCTAGCTTCTTCTACTTTGTTCTTCAGAATTTGAAACGTTCTAGAGTAATAATTTTTGCCTGTCCTCTGGAGAGCCTAGAGGAGTTGAAGCAGTGGCTACCTCTTGGTTAATTGTAAGTACCAAGCAGTGAATTAGTGAATAGGTTGGTATTGAACTATTATTCATATTTGATCAAAGGTTGGACTCAATGATCTTGGAGGTCTTTTCCAACCTTAATGATTCTGTATGTTCTGTATATACTCGGGCCAGTACAGAACCTAGCTTTTCAGAGTGTTTCGAAAGAAAACTTGGCTGACAAAGAAACAGGAAGAAATAGACGCACCGGTGGCAGTGGTATCCACATGAACATATTGAGTATTTTAATCCTCACACTAAACTCATGGAATGAGGATAAAGTTCCCAAATGCAAGCAGGAGATACATTAATTCTTCTAAAGGACCAATCCTGGGGACAACTGACACACATATGGTGTAAACTGTAGAGTGTTCCTTCTCTTTTTCAGTTCAGATACCAAGCTCCTAGCCAATTGGCAATGGAGAATTGTTGGATAAGGCTTGTCCATAAAACTGGTCCTCAGTCAGATGAAAGTAATGCAGATTTCCTTAATGTTCTCAACAGATAACTTGTTAGATCAAGTTAGCCAGCCCTAATTTATGACAACTTTTGATCTGACAGAGTTTATTGCAGATTCTCTTTCCTATCAGCTCCTTTAAAAAAAAAAAGAAATTAGAGATCTTTCTTCCTCTTTGCTTACACAGGCCTCCAGCCAACCTCCAGGTGAAATACAATTGAGTGATGTTATAATCTACAGTTGAATCTCACCCCAGCAACCTTTCTGATTTGCCACTGATACTCCTAAATCTCAGAGGTAATAATTTTGATCGAAAATACCATAAAATGGAAGATGGGAAAAAAGGCTAGAGTTTAATCTACCTTAGTCCCAGATTTATTCTGACCTGAGCCAGATACGGTATGATGACTAGTTTGTACTAAGTATAGTTTTATATACCTTGTCAAAAAGTGCTTCCATCAGCAGCTAGTGTAGTAGTAAACTCCATGTAATGAGACATTTTGGAAGATTCAGCTTCATGGCTAGCCTATAGTAATATTTATTTGTTTTGTGGAGAAGTCTGATTTAATGTTTCACTCTGAACTGTGGGTAAAATTCTTTCTGTAGAGTCCTTTATTACTCACTCAATGCCCAGGTCTTTGATGAGTGTGTTGAGAAGCCGAGCCAGGATAGGAGAGCACACAAAAGAGTATAATGCTCCTGCAAGCAACAAAGTGGTTGAGACAGGAAAGATTGGGCAGCTAAGTCTTTAAAATGACTGGAATCCCATAACTTCCTGGGAGAGGTCTGCCATTACTTCATGGTTTAAAGTGTTGTAGGACAGTGGTCTAAATCAAGGGTATCATAAAGTTTTTACTAAGCTTGTTTTAACAAGACATTAGAAGTGAAGTACTTGATTTATTGCTCCAGTTACATGCTATTGGATCCTGGCCGACTAAAAGTAACAAATTGACAGTTGCTTTTTTTCAGAGGAAGAAATAGTTAATTTTCTTGCTTGCTTTTTCTCACCATTGTTTTTTTCCTTGGCATCCCTGCTCAGACATCTGGCCCAAGATCAAGAAATTTATGTGGAAGACATTGTTCAAATCAGGCCTTTCATAAGAATGGCTTAAGGAGGAAGTGTGGTCTTGGCTTGCAACTTGCTCTGAATATAAGAATTAGAAGGTGTAGGAGTGTTTCACTGATGCCACTAGTTGATTTTGCAATCTCCATATAACTTCTTTCTGCTCAGAGACAGTTGAAAATTTTTCAAAATCAGTATCCCTTATTTGTCTTTCTCTTGACATTCACTGCTTAAACTTCCATAAGGAGCTGATACTGGCATGTGAAGATGTTACTTTTCCTGTCTTTCTTTCCTTTTAAATATATTTAATATTGCTGAGGCGGAGAAGGAAGACTTCCATGTGTTGGAAGTTATGATTCAGGTGTGCAATTTGAAAAAAGAAATCAACAACCTGATTTGGACAGGAAGACAATGAGCAATTATTGAGACACTGCAGGAAATTTAATTAAAAATAGGATTTTTATGAGCAGTGTTAATGCTTGCTGCCTCAGCTAACCTGACAATAAAGGCTTTCCAAGTGACAGTGACATCTGGCACAGGATCACATGTAGGAATTATGCAGAGGTAATAAAAAGCACTTAATTAGCATTGCAAATAGTATTCCAGCATTTAGGAGATGTCTGCAAATTTGCATACAGATATGTAATTACGTAATTTGCAGCTGTTGTGTTTGTTCCATAAGACCTTGCCGCTTTACTAGTAGAATATGTAAATCAGGAATTAATCCTTTTTAGCACCTACTTTCTCAGTAGTCCATAAATCTGTGGCAAATTATAGGAACTTGTGGACTTTCTCATCTTGGCTCAAAATTCTATGGAAAATAGAACTATATCCCTGGGCTTACTTAACTCTAAAGGTCTTTAAAGAGTTTTGTAAAATGCAGCTTCTTCATTGTCAGTTTTTTGATCTCCATTGATGTCTGATACCTTAGTTTGCAAGATCATGCTGCAAATCTCTTTTGATATATTCCCTTCCAGTTTTAAAGAGAATCAAGTTAATGTTTATTCTCATTAGTACCTTCCTGATACAGGTAATTACCTTATGTTACATATAAACAGGGAAGGCTGGGAGGGGAAGATATCTACCAAACAATAGTGCTATATAGGTAGCTCATTAAATTCGAGGTAAAGCTGGGCAACTCAGATGCCTAAAAAGCAAGCCTGGACCAAATTATTAGCTAATAATTTCTTAATACGTGATTTCTCAGTGTAACTTCTTGTAAGTCCCTAGTATATAAGATTTCTTTGCCTGGATAAGCTTGAACAATTTTCACTTAGGTACCAACAGAAAAAGACATGAAAAAGTGTTTATCACCAGCTTTCTTGAGATATATTTAATATTAACTTCTATTGTGTTGCTACATTGATATTTTTATAGCACATTTCTTGTATTTAGCTGTGGGGAGGTTTGCATAGATAGAGTTCATTAACAAAGGTAATTCTGGCTACAGAGTTTGAACATACTGAAGTAATGCATAGAGAAGTTGTTCTTTGTTTTTATTTTTAACATGTTTTCCGTTGCGTTTTTAAAAGTGCTTTTAGTATAATCATACCATTGCCCCTTCCATGTAATGGAAGATTCCCCTTATGCCTGAGTCCTGTAAGGAAGAAAGTTCAAAGCAACAAGGGAGTTCAGAGCAGGTTAGGTGATAAAGCATCTTAGAAGACAGTGGTAGTGCTCTCCCCCAGGAGAACTTCATTGTATTCAAGTTGAATTTGTGCTAGGAAATTGACTGGATTGTGGGCTGCTAGTTCCTTTAACACTCTTCCATTAGATGAAAGCAGTTTGCAGTAATGTAGCCTAAAGTATATTTTTCTTTACTGACTATATAATACATTTTCGTTATTTTTTCTTGTAATCTAAGTGACATGTGCAAAATGAGTCTGTTTATAGAATAATTATAATTAACAATGAATATATCTTTAAAGGTTTTGTTGCTGTTTTTAATGAGTATGAAAATGGGAATTGAAAATGAAATCTTTCTGCTCAGAGTGACTGATCTATCTTATAGGCATTGCCAGCTATAGTGTTTATGGAGAGAGGGAAGTTGTAGGAACAGAAAGAATAAAATAATGAGCCTTCATAAATGCACGAGATAAAGATGAGAGCAACAGATGTTTCTTTTTCTTTAAACTGAGTGAGTGAGCACAAGGAGAAATGTTGTTCTCTGCTGACTGCTCCAGCAGAATGTTGCTGCTGGTAGCAGCTCTATTGAAAACAGAAATAATGGAAACAAGGTCTTCACATTGCTGTAGCTACACCTGGTTTTCTACAGCTGATCTTTACGTTCTAGAGGAGAGTTCATTAACAGAGGATGAGCCGGGGCCAGCAGTGCAGATGGTTCTGAGCTCTTTCTGCACCTCTGCCTGCAGAATGGGAAGTTTTGGGGACTCAAATTCAGAGACAAAAATCCCCATGACTCCAGCCTGGTGCAGCTTAGATACTGTAGGCTGGCATCTAGCCAGATCCATATGCAGAAGACATCTAAGCTCTGTGTCTATTTTGCTTCTGAACACAGGCTTCCAAGGTAGCACGCTGTCTCACTGAGCCCCAGAGCTACTTTGAAGGTCTTCAATGATTTACACATCTCCAGATGAAGCTGAAACTCAGGCACTGTCACCTCTTCTTTCCTGCTCCACCCACTGTCCCTCCTTGCCTGGCTGGAGGTTTACTGCCCTGTGTGTGGGTTCCATGTGCTGGGTCTCGAATCATTTGTTAAAGAGCTTTTTCCAGAAAAAACAGTGTGGAACAATGCTCTTTCATGGACAGTGAGTGGTTGTACAGAAGTGCCAGAGTTTGGGAATGCTTCAGACTGACCCAGGCAGCGGCTGAGTTCGCGTTTGCCTGCTGTGCAGGGCTGGGGACACAGGCCTCAGTCATGGACCAGGGCTCCCTGGTGCTGCCAGACACAAAGAAAAGGCCAAACCATTCCTGGATGAATTCGTGTGGCTGAGAGTCTTTCCCTCTTCTCATGTGAGGTACAAATCTTCCAGCAGCAGATAGAAGATGATTAAGGTTAATGGTGCTTCTGCTTTTGTTTTCTGGTTCTTTTAGCTACGGTTACTAATAAATACACTCACAGAGGACATTCTCTTGAATTAAAGGTCCGTGGCATTTTTTCTCCTAATTAAGCTGTGCATTTTTGAGATGCACAGCACAGTTCTTTCTTTTTAAAAGGTAGAGGAGTTCCCAGCGGTTTGATCTGTTTTCTGAACTTTTTTAGAGCTTGAAAAAGATTTTTCTGCAGATTATAACTGATTTATTTTTGTCAGTGCCATGACACATACCAGTTCTAGGCCAAACCAATTAGAAACACATATCTTTTGTTAGCTGAACAAATCTGATGTAACAAAATGTAAGCCTGGAAACCCAGACTTTTGCAGGAAGCAGACTGTCTGGAGTACTGTGATAGAATGTCCTCTGCAATGCTGAAGCCAGGCAGGAGCTTACTCACAACCTGCAACTTTGTGCCTACAATTCTTAGGGCCTATTTGGAAATTTCAGCTTGTCAGAGGCCTATACTGATGTAGGACCAAGGCTTTTTATCCCCCTGGATGTTACTTTGCTATTATTAGTGAAGAAAAGAGTATATACAAAGTCACTTTTTATTGAGCTGTTGAAAAGGAACTGTAGTTATATATGTTTCTGCAACATCTGGCACAGTCCTGGTCTTGTCTGTCATCTCTAGATACTCTTGTTTTATGAAACACTGAAATCACATTGTGCGAGCCAAAGAAATAATTTCCTTCCTTTCAGTCAGGAATAGATGGTGGAGAAACTCCACTATCAATTTAATTCATCAGCTTTGCTGGCTGTATTTCAAATTTAATGGTTTTCAAATATATTTCTAATTTGCTGTTAAGAAAATTAAAATAAAATTCACAAATGCCTTGCCAAAGGCAGCATTCAATACAGGCTAATCTACACCTCAGGAAGGCATTCAATTTTTCTTTGTCCATAACTGCACATAATTAGTGTGTCTGCAATAAGCATGTAATTTTTATTATCTGTGAAGAGTTTGGCAGGGGGAATACATCATTACCTGCACATCTAATAATGTACAGTGCTACAATTCATTTTCTGAGATGCCGTGTGTATTGACAAAAAACATTGACTTTATCTCTCTCTTTGTTTTTTTTTTATAGACATAGCAGAAGCCTGGCAGTCTGAAGCAGATAAATAAGGCTGGACAATATGTTGGACAGACATTTACATAAACAGTGAGTAGTAGTGAACAGCAAAAACCAGTACAAAGATCCAGTGAATAACTGCTTATTTCAAAGACTCTGGGAATGGCAAGCAACCAAAAAAAAGTACATTCTAGTCACTATCCAGCAACCTTGAATATGGATCTGTAAGTGGTTTTATGTACATGTAAAATAGCATAAAAAATGGCAGACTGCTGAGACATAAATAAACACACCATTGCTTTTCCTACTTGGCCTTTGGGCCATACAATCTCTTAAATATACAACTTTACTATGAAATCGGTTTAATTATCTCACTAAATTATGAACATAACTGAATGGGATAATTTAGAAGAAGTAGGTACAGACATGAAGCAGCACTGAGAGCTGCTCAGATTTGTGTAGTTACTTGAAAAAGGAATCTTTGTGTAAGGAGTAGTAGTATGCTGGAAAAGGTTGTATGAAGAGGACAGTGATGAAGAGGACGAAAGCTCCTTGAGGGGTTGTTTTCTGAGAGTAACTATGAGAAGATCTAGTCTAATAATTAGAGTCCCTGTCTGTGGGGGCATGATTCTTCAAAACACTTAGTTTTGAGCGACCAGCAAGCAAGTCCTGCCTTTCCGAGACACTTCTTGGGATCAGATTTATTTTTCCTGCAGTCAGTGAAGCCTCAAGTGTGATCCTGAAAGCCCATGTAGACCGTGAAGAGCCCCCACATGAAGACTGCTTGTCACCTGTGAGATGGCATCTGGAAGAGCTGGAGGGTGGATGTGCCAGGAAGCACACTGTGAATATGGCTATTCATGCATTCCTTTCAATATAGCGTAGATCCACACTTTGAATTTGAGCCACAGACATAATTTAAGCAGAAAAATGCAATTTAAATTGTTACATTCCTTCTGTCCGAATGGAAACCTGGCATTTTTGGTGCTGTTCTTAGTTGGTTTTAATAATTTCTTCACATTTGCACTGAATATGAAAAAGCGGAAGGAAAATGCTCTTAAAATAAGATGTACCAATAGTACACTTCCATGAAAAGGAAGTTCGGTAATTAAATATTTGAGATGGAAACAAAAAACTCTTCAGCTGCTAAATATCCTGTATTAAACTTCAGAGCTGTAAATCTGTTCTTCAGGTGTGGAAGTTCTGTGGGTCTAAGTGGAGTCTTGTGAGACCAGTGGTGGAAGCTGATCTTCCCTGCTAAAGGAAATATGGATTTCTGCTGCACACCATTTCTGTTCTGCAGAATCTAAGGAAATGTTTTTGAGAAAAGTCTATTTTATTAATTGGGGTTGCTAAGACTGTTTTTAGACTATAAATCAAATTCTGGAGTTATCTTACTATGAATGCAGTCAAAAAGTGGAACTTTTCTGTCTTAATGGATGCTAAAATAATATTTCAGTGTTTATAGGTGTGCCAGAAAAAGAAATCAACAAGTAAGTTTATCTAATCCAGTTATATGAATTGGCCCTTTCCTTCCATGATCTACAACAGGAATACCTTGTGGATTTTCAGATGTGTAAATGGTCTCATCTTCTCTCAGCACTTGTGACAGGGAATACACCTATTCCTCTGTATGTGATAATGACTGTTAATATATGTTGAATGTGTATAGTGTAACTTTTTTTTTGTAGTGGATTGTTTTTGAAAAATCTGATCGCATAGCAAAAAAGAGCATACACAATAATATTTTAAGATAAATGTCCTCTTTAGCAGCTTTAAAATAAAACCTTGATGAAAAATTTGAAATAGAAGAACGATTTTGTAGGAAAATATTTTATGCTCAGAAGGAAGTATTACCTGATGGTCAGAAATCCTCTGTTGATGTCTGCTGCATGTGTACATTTCTCTTTCACTATTAGAGCTTTCATTCTTTGCTTATGTTCAATTTTTATTATGACTATCATTTGAGACTAATAATACAAAGTAACTTTTTTCTGCAGTTTTTGTAAATATCACTTTTGATGCCTGAGCCACCTGATTTTTACAGACTGAATGTTTTACACTGGAATGAAAAAAAATGCAGTACTGCAAATAATGAGTTGCTATGTAAAATCATTGCCTTAATTCCAATTTCTCTTTTCTCTTTTAAATGTTGCTTTTCCTTGTCTTTAACTACAAATGTTTCTCAAGGTTTTTCAGGGGCTGAAATTATGCTTCAGAAGTAAAGATATAAATAGTGCTATAGCTGTATTTGTTAAACAAACAAAAATCCCGGAGAGTTCTGCCTTTTCTCTTTTTTTTTTTTTCATTTTTAACTTGCTTGGCTAATGCAGTAACACAGAAGACTAGAACAACCTTAACTAAAGAAAATGAGTACATATTGCTGTTTTACTAAGGGAAGTTCCATAACATTACAAATGCTAAAAGCTTACCTAGAACTGTTCTTTTCTCACATAAATAGCAGTTATTAGTGTTTATAAATGGTTATTTATGCATAATTAGGTACTAGATACATTTTGAGGACCCCAGAAGATAAATTTTAAATTGAGCCCTTGGTTTCATTACCTGAAAGGGGGCCACTACTTTGTGGGTTTGGGACAAACACAATGCTTGAGATGAATTGTGTTTTTTCAGAAACAGTAACTACTATAAAAAAAAAGTGAAAATTGAAATTCAAGGAACTGTTTAGTGACATAAATACCAATAAGCTACAAAATTACAGCCCATTCCTCTGAGACTCTATGCACCAACAGTTAGTCTTAAGTGATTCAATCGTGACTAATTACATATTACTAGTCCTGATCTTTAACACTTCAATCAACCTTTAGTTGTGCTGTTTATACATAATTTGTCTCTGTTTATGGTTTTATGTGATAACTGTGCCAATCTGCATTTCATTGAAATTGACGTGGGGATGGTGGACCCTTTCTCACATAATATTTTTTTTTAGATACATCTCTTTCTTTGCTCTACCTCTTTGTTAGTGTTCTGCAGCTTCTTTTACTGACTGCCTCATAGTTCGGTGGCTTTTGTTGAGATGCTGTGAGGGAAAAAGGGGAAACCAAACATCTCTGCAATCCAAACACGACCAGTTGTGTTGGACAGCTTGGAGTAGTGTGAAGTGCTGAAGTGCATGACGTAGATGTCACCAGCAGCAGGGCAACTGGACACCACAGCTGTATCAGCCTTATGCTGAATTTTGAGCTTACGCTACATGCCGAGAGGCAGGGTTTGCAGTGTGGATGATATTAGCTCAGTGTTATTGTGACTGCTTTTTCTGGGATCTGGGAAAAGATTACATTGTGCTTCCCTGGCCCTCTGAGACATCTGGCTTTTGGAGACTGCTCTGAGATCAGTGGATCATCTTCATTATGTGGAGCAGCCACCAAATCCATGGCTGTGAATTCTACCTATGGAGTTCTCATACATGTAGATGGGAAGAGCCAGATACCACATAGGGACACCAATAGAAGGCACCAGTGGAAGAGGGGATTTTCAAAAACTGATAACCCCAAATGCATTATTAATTGGATTATCTGACTACTTAATCAGAATTGGATACTTTCTTGCAGGTGGGAGTCCTCAGACAAGATTGTCCCTGTTGGAATTAACCTTCTAAAGCATATCTGGTTTTTTTCAGTAGTCTGTGACCTAAAGACCGAAACTTTCTGTTTCTTCCTTGTGGGCAGTATCTCTTTTAGTTCATCATTCATTTCTCTAGCTTCTGGCTGTGGTTTGTATGGGTGGTATCCTTTGCTTCCTTAATAATGTCATAATTCCACACTTGTTTCAGTGAGGCTGATAGATACCATGTCCTAAATGTGTTTGGAGTATACTGACAAGTTCAGACGTTTTTTTAATGAGGTTACTGTTTCTAGTTCAGTTAAACATTTAGAGAGGCCTCTAGACTGTTGGTTTCACACAGAATCACACACGGAGAATATTCTGAGTTGGACTTACAAGCATCATTGAGTCCAACTCTTAAGAGAATGGGTTTATTCTATGGGACTGCACAGCTTATTTTTTGTGAGAAGGGATGCTTTAAAAACACCAAACAGCAGCAACAGAGTGGTTAAGATATGTGGACGTGTAACACTGGCAGGAGACCCCTGAGCTGCAATTTTTTGTTTGACTTCAATCACATTTTCTTTCATTTGTGGGTACAAAACTGGTTCTTGTTAATTCTGGACAGAAAAGTGCTGAGTGGCCTGGTGTGGTGACTGCTTTTGGCAGCATGCAAAGCTCGTAATGCAAGTAACTCTGGTGTTTGAGCTACTTGTGCGCTGTGCTCTCCCTGTCTTCATGAGCTGGTGTCTTGGATCTCTGCTTGTTTAGGGATCACCGTGCTGCACTCCATTTCATAACATAGATGTACTGTCAGGATCGTCTGTCTATGCAAATCCAGTTCAGCATGTCTCTTTAGAACATTAAGTCCTCATGGAGAGCCAAACCTTTTGGGTTAGACCCCTTTAGAATCAACAGTATCAGCTGTGGGAATATCAGCTGCAAGATGAAACCCAAAGTCATGTGCTGCATGTTTCAGGCAGAATTCAAGTTTAATTGTGTGTGGGAAAAAAAAAGAAACAAGAAACATTTTCAGTTTTCTGACCGCAAAGATAACCTCCCGCTAGGGGTCAAAACCATGCTCATTAATCTGTGTTTATGTACTTGAGTCGTTCTTGATTCTAAAATATCTTCTAAAACATCATCTCTAATGGAAATGGTTGGGTTTTGAGAATTTCCAGGTGTACTCTGCAATGCAGTTTTCTGATGATAGGTCAGATATCCCTTAAGAAAAAAAATAGTGTATGTTTTTGCTGTTTTTGACTGTGAAATTACAAATTTCTTTTTGAACAAGGTAAGTGCAGGTGTAAAATGTTATCATATTATTATTGATAAAAACATTTCTGTTTACATTGGGGGCAAGATCACAAAATGCTTTCTACTTGGGAGTAACTCACAGTTTCTGAGGTTACTCTAAAACCAGTGTATTTTGACCTCATGAGCTCTTTAAGCCCAATGACTCTCAGTTTTGAGTTAGCAAGGGATAGGAAATTATTTCCTTGTGTAAAAAAGGATATTGGATCCTGCAAGCAATGCATTTTGAGGTGTTAAAAGAATTTCTTAAAAGCAGTATTTTGTGACTGAGCAGGTCTCTATCTCTCAACTGCTACTTTTGTGTGAATAGAGCTTATATTAGGTTGCTTTCACTCTTGTATCCCTGGCCAAATTGCTATGCTGAAGAAATGCAGGAAGCATATTGTGGTGCTCAATTTCCCAAGAAACTTTTAGACCTTTCTACTGGCCTTTCAAATCATAGAAAAACTGCAGTAGGGCAGCCCTAATTTGTTCTTCAGCATTTTACATTTATTAATTCTAGATTATATGCACATATTTTTAGAAGTAATATGCACTTGGTTGCCAAAGTAGCCTTTTATACTAAATGCCACAGTATACCAGTTCTTAATATCTTTTTTCTTATGCTTAACTTACTGAAAGAAATAGTTCATCTATTCAATAGTTCAATCTTTGGCTCTTAAACTGCATTTTTTTCCTTTAAAAAAGAGATAGTGATGCATTGCACTATGCACATGTGAAAAGAGATACAACGCATTGTATACAGTCTTCATTAAACTTCATCACAGTCTGTATCAGTTGGCTGGGGTGTCAAGTGATAGAAAAATGAATTTTATTTAAACCGATTTTGGTCACTGATGAAATTCCTCCTGTGGTAAGCAAGTGAGTTCCTAGGAACTTATTTTTGCAGAGCAAGTGGGAATCTGTTAGAAATTATCTCTGGATAAGGTGCATGAGCTGTGTAATGAAATGCTTTGAATACCAGACAACATTTGTTTTTAATGTAAAAGTAGTTGGACATGAGAATTGTCTCCCTAAAGTAGTTCTTGGACAGGTGATTTCTTGCCAGTAAAAATGTTTTCTAAATTTTTTATTGAATTAGTTTCCAATTCCTGCAAACTAGTTCTTCCAAGGTATGAAAATCAATTCTGGCATTTCCATTTTTAACATTTACCTTAGTGTCTATTTTGTAAAGATAAAAGTAGCAAATTGGGCATGCACATCTCTAAAAACTCTAAAAGCCTAGTATCTTGTACCTGGATGTGGTGAGTAGTGGATGCTTAGGAAAATAAATGAGGAGCAAGACAGGTGTGGCTTTGCTTTGGCCTAACAACTTCTGGCAAGTGGGAGAGATGGCAGGCACACCATTCTTTTGGATAACCACCAGTAGACATGCTATCAATAAAGTTGTCTTGCCTTTTTTATAATGCATGTCAATATTCATTTTCCACAAAGTTCTTTGGCAATCAGTTTCACTATGGAGTATAGGTGATGTGTGATGAAATAGTATTTCCATTTATTTGCTGTCCTTGAGGGCTCTGTATCTTACGCTGAAGAATGAAAGGTTGTTCTCTATTCACTTTCTCTGCACTATTCATGGATTTGTAGTCTTCCTATTCACTCTTCATTAGTTTTCTGTCTAATAAATAGAAGAACATTAATCAGAATGGGAAAAGGAAATGAGAAGACTCAGAGCATGCATTGTAGTGTTTTGAGTTTGGAAAAAAAATGGAATTTTCTGGTGAGCAGTATAATAAAAAACCCCACAACTGAAAATCTATTTGTGTTGTGTCTACTGAAGTAAGTTTCTTCTAATATTAAGTTTGACTGATTAGTCTGTCATTGTAGAATCATTGTTTTCTTAGTAATTTTAATCACATAGAAATGGTTTGAGAGACTGGTAAATTTGGAAAATTGTCTTCTTTCATATGAGACAGAGAGTTTACAGTGCTGAGGTTGCCTGTTTAGAGAGAAGGCATTTAAAAATCTCCAGTAGTTATGTAGCCTACCAGATTTCACTAGAGAAGAATCATAGGCCAGATCCAAAAATTCCCTAACTGCCCCCAGAAGGACACTGAGTTAAAAAAAGACCAGACTCAAACATATTCACTTCTTAGTCCTTCAGGGACCTACCATGAAAAACTTCCAAAAAATCTTGCTCAGAACTGAACTAACAAACCTTGAAGTGTTGCAAAATCAGGCACAGTAAAAAGGGCTATTCAGATAAGGACAATATTTTTAATAAATTAGTTTGTTACCTAAATTAAACTCCCGGTAGTTTTACAAGACTAAAATAAAAGAGAAAAAATCCTCACTCATAAAACTTTGAGATTTTGTATTTAAACTTAAGTTACAAATTTTTTTCCACATTTCATTTATGGCCTTTCTTCTTAAACCGGGAGACCTACATGACAGAAAGGAGTGTCTTTTCTCTTACTAAACTTTAGTACCTTATGCTGGTGACCTAAGTTGAGTTTGTGCTAGCATCCTGCTATATCTTACAAATCCACTAAGATTTCTTGACCACCAGTCGCTTCCTGCTGGTCTACAAATAACTCTCTACACAGATACTCAGCCTTTTAGACTTACTTTTTGTATTACAACATTCTCTATTCGGATGGTATGTCTCAGAATATGAATCTTAAGTCTTCCTCAACCTGGAGAGCTAAAACGGTGGTCTAGGTCACTGGCCTAATATTTAATGAGTGACAAAGTTTATATTCTGAAGTTAAAGCTTCAGGTAAGGTAGAGACCAACCTTTTTATGTGAATTCAAATAAATTAAGTTGGGTTCATTTGTTCACTTAGACATAGCATGCCCTGTGTTGGTCTGGCATTAGTTCTCCCTCTAGACTTATCTGGAGATTCAAACTGGAGTTCCAGGTGCTGGGAAAATTTAAGGGCTTTACAGGCATATTCACATTTGTAATCAAACAGCAATTTTTTTTTAAAAAAAATCTGATATACAATATTTTCCCTAAAATAATTTGAAAACACAATATTTTTCGATTAATAGCTAGCTCTTGAAAAGGATCCACTGTCACTATAGACCTGATATACTTAATATCAAGCCCAGAGAAGAGAGAAATGTTGTTTTCAAGTGAATTTGCCTCCAGATTTCTTGCCAGGAAGATTGAAAGAAGATCCCCAGCTTCCTGATTGTATCAGACATTGTTTTTCTACCAGCTAACCTCGAGGGTTCAATGCTGAGTGTGTGTTGAAATCAACAGAATATTCAATGCTTATTAGAGAGCTGCTGTTTTATTTTGTTGTATGAATTAATGTCTGTGCAAATAGTGACTTTGTGTTTTGAATCCTCATGCAGAAGAACAAAAGAATAGCATAGCAGATGGGCTTCTCAGGAGGTATATTTGACAGATAATCAGTAAAATGCAATTCCTTTTATCTCTGCACATATGCAGAAATATAAAGCACTGTTCTGATAATGTCTCCTCCCTTTCCTCAGCTTAGCAGCTCCATGTTTCAATCCAGTGTCCAACCACACAAGCCCCTATGATGACAAGTGTTGGAATATTTTCCTACAGGTTGACACAGCTATTTTAGTAGATTTTTGTACATGAACTTTAATAATATATAATGATGTTGCCAGAGTGAGTAGAAACACAGGAATGGTTTGCATCTCCAAGTCGCTGAATCCAGTTTTCTGCTGCTCCAACAATAATATAATCTAATTGTATCTGATTTGTAGACATTTTGTTTAGTCCTACTTTCTGCTTTAGGAAGTTGTCCTGTCAGCTCAGTGCTTAAAGGTAGAAAGATTGTGTCTTCCCCGAGTCTGACTAGTGGTTTGACCTTGGATGGTAGAGTGTCATTGATCCTGACACAGTAGTGCAACTCTTAATTTTTTCCCCAGTTCTCTCCTGGAAATACCTCTCTTACACATTCCACATTTGTCTGTTGTCATATCCAAATAATGCCGCCGTTTCCAGTCCTCCAATGACTATATATTATTCTCAGTTCTTTTTCCTTCTTGTGTAGTTTCAAATATAAGATTTACCGGCTTTGAATGAATAATGATTTCTTATTTGTCCTGAACTGTATAACCTTGCATGTTTTCTGTTGTATTTAACTCCATATTTCCTTCTCTAGTGTTCAGTGTAATTAAATTCTTCCTTTATGCCTTTTTGGTATCTTTTTGCATAGGCAAAGTTTCCCTAACACATCACCACATCTCCTTGGCACATTTCTCTCTTATTCCTTTTTGTACCAAATACATTAGTGAAAATCTTGAAATTAGGAGTGATACTCGGAGGATTCTGCTGTATTCTTCTGGCCCTATACATCTTATTTTACCACTATTTCTCACCTCAATTTTAATAATTTCAGTTCCTCTGTCTTCCCTAATTATTCTATTAATCACTCGGTTTTCCTGCTAAGTTAATTATTATGTAATCTAATTAATAATCTCCTCTCTCTGGACTTGGCAGCTGTTTGACTTCCTGCTTAATTATTAACTATTAATTAATTGATAGTGATGCCTTAGGATTTCAGCTTTTATATTTTCATATATTTTTGATCCTGCAATGCTTTCTTGTATAATTCTGAACTCCATATATAGAGTGTTAGCTACTGCTTTTCCCATTTTGGTCAGAGATAACAATTCCTCTCTAGGCCTGAGAACCAAGGACACCTCACTGTTTCAGGCCATGAGAAATGTAAACAAAAGTGAGTTGGAGGGGAGCAAACGAAGAGAATGGGACTCCACTGCCTGAAGCTGTAATTGGACAATTAACCTCTGATCTGCAAATGGACAAAACTTATATCTGTCTGAAAAACGTGTGACTGTGTCCATCTTGGGTGTAGTCTCTGTGAGACTCCTGCACTGCCCAAGGTGTACCCTGTGAAGGCCTTTCCATAAATCCCTACCCTTTATCCTTTCACTCTGTCTAGCCTCTGTTCCAGGTCAGCCTCTACAAGGCATCAATAGCTCTACACCATCTCTGATGGGATATGAGTTGACTTTTTAAAAAAAGTAAATTTTCCACTTTCAGGTGAGGATTATGTGATTCATTTCCAATAGATACTTGCTACCTTCTGTTCATCTAGTGAAGCTGAAGACAGCTCCTTCAGATCATCACTTCAATACAAGTTTTCCAGATTATGGACAAGCAAGGGGAAATGGAGAGCTGAAAAGACTTGTGAAAACTGAAGAGACCTAAAACTGAATTTACCTGTTTTGTGTGTTGTTTAGGAATTGCAAACATGACTTTTCCCTCTTTTTTTTTTTCCTTTTTTTAGAATAGATATTTCATGGACATTTATAGAATGATTGTTGTGTGTGTTCTTACAGAGTAGATTCCAGTCAAATAGAAATCTACATATATTTTGCTCATCGAGGTGATACAGTCAGCGTGTTTCTCTCCTCTACTCTTTCTTTGATTTTAAGACATACCAGCCCAAGTAGCTGTGAAGCGTGCCAGTCCTGAAGGCATCACAAGCATAGGATGTTTTCTCAGTAACCTTTAAATATAGATGGCATTTCTTAATTTTGGCTTTTCCTTTTTGATCTGCCCTACTTTTGACTTCTGCATAATTATCCTCACATAAAATAATTAGTTTCAGCTGTACTGATCCCTCCTCATATATGAAAAAACTTCCTGGCTACTGTAAATCTTCATCACCAAGGCTAATTCCCTTATAAGTATGTAGCCTCTGTTTGTATTAAAGCACCGAGCAAAGATTAAACCCATTTATATTTATTCATTCTTTTGACTTCTATATTCCGATCCAGGAGGAAGCTTTGGAAGACTGTGGTGATTTTGATAGCCTGCCATTATGTTGTTTTTATCCCCATTTACTTCAATGCTTAATCTGATTATTATTTATATTAAAACCAGTAAATGATCAGCTTTGTGTTCATGCTTTTAGGACAGCTTTTACAGCCTGATAACTCAGTCAGCATTCATGATTTCCCTCTCGGGAACACCTTCTCAACTGCTTATTGAAGGAAAATAAATGTAATGATAATGGTATAATTTTTTCTGAGATAAGAATTCTGAATATGTGTGTTTAATACTTTAAGGTGCTGGACCATGTGACTCTCATAACTCAAGGAGATTTAAGACAGCTCTCCAAAGAGTCCAACACCTTGCAGAACTGGAACCTCAGTGAGCATTTTTTGGCTGGCTGTGTTAGGCAAATTATTCTCTAACTTTTTGTGTTCTTCATGGTCCTCTTGTGTGTATTACCCCACACTGCAGTCTCATTTCTCTTTTTTTTTCCTGTATAAGAGTTTGTGCATCTCAGTAAATACATCTATTGACATAATCATGTCAGCTAAGACTCTGAAATTGTGTAATTTCTGAGGCCAACTGGAACTGTTAGTATAAATGTTGTTACAACAACAAAAGAGAGTTAATTTCATAGATGTGTGGGGCTTGTGCT
Organism: Callaeas wilsoni; assembly: GCA_013398955.1. Classification (NCBI taxonomy): domain Eukaryota; kingdom Metazoa; phylum Chordata; class Aves; order Passeriformes; family Callaeidae; genus Callaeas; species Callaeas wilsoni. The sequence continues at coordinate 187,355 of VWPU01003749.1, forward strand.
GTAATTCAAAGCAGAGCTTTCTTGGCATAGTTACAGCTATGCTGGATGTGCTGTCTTGGTATAGGGTATTGTTATAATTCCTCACCTGTAAATTGCAGTGCAGTCATTGCTCTGATGGTTCTGCCCAAACCAAACAGTTTGTCTCCGTAATCTGTCAGAAATTACTCTTTCAGTCAAAATTACAGGCCCAGAGAGTTGTACAAGCCTGGCCCTCTGAAAAACACCATTCTTTTAAAGACTCATTGATAAAGACACTAAATGTGACACATCCCAGAATAGATCCCTGTGGTCCTCTGCTTGTCACTGTCCTCCAGTATGACCCATTAGTCACTGCCTCATGAATTCTACCTTTCCAAATGTATTCCAAAGTCCATGTGCAGAAAGAGCTAAATTCTTGTGTAATTGCAGAGACCTTGTCCAGTTCAGTTACAAAAGTTTAGGCTAATAAATAAATGTTAATCCATCATGCGTTCCCTACGGCAGATGGAAGGGATCAGAATTACACAATTATACAGACCTGCCATGAAGCTGTTCTGCTGGAATGGGACTTGATTCTGAATAATCACTAGTAGCCTCAAGCCTGTAGTGAAAGTTGTCACTTCATAATGTCTTTAATTTTTGCTAGTTATCTTAAGGGATAATGTGGAAAACTAGATTTCATCCTCCTTTGAAACTAGTGTGTGTTTGTAGCTGAAGGAGGTTTCAGAGACATGGGTGCATTGTTTAGTCATTGGCATACATTAGGCTGTTCTCTTCAACTTTTGTTTGCCTTTAGGACCTCAATTCGAATCTTTATTCCCAAAACATTCTGTGAAAAAACGGGAATACTTTTGATTTCGGCAAGCATGCTATTTTTCATTTACTGCAGCAATGGATCCATTCTCCCTGTTAATGATTATCGAACAGTCTATTAAAAAGCATCCATCTGTTCTTTCTTGAGATGACTGACTTTATAACAGCAATTTTATTTGAAACCAGTGTTGTATACCATATTTACCATTTTGATATTTAGTACCATGTGTTGATGTAAGTTATATAACTAAAAAGCAGGTAATCTATGTGTTCTTTGCATAAGTTTTAAGAGCACACTATAATGATCACACATGGCATGAAGAAAACCAAAAATTTTTATTAAACTGTAGCAATTTGAGACCTGGTGCTCAACTGACTCCCATTTTTCAGTTATCCATGGTACCAAAACCACAGAAAGCTTTTTGAAAATATGAGCATTGACTGCTACTTTTCTCCTTTCTAAATATTGTCAAGAATTTTTAATTTTGATCTATGATGAGTAATTCATTCAGCTTCTTGTTGGGAGTTGAAGGAAGTTCATTAGCTGTTCAGAAAGCAGTGCTCAGTATTATAAAGAATGACAATATAGTGTTGGTATAATTTTCTAATCCTTTAGCCAATCCTTGGATATCCTTTTGTATGTTCATAAATACTACTTTCAAGAAGGAGAATAAAAGGAACTTATGTGTGTTCAAGAAAGATGGATTAAGTCTGAGACAGGTGAGAGGAAGGCTACTGGGACAAAATGGAGAGCACACCATAAGTAAGGAGGCTGAAGAGTTGCATTAACCTAAAATGAAGGGACATTAGAAGTTATTAATCTATCCATATGCACACATATAATATATAGGCTTTGAACAACAGGAAAACTGAAGAAAAACTTAAGCTAAATGACAGTGTTGGCGCTTGAGCAACTACATTATTCCTGGGTAGCAATACACTTTACTTCTGGAAGACTCAGGTGTTCTGATCTGTGGTAGATCAAACTCATGTTCGATTAGACAGAAGTTCTAAACAGAGTTTACCATTTTTATATGATGTGGTTGTAAAGTTGTAAGTTGGACTGTTTGCTCTTTTGCATCCTTACTTGAAAGTTATAAAGTCAAGAATGTCAAAGGCAGAAAAAGGAACATTTGTGATACCAGAGAAAACAATTCAGCTTCCTTCTGTGTCCTATGCATATGCAGAATGCATGAGAGAAAAAAAAAAAAAAAAGAGGAGAAGGGAAGAAAATCATCTTATTTTCAAAGACAGTGTCATTGTGTATACAGATGGGATGGCCAGGTTAAGTATGCTCATAAATCATATGGCAGAAATAATTTTTCAGTCTAAACCTCTCTTTTTTGATGCAAAGTCATCATGCAGTTTTACACTGCCATTTATAAAATAATATCTTCCTGTACAGAACAACAGCTACTTGTCCTATGCACTTGAACTTCATCCCCAGCTGTGAGATAATGAAAGACAATTAGCATATAAAAAGGGGGATGGGAAGCAGCTTCTTAGTGTGGGAGTCTGGGGAGGTTGACATAGTTCAGATTTCCCTACTCCCACTTGCATTTTGGCTTCAGAAGAGGTAGTTCTCAGTTACAAAACCAGGCAATTAATGAGGGCACCAAGCATTAAAACTTTAAAATAGTTGTGTTGTAGATTGTCAAGATATTTTTCTAGTCTTGCAAGTGAGGGAAAAGGAAATTAACACAGATATAGGTATTGGGAATATCACTGGAGATAAGAAAAGGCATTTTCTAAAACCCAGGAAGTTTGATCCTCACAAAAAATGGATGCAGAGAGACTTTGATAAAGTGTGCAAATAGAAGAATAGCAGGCAACATACATTTTGGAAAGATACTAGCAGTCTAATTCCTGTCTCACACACACAGACACACACACACACACACAGACACACACACACACATATTAACTATGTCCACTGAGGGACAAATTTTAGGTCAGTTTGCACTTAAGAATGATAATGGAATATGTCTTATATTTGATGACAAAGATTTTCAAAGCCACAAAAGGAACCTACATTATTTCCACTTCTTGTCAAGAAAATTCAGTATTCAAATCCCTGAAAGAGTTCATTTTGCTATGACCTAAACTGATAAATTTTTGACATTTTTTTGGTACATCTCCTTTTGAAACTCTTTAGGTTTATGGTTTGATATTGGTAGTGTACTGTTGTCCTATTGATTTCCTTCTTTTCTGGCTTTTCCCCCCCTTTGATTGCATACCCCATACTACCTGGAGAAAGCTAGTTTTTTGGGCTGCATTTACTGGGGGAGACTATCCACTGTGGAACATGTTTAAAATATGCATTACATTCTTCTTGACACGTTAGCTGATAAGTGTTGCTTAAGATCAGAGGTGTCTGATTTAGAAAAAAGTCTTGTAAGTGCCCTTGACTGTGGGTTAATGGTACTATCAGTTAATGGTGCTTGTCAGTGAAGGCAGTCCGAAGGATTTGTAAGAGATGCAACTGACCAAGAATGAAGGCCAGAACAAAAAAGTGTGTTAAAATACTTGAAAGAGAAACTATGTTTTTGTCATGGGAAAAGAACAAACTGTTTGGAAACAAATTGAATAAATCTTCCTTAGTGTCCTGAGAAAGCTTCTAAGATGTTTTATTTAGAAAAATACAACAAGTCTGCTCTTTTCGGTTTTCAAGTATAAAGAAAATTAATAATAGGAAGGATGTTCTGTTACTGAAAAGAATCCGGGTATATGGTGCATAGGGTTTAGGGTCTAAAATAATGGAGATGTATTTAGCTGTTTTATTCCTTTAATTGTTGTAGAATGTGCAGGGTTCAGCCTGGATACTATGAATCCTGTGGCATAACATTTCTCACTGTTCTCCATGCAAAGTGTTTGGACATGCTGTCCATTGCTGCAGAGTGTGGCTGTGAGTCACCTGACAGCGTGGGCCTGTCCCTGGAGTAACTCTGCTGAAACTAATACAATTATTTGTTGGGTGAGCCTTTCCATTGTGTGCAGCCCATACAATTACTTCGAAGGTGATAAAAACTTAATTAACTGTCTTTGAATTTTCAGCATAGTTTCTCTTTCACTTACGATAGCTTTTGTGCTGATTGGTAACGTATATAAACATTGACTATGTATTGTCAAACTTTTTCTCTTTTTCTCTTTGTTGCATGGCATCCCTTTAAATAACTAAAGCAGAAAATCATAGATCATTGCAACTAATGTGATCTCTTTGTCCTTTTGTTCACTCTCACTCAACACTTCCGGTACATTCTGTCCTCCAACAGAGAAGTATGAAGCATGAGCATCTTCTTTAGCCTTGATAGGAGAACAGGTAATACCCATTAACATTAGAGGGATTTCAACATATGGCTTGAAGTTTCCCCAGAGATACTATATAAATGTAATTGAAGTCATCATTAATAATGATCCTTTCCTTTGCCTAAAACCTTGAGTTAAAACAGCAGAGCCTTCTCTGTGAATGTGTGGTTTCTGCGATCTGTATATTTCAACTGTCTTTTAATTAATTTCCCCTGGTGAAAAAAGTGGGAATTGGAGGGAATGGGACAATTAAATCAGTGGAAAAACATACAGATCATACTTTTGAGCTTTTGTGAGGACTGTGTGGCACCCTGAGTGGTCAGCAATTAGACTGGGGGTTTAGCTGCAGTGATTTGAAACTTTGCTGCTCCCAGTTGTCTGCTCTGCTCTTCTGCCAGACACCCCTATCTTGTTGGTAGAAGTGAGAGAAGGGGCAATTTGCCTGTGTTTCAACTATTCCAGACTACAGTTCAGCACTGCACGTTGCTCGTGGGCACTGTTGGACTGGGATGTGTCCTGGTTGTGCTAAGGTGCAGCCACATCTGCCTCTATCAGAGAGAGTTCAGAGTAGTGTAGCTGGAAGCAAGAATACCTAAGGGCTCTGCCCTGCTCTGCTCTCAGATTTCTTTAAGGTACAGTTCTGAGAGTAAAGAAAAAGGACTGTTCTTAATTTGGGTCAGCCAATCTGAGCTAGATAACTTGAGCAAAAACAGCAGAGTAAATAATGAAGTTAAAAGTAGAAGTGTTAAAATTTATAAGGGTGTTTGGAGAAAAAAAAGGTAGGCTGCCAGCTGAAATTAAAGCCAAGTTGACCTTTTTTTCATTGCTCTTTTAGCTATTGCTAGTTCACTTGGGTTATTCAGCGATTGAAGACTACTTGAGTTAAGAATGAGAAAGATTTGTTTTGGTATACACACACATTTGAAGAATTGCATTTTCTTACCTTATGATGCTAAAGATTTTTTGACTTTTGTATAAAAAAATCTGACTACCATTGTATAGGTATCTCTTGGGGTAGAAAATGTGTAATATGAAAAAAGTCTTTAAAACAGCAGATAAATGAAAGCTCATCGTAGAAAGCTGAAGCAAAACAGTTCAAATTAGAGAAATAACTTTAAAGGGAGAGTGTAACTACTGGAACAAAATGCTGTGAAAACGGATAGATTTTCAGTTTTCATTCTTGAATCAAAATTGGATGTTGACCTGAGAGATAAATTTTAGCCCAACAGAAGTTATGTTTATTCAAGTGTGAGTTGCAGACAACATTTTTCATTAAAATAAGCTAGTTGGGTAAAATTTAAAGGCCTCATATGTAGAGAAATTCACAGCAGATCCTCTAATGGATTATTCTGATTGTCAGCATCTGTATATGTGAAAATAAGAAAATTGAGCAAAGCAATGAGATAGCATTTACAATTGTATGAATAAATACTCCACTTATGATAAGCCTCTCAATGTATGTGCAGCTGGTCTCTTTCTAAGCTCATCGACACCTCTTAAATGAACCTGATTTACCCTCTGGTGAAAGCAGCAAAAACCTTGTTATTCCCTGCTGATTTTAATAAGCATCTCATACGCTATTGATGTTGATATAATATTGCATATCAGATAAGCAGGGGGCAGTTGGAATTAGTAGTTTTCAAGTAACACTTCCAGGAAGGCAATTTCAATAAAAAGTAGAGAGTTTGCACACCACGATGAAGGCAGAGCAATCAATACTTATACTTGTTTGCTGGTACTTTCCTCTCACTGTTCAATATTTCTGAATTTTCATAAGTCTCTGGCTCATCCAGGATTATACTTATCAGTAATACCACCACCCCAGATAGTGTTTCATTTTCAGCTTTCCAGGGTTGTTGGAGCTGACGTTTTCTATTTCATTTTTACAAAAGGCCTATTTCATCTGATTTCATTCACTGGACTGTGCAGTGTGCTGCTACCGCCTGGCAAAGCACACAGCTGGCTCCTAGATGTGCCCTCTCATCTCCTACAGTGACATTCTTGTCATGAAGTAGGCATTCCTCAGTGGACAGATCCTTCTAGTTTCAGTTCTGGAGTGTCACTGGTTGACACATTACAGCTCTGGATCCCAGCTGGTGACAAGGCTGGGTGCAGAAGCCCTCACTCGGCTGTAACCTTTGCACAGCATGTTGTACAGCTGTATATACTTTACAGCATAGGCTCAAATGTGTAGGATGATATTTTTTATTTACAAATAATAAGCAAGTTTGGACATTTAGTATTTCTAGTGGAATAGTTGTCTTCCTTCTCCTTGCTTCATTTTTAGTTTGGTTAAGTGTGCTAATAAATGCGACACTTGTAATGATTTCTAACCAGTTAGTGTCACATTTTCTGGGCTGAAGTTCATGTAAACTTTAACTGTTTAAGAAAAAAATCTATCCTGATATTACAAAAATTTCTCAAAATGAATCTTCTGTTTTCTGAGATTTTCTCTTGAAAATCTGATGTTCTAGTTTTTATAGTATGTTGCTTTGTCACCTTATTCTAAAGTTCATGAATAAGGGACATGAAAGATCACAATTACATCCTATTTATCAGACAGCTATATCAAAAGAAGCAGAAGTCATAGATGTACAAAAATACCTATCAGCTCACAAAAGCATGGGCCATGCATCAGCCCAGGATAGGACAGCAGTATAGACGAACCTTGCTATGATGGCAGATGTTGGGAAGCACTTGCAAGTGAGCTCTGGTCAGTGAAGTCTGTGGAACTAAACATGCTGTGATTTTGTGCCTGTTTCTGTTCAAGCTACAAATAGAATCTTGTCTGACTGAAGTCTGCCTTTCTAATTTGGTCCAAAACTTTTTTTCCTTTCACTTAGCTTTGTGCTTGAAAGAAAAAAGGTGAAAGGGTAAACCTGATGGCACATTTTTAAGACAAAGACATTAAATTAGGAAGGAATTGTGCTTTCATTGAATAAAAATATTCTATTTCTGAATCAACAACTAAGTGGAGAGGCACCAAGTAAATATTTCAATCTTCCTTGCCTCAGTTTAATGTAAAGTATGATAATTCTTTAGAACAACAGCTATTTTTAAGGATTTTTAATAGTTTTATATGATAAGGTGTTTTCTTGTCCATAGTGCACATAAAAATAAGTAAAAAATACTGAATGTGTGCTACCTGATCTAAAAGAGACTGATCTAAATGGTGCAAATGGATGATGGTAACTACATTTTTGTTGTTAGTGAATCTTCAAAAAGCTTGTAAAGCAATGAAAACTGTAGCTTTGCTGCTAGTTGCCCAATAGGAAGCGTATGAAAAGGCTGCATCATTTGGCATGGCCACAACACTAATTTCAAGAGCGATCACTTTTTTCCTCCTTGGATAGTGTCAAGCAGCACTTGAGTTGTGCATTCACATGTTCATATTACCATATATCATGGTCCACATCACCATATAATTTAGTAATTAACTCCTTTTTAAGACAAAAATAGAGATATATTTCTTGACAAAGGTGTTTCTTTTGAACAGCTTCAAGGACAGTCTTGTATTGCTTGAGCAGGATTTCCCTGTGTCTATGTAGTAAAAGCTAATTAACTCTTTTCACAAATGCCAGTAATCTGCAAGTCTAAAAAGTTAACCCTCCAAAAGAAAAAAGTGTATTTTAAAAAAGTAGTTAATACCAGAATGTTTTTTATTTCCTTTGAGCGGCTGCTTTCCAGTATTTTGCTGTTTCTGTGTTGAGCTTTAAAACTACAGATTTTTTTCTCAAAGAACCAACAGTCTTCGAGTGACTGGTTTTGTAACAGAACAGCACAAAGCATCTTTCAGATCTTGCTAATTTTTCTGACTTTTTCTAGTGTTGTTGGGATCTGCTGAAATGCTAATAACTAGTTAACTGACTTAACTGCTTTGTCAGCTGCTGCACTCAGTCTTCACCAATGAGCTTCACTCAAAATGAAAACTATAATAATGAGAAAAAAAATTTGGGCTATTTCAACAATTGGTTATGGTGAGTAAAATGGTTTAAAATGTCTGCTCTTGCTTCCTCACACGTAGCAATCTCACAGTAGGACTTAATGAATAGATGTGGAAACACGCTGTTCTTGCTGAAGGAGTAAGTCTGGACAGGCTGCCAAAAAATTTTGGCAGAAACAGTCTTAGTCATTCGTATAGGTCAGCTTGCAATTCTATTGAACATTGTAACACATTGCAAAAAGCTGCTGTCCATTGAAATTTCTGTTGAAGGACCTTGTTGCCTTAGACGTTTTAATGGTCTGAATAAGTGAGTAATGGCATAATAATTAATCACCTCTTATGTAAGGTATTTCAGCCAGAGATTTCAAAGTCATGGTCATGTCAGAACCCAAGTACATTAAACCCCAATGTGGATTCTTTCTTTGAGAGGTAAAGTAGTTTGAAATTACCAGGGCTTAAACTAAGAAGGATTGAACAGCAGACAATCAAGGCCACTTTATTTCTCTCTGAGAAGGATGTAATGCATTTTAGTTTGTGCTCTTTTATATTAATGCGCCAGCACACTGGCCGGGCTGAAATGGCAGCAGCTTGGTCCAGGCGTGTCCCACCCAAAGGTAGAACACCCCGGGGCACCTCGGTGCCTCGCTAGCCAGCCTCCCAGCCCGTGCGGTGGAGGACACGGAGCCCAGCGTGCCTGGGGCTTGTGGATAGCCCAGGCGCGGCCAGAAATAAATGATCAGAGGTGGCCCTCGGCCGGTGTTCCAAGGGTTTATTGCAGAAGCACCCCCAAATGGGACTGGATACCAAGAGGGCAAGGCACAACAATCCGGCGCCTTATAAAGGATACAGGGAAGGGGGCGGGGTGACACCACAGGGACCCATAGGCAGAGGAGGAAGGCGGGACAGGCCAGGACACCTTCCCTTAGGGGACACAAGAGGTGTCTGTCAACTGTAGACAGAACCACCCCTCAGGAATCCTAGGAATTCAAAGGTAGAAGCTATCTTCACAGAATGGGGTTTTACTCTTTGGTACCAGCCCACCAAACCTCTGTTTCTGGGCTCTGTGGCCCCCTGGTTGGTTCATTCACCACAACACTCTTTAACTGCATACCTGCGGTGAACATATTTTAACACTCCTGAATGCATTGTGGGACAAAGAAGCAGAATTGTGTCTCAAAGTAGGAAGCCAACTTCTTTTTCATCTGCAGATAATTCTGTAACAAACTGTAGAAAGTAAGCAGTTGCATTCACTTTCGGTAGATTTTCTTTTTTACACTCTCATAAAGTGGTTCTATGATTTAAGTACCATGATTTTAAGAGCTCTAACAACAGTAGGCTCACAAGGCTTGCTCATGATAGTTTAACATAAGCAGTTATGAATGCTTTTGGTAATCATTAGCAATGTGACATTAATAAGAAGATATGGAAATGTCACATTAGTGAGTGAGTAAAACAGAATGGGACACATGATATATGAAATTAAAAGTTCTGGTAAAGTCAAAAGGTGTTGTTCACTTAAGTGGTGTTTACTTTTATTCAGCTGAGTAAGTTAAAAGGAGTTAAGATTTCATGTAATCCTGTAAAATATTGCAATATAAATAAATAAATAAATAACTAAATAACTAACTGGAGAAAATCCCTTCTAGCCTTCTAGCCATTAATGGCTACCATGCTGGCTGGTAAGTGCCAGCATCAAAATAACACTTTATAACCCATGAGAAGATACATAAATCCATCAGAATTAGGTGAGAATTCATATCTCATCTCCATATTGTCTTTCTACTTCCATTCTTCCTTCTGAGAGCAGAAATGAGCCAAGTACAAGAAACTAAACAGAGGCACATTCTTTAAATGCTGTCCTTTAAAATTTCTATTGAAGGACCCTGTTGCCTTAGATGTTTTAATGGTCTGAATAAGTGTCAATCTAAAATGTTTATTATGTCCAGAACACAAGAATCTCTGAATGTCTGTGGTGGGTTGCCGCTAGCTCAATGCCAGGTGCCCACCAAAGCTGCTCTGCCATTGCCCTCTTCAGCTGGACAGTGGAGAGAAAATATAATGAAAGCGTGTGGGTTGGACAAGGAGAGATCACTCACCAATTACCATCATGGACAAAATAGACTTGACTCAGGGAAATGAGTTTAATTTATTCTTAATCAATCAGAGCAGCATAATGAGAAATAAACCCACATCCTGAAAATGTTTTACCCCACCCCCTCCTGCTTCCTAGGTTTATTTTTACTCACAAATTCTCTACTTGTTCACCCCTCCAGTGGCAAAAGTGGACAGGGAATTGGAGTTCTGGTCAGTTCATCACACACTGTCTCTTCTGTTCCTCCTCAGGGGAAAGATTCTTTGTACTCTTCCCCTGCTCCAGTATATGGTCCCTCCCATGGGAGACAGTTCTCCGTGAACTTGTCCAACTTGAGTCCTTCCCAGAGGCTGCAGTTTATATGAACTGCTCCAGCGTGGGTCCCTTCCATGGGGTCACAAGTCCTGCCAGCAGATCTGCTCTAGTGTGGGCTCCTCTCTCCACAGCTCCACAGGTCCTGCCAGGAGCCTTCTGCAGCACTGACTTCCCATGGGATCACAGCCGCCTTTGGGCTTCCACCTGCTCCAGCCTAGGGTCCTGCACAGACTGCGGGTGGATCTCTGCATCCCTGTGGTCTTCCATGGGCTGCACGGGCACAGCTGCCTAACCATGGTCTCCACCATGGGCTGCAGGAAAATCTGTGCTCTGGTGCCTGAAGCACATCCTCACCCTCCTTCTGCACTAATCTTGGTGTTTGCGGAGCTGTTTTGCTCAGTATTTTAACTCCTCTCTCTGCCTGCTGTTCAAGTTTTCTTTTCTTCCCCTCTTGTTAGCTACGTTATCCCAGAGGTGCTACCACAGTTGCTGATGGGCTCAGCCTTGGCCAGCAGTGGATCTGCGTTGGAGCCATCTGGCATTGGCTCCGTCGGACACAGGGGAAGCTTCTGACAGCTCCTCAGAGAAGTTAGCCCTGTAGCACCCTCTCTACCAAAACCTCGCCACACAAATCCAATAGAATGCAGAACATGCCTTTTGTAAGGAAAGCATATTTTTGAAGAAAACACGTTTCTGTGAGTATAGGGTTATACAAGCTTCCCCCACATGCTGCTGCAAGACAGCTTATCTCAGCTTTCTCCATGAAAATTGCCTCCAGCTACTGCCAGTTGTCTCTTGGCAGCATTTATGATACTGTGGTGATTTTAAAAGACTGAAACAATATGTAGTATTATGTTTTTCTCTGTCCTACTCTAGAGAGACACAATCTTCATATTTGCAGGGAGATTTTTAAGCTTGCACATGGAATGTCTGACTTCCTAAAACAGATTATTTGGCTTTCTTTCTGTCTAAACCAGCAGAATAACATATTAAATCTTTGAGTTTTCATGAAAGCAAAGACTAGGTATAACTTGAGCATATTTAAGTAGACACTGATGACTAAAACATGATAGTCCCATTTAAGATTGCAGGCCTATAGCTTATTTTAAAGAATAAGAAGTCCATCTCTTTTGATTTTTTCCACTCCAAAATAGTATCATTTCAGAGGCTAAATATCTGTAAATCCCATTAAGCTCGACTATGGATATTCTGTTCAGAACACCATCTTTGCCAGTGTAGGTCTCCTCTAGAAATGGAAACCCTACGTTTGAAGACAGTTACAGTGGGGTTTTTCCAGCTGGTAATGTGTTAAAAATGCACCCTCCAAAATGCATATAGTGCAGATCTATGAGAATTTATGGCAAGTGAATTTGGAAGTGCCTCTAAAAGAATTGCCTCGAGGGGTTTCAGGTTTGATGCTGTTTAAGCCATTCCCTGCCTTGTGTGAAGTCTGCAGTACTGAGAAGATGCTGAAGGGATGGGAAGGAAAATTGTATAAATTTGTGTAGTCCTGAATGAAAACTTACCTGAAGACTTTGTAAACAACAGCATTAACAATTTAAAACTACTTACTTTTCCAAAGTTTGCATGACTGAATATCTGTTGTTTAGGAGCAGAAATCAGTATTATTTGTGAGATGTGTTCACATTCACTCTATTTAGCTATTTTAGAAAACACTGGCAGCCTCCTATCAATACTGTATGTGTATTTTGCCTACTTGACTCCATCTCTCTCTTTCTTCTTTCTAAGTGCTAGTAAGGTCATGGTTCTTCCAGGGCTCATCTTTTCTGACACATACACCAATAGATGGAATGAATAGAGGAGATAGGGTTACTGTTGTGGTAACATCCCTTTTTTCTGTAAGTATATTCAGAATTATGATATAAAACTTACTCCAAGCACAGACTTCATACTCATGTAGCCTTTTTTCTAAATTATACTTCTGTGAAACAGAGCAGAAAGCAAATTCAGTGGTTTAGTAAAAGGACATTAAATTAAGCATGGATGTTATCTGGTCTCTGTCAGTCTGAATCATGAACAAAACTGTTCCACCACACAGTACAAAGTTGTTTTCAGACTTTTTGAGAAACCCAAGATTGATGGTTTTGTTCCTGTCTTAGAACATGAAAATGGCAGGGTAGATTATTGTTTAGGTTACAGAGGAAAAAAGTATACAAGCAGCTCTTAGTTTTATATTTGTTTCTTCTTTAATTCTTCCTTTTACAAATGTCATGCTGCAATTAAATAACAAGTATCTGCTGAATTACTGAAAAAGTATAGCAGGAACATCATCAATGATTTTCCCACATTATCTTGATACTCTCAGAAGGCTTTGGAAAATAATCTTTGATATATTATACTGATGCCGTAGAGAGGCTGAGCTAGAACAGAGGCTAGACAGAGTGAAAGGATTAAGGGCAGGTATTTATTGAAAGGCCTTCACAGGGCACACGTTGGGCAGTGCAGGAGTCTCACAGAGACTACACCCAAGATGGACACAGTCACACGTTTTTCGGACAGATATAAGTTTTGTCCATTTGCAGATCAGAGGTTAATTGTCCAATTACAGCTTCAGGCAGTGGAGTCCCGTTCTTCCAGTTTGCTCCCCCTCAACTCACTTTTGTTTACATTTCTCATGGCCTGAAACAGTGAGGTGTCCTTGATTCTCAGGCCTAGAGAGGAATTGTTATGTCTGACCAAAATGAGAAAGCAGTAGCTAACACTCTATATGGACTTTAGAATTATACACTAAAGCATTGCAGGATTACAAATATATGAAAATATAAAAGCTAAAATCCTAAGTAAAAATTTTGATATTTACAAAACAATGAGGTATCTAAGAACTTCACTATGGCAGATACTGACTGCTAGTACCTTGTTTTGTTACTCTTGTGAAAGAGCATCAAGATCCTTTTGACCCTGAATTTTAAAGCACTGTAAAATTTACCTTTATGCTTCAAGTTCTTCACACTTGAAGAGCACGTGCAACAAGTAAGATTATCAGTAAAATAAAGCCTAAAATCATATTAGCAAATTCAGGATTGGGGGCCTTCTAATAAATTGTTTCTTGTTCAGTCTATTTCCAGTGAGATCAATGAGTACTAACGTTATTGTCTTTACAGTGAAAGAAAATGTTTTTCTTCCCCTTGGCTTTCCCAAAGCGTCATTGTCAAAGCACAGTTCAGGGAATGATGTGAGAAATACACAGACTTCTTTTTGTGTTCACTTTAACTGGAGTGTATTGCAACCTTGAATGCTACAATGATGAACATGCTACAAAACATGGATGTAGGGGGTTATAGGTTTCCAGTAAATCAGACTTCATTCTAAGCACTGAATTTGTAGCCTTCCTGCTGGGCTGAGTAACAAAAGCATCTGTTAGTGTGAGCAGTAATCATTTTTGTTTTACCAAAACTAAAGACAGAGTCTGATTTGGCTAAATCAGGAACTGAACCACGTTGTCATGTGCTTGCCACACATCAATCAAGAGCTTTTTGTGGTTTTTGAGAGAAGTATTTTTTGTTTTTCTTATAAACCAAGTCATTGTTATTGGTGTTCTGTAATTCTTCATTCGTATGGATTTTAGAAATCCCAAAATAATACGTATAAGGCTTGACTTGCAATTTTAGTTAGCCTCTGTTAGGAAGAAGTAAAAACCTGATGTAGAGAAAGGGTTCCATTACTTTGATAATTATTAAAGAACTCTGGTGAAATATGAGCACATCTAGTTGTGCAGGGTAGTTAGTGACACTTCAGTCCAGCCTGGGCACTGCAGGTTATCACCTTTATAAAGAAGCCCAATGAATGGATACATTCTACAGGCAGGTGTCTGATCCTGAAATTATTAGCTAAGAATAAAGTAGGAAAATAAAATGGAGGAGCTGTTGGTTTAGTGAGCAGGGTTTGAGGAAAGTTTTAGACCTCTTAGGCACCTTCACAGAGGAATTTGAAGGAAAATTTGTCACCGGGTTTCCTCTGTAGGAGGGAAAATAAAAAACCATGAATGGATCATCTGAGTGTAGGCATGTGAGGAGCTCTGCAGGCAAGGATGACAAAGTAATTTTTAAAACTCTCAAACACCAGGCAATGTAGCTTACCTAGTAGAGCCTTTTGAAAACTTGAGGAGAAAACTGAACATTCAGGAGAATTAGTAAGTTAGACTTGTAGGAGAGAAGAGCTAATGTGAGAGTTGAAACAGATGATTTCTAATTCCCACCAACTTGTGGTCAAAGTAAGCATGGTTCTCCTGTAAGCTGTTTTTGTGACTGCCAGGAAAAGAAAAACTTTCCTTTGGTGATGATGACTTGTATTAATGTCTGTTTAGAGTAGTGTTGTCCCTCTTATGCTGTTTATTTGTACCAAATTGTATCTGCAGCCATTTGTACTTAATTGTTAACCTTATTTGTTATCCTTTTGTGTAGAATGGATCTAAGGTAGCTGGCATACCTGACTCCCCAAAGAATGGTACAACATTTCATATTCTTGAAAACTTCTTAAAACTTCTTTATTTTCCTGAAAAATCTTCTTGAACAATAAAACAATAATTAGACATCTTCCTTAATTAGAAGTAAAGTTGCAAAAAAACTAGTGGAGTATAGGGGAGATAAAGTACAGCTATTGCTGTCTGATACTTGAAGAACTAATAGGTAAGTTTAGAAATGGTTGCACTCAAAATGAGCAAATCTTGATGACTGTAAAACAGTTTTTGTTGGATTTAAGTTGACAATTATGAACTGCTCCAGCTAACCAACTGTGCCAGTTGGAATGAAGGCTGAGATATTTTAGATGCATCTTGCATTTAAACTTTGCCAAAAATAAAAATACCAAGAAGAAACCAGCTGGGATGTATGACCTGTACATCAGGCATGCCAAGATTTTTTTTCTACAAGAACCTGCACTTAATTTTCTTTGACTTAACTTGTCCATCTCTGTCAAATCTGTCTACTCATTTGACATAACCTTGCCTCTGATGTATTGGAGGAGCAGACACTGCAGCAGATGATAAGAGTTTCAGCATATTCCCTTAATGCATATCACATTAAAACTCAAGAACTCTTGAGAAACTGCTGAAACTACATGCTTGTCCATGCTGGATCAGAGAGCATATGCAATTTCCTGGCATTGCTCACTCATTCAGAAGAGCAGCACCATTTTCTACTGACAACAGATTAGGTACCTTTTGCTACTCTATTATTAGTTCATGTGAATTGAATGCTTCAAAGTAAATTAGTAACTGTAAATTTTAAAAAACTCTTAAGCATATTATGTAATAGTACCAACACAAATAAAATAAAATGGTAGTGATTTATGTGAATTTATTTGTACAAAAGAAACAGTAACATGAACTATTACCCTTTTTTAAAAATTATTTTTAAAAAATCAATTAATTGCCCATTCATCATATCCCATTATTTTTCAGTTTTATGGAGCTTGTAATCTGTCTCTAATAAAGATTGTGTTCATAGATGCTGAAAAATGTCTAGGGAATTTCTATCTCAGATCAAATAAGAGGAAGAATATGAAATAATTTTCAAAAGGCTTGTGAAATTTCCAGCTCCATTTTTAATCCTTACTGTTTTCATATATTTGGATGAACATTTGGAATTCAGAGTGCCAGATGGACTAAACTATAGTTCTGAACTTTTCTGCAGTTCATTTTCACAGAACCAGTATTTGCCCCGTTGTATAAACCATGTTTTAATCTTATAAAAATATGGAAAACTTGTTGGTTTTTTTTTTCCCTAGCCTTAAAAAGAGAGCTTCAACTCCAGAAAACAAGAATGAGATTGAAAAAAATCGAATGTTTTGGGATGGAGAAGAAATATAAGGAAAGAAAAGTGGCTTGCAGAGCTGCATTGCATAAAAAATAAATACATACTTAAGGAAACAAAGCTAACTGTAGTGTTTAGATGTAAAATCCACATAATAATGGAAACAGTGGTATTTTTAAAGATGTAAGTTTACCATTTTATTCACACATTATATCAATTCCCTATCATAAGCTCTACATATATATGAATATCTCACTTCTATGTTTCAGATAAAACACACACCATTTATTGGGGAATTAGTCCTTATTTACAAAAAAGCTCTTTATAAAACTACAAAAAATTATACATAGCATTTCTTCACTACCCAGTCTGATTTCAGCAAGGTCTGTTGCTAATTCCTGGCATTCTAAATATGTTACTGTTCCTGAAGGGGTCTTCATCTTATTTTTGTCAATGGCAAATGGTGCCGCTCAGTAGAAAAAGAATATTGTTAAACTGGCAGTTAATCTATTGTAGTATCTTGATTTTTGAATTTTTCTACCAGACATATATTTCTCATTTAAATAGAGATGGTAGAAAAGTCATATTCTGCCATTCTTTCCTTCATCCCTTATGCGACTTTTTTACCTTCTGTTTTTTTGTCTTAACCAGACAGTATTTATTTGCCTGCTTCTTATTCCCTTTAGGATGCCCTGCATGTCTCCAAATGTTTCAGAGATCAGGTCCTCATTGTGTTCATGCTAGCGATATGGTTTTTGATGAAGGTGCTCTGGAGTCTCAGAGAAGATGACGTCAGTGAATGGAAGCAGGTCCTTACATCACTGCAGCACAAATAAAAATCGTAGCTCAAAAAGTGAAATTGGAATCTGTCTAGGGCTGAAATTGCAGTTGCGCCTCACTCTTATTTACAAGCAATACTTCCATTTCCTATATGTTATTAAATAAGATTTGAGTAATCCAAATGTTCTATATGGAACATTACTATGTAATCCACACTTAAGACCTGCTCTATATTTCATATGTCATAAACAGCTCTACTCCTTTTCTATAAATCAGTGAAACTGCAAATAGGGTGGAAGAAAAATGGGTAGCTTGTCTAATTACAGAACACTAGGAGGATCAGAAGAGAGGAGCTCTTTAAATGGACAGACATAATGCTTAAACCCTGATCATAACAAGGTAGCATGACACACATTTGCCCTTCCCTCATGGCAGTCATTGTAAAGGATGAGAAATTGCAGAACCATCATCAATTCTCATTAAACTGGGCTAACTTCTATATACTTTCTGTGATTGCAGTATTCATGTACACGTACAAATCACTACATCAGCCATTTTTTAATGTTTGAATGCCAAATTCAGTAGAGAGATACCTTATTTTAATACAACAACAAGATGATCATTAAAGAACAGCTTTAAGGACATACCTTTTCTTATTTTCCCACTTAAAATCTAATTTTCCCAAGAACAGTGTAAGAGTGATCTGTAGTTTTGTAGAGGTTTTACTGTTACAGAACTGTGTGGGAAACTGTAATTCTGTAATATATAATACTTAGATCGTGATAAAACAAAGAATAGCAGTTTGAAATTGGACTATTACCCATGCTCATAAATTGCTTGTAGATAGAAGTAGCAACGTGAAAATGTGAGACTGTTCTTGTCAAAACCCTGAGGGTACTCCCCGGGTTAGAGCTTCTTGGGTTTCCTTCCCTCTGGTGCAGAAGAGTTTGTTTTTTCATCACAGAAAATCAAGTGATCAATTGTATTCCATATGGGGCCTCAACAAAATTCCGTGTTTTTGTAGTCCCAGAATAACCCAGGCTTGAAATGCTTTTTGTCTAACTGTAGACCTCTGGCTGCTCAGTATTTGTGAAAAAAGGCAAGTGTGGCTGCTCCAGCTGGCTTCCTCGGTGTAAGAGACTCAGGTGGGAATGGTGCTATTTAAGTGGAGGGATGCTTAAACAGGCCTCCAATGTGCAGGTTAAAAAGTTTTCTGGAGGCCTATGGTCTAAGCACATTACAAATATGAAGAAAAATAGGAGAAATAAACAGTGGCAGAGGGAACATATAAAGTGGATCTGTAGTGCCATTTTCATGTTTTACAGGTTAATGGTAATCTTAAGTTCTTATTTCTGATAAAGGTCTAGTTTATTAGCTCATAACTGCAACAGAACAAACAGCTTAAACTCTCTCCCTATGTGGTTCCATTTCTTCTTCCCATCTGTTCAATTGGCTATTGCTTTTTCTATAATGGATCCTCTGCAGTATTATAGTTCATAGTTATGTGAAGCAAATGAAAGACATTATGAAAATGGCAAAGCAATGAACATCTCTCTTGGCTAAAACAGAGTTTTAGCCTTTCCTATATGACATGAAAAAACTTGCTTTACTTTAGTCTTTTTTGATGAATTGAACTTATGGTACAATATAGGAATTAAAATTTGAAAATAAAGAATAGAAAGTTTTTTTGATCAGTGTTGCATCTGAGTTATGAATATTTTGGATATGGTGAAAACCTCTAAAATTTCTGTTCTTATGACATTTTCTAGATATTTATTTCTGAAAATACCACACTCAAAATACTCTTTCTTCATGTTGTGAAACAATATTAAAATACTGGGGACTTATAAGTGGTTCCAAAGAAATAATGTTTTTTTATATGTGAAATAAAGTTTCATTGTGGTAATTCTACAGTACTGTAATTTTCAAAAACATGTGTCTTATCAAGGTACATTTTATTGAAAAGTGTAAAGAATGGTGTTTCTATGTGTTTTTTTTTTATGGTGGAACAATTTATCTTATGGTTGGGACACTCTGTGTGGGAACAGGAAGTGCCTTGTATTTGATCTATGCTACATATCCAGAGTCAATCTATCGGTCAGATACTTCTTTCAAATAGGCTAAACAAACTTGAGTTATTTCATTTTTGCCATAGGCTGGAATAACACAGCTGACCTTTGAGGGTTCCTTTGTGTGAGACTTCAGGACATCCTAATGTGGTATGGCAGTGATTTGTTACGTCAGTTATGCCAGACCCTGTGTGAGTTCCCAGCTGTCCAAGACAAAATGATGCAAAAGAAGGAGTAGAAGACAGTGCAAAGAAACCTTCGGTGGGATAAGGAGGCAGAACAATAAATCTTGAGATTTATAGATGGGACAATGTCACCTGCACAGAAGTGCCTGGCCTTTCCACAGTGCCCTCTTCCTCTTCTTCTTCCTCTGTTCAGTGAATTCACTGATTTTATAGTCATGCGAACTCCCTCCTATGAGGTAAATTATGCTGCTGTCTACAAAGAGGTACCTGTTTGCATTTAATGCCTTGCAAATACTGAGCAGTAGTTGTGATGTATTATGACTACTTAGCAGTTTATCACAATATGCTATGACTATCTCTTCAGGCAAAGGTGAAAAAAAAAGTTCATACAAATATATTTTCATATGAAATGATGACAAATCCTTTCATTAGGAACCTCTTTTTCTTTTTGCCTAGAAACCTTATATGGCAACCTTCCCTCCAAAACTCCATGTAACTATCACTGTGCTCAGTCAAGTGAAGCAGAATAAATATCAAGTTGTAATTGACTGGTATATTGAAAATATTAACTAAAATGGCAGAAAATCAACAGTCTGTTGAGGCAGAGCAGTATACTCCAGTAATGAGTTACACACTTTAAATTTGCTGTATGGCAATATATTATTAATTGGTCATTTATAATAAATGCATATTATCAAATTTATATCATCTAGTCATATAAATGTAATTATGTTTTCATAGTATGCATTGTTACGAGTTTAAGTTATGTGGTTTTCTGTGAGTACTTGTCTCTACTGGATAAACTTTGATGTGCAGTACCTGGTTTGAGCTGTACTCCCCTGATGGTAAATTAATGAATATTTATTT
This sequence comes from Callaeas wilsoni, assembly GCA_013398955.1. NCBI lineage: Eukaryota > Metazoa > Chordata > Aves > Passeriformes > Callaeidae > Callaeas > Callaeas wilsoni. The sequence continues at coordinate 207,475 of VWPU01003749.1, forward strand.
ATGGTTTGATTGTTAAGCATAGAGAATGTGCACTAGCTAAGTCTTCACGCTGATTCAAATAAGAATCTATACGAAGAGTTCCCAGAAATAAAGTTAACTGGGATCCGTTTCTCTCTTGCATCCACTCCTGTTGTTATGATTAAGGGTTTTTTGAAAACATTGAAGAAATATGTCTTACGAAAAGTGTTGAATGGAGAAGGAGTTGAAAGATTGACTTACTGTTGTCTTCCTTCACTTCTTAGGTACTTGATATTTAGCAGAAAAGATTTTTTTTTTTTTTTAAGAATTTGAGAGATTCAAGCCCAAGATTTTCTGGGCTTAATGGCAAAGCTAAGAGATTTAAATTTAGAAGTCTAAATTTCACATAGCAGAAGACAGAAGGAGGTAAAAAACAATGCAATGTGGTCTTATCGAAAAGGAAGATAGTCTTAGCAAGTTAGCATTGAATTAATTGCCACAGAGCAATGTTGAGAAGCCCAAATATTCAAATGCATAAAACTCTCTTCAGATGCCCACTACAGGTTGCATCTTTGAAATAATAACAGGTTTCAGAGATTTATCATTTGTGTTCTGATATTTGGACAACCAGAGCCCAAGCTTTCAAACATGTGTTATTTATTGGAAATACTTCCAGTAACTTTTTATGGAATAGATCCTGGTCAGCTCCAAGTCCCCATATTTTCCCTGTTAAACTTCTCAGTGTTAGTATTGCTCAGTATGCCCTTTAGTTTAATCAGTGTTCCTGAAGGCCAGAAGTGCCTCCATTTCAAGAGAGAGTCATCTAGATTTATAGTCCTTTGCTATTAGCCCTATTTCAACACTGGAATTTCCAGGCAAGGTGAAACTAAAAAGACAACAGAGAAGTTCAACTAGCTTTATAGCCAGCAAGCAATTTGTAAGGTTTTGAGTAGAATAGCATAGCACAGAATAGTTCCTGTTGGAAAAGACCTACAGCAGCCATTTAATCCAACTGCCTGACCACTTCAGGACTGAGAAAAGCTAAAACATTATTAATGCTATTGTGCAAATGCCTCTTCACCACTGGCATGCTTGGGACATCAAACACCTCTCTAGGAAGTCTGTCTCAGTAACTACGTAGCACTGGTTCATAATATCAAGCCTAGTTCCAAAGCAGTATGTGGTGTAATTTTGTGAATTATTCACATTTGCTTATGTATGATAATAAGACAAATAGCATTTTCACTGCTTAATTCATGTCTCCTGGAGACAAAAGTAGGAGACCATGCTTACATGGAATGCTCATGAAGTCTATTAACAGGAAAACTTACAACATAGGCACAAGGTATAAAGAAGCATGTAAGGAAGCACATTCAACTAACAGCTTCCAGTAAGTCTGGAGTAATAGAAAGAAGAATCATCACTGTTAGCTTTGCAGATGAAACTGGGGAAGGTGATAACATCACGATTTTCTTAGGAGAACAACTAAGTTCTGTGTGTGCAGTTTTGGGTGCCACCGTATGAGGATATAAAGCTATTAGAAAGCATCCAAAGGAGGGCTGTGAAGATGGAGAAGGGCCTTGAGGGGAAACTGTATGGGGAGTGGCTGAGGTCACTTGGTCTGTTCAGCCTGGAAAACAGGAGATAGGGGAGACCTCATTGCAGATACAACTTCCTTGTGAGGGGAAAAGGAGGGGCAGATACTGATCTCTTCTATGTGGTGACCAGTGATAGGACCCAACAGAATGGCATGAAACTCTGTTTGGGGAGTTTTAGGTTGTATATTGGGAGAAGTTTCTTCACCCAAACGGTGGTTGGGCACTGGAACAGGTTCCCCAGGGAAGTGGTCACAGCACCAAGCCTGACAGAGTTCAAGAAACATTTGGACAATGCTCTCAGGGTCGTGGTGTGACTCTTGGGATGTTCTTTGCAGGGTCAGGAGTTGGATCCCTGTGAGTCTCTTCCAACTTGGCATATTCCATGATTCTGTGATACCAGCACATTCATTTATGTCTTCGTGGATATACATGTTAAACAGACACTATTGATCACCAATCTGCATGTAAACTTTCTGCAGATTATGCTGTAATCTTGCCTACAGTCATCTGTTTGAAATAACTGTGTGTCTCAATTTGATGTCATCATCTTTAAATGAAATTAATTTTGTTTCTTTATGTAAAGAAATTGCACAGAACAGTTAATTCTCTCCCATCTTCATTTCTTCAAATCTAAAAGTGAAACAACAGCAAAACCATTCCTACAAATTCCAGATTTAGTGCATGTAGGAAAGGAATATCCCAGATAATAATTATTTCTTAACTGCTAAAATTATACTTTACAAGCATTGCTGCTTCTGTTTAGGTTTACAGTTTTGAATACACTGATATGCCCTTGGCAGTTCTGAGATCTAACAGACCTTTAATTTTTCAGTAGAAATGTTAATCATATTTTGGAAAATGATGCCCAACAATGTTCTCTTTCCCTATTCTTGCCAGTTTTCTTGAACTTACCAGCTGTGCTTTGAACATATCTTTAAGGAGTCATGGAAACCAAGAGGGGAAGGTGGGTGGCCTTTAGGAAGCTGTAAACAGCAGACAGATGGAATACAAGAACCTTGGGGATCATTAGAGAAACTTTGCCAGTCAAGAAGTTTGGCAGTTACATCAAGGTCAAGGAGATGCTTATAGCACTGTCCCAAGTTAAGATGTTCAGCTCTGATTAAACAGCAATTTTTTTTCCCACTGCTGCCATCTTTGTATTTTTGTGCATTCAGACTGTGGTACTGTGGGACCTTGGGATGCCTTTGGAGCAGAGATATCTGATATTTCCAACCAAATCCCTGATAGATAGGGAACATACTTTCTGCTGGCCTTGTGTCACATATACCAAAGGGCTCAAGATATTTCAGTGTGATGAAACTTGAAAAAAAAAGAGAAGGGGAGGAATGGTAACAGCACGAGAGAACTCCATACCTATATCCAAACAAGAGAAACAAGAACATTAGAGGGGAGACAACTTTAAGAAAATATTGTCTAAGAATTACAAACCACGTTTGCTCAGTGCATAGCTGCCTGACATCCTGAATTTATTTTTTGTTGTTGTTTTTTTGGTGTGTTTTGTGTTTGTGGTATTTCCCATTTGTACAGAAATTATATAATAAATCCACAAAACGGGTTAGGGCAGTTGCTCACTGCCTTGTACGTAGACACAGAGTTTACGAGAAAGCATACAGGAGCAGATGTTTTAAGAAGCTTATTGCTGACTGACAGAAGCATGTATGAGGAGGAGGATCGTGCTGCATTTACTTTGTGCTCCTCCCCTGCATGTCTCTACTGTTGACACTGATGAAGACAGCAGACTGGGCTGCTTGGATCTTTCGTATGAGACAGTGTGTCTTGCCTTGTGTTATTGAGTAATATATTCCCTATATTTTTACAAAAGCTGGTTTTTTTTCCCCAGAATCATAAACTGTGATTTTTAAAGATTGTGAAGAGTAATTTGTTAATGGAAGTACTATAAAAATAAAAAAATACTGTCTGAAATTACATGATCCTTATTCAAGTCCAGAATATGCCCTTTTGGTCTGTGTAGAGAGAGATTAATCTACTGTGATGTACCCACTGATGATAAGAGAAAGAATAATTATTGAGAGAGATTTCATGAAAACAAAAGAGTATAGCTCTGTCGGCAAACCATTTAAGACACTTCCATGAGCTATAGCAAAAAACTGCATGTTTTCTACAGCTTCAGTGTTTGATGAGGATTTCTTTATGTTTTTTAAACTGAGTGATCACGACTTCATTAGGCCTGGTATACAAGGTGTAAGGCAAAAAGTACTGCAAAACCACACATCTGCTTTACAGGCTCATGTCTCTAAGATATCAAGGTCTATTTATTGTAGTCCTTTCTCCATTGCAGGAATGGGAGGACAATCATTGATACAGAGTGAAAACTTCTTTCTGCTTTCTCTGTGGCAAAGGCAAGATAAAATACTGTGACCGAGCTTCTAATCTGCTTTTGGTCAAGCAAAGTCCCACTGACTTAGTTTTGCCTGACTAAAGGCTAGATAGTTGTCCTTGGTTATTATATCGCCTCATTCTCTCATTTAAAAACATTTGAGCCTGAAATGGGCTCAGAGGAACAGAATAAATTACAGGAGAAACGGAGAGTGGCTGAAAAGAAGCCTATGCCTCTCCCACTAAAAGGAAAGGCGGATATCAGCATGCTCTTTATTAAGACTCATGTGTTTTCTGCTGAGGGAAGATAAGACATGGGGGAAGAGAGAGTAGAAGTTTAAATTAGGATTGATATCAGATGCAACGATTAAGTATTGACAATTTTTCAGGCTTTGGAATGGTTCCCATTTGCAGCTGCAAGGCACTGCTGCAGCTTTAGTATTTACGAGCACTCAGTGAGTACTCTGACAGGTTTATTATTTGTTGGCTTTCTCCAGCATTGCACAGTAAAAATTGTTTTCAAGGAGTGTTCAAAAGTATAGCTGGCTGCCACTGTATCAAACCCAATCAATCCGCCAATGTATTTCACATTCTTGATTGATAACTGGCTCAGCAGTTTGGCATTTCAGGGAAGGAGTGGAAGGGGAGCAGGTCTCAACAGTCATTAATCCTTTTTCCCTGAGCCTCCCTTGGGCAGCTGCTTGTGCCATTATCCACATTTCTTACTGCTGATTTCCACAATCCCATGGCTGCTCGAACCACCACAAATTCACTGCTGTCCCTTTCACTTACTGTAGACCTTTCATCACACCAGACTCAGCAGCCCTCCTGGGCTGACAGTGGTCAGTGGAACATCTCTCTCTTTTCTTTTGTAAACCTGGGCCATTAATTTGGTTTCTTACCTCAATCTCCTTTCCTCATTCTAAATTTATGTTGTTCCTTACTGAGCAAGAACATGAGGGTATGAATGTACTTCCTTTAAAATATGCTTGTGTGGGTTGGGGTGAGAGATGTCTTTTGGTAAATAGAGATTCTGTCTGTCTGCTCTTCCATGAAGCTGAATAAACTATGTTAGCTGCTGGGGAGATAGGCTATTTATTTATTTATTTGTTTGTTCATTTATTTATTTAAATGCTGCAAAATTGTGAGCAAGCTCACAGTGTGCTGACTGAAATGTCAGAATTAATTAAGCCAAACTGTTTCCAATGGGGAAAAAAAAAAGTTGTCTGTCATTATGAGAAGCAGATATCTATAATTAATTAGGACCTGGAACTTTTAGAGAGAAAGGAAAGAGAGACAAAGAGAAAAAACATTCCCACATTTTTCACATTTTTCCTGTGTTGGCTTCATTGTACCAAGGGTACTGAATACTCCAGATGGGTTTAAAAAATACAGATTTGAGCTCCCCACTGAGGATTCAGGATAAAGTCTATCTGTCATCTGCTAGCAATCTGGTGTTGTGTGTAGCTGTGCTGCTGGGAGCACTGTCTCATGTGTATTTACTATTATATTAAAGCACAAATGTCTCCTCCACCTGTCCTCTAAAGAGTAATGTGTCCTGGACAAATCTGTTCCATATAATCTATATTTAACTACCCTTATCTTTGAAGGCAGAATCCATGTTAGGAAGGAGTGAAATACCCAAATGAAGGGAATTAATTGTGTGAGGAAAGGGAATTCAAGTGAGGAAGGCAGTGTAAAGAATTTAAAGGAGAGGAAACAGAGACAAGGAGACAAAGAACCTCGCTGGGAAATTATGCAAGAGAGTCAAATATTATGAAAGAGTTGAGCATGCATAGATATCCTCCAGCATCTCTATAAATTGCAAATAAAAATCTTCTCCTGAAAAACCTGTCCTCTGAAAGCTTTTACCCATGTCAAAGGTTCCACTGAGCCCACTATAATGACCATCCCTTAATCAAATTTGTCTTAACAGTTTACAGGTCTGAGGCCAGCTAACTCATGAGATCCTTATTTCATCTGACAAAAGTAACGTGTTTTATGAGGAGAAATTAATAAAGGGCAAATACATGAGCTGTTAATGCATATGGACAAGAGAAGGTTTCATGTGGAGTCTGGGTGCTGCATCAACTTGGGCAAGAAATTAAAAGAGATAATCGATATTATAGGAGAATTAAAAAAGCTAATCAGTATTATAGGAGAATCTTGCCTGTAGTGAAATAATCTTGATCTTGTGCTAAGATAGAGCTTGATTCCCTGTGTTAGCAAAATATTAGACTACATAGGGAAGGGAGTAGGTCTACTTATTCTAGAACTGGAATGCCGCTCCAAAAATAGGTTTGTGTTGAGGCAATGCTGGTGAGAGATTGGTCTGTACTTTCTTGAGCAGCCTTTGTAAGCAGTATTGCTGCAGATATTTGGGGCAGCTTGAAAGAAGCACAGTAAGTTTAGCAATTTTCAAAACACCCCCCCAGTTTCTTTGTAAGCAGTGGAAAGTTTGAAGCTTAGCTTCCTATGGGTTTATATGCCAAAGTGAAACTGTTGTGTGTATCCTTTTGTGTCCAAAAAGGATGACCTAATTTTCTAGCCTGTCTGCCAGTAGAGGCACTTCAGAGTTTCCATTTCTTTTCCATGCTATTGCATTTTACCAAATTTACAGGGCTTTTAACACATTTGGGAGCCTCATCTCAACTTAATTTGAATTGATGAATGGGTACAGAAATTGTTGGGGAACAAAGAGTGAGGAAGCTTACAAAACTGGACTAAATTAATGTTTACATAATAATGTGCAAAAGGATCATCTGGGGATGTCTGTCCTATTGGCTGATTTCCCTCTGGTCTTTATCTGGCCAATACAGCAAGATGAGACCTTACTTCTTTTTTTCCCCTTAGGAAGAAGTAAGACAAAAAAGGAACTTGATTTTTCATATTGCCCTCCCAAACAGCCTTTCAGAATTCTGGCCAAGCTGCTCTAATACTCAAATTCCCTTGTTAGAGATTCCTTATTCTCCAGAACAATCCTCGAGTCTGAGTTCTGCTTTGCTATTAAATAGGCCATGCAGGGAGAGATGATACTGAAGACCTTGGCTGTTGCCTGGATTGCTTTAGAGAAAAAAGTAGTGCACTGTAACAGTTTGAATACATCGCAAGATTCTAAAATGGTTGGATTTAAATTAATCCGTATGCTTCAATAATGAGTTGTATGAAAATACAGTCTTCTCAGCACATGTATACATTGCTTCCCAAATATCAGAGTTGGAGTATTGGGCTTTTTTTTGGTTTACACACTAGTAAAGATAATGAAGAAATTAAACATTTGACTTGGCTGTGAGTACCCAGTGAAAGATCCCATAGTTACTGTACATTTATTGCTAAATCTTGAGCCTTTAGCAATGTGTTCTGAGTATCGGGATGTGTCAGAATATTCACAGCTTATTATTGCTAATAATACTGACAGGTTCATCAAACTCATCTTCTTAGAGCTAGAGCAATTTATTACAATTTTTTAACCCAAAGGAGTTTATATAATTGATGGATTTGGGTTACATTACAGATAGAAAATAACCTTGGGAGATTTGGTGCTCACTGCTGGAGCTAAATTTGATAGAGCTGAAGTGCCATTCACCTGGGGCTTCAACAAAACTGATAGCTCTAAGTTCTGTATAACCAATTTAAATTGTTTGACTAAAGTTACATTTTCTGTCTTTAGGACATGCTGATTAGGTCTGAGGGAGAGGGAGTGAAGAACATATAACTTAATAAAACCTCCTAAACCAGTAGAGATTCCTCCCTGAGGAATTTGTTCCTTTTTTCCTTTTATTTTGAATGTTAAGTGATAATGTTTCTAACATTCAGATAGGATCATCAGGAACCAAACTCAGCATTTCCACAGTAGAGGGCCCTTTATTTTCCAAGGTGAATGGAGTCTATGCCGTCCTGCATTGGTATAAGCCTTTAAGAGAGCTTTGTGTTAAAATAAAGACTGGAAATTATTGTGCATGTGCAACAGCTTTTATTTTAGGGTAAAATAATGCTTTCCAAAGGACAGCTGAGGACCTGAGAGGTTGAGTGGCTTGACTAAGCTCCCACAGTAAGTCACTGGCAAAGCTGTGGCTAGGCTGTAGACTGTTGGGTCTCTGGCGTATAGAGTTGTGCTGTTTACAAAACCCATTTCCTTCTTTGCAGCTCTGATTGTTTCTTCAGTTCTGACTGTGCCTTCTTACACTGGAGTATGTGATAGAAACTAGATCCAGGGAGAAAATAAAGAAGAAAAATGAAAATTTGAAAGGAAAAGGTAATTGCATGGAAAGATAAAGTCATATTTTCCAGTTTATTATTCAAGTGGAGTAATTAAATTGCGGTGATGTTCCTAGCATAAAAGCAGGTTTCAAAACAGTGTGTATGGTGGTGGTTATTATTATTATTGTTGTTGTTGTTGTTGTTGTTGTTATTTTAAATAAATAAATTATTTTGAGTTCAGTAAGGGACTGGAGAAGAAGAATGGGACAAGAATTAGATTGAGGAGGTGGGAAGGTGATTTCAAATGTTCTCTGGTTTTGAGGGAAGTTTAAGCAGCCAAAGGGGTTCCAGCAAAAAAGAGATTGCAAAGTACATGAAGATTGAGGCAGGCATAATCTTCTATGAAAGGGAGTACCCTGCTCAGTAGTGTTAAAGATTGGTGGGAGAAAGATGCTGTTGAATGACTCTTTGTTTCACTAAGTTATCCTCATGCAAGCATTCTCACATCTGCTTGTTGTTACTCTCCACTCAGAAAAAAGCCCACCGATGGGACTCACAGACCATGGTAAAGAAGCTATCCACGCTGAGTAGTATTTTCCTTAGCTGTGAACTCAGGTTCTAGATTTCTTGGAGTCTTTTCCTCAAGTGTTTCATCTTCTTCCTCAACCTTATAATCTAAGACATCTTGAAAATATTTTGGAAATGGCTTGAAAAATAAAAGATGAACAGAATGTTCTTAGTTCCTCTAGTCATTCCATAAAATATAGATAAAATTTTGTGAAGTAGAGCTCTTCACAATGCTGTAAAAGGGATCCAGATAGCCAGTGCATCACTCTGAAAAAGTGTATCTTGCTCCATAATAGGGAACGGCTGAACAATTCTCAGACACTTTTATTTTCTTTCTTGGGTGTTATTTCCCAATCAGTTTTTTTAGATGACTTTGTTATGTTGAGAATTTAAAACCAGTAATGATGATGATGATGACAATGATGATGATAATAATAATAATAATAGCCTTTCGCTGTGACATTAACTCAAACTTACCTACACAAATATTGGCAGATCTTACGCAAAAATTCCCAATGTTAGCTTTGAAGTGGTCTTAAGTCTGGATTTTTTGAGACAGCATTAGGTGGCAAGTGACTGCTGTTTGCACATCCTCACTGTGATATAGTTACAAAGCACTTTCCTTCTTCTATGTTCTCTTTACTCCCCTGAGTGCAATCTGTTCTATTGTGTGACTTTACTTTCAAAAGTCAGACAGGTAATGTAAAGAAGCTGTGATTCAGCACAAATTCAATGAGATGGAGACTGACTGGTATATATTGTGAAAAAGGTGCAAATTTTGTTTCTGATTTTACCACTTTTTTTTTTTTTAAATTTTATTTGCTGTTACCTTTCACAGCTGTGCTATGTTGCTCATTGTTTGCTTTTTTTCTTCCTTTTATTTTTAATCTGTGCTAATTATGTCATGGGAAATAGCCTTCAGATTTTTTTTACTAAGCCTGTATTAGAACTTCAGCTTATTGTAGTGTTATATTTGGTTAACATTATCTTTCTTTATTTAGAAAAAAATCTAAGTATTTTCAGAAGTAAAAGGACACTGATGCTGCGTATTGTAAAATTCTGATCAGGCTGTAATTGCCATGCAAATAAACAACTGAGTGCAGCATACTTCTAGCTTTTAATGCACCAAAAAAGTTTTTCGAGTGATGGAATGATGGTCTTCATGTTCTGACCAAATTAGATCTGAGAGTGCTAAGTTTTTCCTGTCAGTGCTCTCCTGTGGCTTCAGTTCAATATGCTATTTTCTGACAGTCCTGAGCAAGTCCAATGGCTTTTGACCTTTTCATGCCAATTGGATTTTTTTTATTGAATTAACTGTTCCTGAATCATGCTGCTTTTCAGAGAATTGTTGCCCAATATTTCTAAGTGATATTGCTGTGAAGCAGTATGTACTTCTTGCTTTGCTCCCTGTCCTTTCTGTATGCAGATGTACAAATACAGAAATGGATAGTATGATTTCAATCTACTTTTTGACAAGGTAATATATTTACTAAAGAGAAGGTCTTCCATACAGATGAGGTGAACCCCAATGTAGATTGACAGATTTATTTTTTTGCATTTTTTACAGTACCTGGTATATAAAGATCTTGTGCTGCTTCATGGCTTACAGGGCAGGGAAAATAGTACTTCTTGCATAACACACAAATGCACACACTGTCACACTCTGTGCACAGTCTTTATCATGGCTTGCTGTTGTAGAAGTCATTTAGCTATCCCAAAAATATCTTTCTTAACCTAGGAAAAAATTTGTAAGTATTGTAACTGAAGAAAAAATTCTTATTGACTTAAGTGAGCCTTAGATTGAGTCTATAAATGCAAATCTTAATCATACCTCTAAACACTAGGACTATAGTACAAATGGATACTGTATACAGAGCTACAGAAAAAGAACTGAAGTATTCTTTCATACATTTTGACAGTCAGTTTTGTTGATATTTCTTTGTCCTCTGCTATTTACATTTGTAGATGAACTTTGAGAACAATGGAAATAATTTGGTTAGCATCTTGTGACTTCCCATCCATTTTGTGGGTAGCATTTTTATTTCCTGGTCTCAAAATGCTATTATTTCTGGTTACATCTATTACAACCATAGCCATGTGATCCTCAGAGAGGTCAAACCCACATTTTGGCATTTTTCCTCCTTCAGCTCTTTTATTCAAGTTTATGGTACTGATATGTTCATTGTCTTCAGATAATGTACAGTCCTTTTGACAGAACAATGCACAGTGAATATGTTGTTTAATGTATCATTGAGCTTTTAGTTCTCTGGCTACAGAATTAAATGCTAGGCTTTTAAAAAGTAACTTGGATTTCAAAGTCAGTATTTTAGTGAAGTCTTTAGGTAGTTACTAGTGTTCTGGAATATTGAGTATTATAATACAGGGGACTTTTGTTTAGCTATTAGAACGATAACAGTACTACCCTGGTAACTTACAGGATAATTCTGTCTATTACCAAGCCCATACAACTGAGTACGGATTCTGATATAGTATGTTGATTTTTCTCTTTAGGTACTTCTGTGACTTTGGTAAGAATTTTGAGAAGCAAAGGACAAAAATAACACTAGAACAACTTATGTGTATAAGGTTAAAATTGCCACTGTGACATGAAGTACATGATGTGGCAGGTACTGTAACAGTTTTGTTGTGTCTATGTAAGCAAAAGCAGTCAACAAGGGGATTCTAAGCTACTGAACGTCTACATTGATGTTTACACCTATGTGATATAGTTGATGCTGTATCCTCATCTGATTAGTGAAAAAACCTGTGAGCCCAAGTTGCCATTGCAGCTATAATTGTTTTGGGCCACTGTGAGTTGGAACCAGACTATCCATTTCGTCCTGTCTTTTCTGAATTCTTCACTGTTTTCTAATAAATGGAGCATGGTGAGGGAGTTACAGTTCATTCTGCAAATTTTAAATGTCAAAATATTCTTAAGTGTGGTAAAAGAAACAGTATTTGTTAGTGTTAAACAGTTATTTCTAGTCTCTTTGGAGATATTACATAGTTTATTTCTAAATCACCAATATGTATCTATAATGAAGAGCTATGCTGTGGTCTATGATATGACTTTAATTTTTACATGCATACCATGTTTTTATGTAGACATGTATTTGTCTCTCAGTTCCCTTGCCTTCATAAACAATATGAGAAATTTGTATTAGAAGATACCGGAATACAGTAAAAAGGAGAACACAGAAAATGTGCTGGTCGTGTTAGTCTCGGATGGGTATCTTTCCTGTGTGCTCTGCAGTTGGCCCAGTTCATCCACAGTGAACATTTTGAAGAACAATTTAAATGTTTGTGCTGGCTTCTAGTTTGAGAAAGCCATTGACTGTATGGTCTTGAAAGGGTACAAAAGAAGCTCAGGTAACAATAATGTGTGAAAAACATTTTTAGCGTGTTTTAAGCATTGAGGAAGGAGCAGTGTAAACAAAAGTGCTCCATCTCAAAATGTCTGCTAGTATGAATGAGGAGTATGCTGTTGGGCACTAGATAGAAATGTGCAGAGGAGATGAAGCAAGTATGAGAATGAGCCCTCTAAACAACTGGTTTACTGTAGGACCTTTCTTTTTCTGAATTACTGGAAGACACCATTGCTGAGCAGTGAGTTTCATCTGATACACTTTAAATCCAATAAATCCCCCCTGCTACAATCTTTTGTGAGAGAATTTGAGTAATGAGCAGGAAGTGAGAGTTGAACTCTGGTTACTTAATGCAGAAAGAGATGAAAAAGTTAATTTATACCAGCTCTGGAGAATGAAGAGGAACATTTAGCAGAGTTTTCTCTTTCTTTCAAGAGACGCATCCCTAGAAGCAGCTTCAAATTCGCGAGTGCAGACAGCCTTGGCATTCTTACAGAGCAGCTTGCCACCGTACCCTCTGCTAATGAACTTGGCAGTCTGTCTCCAGGGTACTATTGGACAGTTCAGCCTGACAGCTAGAGAAGTGCGGTAGAAAATATTACACAAGCCTGAGTCCCATGTTAAAAAATGCAAGATGTTTAAGGCATTGATGTCTAATTACTGCAGTCCATAAGCAATGAATCTCTGCAAATAACCTATTTCAGATAACTTCATACTTTGCTCTTCCTGTCAACCTCATCTTTAACATTTAAATTCACATTGCAATTTATATCTTGCAGACCAGCTATGAAATGGAGGTCACTGGGTTAGGACAATTTAAAGAGAGGACAGCAGAGGGACAGGTAAACTCCAGGCAGAAGTTCCAGCACAGCAGAGGTAGTATGGCAGCCAAAAAGTATGAGATAGAGCTTGATCAATCCTTGGAAATAGTTATGGTCAGAATGTTAATGTGTGAAGCCTGGCATTGATATGGAAAGTATATTTTGCATAATGTTTTCTAGTCTTATTAACTGACTTGGAGATTCTTGTTTGACAATGAAGGTGACTGACATGAATATGAATACATCCTCATTTAAGGACATGAATGCATCCACACATGATGTGATTGGAAGTGGTCACGTTGCTGAACAGGAGGAAATGACACTGCAATGGCAAAAAGCTTTAGGCTCTTCCACATTTGTGTCCAACACAGAAACAGGTATATGAACTACTGCTATTTGTTTAAGATTAACAAGGTTGGAGACTCAGTAAAAATTTCAAAGAAAGGAAATTCTGAGGATATATGAGAAGCTGGTCCAAGGAACCAGTTTTCTGATTTGTTGAAAGGGAAGAGAAAACTGATCATTATGTGATAGACATAAGAGATGCAGTTCTATGATGCATTTCAGGTTCCTGCCAAATGTTGATCTGAAGGCAAAACTATCACTTGCATAATCTTTTATGAATACTTTTGAAACCTTGGTCTTGCTAGCACTACTTCCACCTATGGGTTAACACAAGCCAGTCATTCAGAAGTCACTTGATGGGATTGAGTTTAACCTGGCATGACTCACATGCTTTGACTTTCAGAAAGCCTTTTACTGAATTCTATGGTAGGTTCATTGGTAGTGGCCTATTTACAGAAAAGAAAGTAGTTCCAAGAGGAAAAAAGCCACACATTAAGATGCATACATATTCATACTGTAGGCACATGCAGAAAATTTCAATAGTACAGTGTGCTTTATGAGTGGTGTCTAAGTGTCTGGAGGAGTAATGAAATGATCTGTTATTCTAGCTTTAAAAAGACTAAAGTTCTGTTCATGCGCCTGATACAGTGTAGGCGTAAATAAAGTAGGTTTTCAACATTGTTCTCTCAAATTAAGGAGGTGGCAAAGATAAATTAATCTCTGTGTTCTGTCAAGACGCTCATGCTTACTCTTTTCATGCCTGCTATGTATAAGGACTGTTACACAGGCTGACAAAGGCCCATGTCTTTGCAGCTATAAAAATGGTATCATTCGACTATTTTATATGAGAAAATAGAGAAAATATCTTACAGAATTAGTCAGACTAACCACTTAAAAAATGAACGTAGTTCAAGTTTTGGGCTTCACCTATGCCAGGCATTTTACTGAGAGTCTGGTGAGACTTCGACTGGTTGGCTCCAGTTCTACACCAATATTAATTAGATGGGAAGCCAAGCCATGATATCAAAACACACAGCAAACAACAAATAATACCAGTTTCAGGCCAGCATTGTAACTGAACCTATTCTGGCCATGTACATCTGCTCCCATGAGCATCCACTGCTCATTTGTCTGGACTGAGACCTTTATGGTCAAGAACAGGACCTCTTCCACTTCTGTGCAGGGGAGTGGGAGCACGGTCACCCTCTCAGGGAGCAGTTACAGATGCCAGGTTATTGCAGTGTGTGGATGACAACCCGCTGAAGTAAAGTGTCTATTTTATAAGTTGGACCAATGCAGTCTTTTAAATGAGCTGCCCCAACAGGCACCTTTCAGAGCTGTGGCCGAAGTAAACCTGTATGGCTTTGACATCTCTATGGAAACACTAAACAGAATATTATAAAAAGTGTAAGAACACTAAACAGAATATTATAAATGTAGGATGCTATAAGTCACTTTATAAAGCCAAGACAGAGAGGTCTTAGGAGAATGGAGAATAAGAGGGGAAATTAGTAGAGCAAAACACTGTTTGTGCATTATCTTTGATTGCAAGGGTAAGACCGCAGGGCTGGATTGAATATGTGCCAATAGTTTAGAAAGTCTTGTTAACGAATTGGAACAACATACAGAAATGCCTCTGTATGCTGACAAGTCCAATAACAACCCAGTCAACAAACGGTTAATTGTTTGGGTTATTGAGATGAACTGGTGCAAATGTTTGGCTTAGGAAATGATGGAGGAATTTTTCATCATCAATAGGAAAAACCTTAAAGGGAAATTCACAGTACTGACTGTATCTTCTTAAATTTTCTGTTACTGCTCAGTTCAATGATGCTTAAATCTTGCCAGATGATGTCTAGAAAAATATAAGTCTGACTGCTAAATAAGGTTTCTAATAATGCAGAGATATACTTAGCCTGTGTAGGGAAGTACTCTGTAGCAAATAAAGTGAAAGAAATATTTTGTCCTGGTAACAAAGACAGAACACTTTATAAAAAATATATGGGGTGAGCTTAGCTACCCTATTCACTTTTATTCAGTTTCTATTAAAGATGAAAAAATTATATCCTCTTAGCTGTGACATTCTTTGTTAACTGTCCCAGAATGCTAGTTGATAATAATTTTTATATTAGCTCTTTATTTCCTCTAAATATATTGGTAACTATTGCAACTATACTTCTGACTAAAAAACTAATTCAGAAGTATTTCTCAGCAGTTGTTGAGTTGGAATATATTTTAGAATGCTTTGGGATCTTCCTAGTGAAATTTAGTATGCACATTAAATACATACTAATAAAAATTATAAGAAGTTTCCACTTAACATAAACCTGCTCATACTGCTGGTATACATCTCTGTATGCAAGTTTGAATCCTTACAAGTTTTCTTTGGAAACACAGTTGATCTAGTGGAGAATGGAAATATGAGGCATCTAGACCACAGCTTCTGTATGGTATGGAATCGGTCCAGCTGAAGACAGTGCAAGCGATCTTATAGAGCAGAAGAGAACTTTTTAATAAATTTCTCTTAAGAGGAACAAACAAATATTGAGTTTGGCTTTGCTTAATAATTAATGCGAAAGATAAAACAGAAGAACATGGACATCTCTTTTACAAGGGAAATCTTCAAGGAGCTCTAGCTGTATGTTAATGAAAAATGAGCTTCTCTGTTGGAGCTGCAGAGACTTATAATGATATTTAGTTAAAAATCATCAAGAGAAGGATCTTTTCTAATTACATAACTAATGTCAGTAGCATGAAAAAAGAAAACTAATTACAACAAGTTTTAAATTTTATTCTATGAAAACAACAGGTCCACTCGATTAACATACTGGTTTTAGTGACAAAATTATGAGAATGCCATATACAAACCAACTTGTTGTGTCTGCAGTATTGGCAGACTGCTTGTCAAATATGTTGCAAATTATTAATAATTACATTATTAAATCAATACAGTACAAAAGAGTCAATTAATAATAAAGTACTAACAGTAGTGCCATGTCAGACACCTCTTTGTGTTCACGATTCTGAAGGGAGATTGTCCCAGGCGATACATAAATAGGAGATAACTGGAAATCTTTATTGATATTTGGTTTTACTGCTTTAAATGTTTTCAGATTTGCCAGTGTAATGGTTACCAATTTCACAGCAAATCAGTATTTTTCAGACCAGTGAATCAGAGTGCCTGTCAGTAGCTGAATCCTGTTTTGCATCCTCTAACTTTTCTTATCCCTGTTTTTCAACTCATCTTCATTGCTGCCTTTATGTTGTCCTTTGTCCTTGAGAGAATTTCCTGTGTGCCTTTTTTTTTTTAGTTCTTTTATTCTTGTGCTTAAAAGCCTACTTGTCCATATTCTGTCATTTATAGCAGATCAGTCACAACAAATGATTGGCACCACAGCAGAGTTTGGCGCGGACAGAGACTTCTCAGCTAGCATCATGACTCTCAGCTGCAATGTGTTTAAAATAAATTTGGTATCAGACAGCAGATAGGTTTGCTGTCAGGGAGCTAGATCTAGTTAATAGGTTTTTTAAAGTTTTTTGATACAGCAAGTTTATTGGAGAACATGACAGTTTTCTAAGGCATGCTTGTAACTTGTACTCCTGTGAAGCTGTGGGGGTAATTACATCTTAGGCTTGATGAATTACTGAGTAGGGGAAACAGAAAGGGGGAATATCTGAAAATAGGAGAAGTTGCAGTTGGTGCAGCTCAGGATTAGTTGGTTATTTCCAGGATGTGTAACAGCCTTCAGCATTTGAGGCACAGGAAAACCAGTGCCATAGGTATCTTGCTGCAATGCTGAATAGAAAAATTCTAAGCATTTTTCTATTCTTGTGCAGTGTTTTTTTCACAATGGCCAATGTTCTTCGTAGCTTACAGGCTCAAGACTAACAACACTCAGCAAGCAGTGAATAGTAGGTGCTGTTGTACTCCGTGCTCGAACAACCTGATAGTGTTATCAGTCACCAGCTTTTTTAGGAAAGGGAATACTATCACAAGATCATGTACATAACTGAATCCAAACATGGCCTCTAAAAAACAAGTTGTCCAGATCAAATTTGAATGTTTAGACAATAACTTGTTTTAAGCAAACCAATTAGGGAATTTGGCTCCAAACTGGTCTGAAATGTCTTTGGTCACAGGATGCATCCTAGGAGCAACTCTGAAGCTTTGCTGACTATTTCACATTTGATCATTTTTTCCTAATTCATTGAGTGAAGATGCTCAACTGTACTGTTGCTGTAAGCTAGCCTTGATATGAAAGTTAAATAAAGAGCCTCTGGTAAATGTTCCCTGCTTCTAACTTCCACTGTTAACACATTTCCACTGTATGTGTTGCGGGACAGATCACAAAGTAATTTTAGTGTGGATCAGCAGGATGCTGCTAGTGCTGCTGGCATCCTGTGTTCTGTGCCCATCCTGCTGTCCCCAGTGCAGGAACAGGGCAGCTGAGGAGTAGAGAGGGACACCCAGGGCAGCCTCAGCCACCACGGCAAGACAAGGCCATGGCGAAGAGGCCAGAGACAGGCTGGGCCTCCTGGGGATACAGTGGGGACTTCAGGTGCTTAAAGTGGAAAAAATCCATTCCTCGAATAAAATATGCATGTTCAGAAATATATTTTGCATTTTCTGGTTTGCATGTAGCATGATCCTGGGTTTGTAATCATATGATGCAGATTTCTTTATTTATAGGTGATTATTTTTTTCATGCTGTATATATTTTATTTAATTGTATTTTCATGTTGGTAGTCATATGGATTATAAAGTGTTTCCAATAGAAGAAATTTTGTTATTCCTGTAAGTATTTTCTTTTTCTTTTCAAAAAAGGGGTGAATATTTTCACATGTCTTGAGTGAGAAAATAGTATTTTTTACACAAAAAAAAAGCACTTAGTGTTTGGGGATATTTACCTGACATTATGCATAGGCATGGTGCATATGTACTGCATCTCTTAGGAGATACTCAGTTCATGCCGTGCAGCAGATCCATAGCAGCACCTTTCAGGAATGTAGATGTCAGGCCTGACTTTATTTGTTTCATCATTTAGAGATACCTGATGTTGCTCAGCCCCAGGAAGGTCTGTGCATCATGGGAAAGTGAACTAAAGTGAGAAAGAAAGCATCAGCTGTAACCACTGTTTCCTTAGGAGAACATGGGTTATATTCCAAAATGAAACATTTAGATATAAAATTGGTTGATACGTGTGGCTAATATGACAGATTTTGTTTCAGTGTTCATTATTTTATTTATTTCATTTAAAATATCAGTGCCACCATCGTTTGTATGGAAAAATATTTGCTTTTATATCTTTTAAGTAATTCTAACAAAATGGTTTCTTTTAAACAGCTGCATCTCCTACATAGTAATATGATTAAAAAATATAATGATTTGCAAAAAAATTACTAAATAGTGTGAATACAATACTGTGAAAAGCAGAAACGCTGCAAAACAAACAAACTTGACATAAATGCTATTTTTTCAGTGCTATTGTAAGAAAATCCCTAAGCGTGGATAACTCTGCACTTATCTGGAGAGCAACAGTGAATATCAGTTAGGATTCACAGTCGCAGGCATTTTTGAAGAAAGAACCAGGGTAGGTGAGAGCAAACAAATGTACCTCTGTAGAAGTGTGATGTGGCCTGCAGGAGTTTCTTATTTTAACATTTAACTGAGATACTACTGCAGCAGAATAGACACCATGTATGCAGAGCTCCAAAGTACTTGCAGTGGCTGTATGGAGACATAGGCTAGATAGACTTCTTCACCTCATCATTTTCTGGAAAATATTATATACTGGAAAAATCCTCTAAACTGATATTAATCCTGTCCTTTAATACTGGCAAAGCTTGTGGCTTTTTAGGCTCTGTTTTCTTGGTGTTTCCCTTTAAGAACAACATCCTGCTTTGAAGCAGGTTGACATCTATCACAACAACTCCTGTTGTCAATGTCATACCAGTTTTAATTTCAAATGGCTGAAATCCTGATCCTCTAATAGAATAGGTACCACATGAATGAGCAGATGCTGACATGGGGAGCATCTGACACTTTATAAATGAATGCCATCCAAGCAAAACATCAGCAGCATTGGATATGTTTAGGTAGTTAAACATCTGCAGAGGTGACTTGTTTGCAAAACGTTAAGAATAAAAGCTTGTTAATTGTCAGAGAACCTTGGCATGCACATGACCACTCTAGGTCCAGACCTCCTTGGAATTGTGTGTTAGCATCAGAGCTGTGTATTCCCAAACACTTTTGGCAAGGTGAACTCCCTGAAGTTTATGTTAACACAATGGATCTAGGCAGAACTCCAGCATGAAAACACGTGCTGTGAAAATCTCAGCCTAGACACCTCTAATTGCCAGCAGGTAGTGTGAATAGGTTCAGGTCTCCATGTTTATACCACCATGTTTTAGAATGAAGGGATCGTGGAAGTGCCCCCTCTGTGCAGGACACTGCAGTAAGCCTTCCTGACAAATACAAACACTTGTTATAAAGCAAACATTATGTTGTGGAGGTAAACATATGGAAAGTTTGTATGTAGGTTATGTTTCCTGCTTGCATTATTCTGTCTCTCTCTCTCCCTAGACCAACACAATTATTTCTAAGCTGTTATAGACAGCTGGAGACCCCTCACACCTCTTCCTGAGTGAGCTGTGACAGACCCCACATAATATATTCTTGTTCAGAGTAGGGAAAATAATGGCTATGGGCAGAAACCAGATCTGAGGCTTTTAGATGAGGACTCTGGCACTGAGGTAAAACAGAAGGCATTGCAGATTTCTGCTTCTAATAACTACTGAGTAAAAGTTGAAGACAAACCAAACTCGAACTGGAATAATTAACCCAGGAAATTCTCAGTGGGAAGATGGTACACTGACTAATGTGTGAGCAAGCTTTGTAAATAAAAGGCTTTAAAACTGCCTGAGGTTGACTATAAAGAGTGAGGCATTGCTTTTTTTCAAAGGAAACCAATTTGCTGAGGGTTGCTTCGTGAGGTTGAAGGGGTGCTTCTTTTAGGTTACACATCACAAATTAGAGTTGCCATTTGAGAAATAGAAGGTGTATTGATAGTAAACAGGTGGCTGCTGTTCCAAGGAGATTTGTTTAGTACCATTTTATGACTGAGCGGATGCTGTGACACATTAAGTGGAACTTGTCACTCTCCCATCTGGTCTACACAACTGCTGGAGGCGGAACCCATTTAGGAAGTTGTACATTTCTTGCAGCTGTTCCTGAATGTTTCATAAATAACTAACAGAAACCACTGATTCATTTGGCTTTATTAAACCTATCTTAGGGGAATCATGTCATTGTTCATGGAGAAAATTGTACACGTTGCATGGCATTTAAGGGACTTGTTACCAAATTACAGTGCTTTACAGCCTTTCTTAGTGCTAATGGGAAAATTGTGAAGTACAGATCAGAACTTCTTTTGGCCTAATTATAATTTATCTAAATGACTGCACTTGATAAAGAGTCCTTCATGCTAAGTAAAATGCTTTTTGCCTGTGGAACCCAATGGTGTCTTCTTTTCATCCCCCTGTGGATGCAGTTTATCCTTGGGTCTTATCTGGAAGAAGCAGTTGTTGCAGAATGCTGTGTTCACTTCATACATCATTTAAAGTGGTTTTGTTATTGATGAATTGCTTTTTTAATTCACAGATGAAAGTGAACATTATAAACAAGGCATTCCCGTATTAGCTTTTCAGTGCTTTGCCCAATGGGCAATTTAATGCGACATCAAACGCGATAATAGCTGAATGACAAAAAGAACCTTTCCCATGCTTGTTGGCTTCTAATAGCTTGATTTCATTTTTAATAGGCTGTTAATCTTCAGCTAGTGTTTTGCTCTGTATCAAACATTTTGCTGCAGTAAGCTGGGTTGTTTGTCTACTTTAGGTTTTTGTTGTGTTCAGTTAACACTCCCTTTGGAAGGCATTTGGTGCACATAAAATGCCTGAGATTGACTTTGCAGTAGGAAATTTTGACTCCCCTTGACAAAACTTTCCTATCTGTCATGATCTGACAGACTAGTAAAACCAGCCATGTGCTAACTTATAATGATATCTAATATGTTGACAATAAAAGAGTATCACCTACTGAATTTAAAGTAAGCAGTGTGCTGCATAGAAAAAGAGAGACACCATTGGGTGTAAAGGAGGTCTTAAAATGTATTGCTGTCTAGCTTAGGGAAGAAAATTACATACAGTACAGTGAGCTGTATGACCCGAAGGAGACACACTTATTTCAGGTACAGTTACTGTCCAACTAGCCTGTTACATCCACTGTATGTATGGAAAGACTGTAAAAACTGTGGAGAGCTTTGTGAAGTTTATGCAGATTCTTTTTATAGGTGAAGGAAAAATGTCACAGATGGGTTTGTATTATGTTAAAAGATGGAATTTTTATTTTTTACTGGTCTGGAGTCTGATTTATTTTGGATACTCATTTGATATCTTTAGGTACTAAGCTCAATTTCCTCTCAGAACTGTCACTAGCCAGAGATACCTGAGTCTGAACAAGCTTCCATTCTGTGATGTCTCAGTATTTTCTTGACTGACAAATGACTGTCAAAGGGATAGAGAAAATTCTTTGGTACCTCCCATGCTGCTCAGTGAGAGTCATCGAAGCATCAGGACATCTTTTCTGGTGTGCCAGTGGGTAATGTGCTGTTACTTTTGCATCAGGTACTGCTCTTCATACTTCCAAGGATTATTTCAAAGTTTTGAAAGATTCCTACAAACTACAGAGAGAGACACCTGCTGATTTAGTGGATCCACTCCCGCTCAACTGCATAACTGACAATCATAAACTGATCAATTCCCCTATGAAAAGCACCTGTTTAGGGGGGAATGAGCTAGTGTCAGAAAACTGCTCCAAAACATCTGCTGTCCCCACCTTCCCTGATGGATAATTTCAAGCCCACAGTGATTAAATAATAGCTTGTACCTGTTTGTGTCCTCAGGTGAAAAAATTCCTCCCCCGGCCCAGTCCTTACCTAGTTAGTGTTAAGTGATCAATTAATTTGTCTCGCCTCATCCTTTCACTGTTAAATGTGTGAAGTGATCCTCAGCCTGGTGGTCAGCTGAAATGGGAAGGTCACAGAAGCTCAGATCTGTTTTACAGTTCGGATCTGTGATCAGTGTTGGATGAATTCATTATATTGCTTTGGACCCAAGCTGAAAGCATGAGCCAAAGGTATAAACGTTTCTCCAGTATATATCTGTATGGCTGATGTCTTCCATAACAATGTGGTTCCTAGCAGTATTTATTTCTCTAACACTGTTGCAACAATATCTACTGCTGGATGACTGTAGGAGACCTCTAGCTCTGCTGTGATAGTCTGTCTCTTGTATTCATAAAGGTTTGTAAAAAAAATCAATTAATCTTGATGCATGCTAGCTCTATTTTTTTCCAATTGAAGCACTCCATTTAGTGTTTCCTGTACCTTTTCTTCCTAATTAATATACCTCCATTCCAATCCTCTTGTGTTTTTGCTGTCACTGCATAGTTAGCTTTCTGCTGAGCATCACTAACATTTCCATTTTGTTATTATCATCTTTTCATTGTATAGAAAAGCTTCACATTTCTTTCAAAGTTATGATATATTACTGAACCAGATTAGAGTACTTGTTTCAGCTGACTTGCCTAGTATTACTATATTTTTTATGCCTTGTTTTTCACCTCTAACATTTCTTAATTCAGTGTTGAATGTTTATTTGCCTTGTCTTCTTCTACTATGTTTAAAACTTGTGATTATTGGAGTTACTTCCACATTTTCTCTTCTTTTTTTAGTATAAGAAACTCTTATCTCTTAACTCTTATCTCATTATAGTCTTACCTTTCAGCATGTCTCAACATGCAAGAAAAATTTAAATATCTTCCTCTGGGTCTCATTAATTAGTATTGTCTTCTAAAAGTATTTACACAGAAGACAAGATTTCCTTGTCTTTCTGCTGTGTGGTGGGACTATTGATAAGAGAAATCTACTTTGCTGGATATGAAGATTCATTTTACACATTCACTTTGCAAGGACGCTACATGAAAGTAGTTACTAATTTTCCTGATGAAATCTTAAGAGACCTTAAAAACTTACCTTCTTACATAGGTGATCTAATGAAAATAGTAAATCTTACGGAAAAATTGGGGCATATCACACACCTCAATTTCTGTACAAGCAGTCAGTTTGAACAGGTTATCATCCATGTCAGAAACAGCAGCTGTTTTTTCCCTACTTCTTAGTTCAGAAACTGGTATAATTTGATAGGTCCCTAACTTTTGTGATGAATTGTCTAAGTGTAGTGATGAAAATGTAGGTATTTAGTCTTCCCGTGGCATTGAGTTAATTCCAGAATCCACATGTCAAACTGCAAGATTTTGCTTTTACTTGGGGCCATTTTAGACTTCACTTTAAATCATGTATGGCATTTCAATGGGTCATAAAGAGTAATAGTTTTCCTTGTCAAAGCATCTTTCAAACAAATCTGAAAAAGATAGAAGGCTTTGAAATGGAAAAATGCAGAGCTGATTTACAGATGGTTGAAAAAACACTTATCACAGGCTGAATGAAATCTGCAGTACAGAGACATATATGTTCTCCAGAGTATATTAATCACTGATAATTCCTGCTTTATCATTTCCGAATATTTCTTTGCAAAAGTGCAACTCAATCAACAATTGGTTTCTGTTTGAGGCCTAGGCTAAGTGTGGTTTTTACATGTGCCCTGACCAAACGGAGTGATTATCATTAGTTTTGCGTGTAGTTCCCATAATGTTGCTTGTGTATGGGAACAGAACTCAGCAAATGGCTTTCCATAACATCTTCTGAAAAAGAAACGGAACTTGAGCATGTTCCCTTATAATCCTTCTGTTACTAGGTACTTCGTGTATCATTTACAATATTATTGTTTTCTCTGTTTGCATTTCACATGTGGTTGCCTGTTGTGATTTCATTGATTTCTGCTAGACTTGGTCTTCAGTCTGCTGTTTAATTATTTTCCTAATGAATGTTCTTTCTCTTTTCTCACTAATTTTCTGGTTTTATTCCTGATTGTTTTGATGGGTAATAAAAGTCAGATCTTAATTGAATTACTGACTTTATACACAAAAGATCATCACCTCCCATCTATAAATAGACGTATTTTGATTCCCATCTGATGGATCTGCAATTCTATGTCACTTATGGTTTGCTTAGCCGATTTTGGGTTTGTCCTCATTTTCAGTAGTTTACAATATGCAAGCATACACAATATGATGAAAAATTTGGTATATGGAAACAAAAATAAAAAAAGGAAGCATGTCCTTTCATGTGCTCTCCAATTAAATGCATCCTACCTAAATATTATCTAAAATGCTATGTAGAAAGCTAGCTTTTAAATGGAAAATATTGCCATTTTATATGTTATCACATTCTCCTAAAATATAACATACAAAAGCATTTCATTTCTTTAAGTGAGGTAAGCAACCTGTCTTTGTGGTGCTAACCTTACAGCTGCAGCAGATTTCAAGGACTATGATTCTTTGCATTAGAATATATTTGCTTTGCATTGGTTACATGAAAAAATAATGGATTCATTAGTAGAAGCATGGCATCACAAATAATACTTGGCATAAAACCATTAAATATAATCAAAAAGGTTAAATTTTCTTTGGCATTCTTCTGAGAGTAGAAGACTGCCAGAGATGTTTTAAAATATTATTCTGCAAACATAAAAAATAGAGAATTTTAATTAATAAGAAAATTATTACATTTTCACTTTATCTACGTGCCAAGATTCCAGAAATGATTCCACAAGGCTGGATCTTTAAAAAATAGAGCCAATTTCTATTCTAAAATTCTATATACTTTAAAAAGTTTTCCATCACAGTATGTCTTCACTGAGTACAAAAATAAGGATGAAAATAGGCAGGGCAACAAGGACTTGGACAATTCTTTTCACGAGTCTGCTATACTAATTACCTTTGAAATTACAAGGAATTTGTGCAGCCAGACTTTCATTTGGATACACATTTTTCTTGATTACTCAGTTTCATTCTTCATTATCTCACTGGTGGTTGAAAACACTGCTAAATAGAAGTGTAGGGATCTGAAAGATACATAACTCAGACGAGGAAGTTATGTTGGTTGGTTGTTCCATTTGCTCCCATATTTTGATTGCTGCCATGGACTAGTCCCATCTTTGTCCACACCCCTCCGGTGCTGTTGCATGTCTACTTTCACAGTACCACCTCCTAGGTCAATATGACTGACAATAAAAGTATAACTCTGTAACTTTTGATCCCAGCTAGATAAAGAACCTAAAGACATAAAGGTATAATTTCAGCATAGTCATCACATCTCACTCTGCTGAGGCTCATGCCCCAAGGTACAAATACCTCTGGGCTGAAATGGATAGGATCACCTGAGCTTTCAAATGCCGTGAAGAAAGAGACACCCTGAATGCTGGAGTGTGGTGGTGCTCTCACAGACTTGTCTAACATTTCATCAAGATCTGTACATCCAAAGCCTGTTGAACTGTTGTAGATTTGTCACAAAACCAGACATGCTTAATACTTTAGCATTGCTGAAAGCCTTGCTCAGGCTGTACAGACACAATCTGAGAGTATCTATTAGCAGCTGGGGGAAGTGAGCTGTAATGCAATGGCTATAAATTTGTGTATGTAACACAGCACTGCAAGTGCTGTGCTGTTGATCAAGCCCATCTTGATATAGGAATATCTGTCTCACAGTATGCCCTGCATTTTGGTCTGTGACCACTGACGTTTTGCTGTCTTTTTTGTGAGGAAAGTTGCTGAGACTGTGTTTGTATCTCCTTTCCATTTACAGGAGCCTGGGATTTGTTCATATAGCCAGGCACAAAATGTGAATTAGGAATTTCAATGTTCCTCATCCTTTCTTGATATCAGTTGAACTGTTTCTGGTTTATGCTGGTGAGAATGCCATTAGCATCAAATTTTAGACCTCTGTGGTACTCTTTTAAGGACAGTTTGTCAATTATTAAATGTTCTCAGACTTTCTTAAGTAAAGTATATTATCTGGGGGGGGGGGCGTGGGGGAGGGAAAAAAAATTCCCAAACTAAGTTATTTAAAAGTCCTGTTTTCCCCATCTTTTTAAGTTGGCTAAAAAATATATGAAATCCTAAGTTAGTTATCCAAGTTGCTAATTCTTTCATTCTTAGTAGTACAAGAAGGAAGTATTTTATACTTAAGATTTTGGAAAAGAATTGTAGATAGTAGTTGCAGACCAGCTTTGTTCTAGCCTTGGTGCCTAGTTGTCACTGCTGACTTAAGTGTCAAGATAGAAAGCACAATTTCATTTTTGTGATGAAGCCTGTAACATCAGGCAAAAAAATCAAATCCAGTTGCTTGCTGTGTAATCCTAAAGGAAAAGCTCTCAAGTTATAACAGTTTCAGTTAAAGCAGCATTTCTTATCAGTGGCACAGCTATTGGCAAAATGCCTGATCTTGCATTAAAGGCATTCCAGAAACAGAATCAAGGTAATTCAGCTGGTTTCCCTCAAGCTGTGGATGAACACTGTGAGCTAGAATCTGATCTTTCTTGTACCAATGTAGCTCTGGGTAACTTGTCAGGGTTTTAGGAGAGCTATCTCAATTTGACTGCAATCACATGCTGATGTCCCCAGCTGCTCTGTTTCAATAGATCGCTTGTTCAAGTGGCCTTCACTAGTAGATGTTGATGACTTTCTCTGGGTCCTAATTTTGTTCCTAGACCTCTTTCTAAAAATACTGTATCCTATCCAATTACATTTTGCAGACAACTAGCTGGGGTAGGAGTGTTGATCTCCTGGAGAGTAGGAGGACAGGCTGGATTCATGGGCTGAGACCAACAGTTTGCACTTCAGTGAGGCAAAGTGCTGGGTCCTGCACTTCGATCACAACAAGCCCCTGCACTGCTACAGGCTGGGGGCAGAGTGGCTGGAAACCTGCCCAGCAGAAAAGGACCTGGGGATGCTGGTCAACAGCAGTTGCACATGAGCCAGCTTTGCCCAGGTGGCCAAGAAGGCCAGTGGAATCCTAACCTGTATCAAAAACAAAGTTGCCAGTAGGACTAGAGAAGGGATTTTCCCTCTGTAGTTGGCACTGGTGAGGCCACACCTCGAGTGCTGTGTTCAGTTCTGCACCACTCACTGCAAGAAAGACATTGAGATGCTGGAGCATGTCCAGAAAAGGGCAATGGAGCTGGTGAAGGATCTGGATGGTCAGGAGCAGCTGAGGGTCCTGTGATTGTTTAGCCTGGAAAAAAGGAACCTCCGAGTGACCTTATCATTCTAACTACCTGAAAGAAGGTTGTCACAGTATGGGAGTCAGCACATCTTGCTGCAACCTCCCCAGGCAACTAGCAACAGGAGAAGAGGAAGTGGCCTCAAGCTGTGTCAGGGGAGGTTCAAGTTGGGCATCAGGAGAAATTTCTTCACTGAAAGACAGGTGAGGCACTGGAATGGGCTGCACAGGGGAGGGGAGTCCCTATCCCAGGAAGTGATCAAGAAATGACTGATGTGGCACTTAGTGCTATGGTTTAGTTGACAGGTGGTGTTTGGTCAACAGTTGGCCTTTAGGATCTTGGAGGTCTTTTCCAGCCGAGATGTTTCTATGATCCTTTCCGTATGAAACCAGCTATTTAACATGCTTCAGGCTAGCAGCACTGGATTTTAATTATTAATCAATATGGTCTATATCTCATAAATACCTTGCTTGTGCCCAAGAGTGGAGTAGCTGTTGTTGTGCTGTGACACTTTCAGTGGAGGAAGAAATGATTTTTTTTCTACTCTACTCTTTATCATTCTTTTTTAAAAGATGGAGTTGATTCTGGAAGATACACAGCTTTTTATGGCTCTCAAATACAACATTAGGCTGCATAGTATCTTGTTGTGGGTTGACGCTGGTTGAGTGCCAAGCTGCTCTATCACTCTCCTCCTCAAACTGGACAGAGGAAAGAAAATATAATGAAAGGCTCATGAGTTGACGACAGGGAGAGATCACAAACTGATTACTATCATGGGCAAAACAACCCAGACATGGTAAAGTTGATTTAATTTATTACCAATCAAAATCAGAGCAGGATAACGAGAAGTAAACCAAATCTTAAAACCATTTTCCTCGCACCCTCTGCTCCTTCCCAGCTCTATGTCCTCCTGCTAAGCAGTGCAGGAAGACAGAGAGTGAGGCTATGGTCAGTTCATCACAGGTTGTTTCTCTTGCAGTTTCCTCCAGGGAGAGGAGTCCTTCCCCTACTCCAGCATGGAGTTCCTCCCAAAGGAGAAAGTCCTTCAGGAACTGCTCCAATGTCACTACCTCCCATGGGGTGCAGTTCTTCAAGGACAGGCTGCTCCAGTGTGGGTCCCCCATGGAGTCACAAGACCTACCAGGAAACCTGCTTCAGTATGGGCTCCTCTCTCCATGGGTCTGTAGGTCCCTGATGGGAGCCTTTTCCAGCACTGGCTTCCCATGGGATCACAACCTTCTTTTGGGCATCCACCTGCTCCAGTGTGGGTCTCCTCCCCATGGACCTCCATGGGCTGCAGGGGCACAGCTGCGTCACCATGGTCTGCACCAGGGGCTACAGGAGAATCTCAGCTCTGGTGCCTGAAGGACCTTCTTCCTCTCTTTCTTCCCTGTCCTTGGTGTCTACAAAGTTGTTCCTCTTACATATTCTCAGTCCTCTCTTCTCTTGATGCTGAATTACTTCTGCATAACAACTTTTGGTTTTTTCCTTTCTTAAATATGTTATCACAGAGGTATTACCACTATCTCTGATGGGCTCAGCCTTGGCCAGTGGTGGGTCCATTTTGGAGCTGTCTGGCATTGGCTCTGTTGAACATGAGAGAAACTTCTGAGAGCTTCTCACAGAAGCCACACCAGTAGCTCCTCCTACACTACCAAACCTGGCCACACAAACCCAATATATGTTTCTTTTAATGTGAGGGGTTCTTTTGGAGGTGTGATCTTTGGTACCTTACTCCTGGCATGTTTAATTTTCACAATAGCTTGATAGTTGTAGAGCTGATGATATTATGACCTGCAAGTAGGTGTTGGTGTGAAATCTTGTCTTTTTTCCACTCTCCATCAGATTAAACCCTAGACTTTTCAATTTGCAAGCCAAATTTAAAGGCTCCTAGGTTACAGTGTCAGAAACAAACTGTTGTCATTGCACTTGAATATATCACTAGAATACTAACGGTCATTGAAATTGTTTGCGCTATTAAAGTTCACAGAGGGCATTTTCAGTCATTATGGATTAGAGAAGGAACAATAGGCTACATTGATCTTTGGCCTAGGTGTCTGCTAATGTCTTTTGTAGAGACCTTTATCACCATCATATTTAAAAGAAATGTTTTATGGCACTTTTTTTTGGTAAAATCTCATATGTGTGATTTAAGCAGTGCTAATTGTGATGTTCTTGGTTTCCTTTCAGTCACAACCAAGACTGTTTTTTCCCAGTTTCTATATCTCATATGGCTTTTGCCTTCTTCATTATGCACCTTAATGTCTTCTGCCATGTTGTCCAAATGTCATTAATCCCAAGCAGCAATAAGAGTACCTTCATGTGAATGAATTAATTTCTAATAACCTGCAGCCTGGCCACAGATGACTCAAACCCCAAAGCAAACTTTTTACAATTCTGACTATTGGCTGTTCCTTCTGGCATCTGTCTCTTGTGTGAGCTACTGTGTTAGCCAACATCTGAGGAATACTGGCTCTGTTAACACTTTGACCCTTATCTGAGGGTGTAGCAACTCACCGTTCATAGCTGAGTGCATGAGGATATGCTCTGGGTCTCACCTCTTGCATGGACAAAGCTCGCTCAGCCTTTCCACACATCTTGAACTGATGCTGTGTTTATCAGGCACATTTAAGTATAGAAAATAGCAAACCTGACATTTTGTGATCACAACACTTGGTGGAGTCCTACTATTCAATAATCAGGGTCCAAAGTTATTAGTGTGCAATATACTTTGGATTTCATCTTCTAATTGATTATCCTGTGTTTGTCATTCATTTTCAGTTAATTACTTTATCTGAATTTAAAACATGTTCTCAGATTCTTGTGATTAGCAGCACCGTATGTTCACTTCCTGCTTTGCAACTTTAGCCTGTGTTTGACCAGTTTTGGGTCTACATCTCTTCATTGTACAATACCACAGCTGCAATCTGTAGGCCTTCGTTAGTCCTTTTGTGCACTACAGACAGTTCATTAGTCTTGTACCCAGCTGCTGACCAGTCACACTAGTGAGTCACTTCAGCTGTACAGCTACAGCTGTTTGATTTTATCCCATGAGCTTCAAATGCCCTAATGAGTGTAAGATAGTAAAAAGGAGGACTAGACTTTACAGAGCAAGGTCTGCTTTAATAAGTACCAAAATAAAATATTAAAAAAAAAGCGCTAGTATTTAACAGTAGACTATTATAAGACAGAAAGGAGAGAAACAGAGTGCTCATAAAATCAAACAAATTCTGAAGAGGGAAAAAAGATCCTCCAGATCTTCCAAGAAGTGCTTTGGGAATACATTTGTCAATGATTAAAGGTTTCAGATTAATAACAGAATGCAGTGCATGTGACACTTCATGAATGCAAATGGCTTTACATTCTGTGATGTCTGAAACTTCTTCTTAATGCATCTCTCTTGACTTTGTGATTTTCTGTTTATTCTACAGTGCTTTATGAGCTCTCCCTTAGACCAATGGCAGGTGAATATTTTCTTGAACAAGTTTTAGGACCATTAATGACCGTGCAGCAGATGGAGAAAGCACTAAGCCTTTCCACCCATCTTTGGTTAGCATTAATTAGACACTTTATGCACTTTAGAGGATGCTAAAGTGCATGCAGTGGACTGCAGTGCAATGGGAAAAGAAATGCAAGAGCAACTGTGCATGAGGATACTCCAATGTGCTGAGAGAGTATGTTCCACGTTTGCTGACAAAGACCTGTCCTGGTTTCAACTGTGACAGAATTAGGTTTTTTTTCCTTAGTAGCTGGTATAGGGCTGTGTTTTGAATTTAGAATGAGAATAATGTTGATAACACACTGATGTTTTAGGTGTTACTAAGTAGTGCTTGTCCCAAGTCAAGGACTTTTCAGTGTCCCATGCTCTGCCAGCAAGGATGTGCAGAAGAAGCTGGAAGAGACCATAGCTGGGCAGCTGATTCCAACTGGGCACAGAGATATTCCATGCCTCTCTGGGATACCCAGTATATAAATCGAGGGGGTTTGGCTGGGAGCTGATGATCACTGCAGGGGGACAGGCTGGTCATTGGTCAGTGGGTGGTGAGCAGTTGTACTTTGCATCGTTTACTACTCTTGGGTTTCGTTCCAATCTCTCTCTCCTTGTCATGGCTTAACCCCAGTCAGCAACCAAGCAGCACACAGCAGCTTTCTCACTCCAGCAATTGGGAATGAAATGGAAGGGTAAAAGCAAGAAAACTCAGAGGCTGAGGCAAAGAAAGTTTAATAGGGAAAGCAAAAGCCATACACATCCACAAAGCAAAACACAGAATTTGTTCACTACTTCCCATGGGCTGACAGGTGTTCACCTATCTCCAGGAAAGCAGGGTTCCATCATGTGTAATGGTGACTTGGGAAGACAAACACCATCACTCCAAATGTCCCCCCATTCCTCCTGCTTTCCTCCACTTTGTATGCTGTGCATGATGCCATATGGTCTGGAATATCCCTTTGGTCAGCTGGGGACACCTGTTCCAGCTCTGTCCCCTCCCAGCTCCTTGTGCACCCACAGCCTCCTTGATGGTGGGGTGGGGTGAAGAGCAGAATAATCCTTGACACTGTGCAAGCCCATCTCAGCAATAACAAAAACATTTAGTTTCAGCACTCTTCAGTACAAATCCAAAACAGAGCCCCACACTGGTTACTGTGAAGAAAATTAACTCTACCCCAGCAGAAACCAGCACACTTCTTTTCATTGTGATTATTATTGTAATAATTAGTATTATTATTACATTTTTCTTTGTTTCAATTGTTAATCTGTTCTTATCTCAACCCAAGGGTTTTACCTTTTTTTTTTTTTCCTATTCTCCTCCTCATCCCACCACAGAGGGAAGGTGAGGGGTGAGAGAGCAAGCAGCTGCATGGTATTTAGTTACTGGCTGGGGTTAACTATAACAAGTCCTTAATTCAGAACCTTAACTCAGAGTGAGAAGGGTCAACAGTTGCCATTCTGTCAAAAGTGTGTGACAGTTGTACTGCAGCTTGGAGTTGCCCATAAGTTGCAAGAGTGAATTCTGGCCTAATTATCTCATATATGTCACCTGTAAGATCCCATTAGACCTTTGAACAATAAATTTTGTCCTCAGGAATCTACTGTTGAAAAATGTCTCATTATATTTTTATTTGAAGATCCAATGCAGTAATGAGACAATAGTTATACCTCATCATCAGGTTTAACTACACTATATTTCATGGTCTGAATTCCTAGAAGAGCAGGAATAAGACTGAAATTTTGGGACTCTTTTGCCTGCTTTTGTGATGTGTAGGGAGTCACAATATTTTCAGATTATTTTTATGGGACTTGAGACTGGCTGATATGAATTGGACACAAGGAGAAGAATATCATCTGGATCAAGGTTTCACGATGACTGACATGGGCTGGTTTATTTACTGAATAGGAAGTTTTGACATACGAACACTAAAATACTAATCTGAAAGTATTTCTTGGTCTGCTCCCAAGGAGTATTAAAAAGAAGACTAAATCCATGCAGCAGAGAAATCTGCTTTGTTCTCGTCTAGTTATGGGACCTAATCAGTCAAAACAATGATTGTCTCAACCTAAACAGTCACTGTATCCCCGTGTACACTTCAGGCAAATATGGTGTTCTTAATAAATGCTAACAGTATATTCATTTGGTGAACATCAGTTTTATGCCAGGAACTAAACTGAAGGGAATTTCATGATGAAATATGTGACAGAAGGCTTCTCGGTGCTGAATTTTAGATGATTATGTGGTTCTGTGGTTGCATAATCATGTTTCTAGTATATGAGAAACATATATATTTCCCATATATATGAAAGTCTCAGCTGGGAATTGATTGCACCTTAAATTACATTTCCTACTGCGTTTCAGAAGGCCACAGGTTTAAGTACATTATTCTGCCATGAGTTTGATTTAAGCTAGTGCAATAGCTTTTGCAATTTTCATTATGCTCTTTGCCCTGAAAAAAAGATTTGTCAAGAGAACTGATTCATGTCATGTTAGTTTGTGTCCCTACTAAAAATTGTGATAGGAATAAATGACCAGATTCTAACTACCCAATATGTTATATGCAGTGTGCCATTTTAGCTTCTAACACGGCTTTTCATTGGATAGACACTTTACTGTCACATACCCTTCAATTACAGCTTGAATGAGGATTAATGGAGTGGTTATCAAATCAGAAGGAAGCACATTGAAAAGGTTGTGCCATAGAACACAAAAACTTAATTCAGAGAATAGGACTGTATTATCTCTTAACATAAAGGAAATGACATGGTCAATCCATTTCTCAAAATTAAGCTTGTTTAAAAAGGGTGCTGAATGATAATTCATAGAAGAGATGACTAGCTGGTGGCAGACTCTCCCCAAAACTCTTAGCTACTCATGTCTAAATACCTGGGAATGACTGGGATGAGCAAATTGCTCGGCTATTAATAGTCAGAATTAACATGATATAGTCAAGGGGGTAGTCAGAGTGAGAAAGAGTGGCTGAGCAATATGCAGAGGTAACAAGTAAGATGAGATAAATTAGAGACCTGAATAGCCAAATGCCTAGGCAAAGGTGGACATTGTTGCTGAGGTCTGGAGCAGAAGGAGGGGGACTGTAGTTTACTTACTGGCTGGGGACAAATATAGGAGTTCAAATCTTGTTTTCTGGAATATGTGTACATTTTACTTTAGGATTTATAGCTGTCCAGAAAAGTCTTTAACCCTACACTGATGCCTTCCATCCATTTAACAAATGCCTGCAGTGTTGACGGTTGCAAAATGGTTCAGCTTTTACTGAAATGATGAAACCCATTGTACTTCAGGCTATGTTGTGCATAGCAGAGGTGATACTTCTCTGGTTTATGCTTGACGTAGCTCCATGAGTCTAGATATGAAGAGACCCTTCAGTGGGCGAGTCCTATGATGTTCTATGACAGATTTAGATTTAAACTCACCTGGACTGTGATTGAACTGCTTAAGGGACTTTAAACTCTGATGAGTAGCTTAATTTTGAGGGCATATATGTATAAAATGAATAAATACATGTATACATAGCCCTTGCCTTCTTGTTGTGAATAGGCCTATTGTATGGAATTTTTCAGGAGCCCACTTACAGAATTGAAGTAGGAATGAACAGCTATGCTGTCTAGTTATTTAAAAGAGTTATAGAAACATCTGTCTGGGCTTCTTCTACCTACCTTTCTCCAAAGGTTTAAACTCCTGTAGATATTTTTCTGCCTCTTTCTCATCACAGTTGAAGCGTACAGGATGTGCTGCCAGTCTCTCTAATTCTGTATTACCTGAGAACTGTAGACAAGGTTTGGCATCTGAGATTTGACAGACGAGCTCTTCAGTCTCATACAGATTCATGATGTGTGTGATAGGTTATAATTACTGCCACCTTACCCATTTCTGCTGAAACGGATCCTTCCTGTCTCGCACAGTTCTTGCTCCTAAAGCCTCACCCAAAAAGCCATCTGTGATAAGGTACCACTAAATGGGTAATGCTCACTTGCAGCTCTAGCCACAAACCCATCTGCTTCTCAAGAAGCAGTAAATATCTTTTGGGATTTTTAGGTGTGTATGTCACTACTGCCAAGTCAGATAGAGAAAAAGTTAGTGAAGCAGAATTATGGTAGTTTTATTTCTTAGACTTATTTTGAAAGCCTGATGTTGGGGTTCAAAAGAAAGGATATGGCCACATTAGTACCTAATGAGTAGTAGTTGCAGGAGTTATGGTAGTTATTATAATCCAAATAGAATTTTTGCACACAGCCATTAGTAATTAACACATTTGAAATAAAGCAGAAGATGCGCAATTATTTGGCCTGCAAATAATTTCCTTTTATATCTGAACATCAGAATGAAATATACCCAGATAATCTTTCTGTTGATGGCTGAATGCATGTGTCTTAGATCAGAACTTTACCCTATGAGCTAAATAAATCCCTTCATTAAAGAAATAGAATTACATCAGGGTGTATTTTGCTCTGTGCACACTATTCAGGTCTATTTTAGATGAAGTGTGATTTCTAACATGATTCTAACATGAATATGAATGCAGTCTTAAAACTTCTCATAACATGAGATATGAGTCAGAAAGCAGATGAAGATGATTAGATGATGGATCCAAAAGCAATTAAGCTGGCAGCACCTTCAGTGCACCTGGACTGGGTTGGAGTCACCTGTGGTCCCATCAGCTGGCCTCATGCTGGACTTAGATAATGTGCCTTCTCCTCCTAAACTCCCTCAAGCTTGTAATGAACATGATGTAGACCCTTAATGGGTATATCTCACACATCCTAATGAATTTCTTAAGCTTCTATATATAGTTGTGGGATTTACCCTCTTTCTCCCCAGTTAATATGTAGTTCATCATCATCAACTTGTTTTTATCCCTGATATTAAAAAAAAAGCAGCCATGTGGATCTAAACATAGCTGTAGATCAAGATCTACTCACTATAGAAGAATACTTGCATGGGAAACGGGCATTCTTTTTGATTTTAGAATAGTAGATCAAGGTAAAATTTCTCTCTAAAATAATCCCAGTGTGTGTGAAGTAGGAGACTGCTTTCTGTCTTCTTTGGTAACAACCCGGTTTCAGATCCTGGGAGAGGATCTTTGTGAACTGCTGTACTGAAGTCTTTAGTGTATCGAAGTTGGGGATAACATATTTCAACATACTGTAGACTTTGCCAGACCTGGGGAAGGAAGAGGAGAGAAATACCTCAGAATTCTTACAGAAATTGCCTGCCTATTCTTGGGATGTTTTAACTTATTCCTTAATATTCTTATTTAACCGTCTTAATTTTGTTTTGAATATGTGCTTTTATGTTTATATTTTTGCTCACTGTGCAGCCTTTCAATTAATTTTAATGGAAGTTAAATATGCACAGTCAAAAGAAAATTGCAATACCAATCTGGAAGCATCTAAAGACAAGTAAGGTGTTAGCAGCCTTTTCAGCACCAAGCATGTCTTCACGTTAATAAATTGGCTACAAGAAGAAATCCCATTTCAAGTGAGCCATACTGTCAAACAATTAAATCACAGCATAACATATCAAAGCTGATTCACAATGATGGGAAAACTTCTACAGTTCATCTAGCAGCTTTGGTAGTATAAAAGCAGCAAGCAAAGGGGCATCTCAGTCTGTGTTAGCAATCAGATCCAGAGTGTTCAACGAGAAGGCCAGATATACCTTTGCAGTAGTAAAGCTGAATGGTAGGAGTTTTTGTTAGTGTTGACAAAAGAGCAAGTATTGTGACTGTTTCAAGCTTACAGAGAAAGTCTCTAAAGATGTACTCAGTTTGAAGGAAATGACATTGACTCATAGTGATACTTTGAAAAATATAATGGCCACGTAATGTGACTTTAGTGTGCGAAGTTCAAAGAAATATGAAGGTGAAACAGTAGAAAAAAGGTAATGGAAATGAAATTTAAATAATTATTGCTTTTGCAGCAATTCTTGCTGGTAGAAAATTTTTATTAGACAAAATTAGTTTCAATTAAATATTTATCCTCTATAATGCCTACAAAATTTGCAGGCATTTTTAACAGCTTTTATAGAAAGATTTTGAAAGTCATATTGCGCACAGCATGCACAGAGATGTATCTTGAATTATCCCTTCTGTGTCTACTTGAGGAAGGGCAAATGTGTCTGGATCTATCAGTAAGGCAGAATATGGCTTTCCGATTTTGTTGCCTGACCTCTAAAGCCTTGGTGCAGTTGAGAGTACCTAGAAATATCAGGCAATATGGAGCCTAAAGAACTGATGCTGCAACATATCAGACCTTTCTTCCCTCCCCCTCTTGATGTGATTTTAATTCCACCAACTCATTCTTCTGGGGAGAGAGAAAGACTTTTGAAATAGGAGCTGGGCAAAATATTTTGCTGAGTGCTCTGTCCTGCTGCACATGCAGAGAGGAGTTGGTTAACGAAAAGGAAGAAACATTGTCTCATGCACCATATTTATAGGGTATGATTTTTTAATTGTTGGGAAATTGTACCAGTACAGCTGTACTAAAAAGCTTACTTCTCAAAAATTAAGAGTATTCTTCATCATTTTCCAATTATGATGATATTAAAACATTGATATGTAATTATATCTATGTTTTGTCACTGGCAATGTTGACCCTAATGGTGCATTATCCCAGTAAATTACCCTGAAATGCCAATTCGCTGTGCTAACACTGGGCAGTATTCCCTTTTCAAAAAAGTTTGCACATACTGCATTATTCATAAAATGTATTGTGAAAAACAGCTAAACCTGGGTTAAGCTGTTGGCTCAATATAGCATAAATACATAAAAATGTCAAAGTCTTGGGAAATTTGATTTATGTTTTGCACCTCAGGCAAATACCAGCTAAACATATAGTTTTCAAATTTTTGTCTTTTTCTGCAGGGAATATTTTTTTAGTTGCTAAGGAACTACTAGCTGAGAATATATGGCACTGATGAAGATTTAGCTAGCTCTTATTAGCTCATAAAAGCAATCATGTTATTTTGGTCCTTGTGCTGCAGTGGCAATCTTGAAAACTAGTTAATTTTATTTAAGCAATTACATTGCCAGTTCTATGAAATCTGCACATATTTTCGCAAGAAGAAGGTAGAAATCAGAAATAAGGATCACAACTTTTAATATTTATGAAAGCTTTGAAACTGGTGAGGGTTTACATTTACAAAAAGGTGTTATAATACTGTTAAGAAAAAGGTTGATTTTTAATAATCTACCTACTAAAATACTTGCTCCAATAAATAGACCAATTTCATTTTCTGTGTTTCTCTTTCTGAAAACAGCTGCATCTTGAGACAGGGCTGGGAGAGACTCCCCTGGGGCTTCCCTGCACGCCAGGGACTCTGTGCTGGGCACTGTGGGGTCATGGCCAGGGGTCTTCCTCGGCTCACCTCTGCTGGGGGTACAGCCCTGCACCCAGGCTCACCCGCCACCTCTTTTCTGGGGAGAGAAACGGAGATGAATGAGGGGTGGGAGGTAGAAATATATGAATGTACTAGGCAGGTCAATTTAAAATTACTTTTTCTATAATACACCAACTGGGGCACAAATATGGTTAGATGGAAGAGAAATATTTTTTTTACACTGTGTATATAAATCCTCAAACTCATTGTCCTAGGATAATGGCTTGAAACATAATCCAGAAAACATCATTAAACAAAAAGGCAGAAATATAGTTTTTGACACTGCATGCTTCTCATAGTTTTTTAGAGGTAGAGGGGGAAATATTAAGAGAAATATGATTTCAGCTTGCTTTATTGTTTTCCTAAGCGATTGCAGTTGGCCACTTGTAGTCACACAACTGCTGTGGTCTGCTCAGTATGTTGTTCCTTATGTTCCTACTGTGAGATGATGCTGAAAAGCTAAACAGTTAAATGTTTCCCCATAATTTTCTATAAAAAGACCAACTATAGTCAAATGGTTTGTGAAATTAGTAAAAAGTGAGGACAGGGAAAATGTCTTGAATGGAGAATGGGAGAAGGGAAGGAGTACTTAGATAATTT
Source organism: Callaeas wilsoni (assembly GCA_013398955.1). Classification (NCBI taxonomy): domain Eukaryota; kingdom Metazoa; phylum Chordata; class Aves; order Passeriformes; family Callaeidae; genus Callaeas; species Callaeas wilsoni. The sequence continues at coordinate 246,417 of VWPU01003749.1, forward strand.
GCATATCAGCTCTATTAAGACAGACCCCAAGTGACGAATAAATAAACTGACAGATAAATAGAAGATAACTGGATTTCAGCAAGCAGGATATAGGTTAGATATTGGAATAAAGCTCTCAACATTTAGAAGAACAAATGGATTAGAGTGGTCCACCAGTACCACTGGTGACAATAAAGGATCACCATGCCTGGAGGACTTTTAGAATAGCTTAGATAAACATCTATCAGCACTGACACTGGTACAGTGATTTGTCCATTAGGGCAAGAAGCTGTGTTGATCAGCCTGTAGTCTTTAAAATATGAAAAGCTGATAAGTGTAATGTTTTTAGCATAACAGCAAATCCATCTTATAAAACATGAGTAAACTTAAAAAAACCCAAAATATGAATAGCAGTCAAATTTTTACTTATTTTTTTCTTCCCACAAATTAAAAAATACAAGATGGTCCATAGATTTATTTTATTCTCAAAAATATTTCAGCTGAAAGTGCAATTAGATGAGCTAAATAATCTCTGAAGTCCTTTACAAGTGTGTGGTTCTGTAAACAATGCCCAAAGTGTCTGAACAGTTGATGGAGACACATGGTCAAACCCAGCAGAGGATGCAGCCTACCCCTAACTCTTTTGTGACTCTCATTCTCCAATAACTATAAAATGAAATGGAATTAATGGTATTCTGAGCTTTGGCATGCAGATACATCTAAGGTTTTCAAACAGGGGACCTGTGAGGAATGCTGTGGGTTGATCTACAGCTTTTTTGGTGGACAGTAGAGGGGTCTATGGTCTGGTTACATTAGATTGCTTGAACAGAATAGTTATTTTCCAAAGAGAAGAAAATCTATGTGCATTAATATTTATGTTGTATTATGAGCATTTTGTTAGTAATGTAAAGCACACATAAATTGCATAGACATCTGATGAAATGGAAGGAATAACTTAGTTAAGGTAATTAAGTAAGCACACCCACTGAAAAGCTGTATTTTCAGTAAAACGCCAATGTGCAGAGAGTTTGCAAAAAGAAAAAGCCAAGCAAAAAGAAAAAGCTAATAGGCAAAAGTGAGAACACTCAGGTAGATCTTGCTGGAAAAAAACTTCAATAAAATATTAATGGTAAAAGAGTTTCTTTTAGCAACCAATTCCAGTCTTGTATATGTGAGATGTGAAACAAAAATTCCTATTGGGAATATAAAGAAAAGCTCCTAGAAAATAAGGGACTTACTTCCTTTTTTCCTTTTTATTGAAGTTATACTTTGTTTTGACCAATCTATATGTGTTGTTACCAGGTTCAGTTCATATAATGATAATAGACATCAACTTTATAAAGGGCAATTGTGAGCTTGTGTTTTTGCTAGCTGAGCACTTCTGAGCTCAGTGCTGGAATTACTGATATGCTCTTCCCACCATAGTTTAATTCACAGTCCCTTCTAAAGAAGACAAAAGCAGAGATACAGGTAGAAGAACACGTAAAATTTCTGGAAAGAGTTTTGCAAAGGCTTTTAGAAAATTTTGCTGTGTGGCAATGTGGCCTCCAAAAGTCCTGTCCCACTTTTTCTCTCAGTAAGATAGAAACTGTCCCCAAACTTCACTCTCTCCTGCACCTGTCTGGGCTCCTTGTGGCAGAGATATATGGGATGGGCTGTACCAATCCGTTAAATACTCATGCTTGGAAAATTTCCCTGTTAGCCGTATCCAATGTTTGTTTGGCTTTTATACCACGTAACTGAATAAAACAGATAATGGAAAACCTGACAGTTTGACAGTTTTGTTTTTATTATGGATTCAGATCCCTTAAGCTACATTTGGGACTATTAAGTAAAATTTTCACATTCAACTCAAAAACTAAACCAGCAGGCATTCTGGAATATGAAGTGAGTAGTATACTCCATAGCAAAACTGCTTTCATAATGATTTACATGTTTACAATATAACAGTGGCTAATGTGCAGTAAAGCCAGATCTCAGTAAAAATGAGTTAATTAAATCTGATTTTAATGCTGAGAAAAAGAAATAAGCATCATGCATGGCTGATATAAATATTAATTGCCAGCAAGATGACATCTAAAACCATAATATTCTGTTATAATAATGAAGCAAACCCTAAAATAGCAGACAACTGTTCACCACTGCATATACACTATCTATACACTGTCAGAGCATGGGAGAGAGCTTCAGACCTTGTAAATAAGGTCTTATTAACCGCGGAAAAAGACCGCTTTTCTATTTCACAATTCTAAAATGTGTCATAGCACTGAAAATGCCTTTGTAATCTACTCTGTGTGTGTGTTTGCTTGTGCATGTGTGGAATGAAAAAAAACCAGTTTCTCAGCATCTGTATTAAACCTCAAACTTGTGGTCAGGTTTTTTTGATGAGAGAAAATGACCCTCAAGAAAAAAAGAATTTTCTAGGGAAAATATAAATATTAAATAATTCTTTGGTCCTTTCTATCAGACAAATCTTTCTGTGACGTAATGTAAACTGAGGGACACATTCTATGCATTTGTCCTCTTGCAATTTCTTTTCTTTTTTTTTTTTTTTTAAATTCAGAATGCCAAAATCAGTACTTTTGGAATGTTGCAGGAAGACAAGAACATTACATTCAGAGTGTCACTGCTTATCTTTATCTGATGCAAGTTGATATTGGTCATTGAAAAATCATAGCATTTCTTTGGACTTGTGCAGTGCTCTGCTTGCATGCCTAATGCCATAGGATGTGGATTGCTAAATGCAAATCACGTGCTCTCCATGTAAGACATAGGGAAAGGCTTTTTCTTATATTGCTCTATACACTTAAATACTCTTGCTCTGCTTCTCAGCTGATGTAAATTGAAGTTTTGTTGAAGTCAACTTAGTGAATTAGTGAAGCTCTGCCAACTCATAACTGCCCATGATTACGTTCCTAAAATATTTACCAAATTATTACACCAACTTTGAGATTCTAGATGTGGTAGGAATGCCCTACACTTACTTTTGCAGCAGTCCTACTGATTTCTGAGGGTCTGCTTGAAGAGCGAAGTATTGCTCCACGTGAATAAGATAGTACTGATTCAACTCTTAAGCCATTAAGATAAAAATATAAGTGTATGTCTGCAAAGAAAAAACCATAAATTCTTGGCAATTGGGATTCCTTTACTGATTGACTCCTGCTGCATCCTGCTGGTGGATTCTTGTGTGCAAATGAAAATACCAGGTGGGTGATTAAACAGACTTTGTTATGGTGTAGCTACACAAAACAAATGATGCTCCTGCAATTGCATTCCTTAGAGGGTGATTCTTATCCTATTGAAAGTATTAGCTGTGCCTTTGATATACTACTTTCTTCTGCAAACATGTCCAAATTATTGTTGTATGATGGATCCTCTGTATAGTATAATTTTAATCACTTGTCTTCTCAGTGAATACAAACTATGAAAACTTAAACTGGTCATAAAAAGGAGTTGCAGATAAGGCTTGTTTTAATATTTATATTAAATATTTATAGTAAAAATGCATTTTTATTCATCAGTCAATCTAATAAAAATTCACTATTTATAAAACTCAATAGAAGGAAAAAAATCTACTTGAGTGTTTTAAGAGAGAAAGTTGATTCTAGTAAACTACATTTCAAATAGGTTTTTTCTTAACAAGACAATCTAATACATACATATTATCAGTTTCTTTTTTTAAAAATATTCTCTAGCTTCTTGCTTTTAAGATCATTTCATCTATGAGGGTGTTTTTTGCTGGGCATGGGGTCCAGATACAATTTGTTTAGGCTTTTTGATAACCTAGGGATGAGTGAAGTACAGCTTTGCTGCTTTCAAGTTCTCTGTCAGAAAATACGCTTTTTTTTTTTTTTCTTAGATGCTTCATTAGACTGTGACTTTTGCAGATGTACAAAGGTATATATGTGACTTTCATCAACGGAGCACACACGCACACAAAGTCTATACCATTGATGAGACTGGAATGATTAAATAAGTATGGGGAAGAGAAGTATGTCTGGATGGCTCCCACATTAGACATCTGAATGACAACAAATACATGACAGCAGTAGGAAAGGAAAGTGGAGTGTGGGTGAGAAAAATCTGGAGGCAAAGAACTGACTTAAATGCACCAGTCTGTCAGATCATGTGTCTTCTGCGATATTTTTCCTCTTCTCTTCTTAACATGTGACAAAGATATAGAAAGTTGCCTTCATCTAATACTGAAATTTGTTAAGATAAGGATATCAGTATCCTTAGATAAGGATATCTCTGTACCCTTCCCCATGCACTCCCCAGCACCACCCCCCCTTCCCTCCTCCCCTCCTTGTTTCAAAGCTTAATCAATTGTACAGCTTTTACCCAGCACCTTTTCCAACCAAGCCTGGCTTCCGGAGGCAGATGAAAAGCAGCAGCACACACATGCAGGCACGTTTAGTGGGCTTGCCAAAAAGTTTGTTGAAAATAACTAAACTTTGAAGTTGAAGGCACTAGTGCTGGTGTGATTTTGCAGCTCAGGCTCACAGCTACCCTCACTCTTTGTAAATTCAAAGGCTACTAAAGAGACAGAGAAGGTTTCTGTGAAAAGTAAACACTGTGCAGATATACTGTCTAGTTGACCTATGGTCAAAGACAATCAATGTGTGGCTTTCTTTTTTCCTTTCAATTTCTTTCTTTTCTAACAGCAGCAAAAGAAAAGGTTTCAGATATGCAAATATTTTAGTTTTGTATATTCTTAGATTAATCAAGAAGGCCTTCTCTGATACACATGAAAGATACATAATAATGAAATAGTAGCAATAAAAATGTTTGTCCTGTGGTCTGTTTCAAGTCTTAAATATTTGAGAACAAACTGCTCTGAACAAATATAATAAGCAAGGGATTAAGCTGGAGTTCTTGGGACTAAGGGGTCCTGGAAAATGACAACCTTGGTTACTTCAGTTACAGAATATAAAAATTCACAACGAGGTACAGGAGCAAACAGGAATCTGTGTGCCAGTGAAGGCTTGCTGTTCATTGTACTTCCAGAAATCCCTTTTCAAATGCTGATAAGCTGCAGTCTGCTGCTATTGCTCATGGCATTGGCAGTGTTACACACCAATTACCTGTCAAAGGTATTTTCAAAGCAAATGTGCAGCTTCTTGATTTTTGGCTTTATTCCTCCTACAAGCCAGAAAAAGGAAAGTAATAACAGGGTATGTCTGAACCAAAGTGCATTTTTTTTTTTTTTCAAACAAAGAAAGATCACATTTGTTATTTTTCACATTGAACAGAAAGTTAAACTATGCTTGCTTGAAATGTTTAATATCCAGCATTTGTACAGGGAGCCACATGGTTAGAGCATTTTTTCGGCATCCCTCCCACTCCCAAGGAGGCACTGGGGACCTGTGCCTCTCCTGTGCAGCTGGGTGACAGTAGTATCCTGCCTCTCCTCTTCAGTACTTTGGAAATCTGACCATGGAGAAAAAAATCTGAGCCAAGACTGACAATGTCGTTAACATAAAATAATTATTTTTATTTTTGAAGTCAGCTGAAGTCACATTTTTGGATACCATGGCATTCACCAAAAATGCTGTACCTGGCTCTAACTATCCTGCAGCTGTCACAACTATTGGTAGCATTTTGCTGTAGAGACAAAGGCCCATTTCCCTTGCCTGTTGCGGTGATGCCCACTTACAATGGCAGCAGACATCAGCCAAGAACAGACTGAGGGTTAGGTACCACCAGCATGTTCCTCTGGATGCCTCAATGGGACAGAGAAAGACAACAACATCTCACAACATCATTGGGTCAACAGCCATGTCCACTGACTTGTGTTGGGTTTGTTCCAGCCTCTGCAATGGTGACCATCTTCTGGAAAGAGAGAGAAGAAACAATGGTGGCCCAATATGCTCAGCTTCTATCCAGGCTGGCCAGATAGGGGTGGAGTAATTTTGGTTCTCTCCTTCCCTCCAGTTCTGCATGTGCAAAACAGCTAATCATAGTCTTAAGGCATGTTATTGAGCCAGGAGGAGAACAAATTAGAATGTTGACATTAGGATCCTAAAGCTGAATTTTGTGTAAAATTTTCCTATGTATGTAATTAATATGCCTCCTGGGGAAGTGCAGCTGGAAATTTCTACATGGAAAACTCTCTTCAAGACACACAGAGCTATGATATTCTAATCTAATTCAGAATTTAAGACTGCACTATAGATAAATTGATAATTATAGCTATATAAATAACACAGCTTTAATTGTGTGTGAATGTCCTAACTGGCATGTGAGATGCAGACTACTGCCAAATTTTAATTTCCACTAGAATCAGCTACAGCTATGATTCTTACTGTGAAAATCTGTGTGTTACTGAATATGTATTTTTAATGAACCCAGTAGTCATCCAGTCAACAAAAAATCATAAGCTTAATCCTGTTGTTTGAGGTTTGTGAAGAACTAAGTTTGGCGTCCTGCTTGCTATATTAAAGGAAGCGGCTGAGAGTTTGGAAACATTTGTCTGTTTACCATATCACAGTTTGGTGGTTTCTGCCTTTTTAGACAGATAATGTGGCAAAAGCCCCAGTTCTGGTACCAGACCAATCTGGCTGAATGTGCCTGGTCAAAGAGACTTTGAAGTGCTCAGTGTACCTCATTAATGTGCTCAGCACAGCACAAAGTTACTGCTAAATTGCTGTACTCTGACTTGTTTTCAGACTTCTAGCGGTATATTTTGATATGAAGCAGTTCTTAAAAAGGTCTTTAATAAAAATTGGGGGTAAACAGTGTCACATGTAAATTAGATGCCTCTTTTCGTATGTCTTGTGCCGTGTTGAGTTAGACAGTTTTAGAAATAGCAATAACTGTCTATGCTTTGATTTATGTATCTGATTTTACATATATTGCCCAAAAATTAAGGAAAAATAAATCCAACATAGACACTGAGGAATGAATTTTTTTTTAGCAGAAATATCTGGAAGAAGTTCTGTTCTTAGCAGACTGCCTGGATTTGCATTGTGCTGCCCTCTTAGGGAAGTCTACCACATACGGTGGCTGTTATCTAGCTCAAAAATGGTCATTCATCCTGTTTCTCTGAGGCACATACCCCATTATTCTTGAGGCTGGGATGCCCAAGGCATGCATGATATCTTCTGATTAGTTGAGGAGAAAGAAGTTCTGGGACTGGTGCACAGGCAGGGAATCACAACGTCACCTCAGGGACTCATGTCCATTTTGGCAGGTTGGCGGCTGGATGTGGTCCAGGTTCTAGAGCACCCAGCCTCTGCAGTCAGAACTGCCTTTTTCTTGCCATATGTAACGACCTTGGACTGTTACATCTCCTTTGATGCTTGTTTGGTGTACTTTTCTCACAGGAGCTGAACTGCCTCGCTGTGGCTCCATTTCTTTAAGGCTCAGTTTACCCTCAGACAACATTATATACTCCAGGGACCCCAAGATTATGTTGAACATTCCATTCCTCCTTCTGCTGCTGTTTTGCCAGCCCTTTTCACTTGTATTAGCATTATTTTGCCTTCCAACTGGGCATTTTTTAGATTTTTTTTTTTGCCACTTTATGGACGTTAATTGGATTTAGAGAGGGAAATGTTACAATGAAAACTTTTTTTTATTAGCTATCTATTAATGATGATTCTTTGCTGAATTAGTTACAAAATTTTTTATAAAGAGCCCAGACTACAGCGGGAGAAAGGAACAGCAGCACAAATGACATACACACAGGAATAAAATGTCAGTGCCCCATAAAAAAGAAATACCTCCTGGAAACTAAAAAGGAAATCATGAAGCTTCAGAGTAAAGGAAATTGTACCAGATTTCCTGAAACATGGCATTTTGTCTATACTACAGGAAGATGTGAAGTACTTTTTGACCTTAAAGTCTGTTTCTGAAGCAGCTATATAACAATGTCATCGTAAAGGGCCCTCTTCATTCACTGCTAATGACTTTCTTATCAAAATTGTGCAGTTTACAATCCAGAGAATGATTTTTGTAGTTGCTTGCACTCCTAACTGCTCTTGGGATCTAGGAATTGAGCTGCTTTTTGTGCCTTTTACATTACCACCAGTAATAAAAAACCTGCAATTCGACACAGCAAAATTCATTCCACTCTGGGAGCCCTTTGCAGTGCTAACTGAGGCAAAAATCTTGGTTTTATCAGAAAGTTGATAGGACTCTGAGGCTTAGAGGGTACTGATATGCAAGAATGTGATACTTAAGAACTTTCTTGTTTTAAAATATTTACATTACCTTTATTTTCCTTCTGTTTATAATTTCTCAGTCGCTTATTTAAGTTAACTGCCTTCCTTGGAAGGGAAAAAATTGATATCATCCTAACCAATAATCCTGCAGCCTCTGTATGAAGGAAGCTTTATAGCAGAAATCTTTACTGTTTGTTAGCTATTTTGTACCAGCTGTTTCTACTTAGGAGCTGTTACATTTTCATGCATGAACCTGTGTCCCGGATTCAGGACATTACTCGTGTTTCAGTTCCTGAAAAGGAACTTGGAGAGTAGTTATCGTTTAAAAGAAATATTCTGTGAATATACATCAAATGGATTTATTCAGATATACATGTAAGGGTTCCTTTGGTAGTAAAGTCACTTAGCTTCATATAGAAACTACTTCTGACATAAGACCTCTGATGTCTCCTTGTCTGAGTACATATTCTAAGGACTTAAAAGTTGTATAGGAGATACATGGTTGGGAATAGACAACACAGCTTGGTTCCAGGGAGTAAGGAGCCACCCAGCCTGGCCTATATATTTCACTATCCACCTAGATTTAGAGAGCATTTCTTCTGACAGAATGGAAGGACAAACAACTCCCACTGCAAGAATGGAGCAGAGTTACCACAAGAATTACTATGACTGCAGCATTGTTGGGCAGTATTGCTATGTATGACTTTTTTGTTTGTTTAGGGATCTTCACAAGCTTTAGATGGGATTCCCCAGCATTCCATAATTCTGTGCATCATCTCTATGTTTCACATGCTCCTGGAGCCACTGTATTCTTTCAGCAGTGGTAAGCTTTGCTCTCTCTTTGCATTCCCACTATGTTATACCTGCAATAAAATGCCATCAGAATGTCTGCAGAGTGACCTGCCTTAAAAGCAGATAAAACATATTTTGCAAACAAGGCTGATGACTTCAGCAGTTGAGCACGAATTGTTCCTACCTTTTCTGTAAGTTGTCTGATAAACAGGAGTAGACAAAATGCTTTAGAATTACCCAAGGCATCCAAATAAATACATTTTTAACATCCTTATATGCTCCACACATTTATTGGAAGAGCTTTGTCTGATTGCTTTGATAGTCTTCTCATTTCATGACATAGAAATTGATATTACTAATTGTTTGTGTTGTTTGTGTAGTTATAAATCTCAACTAGATAAAAATTCTTGTGTTATCACTGGAACTTAATTTTCTTTTGCATATTGTGAACTTTTTTTGAAGTATAAATGTAATGGAGGACATGAATGTACTTATTGTTCTCTGACCTTGCTTATAGTGTGTTTTTTGCTTTACAATACATCAGGAAGATAAAGGCAATATATTTTTGCATAAAGTTGTTTTTTATATATATGCATATCTATATCTCTATTCATTGTGAAATATATCCAGTGGTAACTTGTAAAATTAACCAGTAAACAGTTCATTTTCTTACCTGAGTGAAAGTAACATTTGGTTTGTGTATGAGGAAAGATAATCTGAACTTAAATAAAACTTCTGTTCCATCTTCCAGTATTAAAGGTTTTCTCTATCACTGAAAGAAAATTCACTTCTTTTGAAAACAAAAAATGGATTTCACTGTGAGTGAGACCATTATTTCTAGTTAAAGTAAGTGCCTCAGAAATATAATTCGGTTTTGAAAGGTGTAGTAATATTTTTTTTCTAAAGTCTCTCCCTCTGGTTTAATTGTGACACTGGCTGGGTTTCTCTGACCAGTTTCTGTTCATGTTTTCTCTCAATAGATGTATCTCCTGTCATAGATTTATATTAACTCTTCTGCTGGCTGGTAAAGGTTGTGTTTGCTTTTACATACTGGGGGGTCATGGCCTGAAATGATGCCTTGGTGTAATGGGTTCCCTGCATTAGAGTCAAACACCAGAGGCAGTTTTAAGTGTCTGAACCATAAAGACCTTATTCTTCTGAATATTTGTGGAGCAGAGTTCAAAAAGATAATATGATGCATATATAACACCTGTCATTTTGAGGAATGTGAAAGTGCTTTAGAAACCGGTACAGGTCTAGAGTTTGATTTACACTCTACGAAATGCAGTTTTCTCAGGGCAGGAATTTTCAGGGAAAAAATAACTGTTTAACAATGCACAGCATTGTTAGACAATGTTTTAGGAAATAATTAAGGTGCACATAGTTAAACATGAGTGTGGTAATGGCTCAAATCAATATGAACAAGACAATTTTTTAAGCAACTTTTTTCTGGCTGGTTGTCCTTTTTATTGTTCCATTTTGATTTTGCAAATGCCCCAAATGAAGTGAGGATAAACCAAACAATGCTAATTCCTGAAATGAGGTATAAAGGACCTACTTATTATTTTGGGCCTCTCTCAACACCATAAAGCTTTGGAATATCCTGAGACCTATTGTGATAGCTGCACATATCTCAGAAAGGTTCAGGGAAGGTGACTGCATGCCCTGTGCCACACATGTGCATTTGGATGATGCTGTGGAGGCTTCTCCTCATCTGTGCTGCTCATCCCTGGCCATCAGTACACAAAAGCTTACATGTTTTTGTGCCACTGGTTCTTACAATCTGCTGGGGCTGAGCTGAGCCATTTGCCCAGACTGTGACCTTGAGTATACAAGGACTTCTAACCCCTCTTAGACACTGCTGTTTACTTGTTCTGTTTATGACAACCAGATAGAAAATTGCTCCATTGTACGGCTGAAGAACGGATTGGTTTCAAATTACTCTGAAAGGCAGCCAACAGAACAGCTAACACCATGGGGCCAAGTTTTTAATGGCCTTCCGTCTGGCTCTTAAGTTTGTGTTCCCAGGTTTGCACTCTCAATCAATTGTAGAAAAAAGTAATTTCAGACCCAATTAGATGTGACTCGCCATCTACCAGGTTCAGAGAAAACTGAATACATTTATGATTGAAAGGACAGTGGGAAAAATAGACAGCACTCGAACTTTCCCTAGTGCAATTGGTTTTACTGTTCTTTTGTTTTAGTCAGGTTGTGTGGTCTTTTCTTTTTAAGTTACAACAGCACTGCATGCTGGTTGCAGCGCTCATCACTGCCTCTTTAACGATGGGAAACATCAATGTAGAATGTATTAATGGAGCAAACTCTGTCAGAGTTGAGTGTTCAAGAAATGTCCCTGTCTGACCATACAGGAGCAACTCTGTTGGTCACTCTCGTACCAACTGAGCTGGGACTGAAGCCCTTTCGCAGCAACACAACCCACACTCACACAGTCAGACCAGGTTTCCTCACGGGTTTGACCCCAGGGTTCCCATAGCACAGTCTCAGACATCAGGATCCTTTAAACAATTTAATCATGGGGAAACGAGAGGATAAGCACTTGAGCTGGTGCCTCTGAGGAAGGACCCTGAACAAAGGAAGGCTTTTGTACCTTCACAGTCTAAGCATGGGAAAATCTGGGGGTCCTTGGCTCCTGCCGTGCCTCTGAGTGTCCGGTCCCCCGTCTGGCACCACAGGTCCCCGTGCCTTTTGTTGTGCAAAGGCTGGTTCCAGTTCACTGCCTCTTGTCTGGGGCTCTCACCACTCAGAGCTCAACCTGGAGCTGGCACTGCAGCTGCTCATAGAGCTACTGGCACTGAGTGAATTCCTCAACATGAGCATGTTTCTTCCTTTTCTGGGTCTGTAGTTATGTTATGGATTGAAAACCAAGTGTCAGTATCTCCAGGTAGTCTGCCATTTACTTGAGCCAGGATTTCAATTCCCGACAGTGTAGATGGGGAAAAATGTTGGGTGTGTCACAAAAAATTCAGTATCAATTGTCATAACAACTGTTAGAATCCTGCTTTGTTCTGCAGGATACTTCAGAAGTAGGAGCAGAGAACAACATGCCAATGAGAGAGACGATTTGGTACAGAGTGCAACAAGTTTAGTTTCCAGGGTTTTGTGATTCCCTGACAACAGCAAGATTAATTTTCTTACCCTTTTCTCTGCATGTCAAGATCTTGCAGCCTCTTCCACTAGAAGAAAAGAAAAAGACTGAGCACAGACGAAATTGGAAACAGCATGATTTTCAATACAGTCTGTCACCTAAAATAATTTTCCTCCTGGGGATCAATACCGTCCTAATTAAGGTCATCTTAAGGACTGATGTTCTTGGCAAATTTCCTTTTATAAAGACAGCTTTCTTAAATTAACTTTTTCATGGATCTGTTTTGTCATGATTACCAATACTGAATTTCTTACTTTCAACTATGAAAACAACTGTGGAAACTTTCCGATAGAATAAGTTCACAAATAAAACTAGTATACTCTACAAGTGATCAAGCTGAACCTCTCATATAGCAAAAAATGGTTTGGAAGTGCTGTATTTTCTTTTCTTACCTTGACAGACCTTTGCTTATAGTGAGTCAATATCTCGAGTGAGGAAACAGTATTTACTCAACATCAGGAAAAGGAAGTTGCAGTCTGATATTTTGCTGCTCCCCAGAAAATCATGTGAAAGTCATCCAGAAAAGCTTTCACTGCATTGTACAAGAGTTGTTAAATTCTCTTTGGAACAGGTTGGCTTCAAGTCATGCTGTCTTGATGGTTACTGTGAAAAGAAAGACATGTCTGAAACCTTGACGGTAGAAATCACATGCTTGGCATTGTATTTCTACCCCTCATCTGTGGAAAGGGACAAATATACTTTGCACAGAGCAGATATCTGCTCTCAGGACAGTTGGCTGCCTTCTTAAACTGCAGCATTTAAAAATGAGTTGATGCTAGTGGAGGACGTTGCTGTATCCTCTCTTTCTCATAAAACTGAAATCAGAGGCTGCCCTCAGGAAACCTCACTACTATTTTCTTAAAATACGCCTGAATCTTTAATTACGTGTGGCATAAAGCATTTAATTTGTGAGAAATGTTCTTTGATTTCTTTTTTGTTTTTCTACTGTCAGTTTCTTAGGATTTATAACAAATCAGCAAGCAAACAAAAGCATTTCCTTTGATAGAGAAGTTTTTTTCCATTGGAGGAAATGTACCACCAACTTACTGTAAAATGAAGAAAAAGGATATAGAGAGTAAAGTTTACCTTTAACACCTGGGTCTTTATGCTTGTGGTTCAAAAGGGTGTGATCTACATTTAATGCATCCCTAAAATACATAATGAGATGTTTCTGTACCCTCATGATCTATGATGAAGGTCTTTCAGTCTCTCACAGTCATGATCTTAAAACATAAAAATCAAATGAACTTCTTTTTTCATGGGGGTGTGATGTTTTTGCACAAGACAATGATTGCCCTCACATTCCCAGTGCAAAGTCTTAATTACAGTGACAGGAAAAACTGCAAGTAGCCTATAAACATCTCTGCATCCTGAGTTTGGCAGGAACTTTTTTGGCAGAGGCTGCTAGTGGCCTTACATTGGTCACTTCAGTCCTGAGCTGCTATCTGACAGATGTGCTGGAGGGAACAGCATCAGGCTGTTTGTGCTCCTGGTCTCTGTGGTAGGCTTTCATCTACCAGATGAGTGATGGAACTCACAATCTCTTTAAATCAGAAGAGCCTAATAAATAAAGATGAAGTTCCTCCAGTCTCTGATTAGTTTACCATATAGGGGGAAGTAGAAAACAAGCATTTTTTGTAGTGATATTTAAGTTGCTTTTCAAAGATATTTAAGTACGAAAGAAGAGTTCAAAGCAGGCTAACATAAACACTAAGTAGATAAAAAGTTGGAGCTCCTTGGAACTCTCATGGGAAGGAAAAGAAATACCCTTTGTTTTGAATATAGCTACTTTAGGTTGCTTTTGGTCAGTCCTGCACTGCAGCTGTAAAGGATTCTAGATTCCCAGCTCCAAGATGCAATTACTCACAGCTTGAGAGCCACACAGCACGCAGGACTGCGCTATGTCCACGTATCCAGGACACACTGGAGGGGAATGCAGTTAACCCTGGTTCCCTAGTCAAGTTAGAAACAATCCTGTAATTGTATCTGAGGACAGGCAGGTTGGTCTGGAGTTTCCTGACCCAATTATAGTTGTAACTCTGACAAAGCTTAGCTCTCAAAGCAGGTTAATAAGCTAAAGGGACAGATTCATGTTATGTGCAGAGCATGAAAGTTTCTTTGAAGCTGTTCCACAGTGCTCTAACCCAAAGTTCAACAGGCACTGTGCCAGCCTCTCTGCTGTATCCCATGTGAACTTTACATTGCTTTGCTTATTAGTGACATTCAGAATGCTTGATGTATTCTTCATATTTCTGACAGTCTTGTGGTATAATGTAAATGTAAATCATATAGTCCCTTTCTTTAGCAGAGGCGTTGCTTTTCCCAATTTTTAAAAACCATTTACAAAATACTTTACTTTTACCAGTGAAGGCTAAATTTGCTTTTGTAACAAATAAGTTCGGTTTTTCCTGTTTACTTACACATCTATTGCTCATTCCATTTAAATGGGAAATTGCTTAAGTCAAAGCCAAATCTTTTGAAGCTATGCCATGTTGAAGGAGAGGATCTAGGACTAAAGTGTGGAATAGATCTATCTGTAAAAGACTCAGTCACCCCTATCATAAAAATACATTTGGCATCTGCTTCAGGAACATTTCTGTAAGTAGGTTCATGTACATTTAATATTTCGCAGTTGAGGGGAGCAGGTGTTGAATTTTCAAATGACTTGGCTCTAATGGTTCCTTAAAAGCCTTATGTTTCCTTTTTTCTTCATCATGTGAGAATTCCGACTAGTCCTAGAATGATACCTCAGGTTTCCTCAGGAAGAATTTGGGCTCCACAGGTGTTAATCAAGAGTTTTGCCATTGTCTTCAGTGTCTGCAACTCAATAGCCTGACTTTAATGTCCCATATTTTCATGCAAAGCTTTGTGGAGATTTTAATCTTACTTCAGTGAAAAGCTTCTGGTTTTCAATTTTTAAAAGTGTTCAATTCTTTAATAATATGGATTCATTTAATGTACTTATAATGTGTACTCATACAGTTAAAAGAAGTGAAAAATGGGAAGACTGGAGACCATAGGGACAGGTACTGTGGAGGTACTCTTCAATGAAAAGACTATTGCTTGCACTAAAGATCTCTTAAGAACATGCTTGATTCCAGATGCTGTCATTGATACTGCACATTGCTAGTGAAAAACGAGGCTAAATGGGCCAAAAGAAAAAGGCCAGCATGGTAAGAGCACCTTAAGGCATGTTTTGAATGAAAACTTGGGTTACTGCAGTCATGAATATGCTTATAGCTGATCTAACTTATGGGCTGTATTCAAACTGATACAGCTAGCTTATGTATCAATTACAACAAAAATATGGGCTTTAGGGGACTGCCAAAAGGTCTTGATACATAGACCCCTCATCTGTTATTTGGGCTAATGCACTGTAATTGATATCTGAGCTAAGTAGGTGAAAGACAGATAGCATCTATGTAAGAGATTGCACTGTTGTGTACAGATAGCTAAACCGTCAAAAAATAACTTGACGTGATCTGGAAACAGTCCTGGAATGTTACGTAGAACTCAGGGTGGGCTAACTTAAAGGACTAGGGAAAAAAAAAACATGTCCATTGAGAAAATAGAAAGCAGTGAGGAAAACAGCAACAACTTAGCACATAGCTGAAATCTTGCAGAGATCACGGTGTGCTAACTTAAGGGACTAGGAAAAGAATACATGTTGTTGAGAAAGTAAAAAGCAGTGGGGAAACAAAGTTTAACTAGCACATGACTGAAACCTTATAGAAAGGAATGAGGAAAAAGTAAAAAAGAGAACAAAAGAAAAAGAAACAAAGATTGAAAAGAAAAATTGTATCTACAAGAAACAAAACCTGGAAACTAAAAACTCCTGAAGTTATCAGAAATGTGCTATAGAACTATTACTGAAATGGAGGAAAGGGAATAGTTAGCAGAAAGTGAGAAATATGGAAAGTCCACACAGAACGAAAGAAAACAAGGTTTCCAGAACCTTGTGAATAGCAAGGTTGTGAGTGTGCTTTTCTGCAGGACCTCAGTTTTGTAACTTTTTTTCTGCCTCTGTTGCTGGAGGAGCCAAAGCTTAAGGGCAAGAAAACAGGAAAGCATTCCATTGAAATCAAATCTAAATCCAGACACGAGCCTGGTTTTCAACTTACAGCCTAATTCTAAATCCCTTTAAAGTTTTCTCGTCGCTTAATTGCACTACAAAGCCTTGGCAGCTTCCTCACATCACAATTCTAAGCTGTCAAAGTAAGTAAAAGTAGATGTAAAACCTGTTTAGTGTCTGTCAACTTTTAGAAACCATTTTCTAGCTGCAATTATGTACCAAGCAATAAGTTTATTATGTCAGGTCATAAGGCCCAACCTACAAATTATGGTTCATCAAACTTACTTAGGCCTTGCTTTATTAGGTGGCCTTTCTGGGGCAATAAAATCCACCTTTATCATATCTGGAACTGGAGTCTCTGATCTCAAGTTTTACATATTGCATGTTTGTTCGAACTGACATACAAAGAAGAAAGATAAAACAACTAAAAATACTCTCACTTCAGCCTTAAGTGGTAGAAATGCTCTCAATTACATGCGCATAGGCAGTGGAAAACTTTATAACCAGGGTAATTCCTAGGGACTTCTGGGGTGTATATATAGCAACGTGTAGCATTGTGGTAGCCTCACGTCGCCTTTCTGACAAGCCGGTGTAACCACTGGGCCTTGTGAAGAAACGTTAAGGCCCCGGTTATCTCCTATGACAGTGCACGGAATATTGTGGCCTCTGTTACCTTGTGGGTGTAGTGCATCCCTCTGCAACAACTACACAAAACCTCAAAGCTATTTTACCGCTGCATTGACATTTTTAGCATAAACAATGCTTACATTTCTGTTAATTAGGGAGGGAATATGAGAGCAGGGGATTAAAAGAAGGAATGTTTTTGTAATTTTGGTAAAAATGGAACTGAGATTCAGGCTGGCCACATCAATGCCACATAGCAATGAAATATGGATTCAAATCGAAGTGTTTAATCAGTCATCACTGTAATTAGTGAACAGCAGAGTGGACTGATTCAGGTTTCCCATACTTCCCATCCTAGCACTCAACTGATTTTAATGACATTACTTCTGCTTTGGACTGCTGCTAAAGGGACTTGCACTATGACATTTACCCATACCTAACATATACTAAACTTGCACCACAAAACAGTCAGTAGTCTTAAAATCATATATTAGCAGTTTGCTGAGAATGGACATGCTGAGCATGTCTGCTCATAAAGAGAACAGGTCTGATCTTTGAACTGAGAGCACAGTTCAGTTGGATTTCTAGCTGAGTTATTTTTAAAGGGTAGTTTTTTGAACATGGAGAAATGCAGTGCCGAAAATAAGAATTTATATATAAAACCTTAATGTTTTCATAGAAGTAGTGGTTTTCTTCCCTATGTGCTTTTGGAAAGAAATATTTACAGGTACTTATATGGGTTGTGTGTTGCTATGGAAATGTCAGGGAGGAGTAAACAAAGAGGAACAATTTTGTTTATAAAGAAAACAAAAAAACAGGTTGAAGGAAGAAAATATAATTATCCCCATTATACAGCTGAGAAATTTGAACACAACAAAGATAAAGAGCCCAACTCTTATGGAAATCTATCAACCCTTTTAGGTTCACCTGTCATTTAGGCATTGTTCTGCCTGCAGGGTATTCACAGAGCACCAACAAATCATTACCCTCCCCTCACACTCTACCTCTTACCTGCTTCTGCATTCAGACGCAATCCTTCATCATAGCTGTCGAAACTGTCTTTTGTAAAAAGACCCAAATCAGCCCACCACCCCAGCTTCTAAAGAAATATTGGCAAAGCCCAGTGATCAATAAGAGAGCTCAGAACAGAAATAAAAGAACTGGCACTACCAGCAATGAGATTGCTTTCTGTCCCACTGAATGTCACAGTGTGCATGTGGGGGCCTCTATTCATAACATGTCACAGTAACTTTGCAGTCTGATCTTTTTTTTTTGTTTCAGAACTGAAGTTAGAGGAAGTGGGTGCGTCATTCAGTAGTCCGTTCAGACTTGACAGTAAGTTCTGCACTCTCTAATTGTGAATGCTGAGGGTCAAAAACATCCCCAAGCCATCAAGAAGAGGTTATAACTGAAAACACGTTCAAATTTAAATATGCAAACAATCTTAGTGACTACAGCCTTCCCACTCCTTCCTTCTGCTGGGCATTTCTGATCCTTGCACTCAGCAATGGATCGAGCCTGGATTCAAGCTGATGGTCAGGGTCAGCAGAAGCTGGCTCAGAGACAGCTAAGGAATGCACCAGGAGAGGTGAGTGAAGGAGATGCAGGAGAAAGTGACCAGCTCCATTACATGTGCAAGAAATCAAGTACTTAAAGTACTTAGTTTGATACCGCAGTTCTTTGTTAGAGCAAGGAGCCTTAAAAATAAAATCCCACAAAAAGCCATCTCTGTGTTAGAATCCAGTGTAAACGAGAAAATTTTTCCTCAAGAACAGAGTAAAAGGAACAGAAATTGTTCCTCAAGAACAGAGTAGAAGAGGACCTTCTGCACATGCTTTTTTCAGCTGCTTTGCCAGACAGCCTATATTGAGCATGAGTGAGGGTACAAGCTGAAGAACTTACACTCTGATTCAGAACCTGGTGACTGTGTGGTCATAAAAACTGTAATTTTGGCATAACCAAGCCATGCCATAACTGTGTCTGTACATCCTCCTCTGAACTTTTAGAGTATTAACTCCTGGTGAAAAAGTTCGTGGGAGTAAACTACCCAACTGAGGATTCTGGAATCATCCTGCAAAATGGGCTACTTCTCTCTTTGGTCACAGAGCTGGATGTCAAGAAATTTCTACAAAGAAGGTCACACTGACTCCTCAGTTAAAAGCTGATTCTTGCATGCATCTCACTTCCACCACACTTCCACACCTCCACAAGACAGTCAACCAGCAGCTGATATTTTTGCATCTCAGCTCTGCACTCCTTTATTCTCTATGGGTTGTATATTTTTTATAAAATCTTTTCTTTTTCTTGGACTTCACTCTGTCTTGGTATGTCTTTCTGAGTAGAGTTTTGTCCATCTTAGGTGAAAGAGGATGGAATAGTCATCTAGTGAAAGGGATTGCCCAGAAGATGAAGCCAGATATCATTTGAATAACCCAGACCATATTACAGACTCAGCCTGGACTGAGACCAAAAGAATACTTACAGCCTTTTTCACCTGAAACTTGAGGCATTTGTGGCTTTTTACATATTCAGCAAGGAGTGCATCACAGAAAAAATGTCAGTGTTCATATGTGAAGTCTAGGAAGCTGGAGCTGGTAGAAGGTTTTTGCTTTTCTTCCAGAACTTGTTAGGTGACATTCTTCACTAGTGTATTGGCTTGCCGCAGAGGCCTATCTCTCATCTTTTGCTACACTTGTGGATAGAAATCCACAGTACTGTCATAGTCCCTGTTCCAGTTCTGCCCCCACTAAAATCAGAAATCATTATTGCTTCCTTTCTAAGTCATAAAACTATCTATAGCCTTGCTCTTAGTCATAGTCACCTACACCTTTTGCCAGCCATCCCTATCCTTAGAGCCACTCCATGCTAATCTCATCTGGAAAAATCCTGAACTTGTTAAATCATGTCTCTCACTCTTTACTAATCTATTAACCAAGAAAAGACCTGAAGGAATCTGTGCTATCATCTGGTGTTCAAGGCTCCTGTCTGCTTCAAGCCTCCTCTTCGCTTCAGGAATGTTGGCTCTAACCTGGTAGGCTAGAGTAACAGTAATCATGTATAATAAAAAATGAGGACTCTAGAGACAGCAGTGGAGGAATGTAAATATCTTGAAAGTAGGGGAAAGACCATGATAGGGCTTGAATGGAAATCTGAATTGTGAAGGTTGTCAGTTTTATGACCTGAGCATGCATACAGGGTTACCTAAGAGGTGCAAGGAACTTTAGACTTCTAAATGTAAATGTCAACATAAAATAAATGCCAAATGACTGATAGGAGTATATGAGCATGTGGGGATAGAGGCAAACAAAGTTTATATGCCAGCACAACCTGAGATGTGTAATAGGGCTAAATCTCACTTGAGATAAAAAACCTGTAGTGCCACCAAGGACTTAATCTCTCTCCTGAATTCTAATCCTTCATCTTCTACAGCTGCAGCCTAACCCTACTTCAAAGTCATCTTTAGACTAAGGCCCCTTAAACAAGCCACTACAGCTGATAATTTCTAACAAAAGTTAGTCTAAGGCTGTTACTTAAAACAGCTGCTTATGTGATATATTTTTCCAGTGTTGTCCTTGGGAAAAAAAAAATTATTTCAGCAATAGAATGTGTCTATACAGCAAGGTGTAGCCTGTTTAATTTTCTGATTCAGATTAAAAAAGTTGTCCTTGGAACTGTCGTAGCCTTGTCTTGGCTGTCGTTGAGCCTGTCTGTTTTGTTGTGGGGGGGCACGAGGAAGCAGCTCAGGCTTGCAGCAGTGTGGCTTCTGGGCTTGTTTGAGTGATGTGCAGGCAGCAGGTGTGCATGTCTGCCTACACCTGAATAAATAGTCTAGCATCACTGAAAGAAAAGCTGTAAGGCTTTGAAGAATAAATACTGAAGGTGGATCTGACTCCTAATTCAAAACCTAATCTAATTTTCTCCATGTGCAAAATTCAGATTCTTAGCTCCAAATACTCCATAATACTGAAGTTGATTATGGGCACTGCAGTTTACATGCTTGCTCTAAGAATACAGTGATTTAAAATCCAGTTGGAAAATTTCAGGATGTTTATAATTCTTTTCTAAACCCTTGTGTGTGTTATGCCTTCTGGTTATTGCAAGAGAAGAAAAGAATGAAAAATAAAAAGGATGAGTAATGCCTTGAAAATAATTTTAAAGCATTCTAGAATATATTAAAAAAAAATCAATATTTTATTACATTTCATAGGCAATACAAACAACAAGCTGCTCAGTACTTCAGCTATATACAGAGTTTTCTAGGTTCTGTCAGAATTTAAGAAGAAATACTGGAAGAAGAAATTCTGGAAGAATTTAAGAAGAAATACTGTCTTGTGCTACTTTTTCCTTTTGAGATTGTTGATAAGATACAGGGACTGGTGCAACATCACCAATTTACTAACATCACTAGGAACTGTAACACGAATCAACTGCTTGAACAAAAAATGCTGCAATCACTATAGCAGATGATAGAAAATGGACTAATCTTGGAAGTGTATCTATATGCATGTATGTGCTTGCACACCTAAACAGGACTGTCAGAATGCAACTCAGGCAGAAGAGGGGACATGGCTGATCTCAGATTTGTTGATTTGTTGCAGGAAGAAGGTGTTCTAACTATGATGTTTACTTTAGTTTTGAGCAAAACAAGGGATCTTGACAGTTAAGAATCTTTGATGTGGGTTTGGAGTGTGTGTAAAGTACCAGTAAATCTGTAAGAGCCACTAGACATATCAGTTTGGAAAGGTATCTGTATGAATTTAAATGCTTTGTTTGCAGAAATGGTATGCATCGCTTTGCACTATGACTAAACAAAGATGTGGATTCTTTGGAAAAGCTTACCTGGGCTTGGTTCTACTCTCTGAGGGAAAACCTGGATAGAATAGGAGTCTTTCTGCTAACTCTGGGTACCAAGGTCTGCAAAGGAAGATCCATGCACAGGCATGTCAGGAGGAATTTTGGGGTTCTTAGCACAAGAAAACTTGAGGATCAGATCTGCTGTGCTCGTATTCAAAGGAAAAGAAGTCAGGTACAGGAGTCTACTTCGCCTTTAGAACTGAGGAAAGACGATCAAGGAGACAAACTGAAGTAAAATAAAATATATGGTCATGGATGCTTAAAGTTAAAAAAAATCCTCTTCATCCACCCCCTCCTCTTTGTTATCATTCATCTGTGACATAAAAGAAGGGACTGCCAGTTAAAGGAAGTGTCTCTTTAAAAGCAGGGGGAGTAGAGATATAAGTATTTTCTTTTCTACAGCAAAGGAGAATTAAACTCAGTTCTAATATTAAAACAGACAGCAAGGAAATAAATATTTCCTTAGATATTTGCTGAGAGGAGAGAAAAGACTCCTTTTTAGCATTAGCCCAGTTAAGGGAACTTGAAAGGTTAAATAAACATACATTCCTGAGAGGTAACAGTGTGATATGGGTCTAGAGAGAGGATAGCAACATGAAGCTAGAGTATTCTCAGCAGTGCTGTTATAGAACATTTGCTGTGCTAGCATTACTTTATACTATAAATTGATGTATCTTTTGCTGTATTTTACTAGGCCATATAGTTTGTATTTGTGTTGTATGCTCCCACTGTATTTTCCTATTGTATATTATAATAAGATACATAATTCTGCCACAGCAAAAGCAGATGCAATAAAGCTTGACTGATTGATGCTGCTTGTATATTTTAGACTGTTTGAAATCAGCCTGAATTTCCAAGTTGACAGTAAATGAATATTGATACAAAACCTATTCATGTAACACAAAGCTTTTTACTCTATGTTCTAGCAGTGTTTTTTAACGTGACTGGCTGGGTTTGAAAAGTCTTTTAACCTATCTAACTGGGAGAATAGGAATAAACATATTTTTACTTCTGAAAGTTGCATGATACAATGATTCTGATTGATTAAAAATAGAACAAGCACAGAGAAAAGTATTCTTTGGAAGTTAGATCTTTTTGCTGTTTCTGCTTTATGTCCTTTTGATATCCAATGCTTCATGCAAATTCTACCTAACTAGAGAAAGCAGAAAGTTTCTTGGAAACAAATACTTAATTCTCTTTTGCCATCTCTGAGAGAGAGAGAAGAGTGGATTCTACTGAGTATTGAAAAGTGCCTGTGTTGGGGGGAGACATAGATCTTTTCTTGTTAATAGCAACTGCTTCCTTTGGAACTCCTCTTCTCCTCTTCCTTTCTTGACTATGTCGAACCTTTCATCAGTTGAGTGCTGAATGAGTAAAATGCCTGAAATAAATAATACTGCATGATGTACCAGATTTCAAGTTGTTAGGAAAAAGTAGACCGGAGATACCGATAATATTCTTTGAAAGCATGCTGGCTAAAAGTAATTGCTAACACTGTTGTGCCCTCAATCAGTAACAGATCTACAAATAAAAAGATTGGCTATTCCAGAAAAGTGTTCAGTTACTGCTTCAGCTGATGTAGATAAAACTAGCACAGTTGTGACAGTTCTTCTTCATCCATGAATTGAACAAAATACATTTATTTTCTCCCTCCTAAATTAGAAATTCACTAGGAAATTTCAGGAAAATATTACAGTATTTGTAAAGAAAAAGAAAAATTGCATATTATGCTTTCAAGAATAGGTAAAGATCGACAGAGCACTGCATCCACTTTTGGAGGTCTTTTGAGCACTTCTAGGTTGCATATCTTGCCCATGTCTCAATTTCTTATCAGGGAGAGGCCCACCTAGGTGCCAGTCTCACACTTTCTGCCTGAAAATTCAGACTTTGGGACACATTCCTTTGATACCTTCATAGACTGTATTTTCCCATTAGGTCCTCAATCTGTGTTACTGGACCAAAAAAACATGTTATGCCCCAGTTGCGTATTTAAGCAGTTAAAGAGATAGAGAGAATTTTATCATGTTTTATCTTTCCAAAAGTTATGATTTTGCTCAAGGACCAAGAGGAATAGCAAGAGAGGTTCAATAACCTTACCCAGATGTTTGCTTAAAAGTGACAGAAAGAGGAAGGAGTTTATAATTGATGAAATCCAATAATTGAAGAAAACATAGTTCATTTCTGGCACCTGAAATGGAAGGACTGGGAGACCGTATTCTGGTGATGGTGGCCATAATATGATGGTGAAGGTGACCAATCTTGATTTTCTTAGTTAGCTTCTTTCATAGTTGGTAGCAAGAAGAGATTCCTAAGTAAGCATTAAAATGAATACTCATACTTCCATTCTTATAAGCTATTTGCAAGTTATGTTGAAAGATGGAAATACCAGATAGTCTGAAGTACCACACTTGTCTCACTTAAAAAACCCCAAACCAAACAAAACCCAAAAAAGATGAACCAGAACAAGAAGGTTGTAAATTTCCTTTAAGCATGATATAATATCAAATGCATGCTCATCTAGTAAAATATTTTTATTGGAGAAAAGCAATCATTGGTAACTTCATAAATTTTAATAGGGCAATTACACACTGGTCAATAATGCTACATGTAATGATTTCTCTTTCACCAACACTTTAGTGTTGTCAGTTGACCTTTAATAGAGATTCAGTGATGCAAAACAGCTCTTCCATAGAACCCAAAGTATCATTCTAAAAACTCAAATGACATCCTCAAGTTCAGCTGATTAAAAATGATCCTGAATTATCTAGGATCGTGTAAATCTCAGAAGAGAATTTTTTTTTTGCCTGCAAAAACCCTAGCTTTTGTTTGTGATTGGCAGTTTCCAATCAGTATACTGTCCTTATTAATTATCCTCCGGTTTTCTTGTAGAAAAATGGAGCTAAGAAAACATTTGAAGTTTCAACAATGCCTCTGATTGCCATGGTAGGAATAATAGACCTGAAAGTTAGATGCTATCAAGATAAAGATTTACAAACTCGATTTTTCACAATGAAGTGAAGAAGCTAATACGAAGACTGATAAGTGTGGGGGCAAGGATGTGGGCTGCATTTTAATGTTCCTTATCTCATTTACTGTGCTGCTGTAATGTTGCCAAGCTAAGTTCTTGACCAAGTTACATATGGTTTATGTCACATTATAGGGAACATTAAGCTGCAAAATTAATTACCTCAGTATAGGATATCCCCCTCATGCAAGGTGGTCTCTATATGCCTGTACCTTGGAGTGAACTCCAGCAAAGTCCCCACTTCATGTTAACAGAGAGTGAAACTGCATTTTTGCAAGTTGGTGTATGCAACTGATCACAAACATAGCTTGCTTTGCATATAATGATACACTTTTGAGTGGCCTGGAACTGGCTGAATGCTGGATTGTTCTGTAGCATGTTGTCTCCTTCTTCTTAACTTTTGCTTTATGATTTACTCCCTGAGGTACAAAAGAGGCCAGAACTGTACAAGACTGTCTCCCATTGACAGGCAGCAGGCCCTGCTATGAAAACTTGAGATATCAGCAGAAATTGTTGGCGGATCTGCAGAGATCTTCAGAAACCATCTCCAGAATATAAAACAGTTTTACAGTATTGCAACTAAGTGAATGACAGATACATGTCAGACTGCAGGGTTCTGAACTGTATTTGCACTATTTAGACTACTTCTTCCTCAGGATGTGAACAAAGACTTTGATACATTGGAAAAATGGCTTTGAGAGAAGAAAATGGTTATACACAAAGGTTAAGGCAATGTTTTTACTATCTGTGATCCATTTAATCATAAAAGCTACATTAGAAAGTAGAAGCAGATCTATAGAGGGAATAGTTGTCCTGGTGTCCAGACAGACTGTGTCACTCTGGACTTGCTGTTGTCTGAATCAGTAGACTGAGCGTTGTCAGCAGTAGCAGTGCTTTAGATGCTTTGCTCCTACTCATCTTCTGCTTTATATTCATCATGGAGGAATCTGATCTGGAAGGATTCTGTGATCCCACAAGTATGACAAATTGGAGTTAGTGGAGGGAGTTGCTTCAAAACTACTGATCCAAACTACTAAGCTTCTGTGGCTGCAAATGTAGACTTCTGACATGGTCCTCTCACTCGATCTCCAACTCCCTCATGCAGTTATAAGTAAGCAAATCCAGTTATTTCCTGCTATGATTTTGTTTCTTAAAATTTTGCTCCATACAGCTGTTAGCTCCCTACTGGTGATAAGAGGATATGTGAAACATTTGAGTTAGGCAAATTTTAAAAAGTTTGGGTCTGTATTTGTTACGTACTTACACTGTCAGCAAGCAGTAGACTTGGATTCACAGTCACAGAACCACAGAATGGGTGAAGTTGGAAGGGACCACTGGAAGTCATCTAGGTAGACAATATCCGCTGCTCTCCCGTCTATCAGCCTGTTAGGCTCTATCAGCCTCTATTTATTCAGCCAGTTGATCCATCATAGGAGGCAGTCAGGATGTTCAAACATGGTTTCCCTTTGGTGAATTCATGTTGACTGCTCCTCATCACGTTTTGGTGTCGATAAATAAGGTGTTGATAATTCCTGAATAAGCAAAGAACTTAAGGAGAGCTGAAAGACTTTTTTCAAAGACACATAAAATAGCAAAAATTTATTAAGATGAACATTTTGTATACTACATACCCAAAAGCACTTCAACATGATACCTCTCAAAGTTGAAGCAGAGACACCTAAGTATTTGCTTGACTGTGAATGAAATATTCATATGTTTTATCATTCTTTTGTATGTGAATAATTCATCTCTCTGCATAGTTACCTTCCTTGGTCAATTGGAGAGCTACGACATGGGTTTAGTTTGTGATCTGCAACTGAAAAGAGATAAAATAGGGAGTAGTTCTGCTTCATTCTCTCTTGTGTTTCCATGCAAGAAACAGATGCAATCTCTGCAGTCATTCTCTTATCAGACTATGTCTAATCATACATGAGGAAATTTCTTGTTGAGGATTAGACCCATAGTCAATTCAAATTCGTATCAATATATGCATGAACTGATGTTACAAAAAAATGTAGAAAAACAGGTGGTGTCCAAAACCATAGTTAAGGCCATGAAAGCAGAATGCAAGACAGCATTTAAATGAAGCTAAAATGCCACAGTGAGCCTACAGGAAAGGTAATCCCATCAACTGCAGACTATTTCTTCTGCAAAATGCTGAGGCCTTTTACATCATTCCCAGAATGCAGCATATGTACAGTGCATCTTAGCAGGAGATAACGATTTAGCTCCTACAATCAGGCTTTCATAATGCCCTGCCTACTTTAGAGCAAGATTAACATGCATCTGAGATCATAAGAAAAGTAGATATGATCCCATTAACTTCTTGAATAACTACGGGACTGTTGAATTCAAATCCAAGCCGAAACATCTGTGGACATTGAGTTAGTGTTAAATATTGTTCCTTTTGACAGCATAAAAACTATGAAATGATTTTTTTTAAAAGATGCAAGGACTTAGGGGATTGAACCAAGTGCTTTTGCAATAAAATGTTTACTAGCTATGATTCTGCATATATTTTACTTAGCAACCAAATGTGAGGACAGTACATGGGCTGTTGAATGAGTGCAAACAGTGTATTATGAGAAAAATTTTTTCAAATTAAACCTTCCGTTTTCTTCTTTAAAGGAAAAAAAAAAAATTCTTAACTTTGGGATAAATGATACTCCACAACTTGATATCACATTATTGTGATCGTTATTCTGCATAATGTTTTGTTAAAACTGCTTTTGGTACAGTACACATATCTAAAGGAAATACTTGTGCTCAGAGTCGTTGAGACAGTACCAAGGTTAATCAGAAGGTTTTTTTCATGTGTGGTGGAGAAATGATGTGCTTTTCTGACTCAAGTCTCTAATCAGAACTCTCACTTTCTCTCCATTTCAGGTGCATTTAATTTTATATTGGAAAAATATGAACAACCCCTCTCTAATTTTCTCCTGGCTGCTAACAGATGGAAGATTGGTGATTTCTCTTATTTTAAAAAATGTCTTCACCCAAACTGCTAGGCATGGGGAAGTTTGGTGCCAAAACGACCAGGAATATACCTATGAGGTTCTCAGCTACAGACAGCAGAGCCTACATTGCTATATAAATTAGCAAGTTTCAGTGGCACCAGACAAGTTAGGCCAATGTGCTTCAACTGAGCATCCACAATGGAAAAAACATTATATGCTTCGTACTGGGATTATCTGATGTGAAATCTTTGTTGCACTCTGATTTACTTGCCAGTAGTAACACATGAGCCCATTGAAATCTTTTGCAACAGTGAGGTTTTAGAAGGTTTATAGGTGAACCATTCTAAATCATGCAGACTGGTTTCCCCCCATGGTGAGTTTGCATATGATGAAAAGACGCTGAAAGCTCAGAATATTCTGGATTATTAATGAGTGGAATAAATAAAAAGAATGTATGAAAATGAAGGTTTCTGTAAAAGCAGAGTTTATAACACCAGCTAACGACTGTAAACAAATATTAAGCACTTTTTGCTAGAAATATTTTAACATTTCCAGTTACATGAACACAATACTACAGCGCATAACACTGCTGTGAATTTACATTGCTTTTGCTATCTTTGAAGAATAATATCATGTATGTGCTGGGACAGACAGCTAGTGGCTGTTGTATTTTTGTATACTTATTACACTTTTGGCTTAACAAAGAGACATTGGTATCATACATCCTAGTATTCTCTAAAGAGTTAACGTGGTTTTGCTCAGAAACCACAGGATCCTGTAATAGTAAGTCTGTTTGGTTCTGAAGAAAGAATTTTCTTTTTACTGGGTCATGGTTAGTGACTGAAACTGCGTTAGGGTTGTGCTGCAAGAAAGAGATCGAATTGCTCAACATAATTTCTTTCAATATTTTACTTAGACGTTATATGTCCTTACTTTTCTGTTGATTGGGAAAGAAACAGATACTGTGCAGACCTTTACTGGATCTGTCTCTGTGTGCCAAAAATGGCTTACTTGGATTTATCTTTTTCTGGTGTTTCTAATGCTAACTTACATCCTGCTATCATAGCCAGCTTTCCTCTTTGGAGACATGTTACTCAATTATACGAGAAATTCCTCAAAGCTGTGAAACTAATCCCTGCCACAGAACAGTGAGCTGCAATTTTCATTGTCCTTCAGGAAGTATTACTGCCAGTATTTCAGTTTCCCCACTGTTTATTATTAAAATAATACTCATCTATTTACAGAAAGGCTGGATACGAATTCTGTGGCTTGGCCAACCTTCCAAAGTGGTTTCTGACTTTGACGTGTCACTGAAAACCCGGGGAAAGGATTATGCCTCTAAACACTATCCTACTGTATTTTGACTGGACTGAAGTAAAGGATTTGTGAAGTGTGTGAATGTTGCTAATAGAAATGGCCTCTTTCTAGTTTGTTACTCATTTAGCCACAATTTAAATAATTTAGTTTTGGGCCTTTGGTTATGTGTTCCTGGGTGATTTGGCTAACAAATTCTAATGCATTTTTTTTAATGTGAAATTGAACTCCTTTAGAATAGATGGTCTTTCCATTTAATATGATGGAGAAGAAAATCAAAACCAATTCTCTAAGACCAAACTACATCCCTACCCCCACCCCACTTTGCAAGCCCCATAGATGAAGTAATTTTGCTATTTCAGGAGTCATACTATGGAGCATCCTATACAGCCCTGGAACAGATGTGCTAAGTAGAGGGATTAACCTTACTGATTCCTAGCCTTTCCAAAATCTTCCACCTCTACTTTGCAAGATAGAGGCTTGTTTGATTACAATGGCTGTAGAAAGATTAATTAAGAAGTCAGCTGATCTTCCTTTCTGAAAAACCTGTCATGGATTGGCTTAGAAAAGCTGTCATGGCCCTTCAAAGGGTAATACTGGGAATCTATGAATATGAAGGCAAGTTACAACTTGGATGTATGTCAGAGTCTGCTGAGGTCTAGATTTTCAAGTGCAAGTGTCATAAGGGAAAGAAGACATCTACAACTTTTATTGTGTCTGGTTTTTTGTTTCTTGGGGTTTTTTTCCCCTTGGTGTTTGTGATGTGTTGGGGGTTTTTTGGGGGTGCTAGTGATGCAGGACACTGGGTTGGTATGCTGCTGTTTGGCTTATTCTCTGATACCCTGAAAAAAGTTCCTGTAGCCAAATATGGAGTTTAGTCAGATCTGGATGTTGAAAACTTCTGTGTATCACATTGGCAGCTCCTGCCAGATACCCATTACTTCATAAAGTCTATCTAAGGCATAGTTAACGTCTTGTCAAGTTATTTCCCTTCTGTGTAATCTGGAAGAGAAATTAAGCAGTTAAAAATGAAGAATAGAAAGTACTGCTACCACATAGGAGGCATATGCCCAGCTTTTACATACTGAGTTATTTACAGTAGGAAAAGGAACCTGACAGTTCCCTGACCACACTAGCATTGGTTTTCTTACTTGCTGATGAGCTTGCTATTCAGTCTTTTACAGAAGGTAGAAAAGCCTCCGGGAGAACCATTTGCTAGTTAGATGACACTGCTGAGTGATTAGTACAAGCCACTTTTTTCTTTTTTTAATGAGGTAAGTAGTTAACTCAGGATGAAGACTCACAACTGTATGAAGGATTTTGAGGTCTTCCCTCCCCCCCACCCCCCTGTTCAGCATCAAATTGCAACTCTTTCTGAGGACCTACAACATCTAGTTTTCTGAGGCACTTCTACAGGCAAAGTGGGTATATTTAAAACAGGTCTGGAAATCACAGAATTTCTCTGAAATTGTCCTCAAAGTATTTTCCTCTGAAAATGGTATAGGAGTTAGTCCTTTTATGTAAGTGACAGCAGACTCTTCCTAGCACTCAGTCTTGGCTGCAGGTGTTTGCCTTGCTGTCTCAAAGGAAGTCCCAATCAACTGGCTGCTGTCAGCCCTCAGCTGTGTTGATACCATGCCAATTTGCATTAGGTTTCAATATTTACTAGAAGTGAGGAAGAGAAAGCACTTGACAATATCCCAGCCAATACAATCAATCACATGGAATTCAAAAATTTATGCTTAAATTCCTATTTCAGAGGCTGTGTATACATTTTATATTCTGTAGTTGCTAGGTAAGCATACAGTACATAACTAGTCCTTGACACGGGGCGAGAACTCAGGTATTTGTCCAAATTTAAAGCAACCGGCTCAAATGTATATTTCTGGTCTCCCTTAATGAAATGTTAAGTCTCTTCTTTAAAAATGTCCTACACTAATAGGAAGAAAAAATTGTTCCCTGGGTCTCTTTTGGTTCCCAAGTGTCTACAGTTCACAGTAGCTAGACGACAGATACCTTGGTAAGGGAAAGATGGGATTAAATCTCACTAGAGATCTAGTTCAAGACAACAGTGTATGTGGAGGTTTCTACATTTTGGATGAGGCTGTAAATGGAATTTCCTCTCTCTACCATGTATTTTGGATGCCTATTCTAATTGTCATATACTCCTTTCATATGCTCCTTAATTTGAGCACTGTGATTCATTCTAACTTTAAAATTTATTCCATTTCTCACACATTTTGGTGCTGACTTTTCATTGTGTATTTCAGAACTTAAGAAACAAAGAATTAAAGACAGTCATAGATTACAATGAAATGTATTTACAAGGAAGGAACATGAAATGGTTTTCTGAGAAATAGTTTATTTGTGAGTTATTTGCTCGTCCTTGATTTTGGTCTGCCTCAAGTATTGCATTATGCATTTTATGCCTTTGAGCATAGGGTGCTGGGAACAGCTGTGTGCATGTGTATGAACACATCTTCAAATGAGAATCATACCCTGTAGAAGCCAAGATGACAAAAATTTATAAAACAACCTGTCTGATTCAGAGTGGATGACAACAGCTGTTTGACAGTGCACAAGAGAAGTTAACAAGCGTCAAGTGCAGAAGGATACTTGTGTTTGATAGAATATATTTTGGTTTTGCTATGTATAACTCGCACTGCCTCATTCAGTGCTAGATGTCAAAATATATATGTTGAGCCTTCAATCTTTAAAGTAAGTAGCACAAACCATTTGTTACACTTCTCTAAAAGAAATTGTTTGGAAATTACTAGCAACAAAAATAAGGTCCAAGTGTTTATTGTAAAGTGTAGGGTTAAAATTTACTTTGGAAATGTTTTGCTCTCATGATAATTTAAGTGGTCAGACAGTGGCTCCCACTGCTATTTACCATTGTTATGGTAATAATACTTATCAGAATGTTGCCAAAGCTGTGGCTGTGTAAGTATTTCCTAGCAAATGACATAAGGGAGGATTTTTTTCAGGCTTTGGTCTGTAGAACACATAAAGCTCATAAATCAGAAGCACAGTGTTCTTTCATACTACTGTTGAAGCAACAGTGACCCAATGAAATTCAATTGATTGCTCCAAGGGGAACAGTCTTCCTTTTAGTCTCCTATACATGTTAATTCATGCTTGGAAAAAAACTTCACACTAATAATTCTAGACTGAAAGAAAGCAAAAAGATAGCTACCTAACTATTTATGGTTGGTCAGTGAGTGCACAATCCAAACACAATTCAATTTTGGGGCAAGCACCACTTTCTGCAAAATTATGAAGGGTACGGATAGCCCGTGGGCTTACATTATCCTGGTCCCTTGGTCACATTAATGAACTACGGTGATATGTCATCCAATAGCATACATTTGGAAACAAGACAGCATTCAATACCTTGATACCCTCATGATATACTTCTATCCATTTTGAATGAAAAATATTTTCACAATTAGACAAGAGGCCATAATAAAAATGAAATCCAAATACAACTTTTTCACATAATTTCCAATCAAAAACCTCCACATGGTACTGAATATACTTCTCATAGGATCTGGAAAATAAGCATTATTGTTGTTTCATTATTATATTAACTACTTGTTAGTTATCAAAATAGGATCATCTTGCCATTTATTTCAGACCTGGTACAGATGTGTAAAATAAGCAGTTAACATTAGTCCCACTAAGTAACTACAGTACATATGCAGGTTTGCACCCTGAAAACTGTGCTACTATCTAGCGATTTTTTATTCGAGAAAGCTCCCCAAATTCTAAAAGTTATTTTTGAGGCATCTTAGCACTTTTCAGCAGCTATGAATCATAAAATCATGGAAGGGACCTTAAAGCTCGTCTTGTTCCAGCCTGCTGTCATGGGTACCAGATCAGGTTGCTTAGAGCCCCATCCAACCTGGCCTTGAACATTTCTAGGGATGGGACATCTGGGCAACCTGTTCCAGTGTCTGACCACTCTCACGGTAAACAGTTTCTTCCTAACATCTAGCCTAAACCTGACCTTCGTGACAAGGAGAGTGTCAAAATACTGTGCAGTTCCTTAAGATGATGTAGAGAAGTACAGGCAGAATATAGCAGCTGCTGCTACACAAAGTATTGCCATTCAGAAAGACCATGTCTCTCCATGTCTCGTGTTTCATTTTGGATTAGCAGTAAACTTCTAAGTGGATAATGAGAGAAGGAAAAAAGAAGGATTAGGAAAGAGGAGTAAAAGGCAAAGAGTATTTGTGCAGTTAATTGTCAGAACTACAGGTTTAGGTCTAATTACAAACCAAGTGGAATAGGCTATCAGGCTTATTACCTATCAATGCATGCTGTTGTAACTGGAATCTTATTTAGATATTAAAAACATGTTTCTAGAACTGTATTTTTGTTCCTGTAAAAGGATGTTCTGCTTTAGGAGAGTAATCCTAGGAGAGAGTTCAATCCTGAAAATCTTAAAGAGATTTAATTTCTTTATTACATCTGGGTGATGAGATTTTTTTTTTTGAATTTTCACTGCCTGATGGTGGTTTGAAATTCAGCTTATTGAATGCTTTGAATACTGCTGCTGGGTGCCTAATTTTCTAGGTGTTTAAAAATTAAACATGGCAGAACTAGAGTCTCTTTCATAAATTTATCCCTATATGCTCCTAAGAAGTACTGCTGTTCCACATTAACTAAAATCCAGATATAAATACTTTTGAAAGAAATGTCTGACTTCTGCCTGTACTTCTCTTTTTTTTCCTTCAATAGCACATTGGGTTTATGAATACTGGTTAGAACTCGTTTCTCCATGTATTTTTAATATCAACTTCAAGTTTTTCACTGAAGCCAAAGTTACAAGTGCATATTTCAAGATTATACATTAGGCAAGCAATCTACATATATAAATGGCTCACTTGGCAATTTGAATGACTTCTCAGTTTCTGAACAATTCCTGCCTCTAGCCCATTTCTATAAATGGTTTTTAACTGATCTGGCTTAGAAATTTTCAGTTATGCTTTTACTTTTTTGTCGTGTGTATGTGGAACAAATTACATTGGTGCTTCTTCCTGGAAATGTGCTATGTCCAGAGATTAGGGGACTGTAATTTACTTGCACTTTCAGCCATTTCTTTCTTTGTCTGCTAGATATTTTCATAACTGATACAAAGACTTGCTGACTAATCTAATTCAATATAAACACATAGAGAAATTCAAGCATATCTAAGACTTTCTCTTACCAAAAAGGATACTCAAGGCTGGGAGGATTGACTGAGAAAAAGAGAAAACACTTAATCCATAAGTACAAAAAACTCCACAGAACATATTTTTTAGTTGCTTGCAATGAGAAAGGAATCTGGGCCCTGAGCCCTGTTCGGACTTTTCTGATTATTTGTTTATTTTCCTTCTGAGTGTTTGTTGTCTGGGTAGTGTTCCCTTCTTACAGGTGAGAGACTGGCCTTCTGTGTCTGAAGTCAAATGCCTTCATAAGGTTTCCTTGTAAAGAGATGTCTTGGTTTATTTGTTTTTCTTGATTTACTGCATGGCTTTGCTTGTGTAGAGGAGGCTCTCTGCAGACAAAAGTTTCTTCAGCTACAGCATATTTTGCTTGGCACAGCTGGACTGTCACAGAATTATCGTGGTATCTCACAATTACGTTGTCATTTCTCTCTGAACAGAGCCTGGTTTGGAGGAGTTACAAATGCATTTCATTACTACTAAGACTTCTTTAAATTTCTGGAATTCAGAAGACTTTCAGGGCAAATAGGCCATTTTTGCCATAACAAAGAATTAGGAAATCCTAAACAGTATTGTTCTTGTGGTGGTCTTAGATACAGGATAAAGCACACATTTAGCTGTGGTGGCCAATTTCTTGATCTGAATTATGTCCCATAAAAAGAACTAAGGAAAAAAAGTGAATGGCTATGTTACTTTGGCTGTTATTCTCTTTTATAAAGATAAAACTCTGCAATCAATCTTCTGAGACAATGTTCACACTATTGTAATTTGGTTTTAGTGAAAGAAAGGCAGAGGAAGAATGCATTTCTGCATACAACTTGTTAGATTCCACTAAGGTGTGGCCTAAAAAAGGACTACGGTTCCTCATGAGCCACTCTATGTACAGAATTTTGAACTAGATTGCTTGGACTGATATATCTGCATGGCTGCTCATGATCTTTTGTCCGGTTAATCAGACAGTGAGTCACAGTCCTCTAAAACTAAACTTCCATGGATTTTTTTATGATACCAAGGTTAAATCTTTTCTTTCTATTTCATGATACAGTGACTCAATTTTTCATTCCCTCCCATTGTTTTCCTTCATCTATTCTAAAATCCCTACCATTTCTGTAACATGATAAGAAGCTGGTCTTGCTATTACCTTCACTGTAAGGGTTGTAGGACAGCAGGAAAAAAATCACTACTGTAGATAAAAATCCTAAAATCTGTACTATGATCATTCTTTTTCTTGGAAGGAGACACGGAACCTATTAGGCCATCTTGCTAAACT
Organism: Callaeas wilsoni; assembly: GCA_013398955.1. Lineage (NCBI taxonomy): Eukaryota > Metazoa > Chordata > Aves > Passeriformes > Callaeidae > Callaeas > Callaeas wilsoni. Next base: position 281,845 of record VWPU01003749.1, read on the forward strand.
GGTGAGAAAAAGAAAAGTTAAAAATGAAAGAAAAATTGTACAAGATATTAAAGCTATACAGACTCCTGAATCAGAAAGAAACAAGAAATCACTGAAGTAGAAAATAGAGCTTCTAAAAATGAAAGGAAAAAAATGTATTGATGCCATAGGGAAATGTTGCTAAAAGTGAAATTAATTCTAGGAAAGATGCCAGTAACATACACCACTTCATGAGAAGAATAAATAATCCTGGAGAACATAATGATTTCCTGGAACAAGTGACCAGTAAATTAAGAAAAATCATAAGGCTGATAAGACTAGGAACAGATGGGAGATAGCCAAGAAACCTAAAGAAAAATATATCTCTGACCTAACTATTCATATTTAAAATGCACAGCACCTAGGGGTGCTGGGAATATACAACAGACAAACTCTCTTAGTACTGTCAGGATTCCTGAGCACTTAGGAAGATTCAAAGTGCCAGAATGCTTTTTGTTTTGTCAGGAAAAGTGTGAATTAAATGAGAACCTGTTTTCTGTTGTAAGTCTGTCTTTCTATGAACATGGGTTCCAACTTCTAGATTTCTAGGAATAATCTCTGGGTATTGCATCAATATGATTGCTAAAGCCTGGGAAACAGAGAGTTGATTTAATTCAGTGATTGTGCTGTTGGCTATCCTAACACCATGAATATTTTGTGATGTATAAGGTTTTCTATTTAGAAGTAATTACAAAGCTTCAACTACTAAGCACTCAGTGCATTGGATAACAACTGACCTATTTGTCAAAACCTGCAACTTTTTCTGTGTAATCTCAATTATTTTAATAACATAGACAGCTTTGCATTCTGTCTGCCCCCCCCCTCCATTTTAGTCCATTTAAATGAGCCTAAAAGAATAAATAGAAGATACCAGAAACTTCAGTGTGTATGAATTGGGTATTTTGTTCATGAACTTCCCCTCATTATGCTAATTATTCAGATTCAGATTTCTACTGACAGAAAAGTGGAGCTCTGACAAAATACTCCTTGCTGAAGCTCAGCTCACTCATTACAGCAGAGAGGAATGGAAGTAGCAACTTTCTAGTACTCTACGAATCAGGTCTTACTGTCCAAGAACTTTTTAGTGTCTAATTGCTTTTCTATATCAAATCCGATTGAATTTGGCATTTAGCTCTTCATATAGTGACTGAATGTTTGGTCCTGTGGATTGAAATAAGTGGTGTAGGAATTCCTTGGACCAACAGAACATTTAGCCCTTTATGTCTAATTAAGCAGGTATATATCCATAAAACAAAGAATCACAGAATCATTTAGGCTGGAAAAGACCATTGAGCCCAACCATTAACCCGCTGCCAAGTCCACCACTGAACCATGTCCTTAAGTGCCACATCTACACATGTTTTAAATACCTCAGGGATATTGACTCAGCCACTTCCCTGGGCAGCCTGTTCCAGTGCTTGACAACCCTTTCCATGAAGAAATTTTTCCTAATATCCAATCTAAACCTCCCCTGGCAAAACTTGAGGCCGTTTCCTCTCGTGCTATTGCTTGTTACCAGGGAGGAGAGACCAGCACACACCGGCGCCTCAATACTTTTCTTGTAGTGAGGGGCCCCATATCTTTAATTTCTCTTAATATAAGCCTTTAAAAAAAACCCCAAAACCCCTTATCTCTTACATACTTATATAATCTGCCAGCACTTTTAGGTCACAAACTTTCACATCTCCATCTTTTGTAACTTAATAATAGTATCTCTGCTGATTCTTAGCTGTATCAATGCGATGAACAGATTTTTAATTATCTGAAAGTAGTCTGAATTAAATGTCTTCTAAAATTTGCACCAAGGTGATAGAGGGGGGACCTTCAGAGATGGAATAAAAGAGCACTAAAGGCAGAACTACTAAAGGCAGTAAAAAGTTAATTCCACATGAGTAATGAACCAATGGTCTTCAGTGTTTTTGCTATAGTCCTGTACAATCCGACAGTAAACAAGCACATTTCTACAGCAAACCAAATAATTTTAGGATTCATTAAAAGCATTTTGGAATATTAGGATGTTTACAGGAGAGTCAGGTCATTTCAACTGTATTGATTTGTGTTCAAATCATTGTCACAATGTCACAACTGATTCATGTCTGATGACATTTCCATTTAAAAATCCTTATTTTTTAAAAAAGTGTCTAGACCTTTCTATCTGCAAATAATTCACAATTACTTCCACACATGTCCTGAATATAGAAGAGCAATGAGTAGATTTTCCACTTCCATGCCATTACTTAATTTGGCCTATGTCTCACAGGAATCTGTTCCACAGTCTCTAAAAATTGTTTGCAAAAATTCTGGAATGTTTTACCTGATGCCAAAATTTCTTTCAGTGTATTTTAAAGAAAATAAAAGCTTAAAAATTCAAGTAATCTGCCTTCTGAACCTTGAAATACAAACACTCTAGAATGTATATTAGGATATCAGATCTTGCTATACACTTCTAAGAAGTACTCCAAAAATAGGACAGTCATCAGTTAAGAGCAATAGATCTGCACTAAGACTGTTGTGCTGTAATAATTAATTACAATTTTACTATGACTCTCTCTTTCACTAACCTTTAAGGAGAGTAAATACAGCTATTACTAGTTTCCCTGGTGGAGTTATTGGGCTACTTTTGTCTGATTTTGAGAAAAATCAGTTCATGGAATAATGTAAAAAAATAATAATAAAGTGTTTCTTTGTGGCAATGGTTAAATCCCAAAACCTACAGAGCAATGAAATATCAGTAAAAGAATGTATGACCAGAGAAGCACACAGACAAACAGTGACCAAAAAAAGAGTATGGTATAGATACAAACCTCAGCAGTATTTTAAAATTCATGTGGAAATATTTGAAGCCTTCACATATTTCAGCTTTTATAATTCATAGCTTTTCCATCCAGATAGAGATTGTATGGAACATTAGTTGCCTTCACTGGAAACTGTAGGCATGAATGTTAGAACAAACATTTTCCCTTGTCATTGCAAGAACTGAGTGTATTAAGCTTCTTGACATATAGTATTTTACTGAGATACAGAATATAAATGAAGTTCCCTAAAATTTATTATCAGCAAATATCTCATATTTTAAAGATTCTTTTTTGAACATTCATCCCAATTCATATTCTGTTCTTATTTATCCTTAAAGCAAGTGACAGTAATTCTACCGCAGTGACCCAACTTTTAAAAATTATCAAGTAAAACACATCTTCTTTATGTAATTATTGCCAAAATAGCCAGAAAGAGGTCTCTTTGAAAGAAATGTTTGAAATACCTTTCTCTTTCCATACTCTTAGTTTTAATAGAGGTTTCACAAAATGAGGCCTCTTAATTGTATTTGTCCGATTAGTAGCTGGACTAAGATTTCTGTCTCTTTCAATGTATTAAAAAATAAAAATGTAATTCTATTCACTTGAAGGATTTTTTTCTAGCACAACATTCTGCATCCACTGGTGGCCATAAAAAAAATGTAGGAAAACCACTTGTGCCTTCCTCTATCTGCCTCTCTCTTCTTCCCAGATGGTCTGTGCCTCCAAAAGTTTTCAACTTGCATTTCTTGAACACATCAGACCTTGTTTACTGCTTCACATTATTTGCCTAGTCTTCCCTAGAATCCATGCAACCTTTTTTCTTCTCTCTCATATATTACAAGATCATTTACAACAGCATAGACTCCATTGTAGCAGGTGTTACGTGACCCCACACTGGAGGGTATCTGTTGCAGTGACCCAAACTATCTTGGGTGATTCAGAATAAGTTAATTTCACTGCACCAGACTCTACCTCAGAAGATAAATTCAAAGAAGAGTCCACAGCATAAAAATTCTTAACCCCTGAGGTCACCTGTGCCTACCTCCTCTCTTTGTTTCAAAGATTCAAACCTCTCACAAAACAGTGTGTTTCAAGATTATCTTTAACTGTACTACCATTTATAACTTAAACTAAGTTCCTCCTCTGAGATGTTTCTATTAGTTCTTTGTCACGTGTGTCACTTTTAAATGAACTATCTCTATTATACCTCTCTCACTTTATAACCCTATAAAAACATGTAACCAAAGAGTTAAAAAATCTTTCTGTGAGCTCCCCTTCAAGAAAATAAACTTAAAATAAAACTACAAAAATTCCAACTCTTTCCTCTTTATCTTTACTCCTACCAAACTAAAACCCAAAGACTACTTATTACAAACAGCTTCAGACCAGAAGTAACCCTATCTCAACCAAACACCACTATCCTGTGAAGGTAACTACCTAAATCAACAAGCCAAACCAAAACAAAACCACAAACAGTACAACAGGTATCCTATTGATATTTGCTATACTGAAATGTTCTGTGACCCCAGCAGCAAAATTTCGTCAGTTCTATTCTGTACTTTAAAACTAAAATAAATACATCTGTTAATACTCTCTTGAATTGCTGGAAATTTATAAGTAAATTAAGTTCCATTGAGAGGCTCTTTCCTTCTCTGTGGTTGGTTGCAAAGTCTTATTTCTGCAACTATCTTAATTATTTTGGAAAAAAAGTGAAAGATATTTGACATTTGCACTAATTTTCAACAACACTTCAGAGCACAGTATTAGACTGATTTGTTTCCAAATTCTCCTCTCCAACATGGGCTTTAGAATGATTAGATAACCATTGCCTTCTGAGGCTGGAAATATCACAGGAGTCCCGATGTCTTAGAGTCATTTGAAAAGTGCAGATTTAGACCCAAAGGCAAGTATAGGTGCTTTTTCTTTGTATTTATGGTAACTGATATGACATGCAGTTCAGATGAGACAACAATTTTGCAGTTACAACTGGCTCGTATTTGTACAAGGCCTGTTGATAGACAGAAAGGTAATAACAGGAAACTATCATTCCCTCTGGCAAAATTATTTGACTCGTTAAAGGAAATACACTGGCATTAAGAAGAGTCTGATCTATGTAACAGAAAAACAAACTGAAGGTCACTTACGCTCTGTCTGAACTGATTGTATAGGATTTTTTGTTCTATTCCTGAATAGAAGATAAAATGGATATGTCTGTGCTATACTAAGAAAAAAAAAAAAAAAGCCAAACTTCTTTCGTATTTATAGTGCTGTCCTACAGAGTGCTTGTTGTCTGCTTTGTGAGGAATCAACATTTATTATGTATCAGTCCAGGGACACAAGCCATTTTCTAGGCTTGTTCTATTCAATCCTGAAAGCAGTTTTGCAGAATTCAGCAAAAAGAAATATTTCATAATCAGATAATTGAATTTTCAAAGAACTTTTCAATGCTCTAGGCACAGATGGTACATATCAAGAAGATTGCAGATCACATTACCCAACAGATAAACAGTATGTTGTGCTCTTATGATCTATTGAAATTTTGCTTGGCACAATAAGTTCTCCACAAAAATGTTTGCCGAAGGAAAGGACTCTTTATTTCATAAAGAATTCAGAGCCTGCCTGTCATATTTTCAAAATGTCAATAGCTGCTTTTGCATTAACCTTTTTTTGCATCAAGTTTTCTGCTTACATTTACGGTTGATGCAGATAATACCAAGTTGTTGGTCCATTACCTGCCCTCATCTGCATAGAGATTTAAAAAGCTGCAGAGTGACAGGGCAGCCCAGCATGGTATCAAAGGATTAGAAGTCACCTCAATTGTTATTTAATCCACCTCCTTGTTCTAGGGCAAGATCTAATGTGCCCGTGTCCTTCCTGTCAAATGCGTGTGAAGATTTAACTTAACATTCATGAAATCCAGTACTTGTACTCATTCGCTGTTGAGCACTGGGGAAAAACTTGTAATTGCTACTCCATTTTCTCATTCCTCAGCTGTGAAGATGATTGCTTTTGAAGAATGTTAGAGAACTACAGCTTTTAAAAGAGTGTGTCTGTTTAATTAGAGAATATTATTAGCATCTTATTTTACAGATGAAGAGATTCATGCATTTAACAGGCTGACCCATTATGCACTGAATGGGTCTGTCCTGAAATAAATTGTTGCCTTATATTTACATGATAAAACATTTTCGGGAGCCGGATTTCAGTCTGCCTCGCTAGCCTCATTCACACTGGGGAACAGTGCAGAGAAGCAGTGCTAAGCTCCCGCTTTCTGCAGCTGGGCAGTGGAGTTTGGGGCTGCCTCTGGCCACGGCGAGGCGCTCCTTGGCACGCTGTGGGGAGGCCACGGCCCGTCCTGGCCAGCGGAGGCCGCGTTCAGCTGAGGCTCCGTATTGGTACGCTGGGGCGCTGGCTGGGCTAGGAGACACCTGCTTGTCCAGAGGTGCCCAACACGAAAGGAGGACACTCTGCGGCACCTCTGTGCTTCACAAGCCAGTTTCCTCGCCCGTGCGGTGGAATGCACGGAGCCACGCGCGCCCGGGGCTTATGGATAGCCCAAGCGTAACCAGAGATCAGTGCGTGGAGGCGGCGTCGCTTGGAATTCCAAGGGTTTTTTCGTAAACTCCTGCAGCGGTCCGAATACGAGAGGCTGAACTTCTGTTCGGGATACACTTAAAAGGGGTACAGAAAAGGAGGCGGGGATGATACAGCAACAACCTATATGGAGAAGGGAAGGGCGGGACAGAGTCTGGCTACCTTCTCTTAGGAGATACAAGGGGTGTCTGTCAGCTGTCAGTCAGAGAGACCGAATGTACATCAGGTCGGAGGAATTCAATGGGAGAAACCTTTCTTTCACATGGGGAAAAACTGTGAAAACCTTTAACCTTTGGAGCTGGCCCACCAATAGGTTTCCTCTTTATCTGGGCTTTGTGGCCCCTCGGGCATTACTGTGGTTGGTTCAGCCACCACAAGAAGGCTCTTGCCCTGGCCCTACACCTTGTGCCACTTGGCAGCCGGTGCTGGGTGCCCGCGATGCCTGCGGCTGCCAGCGCCCGGCACTGTTCCCAGCGGTGCCTGTGCCCACACAGCCAGGGCAGGGAGCCTTCCCAGGCAGCCGCTTTGTTTCGGAGAGAGGGAGCACGGGGTTGTCCGCCTGAGGCCATTCCCAGCAGCTGTGTCTTTGCCCAGGAACGGCCTCAGGCACACCTGGCTTCCAGCCTGGCGGTAGCCCCAGGTGCCTTGTCCTAACAGGGACTCCGGTCACGGCAGCGACTCCTACCAAGCCTGCCACGTCCGGTCAACACCCCGCAGAAATCATTGCACTTAACAGAGAAAAGAAAGGAGATTTGTTTCAGGGCTGAGTTTCTATGTTTCCTTCTTCTTTTTGTACTAATGGAAAACTAAATAGAACAACATTATTTTAGTTAAAATTTTATAACAAAATATACAAAAACTTCACAGAAGTTTAACATTCAAAAGGAATTTATTTGTAGAATTTGGAAGGCAATGTAGGAATGGGTTATGGTGCAGACTGAATTTCTGGAGTACAGAATAAACTGTGATGAGAGGTATAGAAATATTTATAAATCATGAACATATCCATTAAAGAAACCAAAAGCTGGACTTAAACTCCTGCTTCCAAACCTTATCATAATTAAGACTTGCATCAAAAGAGGTTCTAACTGCAGATGTAATTCTAAATGAGGGTGTCAGATTAAAAGTAAATGCGATGTAGAAGATGAAAAAAAAAGATGAAAAAATAGATGGCTGACAATCTCTTCAATGGGTAAAATAAACATCCAGCAGTCATGCCTTCATAAAACACTAACTCTGGAGAAGGTTCTGGTGTTAGCAACGTTTCTAACCTATAACGTTTAAATAAAGCTTATTATTTAGTTTAGATTTAGTTAGTGCAGTTCTGAAGTATGCCATTTTCCATCTCCACCCCCCCAAATTCCCATGGCATATGTTGTTCAAAGTATCAAAAGTGCTCAGGATTAGTAAATATTATATGCACAGTATCACTATGGTGATACTTGGCCTGAATAACAAACCTTACACTTTCTAATGTACTTGGTCAACATAAATAAATAAGGACTTCTCTTTGATTTAAATACTATGTTTTCTACTATATAGAAGAACAATTGGGACAGGATAACTGTTTGCTCCAAACCTTGTCATGTGTTCGCAGGAAAAGTTAGAATGTAGGACTTTGTTGTAGTATAACCCATTTCTCCCTGCTGAGGAACAGTTATGTCTGCTGTCATAACTAAAATATTTTTTAAGAACCTGGCTTTGTTTTTGAATTCTTTCCTAATAGTGTATCATTCAAAAGTAGAAAAATTGGAGTGCATAGTTGAAGAGCAGACACTGGTGATAATAAATGAAGAACTTTCCCATACTGCAAGATGGATGAGCAGGTTGTGAGTTTCATTCATCTGGAATAATTGATTTACATCAGTTCTGCAGAGCTTTTGGAAATTGCTATTTCAAATCAATTTGATCCAGTTATAAAGTACAAGACTTTAAGGCACTTTAACTTATTTTAACTGTTATTTGTGAGATGGATATGAAGATATTTAATAATCTTTGAAATTTAATTCACTAAATTTTGGAAGTATACAACATCTATTTTAATTATGCAATCCAATCTACTGATACGCTGATTGGGGTTTAGATAGCTAAATTATGTTTTATGTATTTTGCTACTGCAAATAAAGTAACATGAATCCACAGAATGTGAAAGGTCGCTTAAGAAAGTTAAAAGTTTTTCTAAGATTATGGGAGCTATTATCAGTTGAGCATCTCCCTAAAAACGCATAGATAAAAAACTAGCAGATTTGCAAAATAAAGTTGCTAAAAACTTTTAGCTTTTTGATAAAATATAGAATGTAATGTAGTTTTAAGGAATTCTTTTCTATGTCTTAATTATTTATTTTATTTTTTTATTCAAAGAGAAGATTAAAAATAAAAAGGAAGTGCATAAAACATGCTTTCTACAGCAGAATCTCATCACTTTTTTAACATTCTGCTGTGTTACACTGCAGATCTTTGAGCCTGTTTTTCTTCATTCTTTTTGTGCTCAGACTGTTTTCTGGGTAAAATGAATGATGGCAATAAATAATTTGGGAGAAATTCCTGGCAACTCATAAAACAATGTTCGCCCTATTATGTGAAACAGAAGGTCAAAGTTTGAAGTAAGATTTAAAAGGAGAGGTCAGCAATGACTTCCTACTCTCCTCTTTTGAAATCCCCAAAGCTGCTGAGTTTGCCTGCAATATGCCAATAGCGCACTAATAGTTAATAACTGCTTCTGCAAATGAACTCTCCCTGTGAGAGTCACCGGGCTTTAGCTGGTTGAACCTAATCTCATATCTGTCAGGTAAGTAAGTGCTACTAACCCTCTTTAACATATAGCAAAACTTAGTCTCTGAGAGACTAGCAACAAGGTTATGCAGGAAGTGTACAGCAGAAGAAGAAATAAAAGGCTTGATTTCCTTAGTCTCATGAGCCTTGGTTATGCTATGTTTCTTCTATCCATCACCAGCAATGAGTCATGGGCTGGCTTTCGAAGGCTGCAGCAATCGTTTGTTTCTCCACGCGTACAGCAGCCACCCCTCTCTGAACTGAAGCTGCTGTGCTACAATGGCCACGGGTCTCTTGGTTTCTGTGCTTTCTGTGCTGTATCGGTGGTGCTAGATTAGCCCCTCACACACACACACACACACACACACACACACTTCTTTATATGTCAATATTTAATGCCTTTCCATCACAGTTAGTCGTGTTTACACATGGATGCGTGTAGGGATTTATATGTGTATGAGGGCAGGAAGGGCAGGCAAACTGGTCTGGGTTTAAAGAGATTAGACTAGAATAGTCCCCTCTACTCCTATCTTCCTTTCTCCAGAAGGAAGAGAAACCATGACGCTGCCAACACTTAAACTAGCTTGATTAATGAGCTCTGTTCTGCCAGCCTTCCTGTAATCTCTTCTGAAGTTTTAGGTTTGGTTTAATACAGTCTAGTCTGGGGTGAGAAGTTGGCTGGGTTTAATTTTATCTGGATCATTAAACCAGCATCTAATTGGCGCTCATAATTGAGGGGGAAGACTTCTTCCCCTTTGAACTGACTCAGATAACAACCAACCAAAATTAGCTAGATGCACAGAAAAGGAGCTGACAGCAGTGTATTCTGCTTTTTTCAGATATGCATGAGATTTGCATTTGGAAATGTGATACAGCCAAATGCAGCATCCAGAATTCATCTTTTGTAGTGACTTGTTAAGGAAATGCTTGTGATCAGTGAGTATTAGCACGTAAAAAGATCTGAGTATTTCTGTGAATCTTGATGTTAGCTTGTGCTCTTTACTGAAGGATTGTTTTAACTAGAAGTTCCAGGATTTAACATTTGAGATGCTTTCTTCCTTTTCTTCATATTGAGTTGGACTCCAGTCTGATCCCTGTCTGTAGGTGGCACTGATCCTTCACTGTAACAGTGGCAGGGAAATTATGAATGCAACGAATTGCAAAAAGAAATCTTATTTCTTTAAAAATATAAGATACGTGTGTGTGGTTGTGAATCTGGTAGTACCATGAAGCATATATGAGCCTACAAAGCTCACAACACTGTAAGAGTGAAGGAGGCATCTTCTTGTCTTTAATTTAACCTATAGAGAATATTTTTTATGTAATATTAGTCTGTATGTTTTGGCAAGTTTTCCTTTCAGTTTTCTTTTCTCAAGAGCATTAGAACTTGAAGCAAACAAGAACTGAAAATCTGACCAGCACCTTATGCATGCTTGATTTACTTGGAGTCAAAAACTGATTTTACTTTTTTTCTGGTTGAATAATTCCTGGAGTGATGTAATTCTGTGAGGAATGGTGCAGGATTCCAAATAGCATACAGCAAGGTTTCTGAATATCTGGTATAAACCTATTTTTACATTATTATATTTTTGGATGAATACAACAAATCTCTGGTCAGTAATATCCATTCTAACCAAAATACGTACAGTTAGATTCAGTAAATGATTTGGGTGCTGTAACATTGAAAATACTACAGCCTTGGGTTGGGCACCCTTATCTGCAATAAGATCCTCTTGTCTGGAGACAATTAGTTGCCCAAGAGAAAAAACACAGAAATTCGAGAGCTGAATAACGTAAACTAGACAGAAAGAAACACTGAAGAGAGTAATAGGGCCTGTGGCCATTTACTCAAAACAGTTAAGGAATTAGTTCCACCAGAGAAGCTGAGCTCTGGAGTCTGCGCTCATGTAGCATTCTCTTTAAATCACATTTTCGTGCCATCTTCATCCCATCCTAAGACAGTAAGAATTAGTTTACTTTGGTTCACTCTCACAGTAAGCCTAGAGGAATGTCACAACTGGCAGGCAAGGTATTCTGCAGCAAACACCCATTGTTTTCCAAGCTGTTCCAATGATATAGATTAATAAATATTTATTGAAGCAGGGATTTGAACTGAACTCTCCCACAGGAGTATCCTGACCAATTCCGTAAGCCTTTGTGTCAGTCTGTCACCTGTCCCTTCTCTCTCTAGCCCATAAATATGTATTTATTTGTAATCTGCAGAACATCTCTAAAAGTTCTTTCCAGAAGAATCATCAATGTCCTGGTTGTTAGGTCCTTCGGCTTACATGAAGGTGTGCTGGATTGAAGTTGAAAATGTAGAATTTGTTAGGGGAGAAGTTCAAAACTACTTTATTCACTGTACTGTCGAATGTACTTGGAACTGTGTGCTTCATTAATCTCCTATCAAAAGAGATACTTGTGTATTATCAGTGAGAGTGAAACTGGCAAATAGGGTGTGAAGGGGAACACCTAGCCTGAATTCAAGAAGGAGTTTTGTCTCAAATGCCTTGTCAAAAGTAGCTCTTTGGTGACAATGCTAAATATTCTCACCTGGAAAATCAGATTTCTATATTTTGCTGCTAGGAACTTTACAATTTTATATGTGCATTTCTTAAATCTAGAAATCTAATCCGAAGAGTTTCTGAAGATTTTGGATGCCTCAGTTCTAGTTCTCCTTCTAGGGTGCTTGTATTATAAATTGTGTCTGAAATTACTTCCAAGCTGTTTCCAATCAGGAGGTAAACTTTGCCTCCAAGTCGGAGCAGCAGGGTTCATCACAGTGAATCCAAAATGTTGCCTCAAGCCTGACTGGTGTGCCTTAAGAAGATTTCCCTCCATCTAACTGTAGTAAAATTTATTCCAGCATGCACACATGTTTCCTTAAATGAGGATTTGGCACCGAGGAAGCTTAGCATTTGGGTTGAATACATTTTTTATAGTCTGTTTCTTACGCCAAGACTATTACCTTTCTTTTGGAGAGGAAAGCAACTGCAAATTGTAAAAAAGTGGGAGGGGAAAACTGCAACTTGGATTGGGTTATTTCTTTCCCCAGTTTCTTGATCCGGAAATATTTGGGGGAGTTTTTTGTCCTCTGGGGCCTTTATGCTTCATTCAGACCAACTTTTCAGAAGAAAAAATATCTATTTCTGCTCAGGTGAAAGGGAATTAGTAGGTGCTGTGCCCAGAAAAGTCGTCTTTGGGTGCAGAGACAAAGGATTCCTGCAATAGCTCTGTCACAAATAGAAAAGGAGAATCTGAAGCGTACAGGGGGTTCTCACAGTTCTCCCTAAATGGTCTTCATGATTTTAACCTAGGACATTGTTTCCCTGTGCTCAGATATTTACTCCAGTTCCTTCCTGTACCTTTCCTCATACTTTGTTTGCTTCAGCTGCGCTCTTGCTTTCCTTTTCTTTCATGTCCTTTCCCAATACTAGTTTTTCCCATTAACTTGTTTAGGTTCTTGGTAGAATCTGCCAATGACACTTCACATCTTGTGCATAAGGTGGTCTTCAAGTATGGTGAAAGGATAATTTTTAGGTAAGATTCACTAGGGAGAAGAAAGGTGCTAATACTGGTTAGCGTGATAATGGTGATCTCATCTTCAGAGCTGTGTAGACAAAACAATTCAAAAGGAGTATATTGGAAGGACAACAAAAAAGCTTTTATTCTATCTTGTTTAGAAGGTTTTCTGAGTGGAAGAGGTTGCAAAGAAATTTTGAGAGACCCACAAACAGATAAGGGAATCTGGCAGAGAGGATGCAGGAACTGACAGATTGCTAAGACATAGGAGATGTAGCACCACACTATGTCTTGGCAAATGTGAAAGGGAAAAATAATAATATCCATATACCACATATGTAATTACAGGGCAATGTATCTTTTAATAATGCTATGCCCCATTGCTGAGATTTTCTTTTTTGGAATTTGAATGAGGCCAGGAAGTAATTAGAAGATATTTGGATTTTTCCTCAAGACAGTTCATGAAGACTTTAATTAGCTTAGTTTTTATTTGCACAGTTTGCATCAAAGCATGTCTTACCTGGTGTGACTGACAGCAGGATTAAGGGACACTGTTGGTGGAATAAGGATGAAGGACTAGCCCATATCTAAGAAAGAGTGGCCTCACCTCATGTTTTAGTATAAATGCATATGCTGAGAGAACATGACAGGATTAATAAAGGAGGCTTTTAAAAAAAACATTTTAGTGAAGGAACCTGACCTAATGTCTCTGAACAGCAAATGCAGGGTCTGACAGAATAGAAGATATTCTGGCTGCAAAAGCCAGATGTGGAGAAGTCTTAAAGAGCGGCTCAAGAATAACAAACTTTTAATCATCCTAAGCATCCTCTCACTGCTCCAGTTCTCTGCCTTCAGGAGCTGATGACGCTACAGAGGTCATTCTCATGCCCACTATTGTGGTCACTCACTGAAAGGTACCTGGTAGCCCTGTACAGTTTGTATTCAATACGAAAAACACTCTCAAAAGATTTTTTTTCCCCAAAAGATTGCCTTTTACCAGTTGGTAATGGCTGTTTATTAACAGCCATATAATTTGTGACTAATTTATTTTTCCCTGCAGCAATGGCAGCAAAGTCCCTTCACAGCTGAGAAGTGAGCAGCTGAAATGCGCCTTATGTTTGCACATCAGGCAAAGTCATATGGAGAAAAACTGAAGCATATTTTTCTTCACAGTAAAGAATGACTGTGGAAGCATAGCCTTTCAGAGACAGCCGTTTTGGACACAAATGTATAATGAATGAAGACCATTTATCTACATAAAATGCATATTTGTATGGATAAACCCTGAATGCCAGTAGTTTCACCTTATTCCTGCCCCAATTTTTTTTTTTAGTCTGAAAGCATCATTCTCTTATATCACTATTACTATTAGGCTTAGTAAGTTTTTAAAATACTAAATTTAAGTGAAATAATAAAAAGTTGTTATTTTAAAAATCAGCATTAATTTCATCTAGTGTAAATGTTTCTACAATTTGTGATACTACTCTACCAAGCTAAACAGCAAATTAAGTGTTTGAAAGTTTCAGTAATTTCAGCAGATAACTACATATATTATGTATTTGTTGAATTAGATACCTGAAAATATTACTGCACTGGCTTGCTGAATAAAGTATTAATAAATTGTTTCTATAACCTGGCCCTTCATTTTTAGTTTGGCCTCAAGTCTACACAGCTACCTAACTGCTCCTGATTTCACCATACCCTCTCTCTTCAATTAATTTTGATGTTAGTGAATTACAGTTAGTAATTTACTTGTCTGTGAGCTTCTCAGACAGAGATTTTATTGAGAAGAGAAGATCTACTTTTGTGGTGATATGATCTAAAAACCTGAAGTTTCCTTTACCTGTTGAAGGTTGCAGGAAGCTAATAGGGAACCATATGCATTTCTAAACTACTAATTCTGTTAAATGTACCATGGAGAATAATGTTATTATGAACGTGATAGTAAATGTCCAGTTAAGTTCATTTGCATACCAAATGCATGACCGTAGGTTAGCTAAGGGAAAACAAAACACTAACACACAGATGGTTGAACCCTTGTTTTCCCATTCAATTTAAAAGTCCTCTTTGAGCTGGTGAAGAACTGTCAGAACATACAACAGAACTGTTTAGCACCAATCTGTTACTATTTTGAGTAAATTAATTGAATAATTATCCCCACGTTCATCTCTCATCTGACACCTCCCTTGCTAAAAGTTAGAAGAAAGGGAAGTAGTAGCTGGTGAAGTTGATGATTTCCCATTACAGGTGTACAGAAAAGGAAGATTTGTGCTTGTTTTAAGCTCTATGGATCTCTAGATACAACTTGTCTATTGTGAGCAAATATGATGAGATAAAGCTTTGTCTTCAGAGCTGCTAAGGTTTGAAGACATATACAGTGGCCATGCCAACTTTCAGGTCAGCCAGACTCAGAATTATTAGTTGGAAACATAGGCATAGTCCTGGAAAATGTAAAATACTAGCTAACAGTGTCATATTTGATTTTCTTCTTTTTAAGGCTAGTGGTGCTGTTAGTTAGAGATGTCTTTGAATGCTGTATCCCTAGAAATAGAGGTTCTATTCTTCACAATTTAAATAGGACTCAGAGAAGAAGAGAAGCAGAGGGAACTCTTGCTGGAACATAGGGAAATGTGTGGATTATGGTTTCATTTGTATTGAAGCTATTAATAGCAAAACCAGGAGGTGTCTAACTTAGGGAGTTCCGTGGCCGCCAGTATGGGAAGAACAGTTGCCACATTATTAGGAGTAATGGTGATACGTGCATTAGGAACGTGTTATCTGTGTTTTCCTTCAAGGATTTCTCCCGTCTAGAGGTTAGTCTATGAAGGCACAATTAGAACTCTAGAAAACTTGGCTTAAAACTTCCTGGAGTGCTAACCAAAGAAAAGAGATCTCATAGCAAAAGGAGGGATTTCTCTAAGAGAATGGTGTTCATCCTTATGCAAAAGTCCAGTATATGATTTAAGCAAGACTGAAATTATACTTATTAGGCAGTGATTGAATACATAAAGCTCTGTTGAAGTTGAATTCTATGCTGAATTTAGTAAAGTATTATTTTGAAATATAAGTGAATTCTTGTATAATGTGTTACAAATCTTTAAAAAAATGTTGCCTTCATTAATGTTGATTGCAAATCTTTGCCAAGAAGGTGCTAGTTTATTCTGGAACAAACTATTAAAAAAGTTCTGACTTGGCAGTAGGTGGCCAGGCTGTGTCACCTGGACACATATATGCACATGTTGCTTCCTAATGTCTTTTTGTCTCCTCTGGAAAGTCATAAATTTGTTCTCTAGTGCAAGTATGATTATATCTACAAAAACCATTTTGATGGAGTCAATGGATTTTGGAATATACTTGTGATAATTTGGAGCCATATTATCTCCCTGAAACTGTTCCCTCCTCGGGCCACACTGTGAGATAAAACCACATTGCGGCTTGAGTACCTCTGCAGGCATCCTCTTTGCAAATCAATGATCCTTGGAATTTGGCTTCTTTTGTTTTCTTTTGTCCTTTGGTTTCTCCTTAGTAATGGGCTGAGGCTTCCCTCTCCATTACAGGAGATGCTGCTAACTATTTCCAGAAAAAATCTGTAATTCTGACTGAATGCTTTTCTTCATTTTTGATCAAGATAAATATATTATAACTGTGGTATCATAATGTATCATAATATATCAGTTAAAAGAGTGGTGTTGTTTTAATGGAACAAAAATAACGAATCCCTAATTTTCATGGCAAAAAAAATTGTATACTTGTATGAACAAATAGATACTTGTCTGTTCAAAAACTAAACTATAAGTAGCAGTCTCTTATTGCAAAAATAATTATGTATTTCTTATTTTAATGTATCTGCTAGCTACTTACATTGTGAACACCTATTTTTCAAAAACTTGGTTCTCAAGTGTTTTTTCTCTGATTATGCTGAATTTTAAAGCTTAATTAGAGGAAATATCCTTAGAGAACAATGCAAATGTGTCATTAGCTGTTTTCTTGTAATGGTGGGCTCTCTCATCTGGAATATAAAACTTGAAATTCATTAATAATTTTATATTTAATTGCATGTTGGGTAGTCAGTTTTTACCAGACTTTTCTTTATTATGTTTATTAGAACTGGTTGACTTATTCATCATTAATATTCCTAACAGTTTTTGCTGGCATTTTTCACTTACAAATAATTTCTGATTTCATCCTCTTTTCTGTCTTTGAGTTTACAGAATCCAGTCTCAGGAAAGTAGAATATGATTGCTAGTTCTAACAGCACTTCTGTCTGAAAGACTGGCTGATGTAACCTAGAGCTCAGGCATGAATGACTTGACTCAATTTTGTGGAAGTTAGGTAGTGAAAAGAGATAAAGATAAATCTTGCAAAACCAAATCCATACTCATTGTATTTTAGAAGCTTAGATTAGGCATATGAAGTAGGAATCCCTTAGTTTTGTAGGCTCCCTCTGTAGACAGTGAAGAAATACATGTTCTGTGGGAGAGTAAATCAGATCACTCAAAAATTAATCTACTTGTACAGAGTAGCCTGTCTCTCTGTGTGTACTATAACAGGAATACTAAGTGACTTTGTTCCTTGCTTGGACATTTATACATAACATAAAGTTATGAAGCTGAACCTGGATCTAAGTATAAAATACGGTGAATGGTCAGTAGGGAATTCTGAAGGATGTGTTTAAGTGCTGTCTTCTCCGATGCACAGTTTATAATTCACAGAAGTACCTCTGCCCATTTCTGGCTCACAGCTGTAAAATTATCTTGGAGTTAGTCGTCACTCATCCCTTTCTCACAAAATTCTATTGAACCTGTAAGATTGCCTTTTCTCTGGCAGATTACTGCTAAAGATCTTTTCTGAGGTGAAAGAAAGAGATTGTTCTCTGTGTGAGGAGATTTGAACCCATTTTTAACATCCAAGACAGATGGAGTGGGCAGAAAGGAAAGAAATTTGCTGTGTCCTCATGAAATGGATGCTTTGTTAAGAAAGTAGTTGGAGCTCAGTTCTTCGTCTCTCTGGAAATTTCCTAGTTACCAGCTCATTGAAACGGCAACACAATATTTCCTTCTTGCACCTTCTGTTCTCTTTTTGGAAGAGTTTTACAAGACGTCTTTTTTCATAGGAATGGCTTTAGGAAATAGCCAAACATAATCCTACAGTTAATTAGTTAGGTAAGGGAAAGCATCATGTTCAAAATGAGACATTTGAGCTGTGAGGACATCAGACCTCGAGGAAATCCAAGTGTCTGTGAGGTCGCAGATGGGATAATCTATAATTTAGACAACTAAATAATGTTCAGTCTCCATTATGTACTTAGATCTGAACGAACTATTCCTTTTATTATTTTTTATCTTGTAAATTAGCTGGGGCACACTTTTCTATGTTCTATTTAAAAAATCATCACTTCTATTATATGAGTAGGAAAGGTATACTTTGCTAGACCCTAGAACCATTCTTGTCTCTCATTGCATTTTTATTATTACTATTATTATAATAATTATTTTCTCACTAGAGAGTGAGAAATGGTAAATAAATAAGAATTAGCATGGAATGCATTTATATTGCATGAAAACTTGGATGAAAAGTGATTTCTGTAAAAAAAAGAAAAGTGGTTTTGTGTGGGCTTTTGGTGTTTGAAAATCATCTGTATGTGTTTTAGTTTGTAAGAACACCTGCATATCCCTTCTTGTGAGACAGAAGGAACAAAGTGGATCTGAAATACAGGGATCCCTGAATTCTTTGTAGCCTGAGGGCTGTGGAGTACATAGGGCAGACTGTGTGATTGGCCTCCCTTGTTCTCTATCAAGTCCTAGTTCACAGGACTTGTGAGCTTTGATGGCTCTGAAGAGTCCCGTGTGACATACACAGGGATCTTAAATCTGCTTTATTCATATCAGGTTGCAACTCAGAATAAAAATCAGTATCCCTGCTTTTCAGTTTCATTTATTTTCATGGTATGTTGAGTATTTGGCACTTATAAATAATATAATGCTGATGAAATCCAAAATAGACTTACATCAAGTTTAAGGGACAAGAAAAGTATAAAGATTTAGGGAAGTGTTCCTGACCATATTACAGATTCACTTTTTGGCTATATATTTCTGAGCAATGCTATGGGGTTCTCCCAGCATTTTATCCTTCTAAAAGAAAGTGCCTATTGTAGAAAAGACATCTAGGAGTCCTCTTTAGCTGAAGGGGGAAAAGAAGCCGTTTTTGTATGTATTCAGTCCCGTGCTGAATTAGGGTTGCGAGTCATGTGACATGTCCTTTGCAGGTGGCGGTTTCTTTCAGTGTACCAGGAAGTGGTGTAGGTGACAACCTTGGTTTAGATGTGCGCCTTTTATACGATGGTGCATAGCTGAAAAAAAAAAAAAAATGAACACAAAATACTTGGTCAAGGAAATATATGCTTCTGTGTGTATGCATATACATACCTGCACACACACACATGTATATATTTATGTGGCATCTTTACCATTCAGGAACATTCAGATTCTACTCCAAACTGTCAGGTTATTAAAAATCAAAAGGTTCATTCATTTACCTTTTTAATTCAGCTTGCATGTGCAAAACTATTATCTCAGCATTTGAGTGAGCTCTGCTTGTCGGTAGTTTAAGTAATTAAAGGGTTCAGTGGTTAAATATTGCTACAAGTAGTTCAAAAATAAATTGTTATTTTTAAAGACAGATTGGGAGAGAAGCACAGATGAATAATAAATATGTGGTTATATGCATAGATCTGTAGCTGGAAAAACAGCTGTCGACAGCTCACTATTTTTTATCACTTTTCTTCATTAAAAAAGGCAATTGGTGAAATTATGGTTGAAGGTGGGAAATATGAAGGAATGAAGTGTTAATGACAGTTTCCATTTTGAAATTCAGCAATGATCCTCATAGCAAAGGAAAATCGATGCAAACACCACACTTGCAGACCAAAACTAATCATGTCTGTTCCATTTGTCAAGCGTTAAATCACAGAGCTGAAATATTTCAATGAGCTATTTTAGTCAAGCTAGTCTTTCTGAGATTGCCCATTTATACAAAATACTAAAATCAAAACCATCTATCTTGAGATAGCAAATGATTTTGTATTTCACTATCCTTACCTTTCCTCTCTACCTTTCTCACCTTTTAATTTTTAAATTTTTTAATAAATAGTTTTGTTAGTGAATTATGATTGAAATCAATGGGCACCTGTCTACTGAGGAATTAGTATTAGTCACAGCCACAGGCTCTGGCTAACATGCTAACCCAAGGAACAGTAATATATATCACAATATTAGAATATTCCACTCTCTGCATGTTTACATTATCAAATGTCAGCAGCTGTCCTTGCCGTGGGTGATTTTGAAGTCTTTCAGGGAAATGGCTATCACACGTTGCTGTAGACAGTGGGATACATGGAAAATGACAATTTAATGACCAAAGCATTTGTTCTGCCTCTAGTTTTCTCTGTCCTCTTTTCTGATGAATTCCCAACTTGAAACACAAAGATGTACAGGAACTGAGAGACCTTTAAGAAGTTATAACATTAACAGAATCTAGTCATAATCCAAGGCCTTTAAAATTATCTTCAGTGTAATTTAAAAATCCATATGTATGTCTGTAGTGACCCCCAATGTAATTTGAAAAAGTATCCACACTATCTTAAAGTTTGGTTTGCTACAGCAAGGTGGTTTCCATTGCAAGTCTTCAGTATTAGTATGCAAAACATGTAATACGCAATTTCTGCGGTTGCTGTATGGAGCACAACATATTTAATTATCTTTACTTAAGAAAAAATCATATGGCTGTTATTAGACTTAGAAGTACATGGCAGGCTCAGTCCAGTTCATGTGAAGCCTACTGTTTCAGGAATTCTAATATGTATAGGTATTTTAAATTACTTTTTTCTCCCTGTAGCATAATGCTTTAGCTTTCTATCTCATAAATACTTGGACTCAACAACTATATGTTTTGCATATCATTGTATTATAGTGTGGCTATTTATCTTTGAAAGATATATTGCTATCCTACTAGTTTCTGCAATGGCTAAATGTAATGTTTAGTAAAGAATGAATGGACATTATTTTAGGTGTTGCTAAAATGTTTTCTACTACTGTTGACCTTGGAATTTATTTTTAATTCTGAAACTGTTGCTACATCTCAAGGCTTCAAATAAATACTGTCTAAGGGATGCGACCAAGTACACAATGCAGATTTTCTGATACAAAATGTATCTGATTTCTTATCTTATATGTAGGTCTATAATTTCAAATGTTACACATGCTAGCTTTCAGTTTTGCTTGTCACACTAATTTTTTTTTCTTCACCGGAAAGAAGTTCCACTGCCATGTGGAGGGAAAAAAGTGGCAGCACAGGAACAATACAAATTCTGGAAATATGATTTCTAATATGATCAACCAGATTTAAAGATATCAGAACATATATTTACAAAACAAAACAAAAAATATTCACTTTGTATACTAAATATTCGTCACCCTCAATTCACTTCTTAAAACATTTGGCTTTCACTTAGAACAAAACTGGTGATGTTCAGCGAGGTGCAATACTTTAATGGTGCTGTTGTCCACCTATGCTACAATGGCTGCTGGACACAGAGAAAGGAAGAGAATGAGTGGCGGTGTATTGAGCCTGGCTGAGCCGGAGCTCATTTTCCCACAGCAGCTCTCACAGTGCTCTGCTTTGCATTGGTAGCTGGAAGTGTGCTGGTACCACCGCAGTGCCTTGGCTGCTGCTGAGCAGTGCTGGCACAGCGTCAGTGCTGTCTCCCCATCAGTCGGCTGGGGGTGGGCGAGAACTGGGGAGGGGCACAACGAGGATAGCTGGCCCAAACTGAGCAAAGGACATTCCACACCGTATGGTGTTTGGTCAACAATAAAAGCTAAGAGCAAGGAGGAAAGGGAAGAGCAAGGGGAATTTGTTACTTATGACCTCTCTTCTGGAGCAACTACTACCCCCACTGAAGCTCGGCTTCTAGGGGAGTGGCTGGGCATTGCCTGCTGGTGGGAAGTAAATAATAAATCTTTTGTTTTACTTTGCTTTCAAACATGACCTTTGCCTTTGCTTTAATAAACTGCCTTTATCTCGACTATCTTATTTCCATTCTCTTCCCAACTTTTTTTTTCCCCCTCTTCTCCTAATGGTAAACAATGGCAATATTTTCTCTTTTTCCCCCTTTTTTTTCCTTTTTTTTTTTTTTTCCCATTTGACTGGGATCTGAATAAAGGTACCAGAGTAGCTGGAGTTGTTTCAGCACAATAAGTGGAAGAGGAACGTTTATAATGTTTTCATATTTAAAACCTCCGTATTCTGGATCTGTCTAGCTTTTACACCTCTTTAGGAGAAATTCAGAAGTAGGAGAGGAAAGCAGAAGTGTTGATGGTCCTTTTCTTGCAATACTATTTCTCTTGCTCAAAAGTGTATGAGAATGTGCCCCTGCTTGAGCGGGGAGGTTGTACAAGATGACCTCCAGAGCTTCCCTCCAACCCCATCCATTCTGTAGTTCTGTGAATTGATTTTGTTGCATCTCAAAGGAATGCATTTTCTAAGACAGCTATTAGAAAGAAGATGCTAACTGAGGTGCCAATGATCTCTACTCTCTAGGAATTCCCTGAAAGTCATTACAAAGAGAATATTTCTGCTTTGTTTTGAAACTGTGAGAATATTCCCTGGTGACCATACCCTGCCTGCTGCCTACCTTCTCCCACAAATGGTAGGTTCCATATACTAATTATTATATCCTTTCTGTGCAAGGGGACAACTAAATTATATAATCATATTCAGCCAAAACCATGCTTTGGTTTTCATACTAAAGTACACCTTCAGTTTTCTTAGGTTTAATCTCTCCTTTGCTACATAAAATGCCATACTTGTCTAAATGTAAAAATTTGTCTGCATCAGATAATACATGTTAAAACCATCTTATTAGGTAAAATAACCGCAAACTTATTTATCTGAAATACTAATCTTTAATACTAGTTTCATTATTTTTAAAACAATGTCCACATTAGAGGAAGACTGAAGGAGTTGTTTTTAGCCCTGATGAAACTAAGTAATAAAAATTAGTCCTGTTTTGGTTTAGTGGAAATCTAATTCATTTTGCTTAATCAAAAAGTCCACAACTTAAATTTTCCAGTCTAGCAATTAATCAGAGAACAGGCTGCAGTTTGCATTTGAACTGTAATGCATTCAAAAGGCAAATTCACAATCTTAGGACATATGAGGCCTTAGGGTAATGGAATAACCTGTCTCTATTCCTTATATACTCACCTGAGACTTACAATGTAGGTATGAGTTAATTGCAAGGACAGATACCTGCTAGGAAAAGACCTACTTAAGTGCACTTACTGTTCAATAGCTGTTGGTATAGCAATGGCTTCTGCATATTATTAATCTAGACTGGATTCAAAAGAAACCTTGGAGGTGCATCTTCTTCCTCTCTCCTCCAAGGTTATGGATTGAAGTAAGAATGTAAGTACCATAAGCATGAACTTACTGAGTTATCCACTTACAGCCACCAGGAATTAAATTCCAGTGTTTAGAGGGAACAACTGAAAACTTTTCTGTACTAAATAAAAAAAAGTAAAGAGAATTTAAAAAATTTAACTGCAGTGAATTTAACTGCAGTAACTGCATGTGACTATTCCCTGTAAGTGCAGATCTGTGGAAAGTGCAGCTCAAGCTGTGTTTTCAGCTGTTCTGTGCTGGAATACTGATGTAATAATCTAAAAAATGTCCCAGATGAACTTTTATTGGTGGGTTCTGAGAGAATGACACTGTGTTTTCATACTGAGAAGGCAAAAATGTGATGTTAAAACTATGGTCCAAATCAGACTAGAAAAAAAATACAAAAATCCTGGTATGCTGAAATTGTTTGATGTTTTCCATGATTGTAATTTATTGTACTTGTTTATGCTTCCTTTTAAAGGATGTCAATCCAAGCAAAAAAAAAAGTTCAAGTGTCAGCATAAATCATAACTTAAAATTTTTGATACTGCAGGCTTGTTCCTTGGATAGAAGATAGGACAGTGCCTGCAATCTTTGCAAACAGTGGTGCTGACTTCAAAGATTGTACTGGGTCTGGATGGGATAGAGTTAAGTGTCTTCATAGCAGTCAGTGTGCTACCATGTTTTGGATTTGTGGCTAAACCAGTGTTGATAAACATTTCTGAGCTAGCTCTGAGCAGCAGTTTGCACAGTGGCAAGGCATTCTTTTTTTCTCTCTCTGCTATGCCTAGATGAGAATGGTGGGGATGGGAAAGAAATTGGGAGGGGACATGGCCAGGACAACTGACCTAAGTCAAAAGGATATTCTGTACCATATAATGTCACTTGTGGCAATAAAGGCTGGGGCTTAAGGAGGTTATGCATGATTTGTTTTTTGGTTTTTTTTCCTCCTTTTCTCTTCACTGATTAATCTGTCTTTATTTTGACCAATGAGTTTTCTTGCTTTTGCTCTTCCTATTCCTTCTCCCAACCTGCTGGGTAGGGTGGGTGAGAGCAGCTATGTGGATGTTTGGCTGCTGACTGGGGTTACCCATCACACTGGTAAACTAATTTTTAAGTCAATAATCCATCATCACTGCAGTCTAAAGTTAGTACAACTCAGCTTATACCCAAAATATATCAGTACCCAGGGTATGAGAAATGGTTAATATTGCCAACTTGAGTAGCATGACTACCTAAAAGGTGACCAAAATCTCCCCTTAAAACTGGCTGCATACACAAAACAGCTGAAGGAAATAAAATAAAATAACAAAAAGCCTAGCAAAGCCACGTCTCCATAAGAAGCAACACACATTAAAGTAGTCATGTTATTTCTTCCATGAGATAAGGCAACTCTAAACCTTGCTAATGGAGTCAGTGGAGTGTCTTTTACGAGGTCTGATGTTTGAGAATTTCTTGAATTTTCTTTGACTAAAAATCTGATTTTTCTATGCTGTATTTTAATACCATCAAATATACAGTAACATTAGAAAGAGAAAAGGTAAAATTGGTATTTTGATTATGACTACGTTACTCTTCTAACCACAAGGACGCTTCAGCATGTTGTGACATGCATCCATATAGAATGATTTTGATGTTTCACCAGTATAATATCCTATTAAAGATACAAATTGGCATTCTGTTAGTGTAATGCATCCCTGAGGTCCTTCAGGAATTACTACTGAATTTCATTTTTCATTTAGTCGCTACATGCTGTACATTTATTAACAAAATGGAACTTCGGTAGATCTGCAGTGAACTGTGTTCACCCTTCAGGCAAACAAGCCCCTCAAAGCTCAGGAGTTTTAGCTCACAAGCTGTCTGCATGTCTTGCAAGTTTGCTTCCGTCTGCAAACCTAAAAGCACTCAACAGGCTGACATGGAAGGGATTGCCTAGAGGAAATGTGAATATTTCAACAGTGAACCACTGGGAAGCTTCCACAGTTGAAAAGAAAGGCATTGAATAATCTTTTTCAGATGTGTCTTAGAAGGAAATCACTACTCATGGTATTTAAATTACTTTTAGGAGAAGAAGTATAAATGAAGATGAGGTAGAGGTTAGTGGCTGGGACAAAAACATTGTTAATGAGAAGTGAGAGAAGAACCAGTGTGGAGTACAAAGGGCAGACACTGAAAACACTGGTCTAACTCTCCAGAGAGATTGAGTTGGAGGAAAACCTTCAATTAAGGAAGAAACATCCAAGCTGCCCTAGTCACCAAATTCTTGAGCTGGACTTTGTAAAAAATGCTCAGAGAAACCAAGAATCTGTTTTTCATACATGCTGGAAGAAAATAGTAGCGATTTAGTTAGGACTAAGTGACTACAGTGTCAAAACAAGATGGGATGGAATTTTCAGTTACAGAAAGATTCTCATTCTGGGAGTTGAGGATTCTGATGCAGAACCCATTTGGGTATTAAAGTCATATTCTTAAGGAATATTAAATGAACGTTGTATGACCTGGTGCCCTAGTTTTGGCCAAGGGCATTAGGAGCCATGTAGGCGTGCCTAGGTTGTTATTCTATACCATTCACACCATCTCTAGGGGTGGAAGTAAGGGATTCTCACTTCGAAGAAAAGGGGGCATGGCTTGGGGTGGGGGAAAAAAGTGGTGTATGGAGCATCTGCTGGCACTTTGTCCTTTTCCATGGGAGTGAGTAGAGAGTGAAGTGGTGGGGTAATGCTGGTCCCCTTGTCAGCCACTATTTTTCATTGCCAGGGGCAAGGGGGAAAGAACTCTTTCTTGTTGCTGAGGAGATGGACGTCCCTTTCTGGCTGGGAAAAAAAGTGGTGGAGGGAGCAGTGGGGTGGTGCTGGCTGCAGTCATGTTGCGTTGGACTCAGTGAACATTTTGCATGTAATCACCCTCTTTTATGTACTGTTACTAATATTGCTGCTGTTACTGCTCATTTTCTTATCTCATTGCTATTTCCATTAAATAGTTATCTCAACCCATAATCTCTGCCTTTTGCCTCTTTCTCAACAGAGTGGGTAGGGACAGAGGAGAGGCTGTGTGGGGCTTTACTTCCAGCTGGGCTTAAATCATGACACCTGGCCAGGGATGACTAGATTTAAATCTTAGTCTTTTTATATATCAGTAAATCTGCATCTGCTGGCTGTGATAATCAAAAAAGGATCACAAAGTTATGGAAAGATTTAGATACCTTCTGTCAGACAGAGTAGAATCTGTTTGTCATAAGAGCTAGTACCCTCAGGATTCCCTATTTCTTGTGACCTGAAGAGCTCACAAGAATACTACAAAAGCAGCATCAGCTGATGTAGGAGGACAGATAGTAGATATTAGTAGATAGCAGTTTCAGAAAGATGCATGTGAAGTTCCATCACACACGTTATTAGGTCAGGAGGAGAAGATTTCACAGCAAGTTTAGAAAGAACAGATAGGGAAGACAGTGGCTAAAATCAGCAGTAGGAGAAGATTGTGACCAGTTTGAAACAGCCTTAAGTACTGAGACTGAGATGAAGATGATGGGGAGAGGAGTGAGGGGAGTAAAGTTATTAATTTATTCACAGAAATGAAGGTGTGAAGATTTCTAATAAGACTGAAATAATGATCCTATCTCACTTTGCCTACTTAGAATTGAATCAGTAATAGCTGTCATTTAACAAACCTTTATCTAGTCAATTTTAAAGAACGCCCCCAAAACAAATAACTTCAAAATTAAATCATCCAATCACAGGTTCTACAACCTACAGGTGTGCTTTTTAATGTTTACTCATCAAGGTGATTTTTTTTTCTGCCTAAGAATCTCTCCTCAAGTACCCCTTTGCAAGAGTTGGGCCTCATCAAGCTTCGGGTCATTCAAGATGTAGAAACAATTCAGGACTTCCTTTAAAAACCATCTGGCTTGCTCAGGAATGTAGAACAATAAATCTTTAACCTAAATGCATTTTCAACTTTAAAAGAAAAGAAAGAGGAGATTCTAGAGCAATATTTTTAAATGCCTCTTCATGATTTCTTGCTGTACTTAAGGGGATCAAAAGGACTTCCTTAAAAAGACTTCTCGAAAGCTAAGGAGAGCATGAAAGATTAAGGTTCCTGTTGGAACATACTGATGAGTAAGACTAAGACATTTTTATTGTTTTCTTTCTTCCTCTTTGTTGTTGCTGTTGTTGTTACATGGAGAAAAAAAATGCACTTAAAGCTCCACAAGAACATTAAAATTTAATGTTCACCATAGTGGCTTAAAACCCTGATATTGTCTTTCCCAGGATAGTAACGAAAAGATCAGAGATGCAAGTTTTCTGGAACAGGCAGATTTAGATTGAAGATGCTCACATCTCTGTGTCTCCTTCTCTTTTGGTGATTTTGATATTAACATATTTTCCAAACTTTCTATTGCATGGAAGACAGCAGTATGCACAGTGCAATTGATTTTTCTCCCTTGAATTCTATGCTGATCTGTTAACCATTCAGGAATACAGTAGATGCATCTTACCTAGATTTTGCAAATAAATTGTACCGGTGACAAGCTGCAACAGGTATACTATGTTTCCTTACAAATCATCTGCTTGGCAGAATCACTACATAAGCCAAAAGCCATTTTTAAAAAAATTGCTGTACTTTGTATCCTGCTGTGTAAGCAATCTCTTTCATTAAAGTTGTAACTTCCTTCATAGAAGCCATTGTCTTCAAAGTATTTGTTTCACATAGACTGTAATTTTCAGAGAGAGGATAACAAAGCAATTTTCTTGGGTTTTTTTTACAACAATTAACTACAATGAAATTTAAGTGAATTACATGTTCAGCTACAACCAGCTGTCTAGGTCTCATTCGAGTCCTGGTGGTCTCATGTCCCAGCCTCTTATACATGCAGAGGTACCTTGATAATTACTTGCAATGATTCCATTCAATTTAAGATCTACTTTGCAGCATTTGTTTTCATGTATGATCTGATAAATCCTATAGTTGTAACATTTCTATGTTTTCTGTGCATCTTGCATTTCTGATTATGTTTTCAGTAGTCAAACCAAGAAATGCTGTTATTTAACTACACATTTAATCTCAGGTACTACTTAAAATTAAGTGTACCATTATACTTCACATTTCCGTTGTGTAAGGAGTGACATCTGGGCAGTGTAGTTAAAAATCTCACTTTAATGAGCTTTGCTTTGGGCAGCTGTTATGAAGCAGAGCAACACAGAGTCCCCAGGCAGGTGCAAGAGAGAGCCCTTTATTGCAAAAACCGGGCCTTTTAAAGCATTGGGCCATTATCAGTTACATTCCATTTAAGCACAACAAATGTAATTCAACCAATGGCCATAAAGCACAATGTGAACATGTAATGGTTATATAACTTGTTTTTCTGCCTCCGATTCAGCTGAGTCACTTTCTCATTGTCCTTTCGTACTTAGCCGAAGTAACAAGCCTGAGCCAAGATTTTACAAGGGTAACAAGGCCCTTATTTTATAAGGCTTTACCTATGCGCAACAGGCAGACTTTAACCTGTGACACTCAGTCGTGAAGTATGTCTTAGCTGAATGGACAGTAATTTACTGAATCAAGCAACTAGATAGTATTTATTGTGTAGAGGACCATGCGTGGGCATGTTCTGTCTCAACCATTCTGACTGTTGTGACGGGAAAGCAGTGATCGGAAGAGAGGGTCCCATGGAGCTGGGGCAGTGCTGTTCTGAGCTTTTCCTTTTCCACCTTGAGACTCAAGCTCAGTGCTCCTGTGACAACTTCCCAGCCCCTGCCAATTAGTTCATGGGGGGCTCAACAGGGCTGGCTGCACATTCACCAATGTAAATGTAAAATCTATTTTATGTAAAAGGATGAACCAGGAAAACCATAAAAGGAAGTGGTTCTGTCCTGCTTGTGCTCTTTTTCCTCTCTTTCTCTATGTTTTCCCTTCTTTGTTAACTCGAGATCCAGACCAGGTTTGTGGCAGGACCAATTCAGGCTCTAAGGTCTGGAGATCTTTCTTCTCTTTCTCCCTTTTCGGTCCTTATTTGTCTCCTCTCCTGCTTTGTCCTGTCAGAGTGTGGTTATCATATTCTATCCCCTACTTCGTACTGAAGTTTGTTGAAGGAGTTGGGAGCTTGAGAAGTGTGTTGTAAAAGTTAAGGGCTTGTTAGGCAACACTTTTGAGACTAAATAGTGGGCTGGTCCCTGGAGTTCAGGTAATTACACAATAAAGCATAAGAGCTTCCTGACGTGTGGACTGGTGTTTTTGTTCAGCCTGATTAGAATTTATAACATCACATCTGCCCTGAGTTGTGATAGATTTGCCTTATAATATTACAGTTTCCTACTCAGAGATCAAATGCCACCTACTTTCTTAATGCTGCTTTATGTTTTGCTGTGACTTCTACATTGCAAACTCAGTTTCTCGAGTAGTATTACAGCATTTTGAAATTTTCTTTGCACTAATTCTTAGACCTGAAGAGAAACTGGAAAACGACATGGAGCAGGAGTATCAGGATATTCCAGAAATTGGTTATAGTGGCAATAGGAGAATGAATTCAAATCACTGCTTTGTATTCTGTAATGGTTGTGTTGTGCTGCAACAAATGTTTACCCCCTAGAGATGGAGCAAGAGCCACTGCTATATTGTGTAATACTTAGAATTCTGACTTGGAGTGTCTAGGAGTATAAAAAATAGCAGAAAAAAATGGAGAATCATAATTCTTTATAGCATTGA
Source organism: Callaeas wilsoni (assembly GCA_013398955.1). NCBI lineage: Eukaryota > Metazoa > Chordata > Aves > Passeriformes > Callaeidae > Callaeas > Callaeas wilsoni. Next base: position 311,688 of record VWPU01003749.1, read on the forward strand.
AATGTTTTCTAGAGCTTTTTGTGTCAGTCAAAGGAATAGGACATGGCTTTCTTGTTTTATGCACGGAAAATAAGCAAGGATATTGGCATCTTTTAGTGTAACATTTTACATCTTAGAAGACTACAGGTTCTGATAATAAAGTAAAATAGTGAGTTTTCTACTTTGGTGAGTCATCATATAATTTTAGGCCTGCAGCTAGAACAGAAACCCCCACATCCTCAACTGTGACTCTTTCAACCTTACCATCTAATTGAAACCTTCTGCATCTAAAAATAAATCATAAAAATCTCTTATCCATATTATGAGATCCTGAAGGCTTCCAAAACTAATTTGCCTTCTGTTGGAAAACATTAAAATAAGAATGCTAAGTTTTTCCAGCAATGTTTTGGTAAGCCTGTAAGTTGACTTTAAGAGGTGGTATAATCTCCTCTGATGCGTTAGTCAGGAGATTTGGAAGTAGAAACTAGATGACTTAGAAAGGGATATTATTTAACAGGAGAAAATTATAAAGGAGTATTGCCAAATAGAAATTCAATTATACAAAGGAGGGGGTGAAATTAAAAAAAGAAAAGAAGATAAAATGCAACTGAAGTATAATCTGTTTGAGGAAAAAATTGAACAAAAGACTCAAACCATTAAATCTTAATTTAAACTTTCTGGGACAATACTCAGATTTATTATGTTTTTTTCCAAGAATAATCTCTGGCTTTTCCAAAGTAGAAGTGATTCTAGTCATTAGAAGTTAAAACTGGTGTTCTTACTCTAAATAATAGGAAATTGCAAATGTTATTGTTGGTAGCATAGATATTTACAGTGGTTCTGTTTCTCTATCTTCAATTAAAGTGAGAATCATCACTTAAAAATCCAAATATAAGTCTCCCTGGAAACCTGTTCCAAATTTGCTTCCCCTTTCAGTCATATGACATCAGGTGATACCAGAGTATTGCTTAAAGAAGGACAGATTATTTGAATTGTTGCTTTCGCATGTTTCTTTCTGCATTAAACACAAACTTCAGAATATTTACCAAGTATAAGGTTTTGACATTATTGGAGAGAGATTTAAAAAGATTAGTGCTCAAGGAGGTGCAGTCTTTAAATAGCCTCAGTACTTGTACTGTGAAAGCATTGAAGATGGTGTAGGTAACTGCTCTGCGTAGCTGTCTCTCTTCAGAGGTAGGGAAAAAGGAAGAGAGGGTGTGCCTTTTTTATCTTCCTCCACTTTCGAGACTGACTTTACATTTTACGGATTTTCTATTGTGCACAGCTCAGAACTTGTAGACATTCACAGACCTTCCTGCTTTATAGTATTTATTTTGGTCAGGATGAATGTTCTAACTTCAGAGCTAAGTAACAATTTGGAAAATCCTTTAACTCTGCAGGTCCTGATTCTTGTGGGGGACTTCAGAAAGCAGCACAATGATGCACAAGCAGTTTGAGAGATTTTTGTAGTGTGTTGTGAGTCTTAATGCAACTACTGTGCTGCTCACTAGGAGAAGTGCTCTGCTGAACTGATTGTTTGCAAATAAGGAAAAAGCTTTGAGCTTTTGAGCAACTCCTGCAAAATGAGGTTGGCAAATTAGTCAAAAATGACAGAGAAAAGGACAGAATACTGAACATCACACTTTTTACAGTCTTCACAGGTAAGGTCAACCTAGACCTATGCCAAGAAGAAAAGATGAAGCATATCATTAATAGAATGGTTACAATGATGACTATAGACATATGTTGTTGGCAATTTGTAGGGTGCATCCAAGGCTGATAATGGGGTTGAATGTTGTCATTGCAAAGCCACTCCATTTTTGGAAGGTTATGGAGGTCAAGAAAAATTCCAGATGAGAGGAAGAGTGACTGGAATGTATCATTACTTTCTACATAAAAGGCAAAAAAAGAAGATTCAGGAAACTACAGACTAGTTGACGAGGTAACTGGCTAATAACTGAGAATTTGATTTATTTTCCAGTTTTCTTGCTCTCTATCTGATGTATGGAAGCAGAACAGAAGTTCTCATTTATTGGATCGTATAGCATATTTATGAGCAACATTTTTGTGCAAAAATAGCTGTGATGAAGCCAGACCAAAATGTTTAATCTGCTAGTTGAAGACCTACTGAAACCAAAGAAAACACTGCAACAAAGAAGGAATTTTCCAGGTGAATTCATCTGAGCAATTATAAACATTTAAAAGAGTGGTTCTTTTCAAATCTACCAATATAACATTTTTGTAGATAAAAAAATAATTTTTTATTTTCAGAGTTTACGTGTCAGCAGCCCTCAGGAAGGGTTAAGCTCATCAGTAATTGCTCGTATACCAAAACCAGACTATAATGTGCAATATATCCTCCATTTTTATTTTTCACTGAGGAAGAAAAATACCCTGTCAGTAAATCACATCATACTGACAAATTGGTTTTCCACTTCATTGGTCTTATATTTAATGTATAGCCCGAGGCAATATATTTTTACAGGTGCATCAATTGAACAATTTCATAGTTAAAGATTTAAAATGCATTAGCTACTCTCATAACTTAGAGAGTGCTTAAACGCAATTTTTTGTACTGATCATTTTTGGTGCTATCGCAGTTTTTAAGAAAGTCTGACCAAATATGTGTAGGTCTCCTACCCAAACCATCCTATGATTCTATGATATGGAAGAGGGTAGAAGAATGAAAGATCCCTTGTCAGCAATCCCTGCTAGCCAAACATAAACCTGCTTTAGTCTAGTGGTGGCAATAGTGTTTGTCCCAGCCTTGTCTGCTGGTAGGACAGCTCACAGCAATGGAAAAGTAAGCACATATTTTTTTCTACCTGTCTCTGTGGGCATTCTCAAATTTGAACTGATTGTTTGCATTTGATATGATCTCTTTTTAAAAGGTCACAGTATTAAAACATGTCACTGAATCAGACAATAATTCATGTTGTAAGGAAACAAGGAGGTTTCTTGTACAACCTCCCATTCAGGCAGGGTCAGCTGCAGAATCAGGCCACGTTTCCCAGGACCATATCCAGATGGGTATTTAAAAGCATTCAAGGATGGAGTGCACAATCTCCTAGGACAAACTACTCCACTGTACTTGTACTGAAGAAGGTTTCCCCTAGGTCCAGCCTGATCTTTTTTCCATCTTATCACTATTGTCCTGTCTTCTTCCCACACAGTGCTTTCAAGCGCATGGCTTCATATTCTCGGTGTGGTTCCTTATTGGTTTTTAGGTTTTACTGAAGTCATCTTTCCTCCAGACTCAACAAGACCTGGTCCCTCAGCCTCTCCTTGAAGGGTGAACAACAACCTTGATCATTCTGGTAACTTTCCCCTGAATTCCTGTCCTTATTGTAGCGGTGGGAAGTCCAAAACTGGATGCAGTATTCTAGATGTGGTCTAGTGAGTGCAAAGCAGAAGGTGACTATCACTTCCCTTGGCTGATCCATTTCTTGTAGTTGGCTAATTGAACAGTCCCTCTGATCAACTTGCCAATTTAAATCATGTTCCTGGTACTCTACCCTGTCCGAGGCCTGCTAAAGTAAGCTATGTGATGTGGAGACAGACCTTCATTCACAATATTTCTGGGACTATGCTGAACTGATGTGGACGAATTAAGACCTTGATTGAGCAAAACACTTTAGCACATGGTTTATTTTTGCTTTACTGAAGAATTTTTGAGATGCTTGGTGTTTTGGAGGTGTCTCTGACATTATACTGCCACACAGGCTTCTAGGAGAGAAAGAAATGCATGAGTCAGATTCTTCGGAGGGTGAAGCTTTGCCACATGGCACTTTGCTCTATTTTATTTGAATAGAAATCTCCTTATGATAAGTGTTATTGTTGTTTAAAGATGACTTGTTTATTCCAGTTGCTGACTACATACTAATTTTGCAACTAAACCAAAATTTCAGGTAATGGGGTGCCATTATAACTAGTGATTACAAGTTAAAATGAAATTGCTACTAATTCATGTTTTGGATGTTTAAGTGTTTATGCAGTAAGAAAGAGAATATCAGAGCATCCTTTACATGTTCTTGCAATTCCAAAGCACTGAAGTAATTCCATGATTACAACCAATATTTAATGATACACAGCAGTACAGTACATTAAGGAGACTTTATTGACTTCAATTATAGATAAACTAATCAGCAGATAATGACAGAAAGTGAATGTAGTCAAACACTAAGCTTGAAACACATATTGCAAATCAGTAATGTTTCAAATTAAACACTTAGAGACTAAGCATTCATTTAAGTACACAACTTCAAATTAATTCACTTGCTGAAAAATATACAGAATATGTTAATACCACTAAATTATTATGTCCTTTGCAGTTAGTGGTTGGTAACTGTACTGTTTGCACACAAAAATCTTTAAAGTGTGTGCGAAGTGTAATTTAAATTCAGTAAATTATACAATTCAAGTACATAACAACTTTGCCCTCCTCCTCCAGAATTTGCCAGGAAAAAAAGAAACACCTTTATAATTTCCCTTTGTTGCAGTTAAATAATACACAATGATACAGTATTATTTTTAAATTACAAATAGCTAACTTTGTCAACACGTGAATGTGGAGTCTGAAACACTTCAGGAGACTAAGTTTTTTTTTTTTCTGCATTTTAAGATTTCCTTTTTACTTCAGTACCACAATAACTTCTTTAACATCTTTCAGGTCTTTAGTTTGGCGACATCAGAAAAAGCATCCCAACTATGTTGGTCTGTTTAGATATATCCAAAAATATCCAGGGCATAGTATCTTGAGTCTTTTATGCTGGCAAACATCTCGGCTGGTCTTTAGCAGCAACAAAGTGCTTCATTTTGTGATCTCCTTTCTGCAGTGGCTCCATGAGATCCTCAGAGCCTACATCCTTTTAGTGAGCTCAAGGTCATTTTTAGAAACGGCATTTTTCTTTCTTTGTGCTATCTACCATTATGGTAAAACAGTGGCCTGGAAGACATCACCATGTGTTTTCAGTGCCTTAAATCATATGGGAATCATGCAGTTCTTAAATGTAGAGCCTATCCTTCAGAATTTTTAATCCCAGTCAATCTCTGTCTCAGATTAAAGGATTCTAAATTTCCATGGCTTCTTTTGCAGTTATTATTATTTTCCTACCTAGCCCTTTCTTTGGCCATATTTTCAAGTGTATCTCAACAACTGTGAAAATTGGAAACCTGGGCTGAAAACTGACTGTTACATAATCCATTCACAGTACCTTTTGGGATGTCTCCATAATGGGTGTATAGTAAATGCGTGTTGCAAAACTCAGGTTAAAACCACAAAGAGAAAGTGACACTTGAACTTGCAACTTCATTTACCAGACTGATATATCTAAACATTTTTTAGTTGTTTTGCTCTATTTGGTTTACCTAAAAAACCAAACCTGGTCAGGTAAAATTATACTGGGAAATGCCACTTAATTGTGCCTGATAAAACCTGATTTTATAGGATGACCTTAGAAACGCAGGGAAAAGAGAAACATAAGGCAGAGGAATAGTGGCATTCAGGCCCCTCCTTCCTTCTGTCTCTTTCTTTCTCTCTTCCCCTCTCTTGTTTGCTGTTTGCCAAGTCAACATTTTTTTATTTTTCCAAATTAACAAAGGATGCAGCAGACATTTACAAGAGTTATATTCTTCAATCTACTTAAATGACAGAAGGACATTATGGACAGAAGGATATTATCTTAATGACAGAAGGAGCTCATAGTGGGCCAGAAGAGCAGTAGTTTGTTATAAAATGCTTTTTTATTATCTCCAGAACTGTTTTTGTTTATTATTAAATAATTGTTAAATCTTCAAGAGAAGATTTCTTTTAAAGGAAAAGGTAGCCATCTGTGCCTGAGCACACATCTCACTTCTAAAACATAGCAACTTATTTTGTTGGATGTTCAAAAATCTGCCATATTGCATGAAATTAATTTCTCAGTGTGTTCCTCTCAGTACATTTAGAAAAATATAACCTTTAATGTACTATAAATTTTTATGGCATTTGATTAATTATAGATTACAAGACATGGGGACCAAAGGCTGATATTTCTTACTGCCATAAAAAATCCTACTCTATAAGAGGGTCCTTGAGCAAAAATCCCAACATCACAAAACATTCAACAGCAGAAAGATTTGAATCCTAGAATGAAGTGGACTTTCACCTTAGCAGTTAGACTCTAATTTCACTGTGCCAGAACAGTTGCACTTTTGCCACAGGAGATTTGCATTCACAAAGGCTTTTGCTTTAGTTTATGCAGGCTGTGCCACACGCTCCTCGTGCTCCAAAGGTTTCTTATGTTCTGCTTACAAGGCACAGCACTGAAGAGCTCAAATACTAAGGGATTTAATGTAGCTGCACATTGTCTCCCACTTGTATTTCCTTTGATAATCCTGTGACAGTACATACCACATTAAAACACAGTTCCTTTCTTTTTCATGCCTGAGTAGATGCACTGACTCATTGAATAATGTCATCAGAACACATTCTCTCAATTGTCAGTGTCTGACTCTGTGCAGTTTCTGTCTGGTGCAGAAAAACACCTTTGTGAAAGCTCTGGTGTTCTGTAGTAGAAAAAAAGTTGATTAAAAGTACCAAATTCCTGTTTTAATAAGGCCAAAATCATGGCCTTGACAGCCTACTTGGAGAGGAGACACTGATCTCTAAAATTTGAGCTGTATATATAATTTGGCAAAGAAACATCTTGCTGCTGCAAGACGTATTTAATTTCAAGATGCATTTTCATATCACCAGAAAATTGTGACTGTATTGTTTTGGCAAACTGAACCAATTCAAAATTATACATGGCGGGTGGAAGAAAAGAAAACAATTTCTTTACCAATATTGAAGGAACATGGTGTAAATAGAACAAAAAATTGTGGAGGAGGAGGAAGAGTGAAGAAATAGAGCTGGATCCCCTCTTGACAGAAATAAAATTATTTCACTAGTTTGGATGAGGTCTGTCTGATTACTTCAGCAGTGGAACCTGCTCTTGAGTGGAGATTGTTGCTGAATTTCATGGCATCATACAGAATAATTGCCTAGGGAATCTCCAAATATCTCTATCAAAAACATTGAAATTAGGAAAAAGGAAAAAGTTTCCATATTCTATCTTATCTCTATTCCAATATAGATATTGTCATCATGGTATAGTTTCTAAATCTTTGTCCAGCTGGTACTGGACACTGTGCTTTATTTCATGTCAGTTGCTTCTGAGACCTGAAAATTTTGCCAGGCAAGAAATTATGGATTATTGGCAGTATGATTCCTCCCCAGTACAAAGTACATATATAGAGAGAACCATTTACATCCCTTAGCATTTTTTTCTCTTTCTTCGTTTCCTGAAATACTGACAAGTACTTTTCTTCTCATTCAGACAAAGCCAGTTGTAAATCTTTTGAACAATGGGATATTTGAGCTGAACAGTAAGAGAAACTTTGCCAACTTTCCAGAAGCTTTCAGCCTTTTGTGAAGCAAAGGTTACCTGCCTTAAGCCTAAACCGACTGCACACAAAAAATGGTGCCCCACCCCAAATTGTGTTGCTGTCACCTCCTCATTACAATTCCTTTGGTATCTCTTATGTCCTTGTGCACAGTCGTTGTTGCAGAATCTTTGTGCCTCTCAGGCACAAAGATTTAACTCAGGATTTGCTTCTTAATCTTTAATCCCAGGTTAACAGCAAACTATAATCAATTGCTCATTAATCATTCTTGACAAATATTCAGCTAATTAGAAAAGCAAAGCTGGTAGAGTCTTTTATTATTATAGGTAAGCTGTGGACAGATTGTAGTTTTAACTTGTTACCTTTATACATGTTTCTATTTAATCTTTAAAATCTCTATATTAGTACATTTCCTTGAATGGTATGTTGTATTTTTCTCCTAGAAACATGGGTGGACACAAGCCAATGAACATGCATATGTGAATATTTTAAATACTATGATCATCTATGTCAAACTTTGAACTTGCCTTTGAAATTATACATGTCCACTGACACTGTAGAATGGAGAACCTAAGTCTTTGCTTCATTTTCCTTTTGAAATAAAATTCTGCTTCTTTGTCCTGTTTTTTCATTCCTTCTTATTCCTTTGTTAATTGTTCTACTTGTGCAGAATAAGCTCTCATAAGACAGTATTTGGTTCCCCTTTGAAGACAGGCATTTTGAAGTTCTGTGGGCTGTAAGTCATGAGAAGGAGTTGAAAAGCCACAGAGATCTGTGAGAGCAGTCACCATCTCCCAAAAGACATAGTGCAGTCTGCTCTCCCTCATGCCTGTCAGTATGGCTCAGTGACTGTGAACAAAATTATCAGGTGTAGTCTAGCATGCCTTTTGGAGTTAGGCTTAAAAAATCACAAGGCCTAGAGCTCCAGGGACGCTGCAACTACAAAAGGCATGCCAAGGGGAGCACGGCACTGCCCCAGCGTTGCTCCCTCCACACCTTTCTGCCTGGCACCACCTTAGGCTCAGCAAAAGGCTGCTTTTACTGCTCTGCTTAGGGTTAGGGTTATGCTTTGGGTTTGGTTTGAGGCTTCACAGAGTAGTTTAAATGAACATAAGTTTTATCTTCCATATCTAACAGTGTTGTTTGCACTGCATGAATAGCTTGGCTCAGAGTTACAGAGGTTCCTTTTTTGTGTCCAGATGGAAGCATGACTATAACATACTCCGATCCTGGCTCTGTTCCTTTTTTGCACCGACTCTGATTCACTTTTGCTGGAACAAGAGAATATCCACTTTCCTTGCAATGATTATTCCTTAGAGTTTAATATGTTTGTGTGTTTCCAAAACAATCAGTGTTGTGGTAATGAAATCAAAGTGCTCCTAATGCTCTTCATACTTTTATGTTGTGGAAGAAGATAATACCTAGACACTTCTTCTGGGACATCTTGCTTACTTATCCCTGGGTTTGTACACGTTGCTGTTTATCAGCATCTTTTGTTTGCATTCCACTTGGAATCTTACTGCACATGGTAGTGCTTACTGAGATAATGTAAGATCTTGCTCAGAGACCTTTTTGTAAGCCTATTTAAGGTCTTGACATGGTTTTGCTACTGTTTTCCCTCACTTATTCCACTTTTGCTTGTAACATCACAAAGTAGTTCAGTTCCTCTGTCACTATTATTTGTTTTTAAAGTTTTACTTTCTGAGTTTTAAGATTTCGTTATTCTCCAGATGTCTGCCTATTTTTAACTCACAGTGCTGGCTGTGTTTTTTAATAAGGATACAAAGAAAACCAGATTATTTAGATTGCAGTATATCAACTCCAAGTTGTTGCTTCCCTTTCCTCATATTTCTACCGGAAGTGTCCAGCTATCTATTAGTCTTTCAAATATATTGGCAGGACTCAGTAAGTTTGTTAATTAGTGTCCTTAAACCTCAAATACTATCAGCTAGTACCTATGATTTGCAGATAGCTTTTGTTTCCTTCCGTGTTCTACCTGTGATACCTGCTTAACCTGTTTACACCCTTGTTGATTTAAGGTATTACTTTTCCTGTGATCTCTGGTTTTGATAACTTCCCTATAATATTACTATCAATATCAATGCTTCCCTATCTTATTTGTTTCACTGTTCTTCTTCCTCTTCCTAAACTTATGACCTTTCCTGTTCCTTTCTAACAGATTGAACATGAGTATTTAATTTCTAAATTATTTAAGATTTTAAAATTAGTATAGCAGCAGCCCATATCTGGCAGGAAAGCACTCTCAGAGCACCTTCACAGAACTTTCTGCTTTGTAAAATGTGGTTTAGACACCAAACAGCAAAAGCATCTCTACAGTCACACCTCAGAGGGACAAAATAACTTTGCTGGTCATGGTCCAAGCAAACAGAATTCCCCTCATTCCAGGACAATATCTTATAGCTGAGCTACATCACTGGTCTCTAGTGAATCTGACCAAGGCTCAGATTCACTCAGAAACCAAATCTGACTTCAAGCTTCTTGCCTGTGTTCCTTTAAATACAGTGCTAGAACTGTCCACCATGCCTTCCTTTTAATCTGATCAGTGAGCAGTGCTGGTTTCAGTAACCTTGAGTGATCCCACTTTGCTGTTTCCAGCTAGGCACTGATACTCATATTTGCAATGATTCTTTTCCTGCCTTTAGTTTCTAATTTATGGTACTTTCAACATAATAGGGTGATGTTTAGCATAAACTTTGGCTCCTGTGTGTTCATACGGCTTGCCTCATACAGTGATAGAACAATAGTTTCACCCATCCGTAAAAAAATATTATTTCAATATCCACAGTATTTGGAAAAGTGCAAATGATGTGTGACTTATGTGACAATGTTGAGTACCAGTCTACATGTTAGTAACTGAAATCAAGACAGTCTCATTATCACAGAAAAAAGTAATGAGATGTGTAGCTCTGTCTGTGATTTCTGTCTTGATTTGTTATTTCCATTACATGTTGTATAGTTATGAACACCTATAATACACATACGTACATGGGAAAAGAATCAAAAATATAGTAAAAAATAGATTTAAAAAAATGTTTCTTTCAAAGGCAGGAAATCAAAAGCTGTAACAAAGCTGTAACTTACCTTTAAAGTCATTAGACCTAGAGAAACAGTTGCTTGAGAGAGCTCAGTAAAATGCTTAGCAAATTTATTCCTAAAATTTTGAAGACTATTTAATTACTGAAGCTTTCAGCTTTTGTAGTTTGTAGAATGGAATATGGAATATATATCTCTAAAACTATTTTTTGTAGAGATATATATTCCATACAAGTCAATATTTGATCTCAACCAACAGTGAAGACAGAAAAATTATTCTCAGCACAATATTAAAATTATTCTTCATAATGCTTTATTTATTACCTCCAAAATTACTTCAACATATTAAAATGGCCTGACGCTTTTCAGAGAGTAAAATCCAAGACAGGCATCTGATCTCTGAAAGAGGAAAATATTGCTATAAAGACTAGTTACATACATTGACTGAAGTAGACGTTCTCAGGCTTGGATGGATTTTTGGGGGAGTTGGGTTCATGTGGGGAGAGGATAGATATTTTTCAACAAATATATGGATTCTGGAGGTCTTCACTAAGGATTCCATTTTTGTAGTTTGCAGCCTCCACTTGAGCCCCTGAGGAAGCATGGCTGTCCTCTGCCCTATAGAGAGATATTTATTCATTTTATGCAAGCTGCTTATGGGAGTCATTACTGTAAGTGGAGAAAAATGTTCATTCTTATCGCCTGTGGACTGCTTTTAACCTGATTATATAAAAAGTCAGAATCAGGCCTTTTGTCTCTTTGTCTGAATAAAGAATAGAATATTATGCTGGAGACATTCAGTATTAATGACATATTGCATAGCAATAAATACTTACTAAAGATGTATTTGTTTACTATTAATACATATATCTTGTCTCAACCAATCTCTTTAGTTACTTAAACCAGAATATATGTGACTCAGTGTTGGCTCTTAGTAAACAAGTTGCAGTGAACCACTAAATCCTGGAGTACATTAATTTGCTTTATTTCATTTACCTAATCAGATAATGATAAATCTATATTTAGAATTGGAGTTGCAAGGAAGATGGTAAGGCTATTAGAAAAACCATAAACCAGCAGTTTTTAGAACTACCAAGGTCTTGTTAAAAGCCTAAAAACATATCATGTCTTTCATTTTACAGGGAAAGTTGGAAATCTAAGGTATATTTTCAAAGGCTGTTTATGCAGTATATGTATCACTGATAAAGCAAATAATCAATGACTCTTCCAACATAGACAGTTAATTAGGGAAATCAAAAGTTTTAGACAGAGGAAAAGAGACAAGTTTTTTTTTTTCTTTAATCCTCATAGATTTGTTAGGATTAATGTTTAAAGATCCTGGCTAAAAATAAAGCTATAGCAGTGGGTTCTGGTGATCTGGTTTTCATTCATTAGGAGGGTTTCCCTAATTTCACCCATAAAACAAATTTAGGTATTGTGTCTGCGCTGCCAGAATCTAAGCCTTACAGCTCAAAAATGGCTGTGAACATTAATGAAGACCAGCAGATACAGAGCAATGATGTCCCCTGATTGCAATCAGGATCATGAATTAGAAATTGATACATGGCAGAATATAAAAGTAGGTCTTCAGTAGTAAACCACATGAGAGGAAGGCTTTAATGACTGTAGTGATTAGCTTGATTTTTTTCCCTGGCTCTTAGATTATAAATCACTGCATTTTATCAGCCAGATACATTTTCAAATATGTACCTCATATTTGGCTAAATTTAGGATAGCAAGGAAGCTCGCTTTGCTCTTAGCTTTTTTGGTTTGTTTATGTGTTTGAAATCTCCCTACTTTTGGATAAAGATCAGTCAAGTGAAAGAGAAATCTGAGGTTGCTTGTGAAAAGAAAGCAGAAAAGCTTAGTAATTTTGATATTTATTTTTATAAAGCATTGCAATCATACACTGACATTTCCAAATTGGGAAGGGTTATTGAGTTAGAATGGGAAATATAGTTAGCAAGAGCTCCTCAAAATCACATCTTTATTTAGAAATCTAAATATAGATGGTAAAATTTCTTTGTGATCAGAGTCACATTTTAAATAGCTGTTTTCTTGAAAAAAAAAATCTGCCTACTGGGAGAAAGGAAAATTGCAGCAGAAGGGGAAACCACTGCTGCCTGGTCATGCAAGAGTTTGAATGGGGTTAGTGCCATCAGCTTCCAGCTTTTTTCAGCAGGAGTGACAGAGCTCTTGTGGTAGTGACAGTGTGACAGTCTGTAGTAGTGATAGTGGTGACAGCTCTTGTAGCACTGCAGTGGTGACGATGGTTCTTGTAGCAGGAGGAGTGACGGAGCGCTGCCTCTGCAGCCACTTTAGCATATACATGGAGGCAGCTCTCAATCATTTTCGTTCAATGGCTAAGTTGCTGGGAAAAAAATGTGTCATTAAATTTCAATGTCATGTCACCTGAAACTGGGTTAATAAACTCCTAAATTGCACTAGCATGATTAATTTGGACTTAACAGGGATACATTTTCAGTAACAGACAATTTGCCCTCTGTGTCTCATGAGAACGTTTAGTCAGGATGGCAGTCCTCAAGAAATCCACTTCAAAAGATGAGGGGTGTGATATATATGTATTTGATTGAAATCAAGTCTATCTGCCATACAAATAGCTCAGCTTCTATTCTCCATTGTTCCTTTATTCCTGTCTATAAAGAAAATTTAAAAATTACTTTTCTTCCTTAGTATTGTGTGGTGGAATTACAATATAGAATGTTTTCACCTTTTAAAATTTTTATAAAGACTAACAGAGTCTAAGGGACTAGTTAGAGGCATTATGTCTGCATGTAGATTTGATATTTGACAACATTCATCTGCACTGCAAATTTCAGGTGAGTATGGTTTTAAAATGTCAGTGGTATCTACAGTGCCTTTATTACTACCCTGAAAAGTGGTGCTGAGTGCACATGCATACAACTGCTGAACTCTTTTATTTCTGGAGTTGTCTAAACAAGACAATAATTTTCTTTGGCCATCTTCATCGTGGAATGATTACACTGACGTAAAAGGTCAGCATAAATTCTTCTAGCCTCTCTTGAATCAATGTTCAAATACTCTGCTGCTAGGTGAAATGAATTACTGCACAGTGTTTGTTGTGAGGTCTCATTTTCATGTTGTATAATTATACAGATATGAAATATAAATAGCACCTATTCAAAACAACTCGAAATAGCCCATACAGCCAATTTCTTCCTTGTAGGAGAAATGTTAAGTAGTAGATATCTATATTTTAAGTCTTATTTTTAATCTTCTTCGTGTAGTTATATTTGCATTTTGCTGGAATGTGCTTGTGACAGCTTTTGATGGGTGAGGCATATCAGCGTTATGAAGATATCAGCATAAAACAGGTTGTCTAATAATTCAAAAGCAAAGAACAAATTTTATATTAAATGAGTTTTGCTTTGTTGAGTGTAAGACAATTCTGGTAGAGCCAGAACTCAACTTCTTACCAGCATAATATAACACATGTTAAATGAAAAAGTGCAGTTCGATGTGACAGCTTAACACTGATCTGCGGCATACTAAGTACAGAAGAATTACTTTATAACTCCAGTCCAAAAAAACACCAGCAACCAACTTTTAACTTAGTGACTACATTTTTGTTGTAATCTACAGCTGAAACACTTTGCACGATGAAAATGTGAGTTAACACTACAAAAGAATTTAAAAAAAATTAATTGGCTGAAGAAAATAAATTCAAAGCAACTGAACAACAACAACAACTACATTTTCATTTTAAAATGTATGGGAAGAATATTCAAGTAGAGAAAGTATTTGATTTCTATTTCTAAGTGAACTGAAGGGGTGCATCAGCCAGATAACAAATTTCTTAATCTGTCATATTACCCAAGGTATATCCTTGGGTTTCTTCTGTAGTCACAAAAAACATGTGTGTCATCATCTTTCAGCACAGCCCTGATAAACATACATTTGAGTAAGTGATTGAAACCTTACATTTAATTTGGTGCAAGACTTTGTTTGATATTCCCAAAAAAGACATGAGTTTCTGTTTATTTTGGTGAGCTACTGAAGTTTTGAAAATTGTTAAATATTGGAGTTCTGATATGCATGCATGTAGAACTGTGGACTGTTAGTAAAAAAGATTAACACAAACACTGTTATATGAATAATATTGTTCTTATGATTTGTGTTAACATACTGCAGATTATTCAAAAATATTGATAATGCATTTGTTAACATGTCAAAGCCTAGCACTGATATTGAGAATGCTAACCTGTAGCTTTTAAAATATAATGAAGTGAAAGTCTCACTGTTAAAATGAATAATGTTCCTTTATTAATTACACCTTGATTTGGGTGTTACTTTTACACGTTAAATGACATTTGACATTTTTCAGAAAATGAAGTAAAAGTAATACCAATACTGATTGTTCAAAGTTTGGACTGTATAAAATGTCAATGTGGAAATCATACAACCTGTGTACACTGGAACATAACAAAAAAATACAGAAGCTTGCAACTGCTAGAAAGTTATTGAACACATAGACAATCCATTTGAACTGAATTCTGAACCATTCTTACTTAGCATTACTTAGAGAATTACCGTTGGAAGGGACCTAAAATTTATTTTGCTTTTTCAAAAACTGCACTTTTAAATAAGCTTGTATGGTTATGCGTGTATGCTTGATTTTTGATATTCATTAATAATTTGGAAAGATAGTTAAAATAACAGAAAGAAAACAACTGAATTTTGCCTTTAATTATTTCTTCTTTTTTGCTTTTCATGAAGCATTCCTCTTTGCCATCTAAAACTACTTAAAAACCAAGGCGCAGAAAACAAACCAAATGAAAACAGCAGGGTTTTTTTTTGCAATGTGGAGAACGAGTGCATTTGAACCCAGCGAGGCCCGCTCAAGCACAAGGGCTGCTACATGGTACAGCAGTGTTCTCTGCTGTGTGACCTGAATTTGTGTTCTGAATGAGATGATGCTGGTTCCAGGACAAGTGGCCCAGCAGTGCCGGTTTTGCAGGCTGCATGACCCTGCTTGTCTTGCTAAAAGAGTGAGGCAGGATGCCTTGCTGAGGCGTTTGTACTAATCTATTAGGCAGGTTGCCTTCCTCAAAAACTGGCCTGGGTACCAACTTGTGGCACAAATGTATGCTCTTTTAACACACCCCGGGTGCACTATATAGAAAACATATCTAGTTCTTCATGTAGGTTCAATTCTTTCTTAGGGAAAGCTTTAATTTAAATATTTATAGATTGCGTGGTTAAATCACAGCTGACTTACCTATTTATCGTTTAGTATACTAGGCTCTATTCCATCCCTGTCTATGAGACAAATGGAGATAAAAGCATAGTTTCTGAGTTTTTCTTCACTTTAAATAGATCTTATATTAGTGTTGAAATTGAAATACATAACTAAAATAATTTTCTGACTTGAAAATAGTAATGTAAATATGTCTTTGACCTCATGGGAGTAGGTTTCAAGTCAATTATAGAACCAAACCACTAAAATTGTAAAATGCATGTACCAATCTGTATGACTGCTACGTGTACATTTGGTAAAAATGATCTCTTTCTCTCTGTATATGAATATATTTGCTTAAATTAATTCTATAACATTTTATTTCTGTCCTTGACTCATGACAGAATTCATAAGGACAGACATTCCATGGAATGTTTGGCAGACATTCCTATAGAGATATTGAGATGAAAACAGTTACCTAGTTATCTTTTTGTGTTTAACTATAGATTCCAATGAGTAATCAGATGAGTTTCAATTTTCTTGCATATTCTTATTTGTCCTTAATTTGATACTGTTAATGAAAAAAATGAAGGTTTTATAGCTACAGATTTTTTTTAGCATTTCAATCAGACAGGATTGTTATACATAAAAAGCCTTATCTACTGTATTTTTACAGTTTAAAAAAAAAAAACCTTAGCAAAAATATTGCTTGACTGACCCTCACATGAAATAGATATATCCATTCAATGGCTCTCCTTCCTAACCCCTTTCCATCTGACTTTTTACCTTCCTCTCCAGATACAGTCAAGCAAAGCACTCAAGTGTATTTGAATGGTGAAAACTCTATGAATAATGAAAGTACTGTAAATATGACTATTTACATAACATCAGGATCATGCATGTGTCTGTGCATGGTCAGAACTGGATCTTCCCAATCTTTAGTATGTTTTTTATTTACCCAGTGCTCTCATAGTCTTACAGACTCAGTGCAGTCTGATAAAATAATAACATAAAAATACAATGGGCTTCATGAGAGAGTTTTAAGAGGAGAAACAGACATATCTATGTTTAAAGATGGTCTTAAGTAGACTGAAATATTAAGGGTACTTAGTATGCTGAGTATAAATAGTATAAATACTGTGCTGTGAATAACACTTTGAAGATCACCTACTTTATCAGTATTGTATACTTCAGAAGTTTCATCTATTTCAGCCATAAACAGAAGCTGTACTTTGTAACATGAAATAAACAGAGGTTTTAGTTAGAATAGTTGGCTTTAAGGGCTATTGCAGAATCTTCTGGTAGAGTTGTTATAGCTAGAGTTGAAGGATATGTCAACATTTCCATTTCTAAGCGTTTATAATCAGACTGTAAAAATGGGCTTTAGACTGAAACTGACAGCTTAAGTCTCAACTCAGAACCAAGTTGTTTTAAAAGAACACATTTCCATAGCTATATTCTCACTTCTGTATTAAAATTGAATGGCTTAGTTTAGCTTCTGTAATGAGCTCATCTGATACTTTGTTAACACAACAGCAGCTCTGAGTTGCTAAATAGAACCCTGTCCTCAACATACCAGTGGGAACACATCATAATATAAGAAGGTAGAAATTTTTTCAGTTTCCTAAGTAGCACAACAGATATGCATATACTTTTTCCTGCTCCTGAATCTGTACAGGCTGAAGAGACCTCAGTTTAGCCCAAAAGACACAGCGCAATGTCAGAATATCCATATTGGAAACTCAGACAGCTGAGCTGGGTCTCAGTCACATGAAATGCTGCCTCAGCTGATGCATTTTGTACCATATTTATGCTGCTTCTGAATTTAAGTTGTTGTTGTTTTGAATTTAAGTTGTTGGTTTTTTGAGGGTATTCTTGGGGTCTTTTTTGGGGGAGGGTGGTAGTGGTTTTTTTAATGGTATCAATCTGGCTTTAGTCATCCCAAGATAATGCAAAATATGTGCTACTCAATTAAATCCTTGGCCACTTTCTACACTGATTTTCCCTAAAGGAACAGCCAGTTTTTCATATACATTATCCCCTCATGAATGCATGCCAGGTAGAGACCAGGTGATCTGCAGGTAAACACTTACCAGGCTACCTCTATAGCGTGAGCTATAACATAAATCCTGTGGTAGAAGGGAAAGATATTCTATCTTATATACGGTATGCTTTTATGAAATATTCTAGATATGTAAAGTAATGCACTGATTATGCCATTATGTTGAACTGGAAAAACTAAATGTAGTACTGCAGAGACGGATGTTTCTTTCAGTTCTTTTTTGTAAGTGGAAGCAACAAAGACCTTTTGGAATTTTTTGACACATTTACATCTTCCATGTATCTACCTGATAGGTTCATTTGTTAAAAGGATGCCATACAGTTTCCCCATCAAAACATTAGCAGAGTTAATTTTACATTGCATCCAAAGCTCAGCATGCGATATATGAAAACCTTGTATAAGAATAGGTGTCTAATAGTTCATCACATTGCTTATTCAATAGCACCTCTTATAAAGTCATTCAGACAGTGGCCTCTAAGACATTACTCTAACAAATTTGTATTTCCTCTTTATGGTACAGTTCTTTTCCTGCAGTTGGTTGTTTATCATTCTCCATCTGACCCTGAAGAGCTCAGTACACAATCTTTTACTGCATGTCATTGTCCTCTCTCTGTGGTATTGAAGATGAGGATCAAACATGGTGGATTTCAACAGTCATGATATAAATGGTTTCTAGAAGTACAGGGGAGAATAGAGCATTGAGATATGTTGCCCAAAGGCAAGGATAAAACACTTCATGTGTGCAAGCAATGTACATATATGTCTATACAAGATTTTTCTGTGCTAACACAGTATTGTACATTGGACTCCAGTAGAAGTTATTTTGGGTAGTTTTCCCTGGACTGTAGGCATATACACATTGCAAGTATGTAAGACTGGTTTTGCATGCCCAAGGTGTATTGCACTGTCTGAGACAGAAGCTATTCCAAATGGTTCACAATAAAAGGTGATAACCAAAGCTGCCACACAAGAGTTGTGCTGTCCTGTGATGGTCATACCCTTCTTTTGACAGTGCCATAATGCTTTCAGTGCTTTCAAACTGGGAATCATAACTGTGTCTCCTTACCAACCAACTTTTAACCAAAGCACACCTAAGAACCTCTTTAGATACAGCAGCATGTTTTTTTGCTTTACACCGCTGTTTCTGACTGCTGAAAAGGTCCCAGTACAGACGGGGCAAACAGGCTCTGGAGTCTTGTGTGTATTTTATAATTTTCCATTATACTGTTGCTTTCCTGGGTTGAAAGCTCACAAAGAACTCGGTCAGAGTTCACTGTCTGACTTTTGATGTGTAACACTCTTGAAGACTTTCAGCAAATAACTTCTGAAAGTAATGAAGCACATGGCAGAGCAAGTCATAGGTTCTGAAATGCTCACAAAAACTTGCAAGAGTTCTGGCACAGAGAGCACAGTAACGAATGGAAATCAATATTTTCAATGGTCAAAAAAGTTAGTATAAAATGTTAACAATATATAGCCATGTCATATGATGCATGCACTGCAGAATGACTCTATATTGATATTAATATTGTGAAGATTAATTTCTTGGAAAAGCATGCAGATGATAGAAAACTGAAATGTCACTAAGTATTTCTATTTAATGAAGAAACATAATTCCTATTAAAAAAACTGTTAAGTTCCTTTCCTAAGTACCTAACTTCTGAGTTTCTATTTCACAGAAGATTATATGATACAGTAAAAATGTAGAAAGAATGTAGTAAAACGTGTGTGAAATAGCAGCTAACAGCTTCTGTGGTGATGAATTTGCTGGATGTGTCACTGCTCAGAGAACAGTGAAGATGTGAGGCTGTGCAAAATGCATACACTCCTGAAGAAGTTAATAATGTCCTTTCTCACTATTAACCATAACTTCCTTTTAAAAATTGGTAATATTATAGGAGAATCTATCTATATTAAAACAACATCAAAACCTGTCATAATATGGATATGATTTTGTAAGTCATTCACACATCTGAAAAGCAATTGAACTGAATGTCTTGGCTCATGAAATGTTTACATGATAGGTTTATGGATGTACTGTAGTTTTATACTTCACTGCCTATGATCTATGAATAGTACAATGTGGTTCTTTCTTTGAAGCTATGAGTAATGGGTGAGATGATGTTCTGTTTATCATTTTATAAAGTCTTCATGCTCACAATCAAGTAGAAATCCTTTATTGTTACTACCTTCGAAAGCTGAATTCTGTATGGTAAGGATAGCTTTACTCACACATGCAAGTCAAAAAGCCTGTGACAGAGACTTTTAATACAGCATTGATGAAGATCACGTGGCCGTCAGAGAACAGGTGTCTAGTGTAAGCTAATTGTCCAAGCTCCATAGCTGAAGAACAGCAGAAAATACAGACTTTCTCTGTCCGTATTAGAATTCCAATTTTAGGTCTTCACCCAGGTAGTCTGTGCACAGGTTTGGCTAGCAGGCACATGATTTTATATTTCTGAAACACTGAAAATTATGAATTGGCAAAGATCTAGACTTTATCTGTGTTTTACTGATTATCTTTCCTGCAAGGAAGCAGAATTATTTCTGTGTATAGGGGGATTTTACAATTCTGTCTTCTTTGGAAAAAGTCATAAAGGGCTTCATGATTGTCATGTCAGAGGGGCTTTCCTTGTGCTCTTTGTGTTTAATTGGTCTGACAGTGCACCAGGAAAGCCAAGCCCCTTGTGCCTGACCAGTCTGTTGGTGTCCTGTTATGGGAACTCTACTGAACAGTGTTTTTTGTCAGAGGGAAGTTCAAATATTGTTCAGGGACATGCTACAACAGCATATTGGAGTTGAATCTCTTGTTACAAACTAGAAAGAAGTACCCCCTCCCAGATGTCCTCAGTTTCATTGAGTGTGTTATCTGCTTCCATTGACTGCTTCTGCCCTTGAGGAACTCATGCTAAACTGTTCACAGAGTAATAGATTTTATTAATAAACACACTGATAATAGAAAATTGTGATGGGTTAAGGTTTGAAGATTGCTGATGATAGTAACTGACTGCAAAAGCAAATTTGAAGCAATATACAGGCAAGCTCTAATCACCAATGAAAGCCAGCTTGAGTTAATCATTTAGTGCTCATGGATGAAGGTTCTTACCCAATAGATGTCCCTACGGAAGAGAAGACAGGTTCAGCAAGTTGTCTGATCCCAAAAGTTACTTCTGTAACTTGTCTCCATCCCTAATTCACTTTTATACTATTTTCTTATCTTTAGATGTAACTGATTGTCTCCCATCATACATTTGTTACTGATTGGTGTAAAATTCTCTCACTTCACTGTTAAAGGTATAGCCAATAAAATATAAAGTGCATGGTTGGTGAAAGGCGGTCATACCATGGGGGCAGGTATGTCAGGGGCAGGTAATTTGGGGATGGAGGTGTGAGTTAGTATTACAATTAGATAATAATGAACTGATTTCATCTGAAGAGAGCGATATCCCCACCTACAGCTGCTGGTTCTTTACCAAGACATCCTCTTGGCTGGCAGCTGCTCTGTGGTGTACCCGATACATGGAACCATCACGGTCCCATCCCTGCAAGGATTGCAGCAGAGCCTGGCTGCGGTGTTTCTGCTCTGCTCCATCCTCCGTTTTGTCCCTCAGCATGTGCTTAAGGTTGCAGGCTGTGTGTGTGGGGAATCATCATGCAATAGATTTCATGCATGCCAACCAGATTCCATCCAGGAAGTTGCAACTGCATTTAGCCTTATAATTTCTGTCCTAACTTCTGTTAGAATGTGAGTATAACTTACCAGTTTTCTCTATTTTACCGCCAGCCATCTTCCCACAATGGTAGAGAAGAGGAGCTTCTTCAAGCATGGCTCGTAGGTCAGTCTGCGATACTATACCTCCTACAATATTATTGCACATGTGTTCATGTGTTCAGTGGTGGCTAAACACAACAAGGACTCTGTATGCTCAGTCAGGTACTGAGTAGAATTCCAGCTGTCTGAGTTATTGTAGGGCAAGTTTGTGTTTTTTAGCTAGATATACAGAATTGTGAAAACTCCCTTTATCTGTATTTGTAGTGTCAGCTTGGAAGGATATATCAAAGGTCTAAGGATATTTCATATGCAGCATCCTCTTAGAATCTGGAAGCTGAACAAACATAAGAGAAACAGCACAAAGGTTAACACTATACTAAGAGTACATGAAAGGAAATAGAGAAGTAGCAGTTCAGCAGTTGAACTCTACCCTCATGGCCTTTGCGAAACGTGGAAGGTTGCCTGGGACAGAGTGGTCCCAGATGGGCACTGATATTTTCCAGACTGAGTACCAGAATTCTATCTGTTACATAGAAAGAAAGAATACAGTGTGTCCAATTCAGCATCTGAAGTGAGAAATTGGAATGACTTAAACTATTTTTTTGTATCTAGCATTATAACTGATATTTTTCTTGCATATCCTGCATTTGCTTATAATAGAGACACCAAATGGAAAGATTACTTAAGATGGGCCAAAGTCAGCCATCAAAAGCTATGTTATAACCTTGCCTTGTCCTTTTATTCCCTAGTATATCCACATTCTTTGGAATGCAAAGGTTGTGACAATATATGTATTCTCTGTGCAGAGAGAATAAACCTATAAACTCTACTGCATCTTTATAGTGTCAATATAATGCCTAGGAAGAAGTTCAAAAATCAAGATTACTAAGACTATGTTAAGACACTTTGCCTTTCACAATAACAAAACTCAGGGCTTGTACCTGATACTATTTCTTTTTCTGAAGCTTTGTCTCATTCTGCATTCCTCATTTTACAGAAACTCTAATGATGTGTCATCAGGGAAATGGACCAGTTAAAGTAAAACAGCACCCCTAATGATATTTTCTAACTTACCTGGCTTTAAAAAAGCTTTATCTTATCAGAGACTTCTTAAGTACATAGTTAAATGGGGCCGCAAATTTTATTTTCATATTCCACAAGTTTCTACTAAAAACTCTGAAACTCCTGTAACAGATGTAATTAGACAGCTAACAGTATTGCAGCTAATATAAACAGAAATGTACATGTTTCTGTTGAATTCCATTTGACAAATATTTTGCACAAAACCAAGTTTAACAGTATACCTTTAAAATTTCTGACTTCAATGAAAATGGAATGCATAATTTCAAATTAACATAAAGCAGATAACTCAAAGCAGACCAGGCTAGTTAATGAACAAAGAATCTGCCATTTAGTATGTACAGATGTGTTGCAATGAGGAATTTGAGAACTTATGTACATGACTTTTTAAAAAGCCCTGTTTTGGGTTTTTTTTTGAGCCTGTTGATTGATGTTTTTGCTGTAAGAGACAGTGAACAAACTTTACCTATTCACCATACCAGTGCTATTCACATCCCTCCCTTTGGTTGTTCTATTACTGAAAAAGTCCTATGTTTCAGTTGCTCTTTGCATGGAGTTCTTTCTCTACTTTGAATTGGCCTTGCTTTTCTCCATTTTTTTTTCCTGTTTTCTTGAGCAGCACAAGGTGTGAATGCACAATGGCAGACTTCATTTTCTATCCCTCTCCTAATAATAGCTGTTGTCCTATTTCCATTATCAGATGCTTCTGAACAGTTGCCTAATGTTTTTATTAGAATCCCTTATTATAACCCACATTTTTAATTTCCCAGCAGGTCATATTAAAACACTGTATATTTAAAGCTGGGATTATTTTAACCTATGTGCATTTCTTTTTGTTTATCTATATTTTGTTTTGTCTGACATTTTGTTATAAAGACTTTCTGCAGTAATCCACAACTGGCTTTTAGGAATTCTCTCCTGAATCACTTAGGAATTCTCTCCTGAATCACTTAGTACCATCATGCACCCCTCTCTCACCTGTCCAGAGTATATCATGCAGCCTAGGTCCTCTTATACCTCACATCCAGGGGCAACCTACCCCCAATATGAAAGTAGAAAATGTTTTCCACTGTATGTTTCCTACTTTCTACTGCTTCTTTAATAGATGAAGAAACTGTTATGTAAAAATTTTTAAAGTTTAATTATCGTGACCAAAATTAAGTTAATTCATTTTAGGCTGGAGCAGCGTTGTGTGTTTGTGAGAGACTGGACTGTTAATGACTAATGGCCCAAACATTCAACCACTTGGGGTAACCACCCAGGAGACTGGCCTATGGGTGCCAGTGGCTCAAGCATTGGGCTGGCTGCTTTGCCCCAAAGCACAGAGTGGCTTCCTAGGTGCAGAAGGGCAGGCACACCTGAGCCTACAAAGAGAGTTCCCAGATAAAGGAAGAGGCTGATAAGAAGGAAATCCTGTGAGGTTAAGTTTTTCTTATCATGCCAGTGTACTCCCTTACATAATGACTCAGCTGTGAAATCTCCCCTCTGAAGTACTGGGACGTTCATGTGTGGGATGGAGGTATTCCCTTAGTCTGATAGACCATGATCTATTCAACTAACCCTGACATAAGAGACAGCTGCAACATCTTAGAAGGTATCACTCATGAAGTGTCCCGTGATCCGGTATTATATCATCCAGGGGAGCTATGGGGGCATTTCCACATGGCCTCAGCATAATATAAACCCCGCGGGCCTGATGTTTTGTGGACTCTTTCCTCCCACCACTTGATGGATACAGTCTGCAACCCCTGAGAAGAGAATCCAAGGGATGTAGTTGTAATCTATGGAGTAGTGATATCCTTTCTACTTAATCTGTTTCTCTGTTGCACTTTTTCGCTCCCTCCCTCTCACTTCCCTATCTCTCTCTACCTCACATTTACTGTTAAATTAAATCCATACTATTGACTTTGGCATATGGTCTCATTTGCGCCTTAATTTGGGCAGAGGCATCTATAAGAATTTAAAACATTGGATCCTAAGGGTGTTATAGAGTGTAATGAAGTTACAGGATATCTCTAAGTGAACATTTACTTTGGGTGTTTCAATATTTTCTACTATGTTTAAATTTTGGCCTCCAACAACTTTTTAATATCACAAAACCTACATTGTTTTGCAGGCGAATTTTTGTTTTCCAACATTCACTAGGAGTATTCCATGAGGACACAGTTCACTGTTATATAGACATAAAATATGCACTGTTTTTTTGACAGACCATCCTAGTTCAAACTGCACCAGTCAAGTTTTCTAATTCAGTTTTCCCTCAGACAGACTAACCCACCCAGATACACAGAAGTAGAATTAACGTTCAGGTACCCACATATCTTTGGTCCATTTGTTATTTGTTTCAATCATATGCTAATCCTCCAGTGCAGACTGTTCTTCTTTCAATAAACTCTCATGGTATTTCTTAGATTAATATAGGTCCCTTTTATTTTCCAAATTTCCCTAACTAAATCTGGCAATTTTATCAAGTGGTAATTGCCTCTGTAATGCTTTGGCTTCCTTAAAATTGTGTGTGTGTATGAATAAAACCTGAAAGCTGTAGATGGGGTTCCACAAATTGTTTCAGTAATGTACAGTATGTTCAACATTACAAACAGACAAACTTTTATTTAGGGTCTGTATGAAATACTTTCAGATAAACAATTAGCATCGCATATTTTTGTTTCCCCAAAGTAGTAATTTTCTGTTGAGATATTTGGTTTGTATCTTCATTGGACATCGGTTCAGCTTAACGCTCCTGACAAGGCATGTATTATAAAGCATGTGATGTATGTAGCTGCTCATCAGCTAAACGTTGTATTTCATATATTCCATAGGATAACCAACAGAAATCATCCTGGCTCCACCGTTGACTAAATAAAGACCTATTCTTTAAGAAGGCTGTAGTCTGAGTATATAGCAGCATATATATAATCAAAGAAATATTAAATGTATGCAAACAACTCCTATTTAAATCAGGCGAAAAATATAATTGTATTGTTTCTCCAATTAACTCACTGGTAACCTGTAATGACATTGTGGAATCTGGCAAAACAAAACTAACCAAGGCAAAAAATCAACCCCAAAAAAGCAAAGCCCAAATGCCCAAACACAAGTTTTTGCTTGTAAAATACAGAGACTGATATAGACCATCTTGTCCAATCATGGTTACTCATGTATTCAAGCAGAATTAGGTTCTAGTAAATCCACTTAGATGTCTGGCAATCTGTTTAATTTCCTTGTCAGAAATGTGTTTTACCACAGATTGCTATTTTAATCTTTGACCAGAAATTTGTTTTAAGATATTTCCAAGTCTATGGAAACATAGGAAATTAGCCTCTTCAGAGGAAATATTTTTAAAGGAACCCTTAAGAGGAAATCTCATAAATTTGAGGCCAAGTACTTGTTCTTAGGGAGTGAATGTTTTGTTTGTGTGGGGTGATAGCAGTTTTCAGCAGTGGTGCCACTAAAGCGATTGAAAACTAAAGAGAGTTTCAAGATCTGATTCTCTTCTATGCAAATTAATGGGAATTGCACACATGGCTTCTAAAATCTAGTTTCAAACAGTATAACTGTCTTACAATATTGATAATTTGTAACTAATGGCTTGAATAGTACTGACATCACCTGGAAGGACACTGAACTATTCATCTTTTAAAAGAAACATGTATTTCATTCACAGCTTGGGTTTCCTCCATAGAAGCTTTCTTCAAGGTCTTCCCACTTGCAAGCTCTGTTCAGGAGTTTTATTTCCAATATAAGTGAATCTGAAAACCCAAACCAAATACTTCTATTTAGTGAGAACAACATTTTAATACTAAATAAAGATAGTCTTAGATTTTGGTAATTTAAACCTGGGATTCTGTGCTAGATATAATGTTTCTAACTGGCATTCAAATTTGGTTAGTATATATAAACATGCAATTATTCTGCAATATATATTTCCCCATTTTCTATAAATCCCTCTATGTAAAGACAATTTTGATTTGATATGTAACCAATTAACAAGAGTTTTAATAATATGTATTTTAGAAAGCTGAAAAAACATTTTTACTTCGCCAATGGTAATTTCTGCAGTAATTTAATACTCAGAAACAGTGGATTCAGTGCAATTTTGAGCAGAATAAGCGCTAAAAGAGATATCCTCTTATGAGAAGTTACATTTATTTTCACTTATGACTCAGCATAATGATTGCTGTAGATTTTTCCCCCATTTTTCCCCAGTTCCTCTGTTAGATCCTTAGAAGAAAATAATTTTTGTATCCATCTTAAGAGTGTCTGGTAGCAAAGTCAAGCTATAGAGGTCAGTAATTTAAGACACAATTTAAATCTCCCACGAGTGGAATGGAAAGGTGCTTTCTTAATTTTAAAAGTAAAATTTAAAGTTTAGTATTATCAAGAGGCTAGATACTGTTTTCCTTATAGGATGGGGAATGGCTGTGATACTGCAGATTCTCCTGTTTATTTCACACATATGCAAACTTCACATACCAAGGTAATTGGTTTCTGGATGATGGTTACACCTTGAATAGCAATAAGAAGATACTCTGTTTCCCTGAGTTTGTGTTTTAGCTTTTTCAGCTCTAGTTTCTATAGCCTAATTTACAGCTGTATCATGTCTCGACAGAGTAAAAATTTTCTACTAATAGTTCCATTATTTTCTCCGTGACAGAATTTAACAACATCTTCATTTAAATGCTAATTTTTTTTCAGTTAACTGCAGAAATAACATGCTTGAAGACAAATAAAACATTTCAAGCATTATAAAAAATAATACCAAAATTCATGCAAATCATGCAAATCAGTCAGTAACTTTCCTACACAGCACCAGGAGAAACATATCAGAAGTGAGTAGACAGTGAGAAACACCACTGCTGGTTTATTGCAGAAACATCGTTGCCGACTTACTGCAGGTAGATTAAGCGGGATGGACAGGGTTTTTTGTGCCTTTTTTATTCCCTCTTTTTTCTGTTTTACTGTAGTAAAGTAAAAGTAACAAAGTGTAAACATATCAGCTTGGTATCTTCATAACAGACCTATGTTTTGTATTTTCAAATTCGGATGGAACTAGTTTTCATTTCCTGGCTCTTCCACTGCCACACTAGCTAACCGATGGCATGTCATTCAATCCATCCGGATTTCTGTGGAGTCATCTTTCTTATTCTCCATGTCTATGTGCACTTCAGTTGTTAGCTAGGCAGAATAGCTATTGGCCTTTTTTGAGCTACACTTTCATCTACAAATGGGATTTGGTGTAGTCCTGTCAAATCCTGGACAAGGTAAAATCATCATCCTGTCTTTGAATTTTATACTTTGAGCCCAGTTTTTTTTTTTTTAAGGATTTATATAGAAAGAAGAAACATTAGGAAATTGGAAACTAATTTGTTCATTACCTAAGACAAAGAGATGCTATAAAATCATATATTGAAACACATATACCATATTTAAATCCACATTAATTAAGAAACTCATAAGCAATATTATAGGAGTCATATTTTTCACAGATAATATCAAAGATATTTTAAAAGAAATTTGTGCCATCAGTGTGGTCCATTACTATACCAGGGCCTTAATCTTTCATTATTCATAATTAAAACTAGATTAATATTTGTTCTGGGTCCCTATAGATTTGTCCAAGATGACAGCCATGGGGATTGCTCTATATTAGACAGTACTGATAGCATTATAAGTTTGAATGAGGCTTTTGAAAATATATAATACACAGTTTTTAAAATCTTATATTTCATTAAAGAAGCCACCATCTGAAAAATGGTACTAGCCACTATAGCAAAAGTCAAACAGTTTAGAACTTCACAAAATTCTAGCCACACTTTTTTCCCTCACATTATAATGCATGCTTGTACTTGAACTGGCTATCTTTTTACCAAGTAAAGGGAAATTCTGCGTAAAAAAACCCTGCCAAA
This sequence comes from Callaeas wilsoni, assembly GCA_013398955.1. Classification (NCBI taxonomy): domain Eukaryota; kingdom Metazoa; phylum Chordata; class Aves; order Passeriformes; family Callaeidae; genus Callaeas; species Callaeas wilsoni. Next base: position 340,184 of record VWPU01003749.1, read on the forward strand.
ATGTATGTCTCAATGCTTTTCAAAGACATATCTCATATCTCTTTCTCTTATTACTAGTCAGTTCTGTGTGGAAAGATCTTGGAGCTGCTTGAAGTGAGGTACTGGCTAGACTGGTTCTTTCCACTTACTTTAAATCCTATAAATGTAAAAAAAAAAAAAGAAAATAAAAGAAATGAAATGAAACAAAATGAAATAAAATTAAATTATGCAGGAAAGAGAGGAAATTTGAATGCTGAAAGGATAGAGGCTTATTGAAATCCAAGAAATAAAATTTAAAAAAGAAACTACCAAGAGGAACTTAGAGAATTTTAAACCAATCACTACAGCCATTTAATTCTCATAACAAAATATTTCTTCTCCCATTTTAATATGAAATACTATTTGTAACCCAAACATGGCCAATGTGAAATCAGCACAGCAGTAAAAGTAACTCTTGTTCAGCAAACTCCCAAAATATTTTGGGACGCAGTTAGGATAGCTGGATGACTTTCCCTACTTGGGAACACTGTTCACACTACACCTACTTTCTGGAAATCCATGCAGGCTGGCAAATGTACTTGGTTGTTTCAGTGAATTAGACAATGGTCCCTTCATGCAGAATGAAGATGAATCCAACATCTGATATGCGGAGTGCTGAAAGTTTGTAAGTGGTTGCTATTTTTGGCATGTTTCAACAAAAAAGTACACTTCTATTTCTGTAAATATGCAATTGCTATATCGTGCTGGTCAGCTATTGCTTTTAAGCAGCTGAGTTCTCATTTACATGCTAAACCTGCAGTAGTGATACAGACAGGTTACATCTAGAGAAAAGCACAGGTCACTGTTTTACAGGTGTCGTGGTTCCCCAGTTTAGGACAAAAAGGACATTCAGTTTTGTGAGTTATAACTCCACTTTTTTTCTACAGTAAAAGCCTTTAAATATATGTCTGGTGGGTAGGATCAGACTTCTTTTCAAAATTCATGATCCTTAACAAGGGTAAGTCACTTGATAAAGTATGAAAGTAATAAAAATTTGATTAGAATGCAAACATACCAGTCTGGAACACTGTAGACTAGTTTTTAACTGTGGTATTAGGGGAAAAAAAGGTAGTTTTTTTTACTCCCATTTTCTCAAAATCTAGGGAAGGAAAATGGAGAAGAGTCATCCAAACTTCTTTACAATGAGAAACAGATGTGAATTATTATGGAGTGTTACTGTATTATTAATAGGACTTTGGTATCTGTATTATTTCAGATACACATTTCCCAGGTATGCTCAGAACACAGAAAGCGTGGGAGTTCTGCAAGTATTATGGTAAAGCTCTGATTGCTTTTCATGGGCATGTCATGGCTAGGATTGCAAGCTAGTGGTATAGGAAGGAGACCAGAACAGGTCTCTAGGCAGCTGTTGAGCTTCAGCAGAAGAGAAGGGGAAGTACTTCCCTCTCACAGAGGGCTGAGAAATAACTGAGTAGTGATTTTCTGATATTGCATTACATTTGCCTTCTAGTGCAGTTTCAGTGCTTGCTTCCACTCGTGCCCCAGTGTTTTAACAAAAGTGTGAGACAACACCACAATGCAGAGTCAAGGCAGTAATTTGCAATTACGTTGCTGCTATCCAGCTCTGTCAGATAAAGTGTTTTGCTTGTCTCTCTTACAGAGGCTTACTGACTTACAACATGCATGTACCAGCAGAAGTTTTTGTGGTGGTAGTTGAGAAATCAAGTGTCAGAATTATAAGCAGTAGGTCATCTCTGATTTAAAAAAGAAATTTAGAAGAACACAGTCTGAATCTATGCATCACATAACAACTTTCAAATGCACTTGACCATTTGGTAAAGAATGCTCTTGCATGGCAGAATGATTTCATATGTGACCAAGTAAATACAAGTCTGATGATGGAATAACTGCAGCCATGAGTTCTGAATTATCTACAATGTGTGTATGTGTTGATACTGAATACTAGTAGATATATAAAGTATTTATGTTATTAACTGGAAGCTAATTTAAATGTATACTTTTTATGTATAACGAACGAGAGTCTCTAATTCTGAATTTCCATATATCACTAATAAATTGGAAGACTAATTAATCAAATATTGCTGCAATGTTAAATAGCTAATTTACCAAGCAAATTGTTTTTGAACTCTTGTGTGAAGCCGCCTGTGGCTATGTTGGATGATACTGTATAAGTTATGTACTGAAGTGTATTTCGACTGCCAGAGTGCTCTAGTGTAAACCACAACACTACAAATCTATGTGTGCTGCTGATAATATAACCCCAGAAAAGCTGACACATTTCTTATGCAGAATACTTATTCTCTTTCATGTAAAACAAAATTTTATAGATAAAGAAATTGAAGACATTGCTTTTAAAGTTGTTTGGGTAACATATCACATTTTTGTTTCATCTAATTGGACTGCCAATTAAAAACAAGAGCTACTAAATAAGAAGCTGGCCAAAGAAATGGGAAAAGTATAATAATCAGTTTAAATATCAAGCTTCAAATGTGGATTTTGAAACTCTCAGTAGGAGTGGGATGGAAATTTAAACCTTGTCCCAGACTAACGAATATTTTAAAAGCTTGATTATAGAAAATGTTCACTGTAATTCTTGAATAATATGCAGGATCTGTGAACAGTGAGGAAACAATGATCAATGAAATATGTGTTATATTCTGAACTGGGGTATAAAACTGCTCTTATATGCAATGTTTATAGACATAGTTGTAAAACAAAATAATATCATTAGATAACACATGATAGAACTCTTTAAACTAGTGTACAAGTGTTTTTTTGCCATACTTAGAGGCTTGCTCAGGTAAGATTTTCTTTATCATATTTAATATTGACTGAGAATCTTCATCAATGAGGAAGTCTAAATAATCTCCTTGTATTGGAGGTAGAAGTGAGCCCAAGACAATTGCTCTTTCAGCACTGCTGTAGGTATTTCCAGAACTTCACGGTTCAGAGGTGCTAAGTATAGCAATCAGATTTCACCTAGACTTCTTCATGATTTAATGGTCTTAAACTTAAGTAAGCCATAAAGTTTAATGGTTGTGTTTGTGTTTAAGGCCAGAAACATGCTTATATACTTTTCTGGACCAAGACTGTTAACACCATCATTGAAATATCTGAACAACACAAGTGAGGCAATAAATAGAATGTATTGTGGAGGCAAGTTCCTATTTGTATTACCATCCCATTGATCCAAGGATAAGGGAGGAGAAGACTGAAGATAAAACTTTTCCCACTTTCACACAGAGGCATGATGCTTTGCTCCACAAGTAGTTCCAAATGAATCATAGGAGACCATGCTCTAGCTCACTGATTAAACAAACTCTCATAGTTTGGCTTGAAACAGCTTTCAGAAAACTCACACAGGAAGTTTGTGTCAGATCCTAACCCTGCATTATCTGACTCTTAGCCAATGTTTTAACTACAAGACCATCTGAATTGCCTTAGTTTCCAATCTCCTTTTCCAGAAGGTTACTATTTTCTTTCCTTTGCTTATGGGATGTGAGTTTCAGTAATTACATCAAGAAGATGTAAGCAAGGAAAGGTGTGAGGGGAAGGGAAAAAAGTTAATTTCAGTGTAATAAAGGCTCAGGATTTTAAAATCAAAAGTTCCTTAGTCTACTCACAAACTTCTGGACTACTGCCTTACTTTTTATTCATAAAGTATGAATTTTTAATCTGGTGGTTGTAAAATGGGCCGGTGAAATCAGGTGTCATAGCAGACTGCATAGATTTTGAAGAGTCAAATTCAAACAAAACAATTTAAGTCTCTGAGATTATTACTGCCATCATGAAATTAACAGATGTCTATTTTTCATTTAAAAAATTATGAGTTTTATTAAGCTTTAATTACCCTGTTTGGTGGGACATTGACAGAGCAATTGAGTCTTTTATTTATAGTTGTTGTCCAGCACTTAAAATCTGAAAATTCTTACTTTTGTTGTAAGCAGAAAAATGCAAGAGCATGGTTTGTGACCTCACGAGTGGTCCTAATGCCAGGACCGCAAGAATCCGTTCCCGACCCCCAGTGCATATGCTGGCTAGAAGGGAAGCAGTTGGCTGCTCATCTGTGTGGTCGCTTACTGAATACAGCCAGTTACAACCACACCCACCTCAGTGACATATTGCAGGATGAGAACTTGATTAAGTCTGCTTACCAATGAAGACATAGAGCAGAACTGGAAACTTTTCTTCTCAGGGCCTGAGTCATAGTTATCAGGATAATTGAAACTGAGCAAGGACCTAGTTATGCTACGGACTAAGCTGCTCCAATATTCAAAAGCTTACACGCTTTCACCGTGAAAGATTTTAAAATTTAGGTAACATACAGGTAGCATTAATCAGTAAAATAAAGGAAACTATAGTCTTTTAGAGTGTATTATGATCAGCTAGGAAATTAGGACTGGAGGTAAGGAATTCTATTTCAATTCTACAGGACAATTGGCAGGCAGACAACAACTATTGGAATCATAGTTTGACTGTGATGGGTACATGTCGACAACCCTTGCAAGGTCCTTGACAAGCTCTGTAAGTACAGTATGGAAAATGCAAAGGTCTGCTGGAGATTCCTTGTTTGCAGATTATCTGCCCCTGTGCTAGTGGGGGCAGATCTGTATGGCTCTAGCTTGGAATGGCAAGTGGTGCAATGGAGTAGCACGCTGCCAGCACACAGTGCAGGCTCTCCTGTGCTTTTCCTCCTGCCACGGCACTTGGCTGAGGTAAGCTGAAATGGCTCTCATGAGCATGACCCACATTGCTACCTCCAGCAACAAGGAACTTGCCTTGCCAAGAGGAGCTCTTCTGATTGTAGAGCTGCTCAAACTGGGACAGATCTGTGTCTGGTGCTACGTCAGCTGCAAAAGGAGCTGAGCATATCAGCAGGTTGGAGACCCACTTTCTGTGTCAGAGTAACAAGACTTTTAGCCACTTTTTATTCTATGAATAATCTTACTAGATTCCTCAAAGCTATATCCCAAAAGAAATTAAATACTAAAGAACTGACGAGCAGAAGCAAACCTGTCTCCCTTCCTTTAGGTTTCTGAACTACTTTGTTCAGATAAAACATCTGCTTAAGTACCAGTTTGTTATATCATTATGATGAAATTTTTTCTGAATATTATTCATCATGAGAAGGAATTCTAGACTTGGTAGTACACCATGGGTGTTCTCACTTGTGCCAAATGTATTATACTACCAAAGCCAGTCATAAAAAGACATTATTTCTAATGGGAAAGGTGGTTTATGTCTGTAGCAAAACAATATTATTTTTTGTCTGGTCACAATGACACATCTGTTTTATGTCTTTATTGGAACAGCAAAAGTATGACTTTATCTTGACTTTCTAATTTTGGTATTTTATCCTGTTTCTCTTCTGTATTGTTCATGTGATAAGCTCTGTCTTGTTTGAGGAAAACCTGTTTTATTTATACAGAAGAGTGTGCTGGCAATCTATCTTTCAACTGGCAGAATCAAATATTAGTATACATCATAAAATGACAATCAAGTATCATCTGAGAAGACAGATGATACTTGTCTATTTCTTCTCCTATCCAGAGAAGAAAAGGGATTACTGTTACCTTGTTTATAAGAAAAATTTTTTTTAACAGGGAAAGTTTTGTATGTTTTCTCAAGGGACCTTTTTAGATTTTTCAAGACATAAGTAATACCATGCTGTAATCTTAAACATGCCAAATTGCAGTTGCAATATCATAATTATCACCTAGTCAGGCCCATGATATCATCTCCTGTCTTTAGAACTGATGTCCTTAAGCCTTCAAAATAAAGACTGGCCTATGTTAATAGGACTTAGTTTTGGTTTAAATGTTTGAGGGTCATTGAGAAAAGTGTACACTGTGGGCTCAGTGAAGGAAGTTGGAAAATTAGGAATCTGCTGTGTTTTCTTGACCTTTCCCTTCCCACCTGCATTTTCTCTTGAGATCTTTCTGATGCCTCATTTTACAGTTTCTTCCATTTAACAGCATATCAATAAGTCATTTTACATTTTTTCACTTTCCATATGTAAGCATAAAAGCAAGTAAGGTTTGGGTGAAGATGAGTCAAATACGGACATCAGGCCAGATAATAAGTGATAGTTTGTAGTAAGAAAAATCTAAAAGTCTGAAAAGTGTCTTCAGTTGTATTCAGGGACATACCCTACATAGATATGTCCCTGAATAGGGATAGCTTTTATCAGGTTAGCATCCTCTGGCTGCGCATCAAAAAATATGTAAGTTTAGTCTATAAATTATCAGTTCTGGGTTTTGTTTAAGCCAGGTAGTCATGCTTTGGACCACAGAACAAAAGAATCCTTTGTAGATTGTTTTGTTTTTAATCTCAGAATTATCACTACTTGCTACTTTTACAGATTAAATTCAAGCCTACGACTATATGTAAGATAGCTAAAGTTGTATATACCATTACAATGTTTTGTAAAGTCATGTGAGGACCTAAATACCTCTTTCAGAAATCCAAATATTGATTGAAATAATCATAGTTTTTCTTTTGTTGTCACCACCCTGTATTTATACACAGAATACAAATGAATGAGAATAAAGAGCAAAGGGTGGGAGTAACCACGTAGTCCCATATTTCCTCTTCAGTCAAGCCCACACATATTTTTTCATTTCTGCTCTCCAGTACATGATCCAATTCACTAATATTGCGACAAGCTATTCTGAGTTTCAGATGTAAAAACAGGAAAAGGAAATGAAAGAATAAAAAAGGTTATAATGAGAGATAGTACTTAGCTACCAGTAAGCACGATTTCCCTGTGTTACTCATGCCAGGAAGGGTTTATGTGAGTATTACAAGAATATATGTTGGGGGAAATCTCCAGGTGTTCCACAGTTTTGAAATCAGGTCACCTAAATACATCTATTGCTGTTTTTAAAAAGTTTGTCTACCATCTAATAATAATGAAGTATTAAGAAATAATTCTTACCCATTGCTACGGCATTCAGTGTGGTCATTGATTTCCTCATAATCAACCACAAGTACAACAGTCTTTTACTTAAAAAGATTAATTCAACACTTTACCTTTTTAAAATGATGCATGACAAAGGCTCTTAGAGTTCAAGCATGAAATAACACTGTGATTTTAACCATATTGTTTGTTTTCTTTATTGAGTGATTTCCTAAAGCAGATTAAAAGCTGCTTGCCAGTCTTTCAAATGCTATTATGTATTGTTCTAGGGAAAATGTTATTTAAACTGGTCTGAAGCTGATGTTCCTTTAAAGTCTGAAACACTTCTTTCTGGAACAGGGAAGAGACAAATATGTTTAAAAGGTAAGAGAAAAACTTAACAGGAAATGCAGCAGCCGGTTGCTTATCCACGTGGAGAACCTCACCACTGGAGCAAATCAGCACAGTACACAGTCTCATCAGCTGCTCTGAAACCTGTTATATGTGTATGAATCCCAGGCTGCTTGGGGATGTACTTTTGGCTGCCTCCTGGGTTTCAGACTCATGAGAACAGTGTAAGAGATGTAACCCTAAGTGATGTTAACCCGGTTAAGCGGAGTCCTAAGCAGCTGGACCAGAAAATATAAAATTGTGGCAGAAAGGCTTAGGATATGTAAAAATAAGAAGGGCATCTTCTAAATGTTTTTTGATTACACAGGAAGCCAGGGGGGAAGGAATGTTTTCTTCTCTCTGCTCAGCCCACATTTAGACTCGGGATCAGACATTAAAATGACTGAGGATCTTAAGCAATAGCAGTGTCATAACTGACACAGGCAGATTTGTATCAACCCTGACACGACTGCAAGGCTAATTGGTTGCAGCTGTTTGCAGGTGACATCTCCTTTTTTTATTATTATTAGTATTTATTTCCTGCAGTAAATTCATGCCTAGTTGCAATATTAGCAGCCATTTAAAACAGAAATTACATTGGTAATATTAACATAATCAAAATAAGTTTTAACCTATTTTCATGCTGGTTGGTAATTTTAGCAGAACCTTAAAAAGCTCACCCGTCGGCTTTAACCTAAATAAGCCATTTTTAGCTGTGCTCCCAAGTGACTTTCACGCAGTAAATAGACCCAGCCTTATTTATTTACTTTCCACGGAAAACGAGATCAAAATACTGTAAAGAAATTGTTTAGCACAATAGGTCACATACAGCCTAGTGAGGGATATGTGAGAAGAGTAAGGGGTGCATAAGAAATATTCAAAAATCTCACTTTTTGAAATAGAAATGAAAACTCAGAAAGACAGCTGGGATACAACAGTGACATTATGCACCTGTTTAGGCCTGAACATGAAGAAATTGAGATCTGTTTTAAATTATTAATAAGCTAAATTAATAAGCAGGATGAAAATCCATTTCAGTTCCCAGGAAGGAAGGGCTTTATACTTAAATAGACAATTGTTCTCTCCAGACTACTAAATGATGCCAAGGTTTGGGGAAAAGTCCTTAAGACAGGACATAAAATAAATGACTGGAGACTTGGGAATTAATTTTCTAGGAATGTTTTTTTACTTTTTCTGTTCTTGACAAATTAACATACACAATATTTTTTATTATTGCCAAGTGGTTACCATGACGTAAGTAGGCCTTATTTGGAAGCATTTAAAGCACTGAGTTTCCTTAGAAATGAACAACTCTAAGGATCAGTACTTTTTGTTTGAAGACTAGACTTCCTTTTGACAGAACTAACATTTGATTCTAATTGCACCTGACATGTCAAGTGTGACTTTGCTATTTGTCTATATCTGGTATAACTGCAGATAATGACCTTTCAATTCTTCACACAATGTAGAAGTTAAAACTACATCTGCCGTGTTGCCTTAAATTGGCATTGGCTGTGTCTGTACTCAAAGAAGTTATGCTCATGAGTAAATTAGATTACCGTTTTAAGATATACCAGTAATTCTCTTTCTAAGTATAGAATGGCATTGTTTAAAAGAAGCACTGTAAATCTTATTTCCAATTAGCTTAAGCCCTATAAACATTCACTGAAACCCTACGAAATCTGCTTAAATTCAAAGACTGTCCGTGATTTGCCAGCTGGTCGTTCCTGTCTGGAGATTTAGCAACAGATATCTGTGGGATGGGAAAAAGCTGATTAGAGATGAATAATGAAGAGAGACCAAAACCCCATTAGGCAGGTCTGAAAACACAGTCTAACAAATGACCCCAAGAGATATTTAATAGTGCCCAGTTAGGCAAAGAGCAGTAGGCAATAGAATGTGTTTCTTATGAAGGAAAGTGCAGAACTGTGTACATTCAGCTCGTTTTGAGCTTCCTGTGGATTCAGTGACTTTTTACAGTAGAAAAAAACCCCTTATGCTTCATCAAACTCATAAATAATTTTTTTAGTTTATGTCAATGAATGACAGTCTGGATTGTCATTAAATGGGTATGGGTTATGAGTTTCTAAAACAGTAATAAAAAAAGAAATTACCCCCTCAAAACAGGAAGGAGCGTTTTAGTAATATGTTCACATTGGAACAAAAAATATTTTCTAAAAAAAAAGGTAAATCCTTATATTTCCTCTTATATTCATCATGCTGTCTGTAAAAACAAAAATCACTGAAGCCTTTGCCAATCTCTCTTTTTCTGGGAATAAATTCTAAAATGTATTGAAGTCAATTAAGGTCCACTAGGTCCTTGTGTCAGAATTATTCTGCTTTTGCTGTAGCAAATTCCTCTACCAATTCTCTTAGGCAGAACAACTTCCCCAGATGACAAAAAGCATCAACCATCCTTTGAGATAAATCTTTTTTTTTGACATATGCGACATCGGGAAGCTGAGTAATATGTTAGTATTCAAACTTACTCTGTTCAAGTCATCGTGCCTTCCTGAGTACTTAGACCCTTCTGCTCAGGATATTTTTTTAAAAATATCAATGCCACATTTATTTTGCTATTTCAAAGACCTGTGGATGTATTTCATATTAAGGTGCATGTTCAAAGCAAAATTCATCTTTACCTGAGCAAAAAATCCATAGTTTTTTCTTTTTCTAGGATTACATCCTGTAAGAAGAGGCTCACTGTTGTGTAATGGATTTCATACTCCTAAGATAAATGACAAAATGAAATATCATTTCCTTTTCTGATTCTTCTGTCTGGATGCATTTTGTATAGCGGGCAGCTGGGAATTATGAGATTAGAATTCCACTGAAGTGTTCTGCTGACATCATAAGCCATACAACTGAAGCTCAAGTGGTTCACGTTGTCATCAGAATCCCAAGACAGAAATGTACAACTACATAATTCATGGTGTGCCTGTTTGTTTTATATAATAATACACAGTCTGAGTTCTTGATTCAGTTCTTAACCCCACTGAGACCACCCCTCCTTTTCCCAAAACAGCTTCCTGACAGCACAGTTGATACAACATTTTGTTATAAAATAAAAGGTATTTTTTTTAAAGGAAGAAAAGACAGAGCATTTCTCTAGAGGGGAATATAAAAGTTTTTTATCTCTATGTCAGTAGAGATAAAAAAGATAAATTTGGTTCTGAAATACTGTTCATCAAAACTGGAGCAACACATGGGTTACTAAAGCAGAAGAATGTGACAACTTGGAAGGAACAAGCATCTTAGGCGAAAGTACAGATCAAGCTGAACTGCTGGTCTGAAGAATATCTAGTTTAAGAGATTGCAATTATTTGAAAACAATGCAAGGTACCTTCTGGTTCAATAAACAATGGGTCTGGAAAAAAATATTCAAATTTGGATTCTGTCAAAAAAAGCTTTTAAGATTTGAAATGTTTTAAATGGTGAGACATGCTTTTTTGACTATGCAAGCTGGCATTAGAAAGAACAACTCTTCTAACATGTCCTCCAACCTTCTTGACCCAAATTTCTTCTATTACAGAAGCTTTAGTGCTAAGTTAAAACTAAGGAAAAATTCTTGCTGGTGCTTATGTGAAACTGAAAGTGTGGCTACTTTAAAATACTGACGTTTTTCTTTTTTACTCTCCATGCCAATTGCCACAATTCTGTGGCATTAGGTAGCACAACAGGTTTCACTTTTCTAAGTATTGGATATGGTTCTTATGCATATTGGAGCAAGGAAGGGAAGGCATCTGAAAATATGAAGCAATCGAGAGAGAGACAAGGATGCGCTCAGGCAGATGTTAAGATAGGCTATTTAAATAGCATAACAATATGCAGTGATAATTTAATTACTGTGTGGCCATCTTCCAATACTCTTAAAAAGTTGAATGAACAATGCATTACACATCTCCTATGATCTCGCCCTAGCAAAAGATATTTTTCATTAAAAACCAAACGACAGAGTAGCTCACAGCCGTCACAGAGGCTGCTTCAGTATATCAAACTATTATTAGAAAGTAACAAGGGATTTTATACTTTCAAACATGTTGGTCATGATAAGAATCCTTTAGAATTCTTTCCTCTAAAGGAACGATATCAGCAAACAACTAACAGAATAATTTGAAATTCTGAAATGATACTCGTTTGTTTAAATCTGTTTTCCTTTTGAAACAGAACTTTGCCAGATGCTATAGATTCTTCTCCAGTTAAAGTGGTGTGCTTAGATTGCTGGAAAATTCACAGCTCTCACTCGCAGCAGTGATATAACTCAAAGAAAAGATCAGCAGAGAAAAAACTGGAAGAATCTTTTTCATAAAATGGCACCAGACGTTCTTTCTCAAGGGAATATTTAAAATAGATGTGGTTACTTCTGACAGGCTTGCATGTCTGATAACAGTAAGCAGATTAAGTATATACAGAAGATCTTTTATGCCTGCTTCTCCTGAGTGAAAGGTATTATGTTTGTAAATCAAAGTCTAAATGCTGGCAAAGGGGACACACTGCATAATCCTATTGAAAGGTCTATATCTTTAAAAAGCATCTTAACTGTAACTTGACCATTCCTCTAGTTCAGTTTTAGAAGCAGACACAGGAGGACATGCTTCCCAAGAGCAAATCAGTCATAGCTCCTAAAAAACAGGTTTTTTTTCAAAGTCAGTATATTTTTACCATTATTTTAACAAACTAAAATATGTGTTTATAAGAAATATTTGCATCTGTAAATTCAGATTTTAGCTACCTTCAAATAATTGAATAAACCTTCAATCTTAAATGTGTAGAGTTATGGTAAAATAAATAAAATGTGACCTTTTTTTTAAGACAGAAGAATACATATAACTTTCTATCTAGAAAAACTGTAGATTAAGCCAAAATCCTCAGTAATTTTGAGCAGGGGGAAAATATTTCTTGGAAATATTTCTTGGACTTTATGTTCCCATTCAAATTTTTTTTGTGTGTGCCTTTGATTTTGGTTTTTTGTTTGGTTTTCTCCTAAAATTGTAAGTATCTGTTCAGATTTGAGCTCTAGAGAAAGTACCTACACTAAATTGCTGACATGACTTAAAATAAAATTACCAATTTTATTTTACCAATGGCAGTATTATGCATTCTCTAGTCCTAAAATATGAAAACAAAAATCTGATTTTTGACTAACATTACTGAAGCAAATATGAGCTTAAGAAATTTGTTATTTTATACTCTTAATTTCTTGCTTATTTTGTGAGAAACCATCAGTAGTAGTAACTTATAAGAACTTGTAGAGAAAAGATTAAAGAAGTGCTGAGTTCCAACAGGACAGTGGACAGAACGATGTACAGAAAAAACAGAAGTAGAGAGGACAGAAGAGAAGAGCTGCAATTTTTGAGGAGGAGAGCAAAAGGCAGAGCTCCTGGGAATCTGAGAAATGGGAGAGAGAGGTGCCTCAAAAGAAAGATCTGATTCTAAAGGCCAAGACTGTGTGACGTACTGTGGTGAGAAACAAGTTCTGACTAGGAACATATCTGAAACAAGGAATAAATGCAGCTGCAAGCTAGAAGCAGCCTGGTTGTGGGCAACAAATTGGAGCAGAGGAGATTTGGCCAGGGACATCAAGACTTTCTGTCCAAAATGCATCTGAGCCTTTAGCAAGAGACTGAAATAGGAAAACTAACGCCTTAAAAGTAAAATATATAATTGTGAAGGCCAAGTGTAAGAAAACAGATGGTAGTTCAATAGAGAAAGATTGGACTGAGTAGAATATAAAATAGCAAACAGAAAGACTTAGGATCAGTAGAGCACATTCCTTTACAAGAACTAATATGGAATCCAGTCTCTTAATTTAATCTGTGAAATATAGTGGCAAGTGTCTCAGGACCACAAATGCAGGTGTATTTTGGTAAGCCTGTTGAAATGAAAATGTCTGAAGTCAGATGCGTCCTACATGCATTTATACACAGGATAAGCAATGTCAAATGTTTTCACATGATCAAGGCTTTAATAAGTAATTTAACTGTGGAATAAGTTAATATTTAGACAGAAAAATTCAGGCTTATCCATTTCAAACTTAGCTCTGAGTTTTGTAGAGGTATTTTCCCAGTGGTTGTTTACAACAGTTTCCAAAACGATTTTTGTCTAAGAAAGTTTTGATTATTAGAAATAGATGGATATTGTACTCAGTGTGGGGCAACAATAAATCATCAGAGACCAAAAAAAGATTGAAAAGTGAGAAGATGACGGTATTATTTTCATTCGTTTTGGTTCTAGACATCTCTGGGATTTATGCACTTATAACATAAGCAGCCAAGCTCTTTCCTGTACAAACTGTCCTGAATTTTGCATGCAAGTTCTAAAACCCTCTACTCAGCTTTTCCTTTCAAGTCTAATTTGCAGAACTGTCATTTATAAATTTACAGTCCACACTGAAGATGGTTTTGGACTGTGTGTATGGAATGGGTGGTTATCTCATTTTAAATAGACTGGAATGGAAAGTTGCATCCTACATCACTGTGTAAAAGATCAATGAAATTGTGTTTTTTCTCAATGTGTCACTCAGTTTAGTAGGAAATGGAATTTTTTTTATGACATTAAGTTCGGGATGCAAACCAGTTTTCAGTGAGTGCTACAACTCTAACCTTAACACATTACTAACTGTGTTAGGTGACAGTGATTACTGTAGTTTTGACAATCACAAAAGATATCCCAGGGAAGAACACTAAACAACTTGAAATATTGACTTAACATGTGTAATGACAACAACAACAAAAGAAAGTAGCAGTTCTATTAAATCAGATGCTGAAAATCAGTTGTACCTCAGTCCCTGATCTAAGGAGGGCTAAGTTTCACTGAAAGAACATACACAATTGCTGTAACTTAATTATGATCACCAACTCTCAGGTGTCATTAAGCAGTCAAAGGTTTCTGTAGAAACCTTCTGAAAGAAAAAGAGAAGTACTCAGTGGCTGAGGCAATAAGCAGAGAGGATGGCTGTATCCTTAGCAACATTGTCACTAGATAAACACTTAACGGAGCTCAGTCCTGAAACACATCTTCAGACAATCTGGCACTTGGACTTAAACCTGCTGGAGTGAATTTCCACTCCATTACACTTAAGTACATTTCTCTTTGATACGATGGTGTCACCTATCTCTGTGGTATTGAATAGTTTGGATAAGGGCATGAGAAGCTAAGCTTACAGATTTTCAGCGAGTGCTGCACAAGAACATCCTGTAAAGGCAAAGGATGCATGAACAGCTTGTGATGGTACATGTCATGTACTTAGCTGTGATTCCACAGCGAAACTCTGCTGCAATTCTGACCCATGCCATGCTAAATTGGCTTCAGCTTACACCTCTTCTGGTTTTTAACACCTATAGTTATTCCGTGATGATCGGGTTAAATTTTACAACAAATTTAAAAGACAAAGGGGGAATCCTCTCCTCTGCACACAAAACTACAAAATGGTACTGTGAAAGAATTTGTATGAAAACACAAAAAATAAAACCAATGTTTCTTCTGAGGTAGGGCACTTCTGGACAAAGATTTCTAGACAGCTTTATTGGAGACCAAATATATCTTGGAAAACAAATATGGTACGAAATAAGGATAGACAAGTAGCTTTAAAAAATAACCAAACAGTAGAGTAAAAGCAAATTATGATTATGCTGAAAAAGAGAAAACTGAATGTAAAACCTACTATTAATTAATATTTTCTTCCTCAAGCTGTTTATACTTCTTTTTTCCAAACACACAATGTGTATTTAAATTTGAGTTTGAGAAATATAACTTCAGGACAGTAAGACTGGTAATATCACAAAATGACAGAAATAATCATACAATAACATAATTCATACTATGTTTTCTATATTATGACTGTGCACTAACCTAGCAAAAACTTGTGCTCCTTGCATTTTTCTCCTGTCTACATTTATTTTTTCTCCATTCCGTATTTGTAGATGCTCCCTACCTTTTAGATGTTTCTTAGTTATTAATTCCGCCACACAGCTAACACACAGAGAATGGAAGGGTGAAGAAGGCCAGTAGAATATATCAGCTTTCAAGTGGACTTAGATACCTCACTGCTTCAGGTGCTTTTAAAGGTCACAAAGATGAGAACAAACAAACAGTGTGTGAGTGTTGCCATTTTTTTTTGGTCAGGGCCAGCAATACGTCTGCTCCCATCACTTATCAAAGTACTGATGTTATAACTGAGATAATGCTTTAGAAAAATGACATGGATATCAGTTGTTATTTCTTTTGTCAGTGTCATGCAGTCATAACGTACAGCTGTAAATGAGGACCAAAGGAGATGTTCTGGCAACTATATACTGGAGAGTAGCAGAGAAATTCCCTGGGCTGGAGTAGGATTTTTAAATTATCTGTTTTGTGAATTTATGGATGGGAACAAGATTAATGACTAAATATTAAATAAGCAGACTCTTGGAGGATTTGACTGTGTGGTCCCTGATGAAGCAGTTTACAAGACAAATTAGCTATTTTCTTCTATTAATACCTTAATCCTATTGTTTCCCTGTGGTACCTGCAAGTGTAAAACTTGCCCTTCATTATGGCAGGCTTTAGATTAGCTAAAAGTGAGAGAGATCCTCAGGCACCAATGCTTGAAAATTCGTGTCTACTCAATGTAGTTTGGTTGAGCAGACTCTTGCCCAGATTCATTCCTTAGCATACACAACATTTATATTGCTAAGCCTGCAGAGAACAATGCCTTGTTAAATTACTTTTACAACTGACTGAATTTAACAGATTTTTATATATATGGCTCAAGTAGGAAGCTTCTGAAATTTAAAACTTAATACTTGGAAAACCTCAAATGTAGAAAAGCTTAAGAATATTTTAAAACTTTAAAAAAGTGTTTAAAAAGTCAGGAACACTTTGCTTTAATGACAAGCAAGAGCTCCAGTGGCTTGGAATTTAACCTTTAATTATATCCATAACAATTAACTTCCTGTGTCTAGAAGCATCCAACCCATACATTCCGGTGTTACAAGAAAATCTGTTTTTACTTGGGAACCTTCATAACACTTAAAACTGACTTCATGCACACCCCTTGGTATTTTACCAACCTTTGTGTTGGCACTGAATACTACTAGGCAGTAAAGAGTGGAGCGGAATTTTTCATTTCAGCTCCAATGTTTGGAAAGGCAGCGAATGCTCATAACTCCAGATGAAGTGAAAGGAACATGCAGATCTTTGACACCCATAAAATTCAGCACAGAAGAGCACTTTTAATAGCTGATGGCTGTGAGGATGGAAAGGAACAGCACTGTTGTTCTGACCTTACAACCACAAGTAGATTTAGAGCTAGAGATGAGCGGGAAATATGTTTTCTCTGCTGTATCACCGATATTTCAAAATACTTCCCTTTTCCCATCAAGGTAAATGTTAAAATTCTGTGGTAATATAAAGTTCTAAAGGACAGGAACAGGCAGACCTGGTTCCAAACTCCTTTTACGTTCAGTGGAGGTTTGGAATCAGCCTTCTGCCTCCTGTCCCTGCCTGGATTACAGCAGAAACCTAAACACAGCCTCTATTCAACAACAGCTAGAGCAGGAAAAGAAACCCAAACCCAGGCTCAACTCAATTATATCATCTCTTCCAGGTTTTCATCTAGAATTTTGGAAATGGTTTCCTGTACAAAAGCTTACTACAAAAACATAGTCCTTCCAAAGTATCATTAAATATCATTAAAAACAACAAACCAAACAAACAACATGCCCCACCTCCCCCAGTCCAATATGAAACCAAGAAAGAAAAAAATTTTTAAAAAGCCGGGGCTCAGGGAGATACAGGCTGAGAATGTGATCTTTTAGACAAAGTCATGACATTTTTCTTGTCTTGACACTGAAGAAAAAAAAAGAAAGATGAGAATTTGGCCTTTTAAATTTAACTGGACTTCCATTTGTTATAGAAAGCATTTGCACTTTTGCATGTGACATTTTGGTTTGTTTAAAGCATTTCATCTGCTAAGAATGAAACTCCCAGCTACAATTACACTTATGACATCAGCTGTTTCTATATATTACTGGTTTGCTCATATTGATTATCTTTATTCTTCCTTATAATAATTTTATTGTACTAGTAATTGCAGCAGAGTAACCTGTACTAAATAGCAGTTGTTACCTACAGAATCAGCAAGGTTATTCCCCATTGTCTGGGATCAGCCTAATCATCCATGAAACAAAGGGTGATAATAAGTACAAATTGAAATCCCTGGCATGCCTAAGGCATTTATCTTTGCTGACAACATTTAGAGTACATTGCTCTAAGAAGATCTCAGACTGTGAAACCACACATCTCAGTAGTGTCACTCCTCTCAAAAATAGCATCAGACATGTCAGGTCTTTCTGGAACCCTGTTGACCTTAATACAGCAAACACATTATGTTCATGTAAGACTTTGCTCTTTAGTCATTGTTTAAAAGAAGATAAAATTTCAGACACTTATTTTTTTTTTTTAATTTTTGTTGTTCTGTATGCAATCAACTCCTGAAAATATCAATGATTATGAAAAGGAAAGGGTTCCAGGGATTTTACTTTTCTGAAAGCAAATTTACTTATAATTTACGTTTTTCTGTGGTGAGTAAGACACTGAATCAGCAAAATGGAGCTGGATTCAATTAAACTGGTGCCTTTGTCTATTATTTCACTGAACTTTAGTTATTTAGAGGAACCTCTCAAACACACTTTTTTTTTTAAGTGAAGCATAAAAAAAAGCTGTAGAAGTCATACTATTTTTAAAAGATACACAATGATAACCTTAATATATGCGAGCATATCATTCTCACAGTGCAAGGTTGTCTTAATATATCTAGATAATTCTTTTTCAGCTGTTTCTGTTTCTTGATCTTCCCATGAACATACCTGAGAACTCCATGACTCCACTCCTAAGTAAACCTCAATCACAGTACACTTTCACAAGAAAGTATTTTCTTAGCAGTACTTTTGATGACTCTGTCAAGAGGCATTTCCCCCCTCCTCCCTTTAAGTTGACATGGATCCAAATTGCCAAGATTTGCAGGTGTTGAGCTTTAGCTATAAAGCATTTGATCTGCCCACCCACAAAGAATTCCCCTGGAAACGTATAGATATTGCAGCAGTTTTCCAGCTTGCTCTTGAATATAACAGCCACTCAGGGTCACTTCATGATAACAAAGCCAGAAAGGAATCCTGAGGCAAGTACAAATTACCTTATAGCACCTGTTTTAACTTAAATAGCCCCCTTTTTAGTCTATTCGATTGCTTCAAACTTTTGGCTCTGTTATAATGTGAATAAAGCTAATTAGGGCTGGTTTGTATTTAAAATGGTGTTTTAAAGATAACTGCACTGAATTAAGCAGAATTATTCATGGAAATGTTTGAAAGAGGATTTATTACAAAAATCTCACATTTGTTAATTTGCGCAGAGGAGCAGCATCTAAATTGTAATTTAATAGGCAGTATCTGCTGCACAGTTGGGTCCCTTGTGTCAGCCTACACCCAAGTCTTTGTGGGAAGCAGAGCACAGAAATAGGGTGAAATCAGTAATTCTGACTTTCGATAACAAAGCTGATACATGTGTGATCTTTTTACTCCCACAATTATCAGTGCAGGCATGTCACACTTTGTTGGTTCAGGCAGGTGTCACAAAAATAAACAAGACCTTCAGCTTAGGGTATGCTTTTCATTTGTCATTATTGCTTCTCTCAATTCACATGGGCTCTGACTTCTTATTCCCTACTGATTTGTTCTGCAATTAAGACCTATGTTTCGTTTCGACAAAATGAGGCTGGTCCCTCTGTGACTCCTGTGTCCTCACTTGAAGAGCCTCAGCCTGAACTTAACCTAAATGTGCCTCTCTTACCTGTGATAAATGACAGCCCCCCACTCCTTCTGAGACTGGGAAGCAGACTGAGCCTCAGGTCCGGCTGGGAATGAGGGTCGTTCAATCATCATGAAAACTCCTGAGGTTTTCCTGCTTTCTGTAGGGTTCCAGAACCCAATTGCACAGAAAAGGCACTCAGGAGCTGCAAGAATACATACAGTATTTTGATATTTTGAAGCATGAACTTGTGTACATAATTTTCAATTTTCTATGTCATACTTGTAAGATTTACATATTGCTATATCGTATAGATGGCTACATCTCATAGATCAAAATAATATGTCATTCTATCTTCTAATATTTAATGAATTTCTATTTCAAGCTAAAAATCCCATGGAACCCTTTCTTCTTTTGAATGTTGAAGTACAGCTTTGCCTTCTCCCCAACATATGTGAGAAATCTGTCAAAAAAACAGTAATTAAGAGATTAAAAAAATCACCATTAAACAATCTGAAGGAATTCACATTACTATTAATTTTTCCAACCTGAAACAGAAAAAGTCTCTTCCTCTACAGTAAGTCCAGCATAATGTTTCAACATCCCTTTAAAATACTTAATGAACTGGGAGGATTTATCTTTTATAACCAAACATTTAGAAAGCTTCTCTTCCAAATGTAAATACTCTGTTACATGAAGCTAGTTGTATAAAATATGTTTAAAAACGTCTTAAAGGTAGAAGGAATTTATTTATTCATCTGCCAGTGAAATGTAGCATCCATATGTTCAGGTTTTAATAATTAACATCATATATGGAAGGCTGACTTGTTCACACACGAACTAAATTTTTTGATCATTGCCCAGTGGTTAATATGTGAATCTTAATTTCAATCATTTTTGAAAGAAAATTTTCCTCTTCCCCTGTTTCATCCAAGGAAGCAGATTGCAGAATATAGCTTACTTAATTTTAACAAATAAAAAAGCTAAAAGTTCGGATAGGTTCACTGAGTGGATGGAGAGTGAAAGGCACTTTCCATGCTTTCTAAAGTCTTATTTACCACCTGCTTCTCAATGAAAAATTCCTTTTACTGTATATAGTATTATGAAGAGGACATTGCAGGGAAAACACCACTGCTGTACTAAAAGAAGAAAGTCTCCAAACCTAAAACCCAAACAATTTCTTTTGGTTTTATGTGAGGCTTGTTTAACTTCTCTAGCCAGTTTGATGAACACTTTGGCAAAAACAGTTTTTGTTGAGAAAGTCACATGTTAGATGAGCTAAGACACCTCACATTCTGGTTCTTTCACACCTCAAAGAAGTCATCCTGCAGGCCAAATCCCACATTGATATTCATTGTGTTTTAAAGGTCAAATACAAGCAGGAAAAAAATTCAAAAACCATTTCGGAACTTGTTTACATATGAGAGAAAAAGCAGAAACAGGAAGGCAATACAATTTGTTTATCTTTACACATCACTTTTTAAAATTTGATTTGCTGTATACCATCAAAATCAGAGAGTTTCTAAGGTTAACAGTCTATCAGTCAGATTGCATTCAAAAATCTTTTAAAATATGGTTTGTGTTAATAAATGAATTCTAAAATGATTACTTTCTCACTATATCCAATGCTTGCTTTATTCAGAAGCAAAATGACAACATTTCATGAATAGTAAGTGGTAGTTGGATAGTAATCTAAAAACTAGCATAAGAGGAAACTCGGAGGTTATAAAACTAATTAAAATAGAGTAGTGAAAGGAGAACTAGAGAAATGTTCAGACATCTGCTTTTGAAGTTTACTAAAAGTATTAGGACTTGTTCTAAACAAAAGACAGTTTCTTTTGTGTCTTTATTTTCAAATGATCAATTTTTGGTCAATGGAGAAAAGCTAAACATTCATTAATACGCGTAACATTGCAATTGATTTATTTAGATGAATTTTACGTCTACAGAATTCATAAAAAGGCAGTTTACTGTTCAAATTAAAGATAGATTTTATTGCATTCTTATGCTACCACTGGCAATTAAATAGTTACAATTTTTTTTTGTGTTCTTGCACCTGAGCAATTTTACAATATGCAGCCGCAAAGAAGAAACAACGTCTATTTTATGATTACTGCTAATCCTTGATTTATGTTCCCAAAAGTTTTAAATATGTGAGTACAGGCTGAAAATCTGTGACAACAGGCTGTAGGAAAGCAATAGACACAGAAAGGACATGGATTATTTTCTACACTCTATGGTAGTTACCATGGTATCTCTACCACAAAGTACATTTACTCCCCTCAGATATTACCAGAATAATCTCTTCCTACTTTGGCATTTCCTTCCCACTCCTCCCCATCAGACTTTTTCACTGAGAACTGCTAAAGGATCATAAAATTTCAGTATCAAGCTAACGAAGCCTTGGGGCATAGATTTCCTAGTAAGTAAAATTCTGCTTGGAGAGACAAGGTCAGATTAAAAAAACCCTAAAAGCTTTATTCATTTAATCAGACTGGGAGATCTGGTGCTCCCAGGTTTCAGCAGAGTTGCTAGCAAAGGTTATCACAGAGTTATTTTGCAACACTATGCAATATATGTATTAGCTAAGGCAGTAAATGTGTCTGTTGAAGGGAAGAGAGCCTCTACCCCAACAACATAGTCAGCAGGGATCAATGGTCTTAAAATATTCTTTAAGTTGCTTTCACCTTGTACAAGGTAACTAATCTAAGAATAAAGGCTTTATGGAATAACTTTCCAAGGAGGAATAACCTCTGGTATAGCTTTGTGTAGGGTTTCATCTTCATTCCAGGATTTGTCTGGATGGTAAAAATTGGAGAACACTCAGATCAAGCTTTCATTAAATTTCACTTTCAGTCTAAGGAAAAAAAAATAATCTAAATCTAATGCATTCTAAGTAGAGTATTATGCACTATTTGGAGCACATATAGACTCAACAGTATCGGAGGAGGGGAAGAGGGAAATAAAGAAAAAAGGAAGCAATTCACACCCCGAATAAAAAATGAGGCTAGTTCTGTGTTAGAGATAAAGCATTCATTTCAGCCAATTAAGAAACAGATTTCAAGGGGAGAAAATATGCCTACAACATCTTACAGCACAGCAGACAATGAGAATGACAAGTGTGAGCTCAGATATTTCAGGGCAAGATGAAAGGGGGCAAAGTTAGATAAATATAGTGACTCACTGTTAAAAGTAACAGTGAGTCAACAACTCCTTGTCACTAGCAGGCTGCTGTGAAAGAAAAGTCAGTGTTTTGGTCAAGCTGGCAGTCTGCACTGCCCACTGCATTAGCCTGTTCAATTCCCCTTGGGTGTTCTGTGCTGGAGTAGTATGGGCATTGTAACTGAGGGAAAAGAACTGACTCTGTCTTACTTAGTGGACCAAGTAAAATATTTTCAGAGCTACTTATAATCCAGTAAAAAGAAGCTATATCAAGTAATGAGAGGTCTGTTGGTTCTATTTCTTCAAAGTAATGGTATTACAAATGTTGTATCTTGTAGTTTACTCCAACAGTGAATTTTCATTTCATTCAGCTCATCTGCTGCTGATTGCTTCTGTTTCCTTCTCTAATAAGCAGAGTCAATAAGTGATAAAGTCATAGTCAGAATTCATTGTGATTGCCTGCAGATTTTAGGAATGTGTATGGTATTCCTGTTACTTTCTAGTCTTTTTAACATCACTCTGTAGACTGCCTTCACAGGTTCTCCTCATTCAGGGCATGCAGTTAATAATAAAGTGTTATCTTCTCTTTCTGTTCATTAATTAGGACAGAAATTAAAATTATTCATGCCACCAATCTTTGTCATATTAAAATTGACAGCTGGAGCTCAGTCCTTAGCAGCTATGCAATGAAGACCTCAAATTCTTTGCATACAGCATTCAGCTCTAAATAGATGCACTAAACTGCTCTCTATACTTTTTTCCCGTAGCCATTCAGTCTGTGTAATATGAGTCCTCCTTCTTATTTTGAACTGGAAGTGTTTAAAGGGTTATCACACGTAAAACTTTCAGTAACAGTCAGAAGTGTTTGTTGTTCCTGCTTAAGTACTGAAATGTGCTATAAGGTCTTCCTGGAGCCTTCTCTTCTCCAAGTCTCTCAGACTGTCTTCATGGAAGAGGTGCTCCAGCCTTCTGATCATCTTTGTGGCCTCTGGACTTGTTCCATCAGTCCCACATGTATCCTATGTTGTTTGTAGATGATTTTGCCAATTTTATGACACAGGGAACATGCTACACTGTCTAGTATCACTTGGGATTTCACAAAATGAGTTTGACTTTTGTTATGCTCTTCAGCTCTCTCACAACACATCATCATCCCAGTAAGAAAAGTCAGAGCTATAGGTCTAGTATTGTTATAGGACTGTGGAAATGTTCTTGGCTTATGAGAATTGTAAAATAGTTTGTAGGCCCATACATCTGTTGAACAGACAAGGAGTGAGGATCCATCTCTGCAGCACTAATCTCTTTTACCACTCATGATTTAGAGTGTACATGATGTATATCTCAGCTCCCAAAAAGCTAAAAACCTACTTCCCTTTTCTCATCTTAATGGATCCATTTCTACCTTTACTTTTTGCTTGAACTGCTTCAATCTGTCTAGTGTATGGATCCCAAGTTGGACAACGAAAGAAAAGTTCAAATAGTCACTTAGAACTTAATTAAGTGTAAAGACTAGAGTTTAAACTTGTAATATGAAGTCAAACATGAAAATCAAGGATTTCGTATGGGGCAGGACAGGGAATTCCCTCCTAAACTTAAGAATCAGTGGTTATCCAGAGACTGAGGTATTTAAGCTGTGTGATCTCCACTACACAGAAAATCTCATCAGGTAACTGCTTATGGTGGGAAGGTAAGTTCTAGAGAAAGCAAGCTGGAGAATCAGTTGCCCCACTCCACCATCTTGCAAGCCAATTGGTGCAATTAGGATGAGAAACAAATATTTTCTTCCTGTGAACAGATCTGATTTACTGTCTACATGGAAAAACCCAAATCCCCTTCTAATTCCATTAAATTTCTATCTACTGCCACACAGGTATGATGCTATTGCTGTACCATTTGTACAGAAACTGGATGCTTTCTTCAAAACAGTGAAGAAATCTGTTTTGTGATTTCACAAAACAGTGAAGAAAACTGTTCTTTGGTGCAGTATCACACAGCTGGTTAGTGCATTAATCTGTACAAAGGCAATGTAATCTACAGGTGTCTGAATTGTAATTAATTGTGCTTCAAAATTATAAATAAATACAATATTTTTTTTAAGGTCTAATATCACTTTCTGCTATTTAAAAAATTTACTAAGGATTTTCCTTTTTCTCCTCTCCATTCTAAAGTTTTGAGTTCTCAGTGATATGTCTGTGTTTGAAGAGGATAGATCATTTCATGCTGTAAGAATAGATTCTGTATAAAAAAAAAAATGTACCTCCTTGTGTACCTCTGTGAGACTTTTATGGAGCTAGGTGGTTGAGAATAGAAAATAATGCAAGTCTTCAGCGTCTTGTAAGCTGTTTTGATCTTGAAATCTAACTGCTTAGTTAAATTTCACAAATATATTGCAGTAATTCAGATGCTTTTATCCCACAAAATTTACAAAACCCACTGGTTCTGTAATCATGTTCATCCTTCAGAAAGGTGATTTATCTCTTGGTGTTTAACCAAAAAGAATATTATCCTTTATGATTTTCTTCCCTTGATACATATACTTCGTCTACATATTGTTTTTAGAATTCTAATAGGAATTTAATGAATTTCACAAGTATGGATATTCATCTATTTGCAAATTATATGTCTGCATCATCTTTCACGTCCTGTCTTCACACAGAAGAAACTGCACTGGTTTGTAGGAGATTGTTTATTATTTATACTATAAACTGCAGGCAAACTTGCTTTCCTGAAATCTGTTGCACTTTGTGAAAGCACAACCAAAATCAATGACATTTGTGAATCACTTTCATTTTCTGTATACAGAGTTCTGAAGTGATCTCACATTGGTGTGAGATATCCTCCCATTTCCTTCAGGGTTTTTCCTATATATAAAAAAATCCCAAACAAAGCCACAAACAAGCAACAACAAAAACAACAAAAAAAACCTGAAAAAAGCACAACCAAACCAAACCAACAAAAAGTCTTAACTATAATCCCTAAAGAGAATAACTACTCAGGAAAGTTAAATGTTTAAATTATAAATGTGGGTAAAATTATATATATATATCTACATATATATATGTAGATATATATATGTATATATATATATAAAAAAAAATATAACGTCAAGATTTTATTCCTCTTGCTTTTATTCTCTCAAATGTATACTTTGGGATAGGCATATCCTCAAAGATTCCTTGGCAAGACAGTGCTGAGCTCAAAGGCAGGAGGGACTATTGGATCTCCTTTCATATGTCCTTGAATAGCAGGACAATTCATCATGTTTCTTGCAGCATAGAACTTTGAGAGGAATTACCAGGCAGCATATCTTGAAACAAATCTCAAAGTATTGCAGTGTTTCTTGTGTATTAGGTCTCTGAAAAAAGCCCCCTGTCATTACACTATTTGTCATCCCAATAGAATATATGTGATTAAATATGCTGCAGTATATATGAATATGTTATATTCCATATTAACTTATGTACATGCTCTTACTCGTATGCCTCCAAGGCTGCATTCTTGTAGCCTCACTCTGAAGCTAGTGCTCAGTGACTTTAAACTAACAGGTGTTGAAGTGAAGAGACAGTCCAATACCTTTGCACTTGAGTTCAAGATCTCCAGACTCTTGATTTGATCTTTGAACAGAGAAACATACAAGTGTATAATTACTAAGTCGGCTTCTTTCTACTTATGTTCACTTTTTCCTATTTTATTTGACCACTTCCAATATCTTTAAATGCAGTTTTGATTTGCAGAATATCAAAAATAAGGCGAGAACAATGTTTTTTCTTACTAACATGTATCAGTTACAGGTAATATCCTCCTTTAACAGCTATCAAAGCTGTGTAATATGTATTCACACACCACCCTCACCCCCGAAATTCCTCTCCTCAGTCTCCTACCAAATTTCAAAACAAAGCATGAAAGCCTTTTATTGTCTTTCATGTGGAATTCATTTGAACATGTTATCTTCTACATGTTTTCTTTTTCAGGATAGCTGTACCTTGACAGGGCTAACTTCTTTAACCTCACAGTTCTCTAATAATTTCCAAAATGTAGCTACTCTCTTGATTAAATAAAAGTACTAGTGATCCCATTACCAGAATGAAAACACATGCATTATAAACTGTTTGAGAAAGAAATTGTTCTGTCTCTGTCTAGGTGGCTGTTTAATAATTAAATAACTGTGATGAATAAATATACTTGAACAAAAAAAGATATGTTTGTAAATCCACTGAAACCTGAGCTGTCTGGAAGCAGGTTCACTGAATATTCACCAACATTTCAGGCCTGAAATTTTTGTTTAACCTCATGACTACTGCCACGGCTCATTAAAATACAAATTCTAGGTTTTTCTGCATGGAATAGCTGTGTGTTTAATTTTACATATTTTTAAAGGATCTCTAACAACCCTTTTAATATTCCAGGGACTAACTTGTGTCCTTTGGAATAACAAGGTTATACTAGTAAATATGAAATAGTCGTGTTTTCTGTGTTTTCTGGATCCATTCTGGCTAGATGAAATGGGGAAAAACCCCAGCAGGCTCTTCCCACTATTTTAACACTTTCGTTTCCAGGTAAAGTTAGTAAATTTAAGTATGAATTAAATAATATAAAGTTGATTATAAAAAATATTCATTTGAAATGGTATGAAAATTATGTGTAATTTTTTTACACTCAATGTTTATTTCTGTTGTAACAGAGATTTTGGTTAATTATGAATGGTAAGATTCATCCCTACACAGGAAAAAGGGCAAAGTACAAGGACCATTGAACATTGCATTTTTCCAATGTTACCTAATTATAAGAACACCTGTGCTGAATAACTTTCAGCTGATCTATTTGCAGAGTGTTTAATAGTCCTTAAAATTCCTCATTTCTTAGCAGTAATGGGCCAGCAATGTTTGCACATTAAGTTGTGTAAGAAATACCTTGGCAGAAACTGCTCAAAATACTTGTTTTCTTGCACTATATCTAATCAGTAGTTCCTAGCAGGGTGCTTACTTGAGATTTATGCCAATAATACATTAAATTTTCATGGATATTCTGGGTCATTTTTGTTAAGGTTGAAGTGTTTTGTCTTTGCTACAAAGAACTCATTCTAGGGAAAAACCCAGTGACTCACCTAATCTCCTCAGAGAGATTATTTGCATGCCAAAGAGCATGTACACTTGAAAAATGTTAAAATAGAAAGACTTTGTCTCATTCTCCCTCTCTCACTGGTTCTTTCTGGCTTTTTCTTTTTTATGTTTAGTTGCATGGTACTCCTTACCCCTCAGTATACTGGGAAAATTTAAACATCTTCAATATCAAACCCGGTAGATTCTTCATTCCTATTGTTTCTAGAGAAATCTGGAAATAATTATTTCTGGATTCTGAGTATTTAAGTGTAACAGAAAAATTGATCCTATTTTTTCCCCAAGGCTTAGTAGTGAGTGATCATTACACATCCAAACATAAATGTTTATAGTAGCTCTGGAAGAGTCACACTAATGGCTATTAATCATCTTTTGATTGCTCATATCTGTTACGTTCCTCTGAAGTTAAATAAAAAACTAGATTTCACAGTCAATTAGATGAAAGTCAGGGAGAGGAAAGGAAGACAGGAAATGCTTTTAAAGTTTTTTAACTGCCACAATTCCACAAAAAGTCTTTTGGTTTGGATAACTCTGCAGTTTATGCTGCCAAATCAAGAACTTAGCAGAGGACAACTGTGAAGGGGGTTGTGTGCTTTCTTTAAGTGTGTGTGTGGGGAGGGTAGATAAGATGTTGCAGTGCAGACAGATGTTGTAAATCCAGAGATAAGGTTATTGCAGAAGGTTCTGCAGCCTGCATTATAGAAAAGGTTATGCTATGACCATAATGAACCATTCTGAATTTAAGCTATATTAATTTAACCTCTATTTTCCTCTCACTTTGGAATTTCTTTGACTGCTACTGGAAGCATCTGTGCTCCTCCTTCAAACATGTGGCTATGTCCCAGGCTGTTCCTACCCATAATCTCTTTCCTTCAGTGGTTTAATGAGATGCTGGGTGATCCAGATTTCTTTGTCTGTAAAACTGATGCTTGTCTATTTGGATCAGGGTATTTTCATGGGAAGGAAAAACCTCTGTGGAAACAGTCTTAGTGGCTTAATTATAGGAAGCTCTGTATGTTCCTTTATCTTTGTGTTGGGCTGTGTTTTAAAAGTCAGACTCGGAAAGAAAGCCATGGTGTATCTGTGTAAGAAAAAAACCA
Organism: Callaeas wilsoni; assembly: GCA_013398955.1. Lineage (NCBI taxonomy): Eukaryota > Metazoa > Chordata > Aves > Passeriformes > Callaeidae > Callaeas > Callaeas wilsoni. The sequence continues at coordinate 368,635 of VWPU01003749.1, forward strand.
ACCCTGGAATCTTAAACAAATATAAAAATGCGTTATGTAAAATAAAACGATGTAAGGTCATAATAATGAAATGTTTAGGAGGTTCTTTAGTTTCATCTCTTTTAAAGAAGAATGCAAGTGGATCTAGGTTTCAAATCAGAATCTCCTAAACTGAAATTCATTGTTGCTCAGGTTCTAATGTAGGCTGGACCATAAACAGATTTTTTAATGCCTGGAACTTCCCACTGACACCCTTGATAAGAAACCCAGAAAGGTAACATCTTTACTGTACAATTGCTGTGTACTTTAGAGGGCAACAGCAAATCTGAACTTGATTTTGAACTTCTGATAGCTTAAATAATTGGAGAAGTGAAGCTGTAAAGGAAGTTTTGTTACCAAAAGTTTTGTTTTGTTAAGTCTTCATTTTTCGTGACTGCCAATTGGATTGCCATTTATTAAAGAAAATGGCAGATTTTAGATATATGCTCAATGCTCTGTTGTTAACAGCAAATGTTTAGGATTGGATGTGTCGTTAAACCACGGGAAGAAACAAGAGGTGTTTTTTTTTGCATCAGTTATGTACTCAATTAGCTCATTGTCGTGTAATAGGAACCTCATGAAAACAGCCCTTTTTTGAGGTTTTGCTCCTAAAATTGTGTGTGTTCTACTTTCCTTCCAAGTAAATGTAATGATTTGAACATTTAATGACCTGCATTTTTGCAATGCATAATTTCATGTATACCTTTATCAATAAGTTACTGATAAACATCAATTGTTCTCATTTCCTGCTTTATTCTGAGCAGAATATCAGCAGATAACAACCCATGCCTTGGTGGCACCTTTCCATCATTTAACAGTACTAACTACAGACAAGAGTACAAAATTTTTGGTAGGCTCTTATTTTGTGTACCTTATTTTATCATTTCCCTGCATGGGAGCGAGAAGGACTAGTATTTATGTGTCTAGAAGTTCTTCCCATGTACATTTTAGATTTCTTACATGCACATAATAAAAGTGAGTGGCCTCCTCTCTTGTTTATTTGAGAACACTGATGTTCAGCTCTGTTACTCAATGTGAAGTGCTTGGATCATATTACAGTAGGGAAACTATGTTAGTGATTTTAGAAGCAATGGGAACAAGTTGATTTGCAGAATACTTTTAGTTTTCAAGACTGTAAATTTTTAATTTAATTAGCCAGACTTCTCGAAAAGATAATTTAAAATTTTTATTTTATGTCATTGTGACATATTAGTAGCACTTTCTGTGGACTGACATTTCTAGATGAAATGTAGTTTTCCATATATGATTCACAATACTTGGGAAATCTTTATTCATCTTATTGTCTTTTGAGCAAGTGATACCTGTAGTAGCCTTAACCTTATTTATTATCAGTCCCCTTGCTGTGATAATTGCTCTTAGAACAATTAAACAGAATAAATATGTATTTTTGTATAAAATAGGTGTAACCTGACAGCTTGAGTTCTTTCTAAAACTGAAGCCTCTGGTCATATACTTTCCCCCCTTTACTCCAACTCCATGTCAAAATGTCACCTATACAGATGTTCATATACTCTAGCCCTTGTAAAAATGTGTGTTTTCTGCTAAAACAGCTTTACTGATGGACCTAAACCAAATGGCAGTTTGAGAAAGAGCATATTGGAAAGGGAGTGTTGAATATGCACCATGTATGTGTGTGTTATGTTTTTTTAAAGACGCGTGCCAGACTACTGCAGATGTAAGAGGTATAGGAAAACATTTAGTATCAAGAAACTCTTCTGGAATTTTTCCGTCTTGTAGGTAGTGGAAAACATTCACTTCATACATAATGACTGTACTTCTGTAAGTCAGTGTAGACATGGAAATATCTGGTTTGGGTTTTTTTTAATTTTTTTTTTTTTAATTTCTGTATCATGAGTGTTTACCTTCTGCTAGTTTTCATTTCTTGCTTTGAGCTTGTCCAGACATATTCCTTGGGCAAGTGAGACATTCCCTGAGGTGTGACTAACGTAGTAGCTGTACTCATTCTGGACATTATCCACTCAACTAAGTACTCTCTTTCCCATGTAAGATTTTTCTTTGACGTTCTCAATTACAACGTTTTTGCACAGTTCCAATGAAAGAAAGCTGATGGTCATGCTGAGTACCCTTCAGACTGGCACTTCTCCGAGGTAAAATTTAGCAGATGTCTATTTTCATCTTTCACATGTGCATATGCTCAGTTCATGTTGGAGAAAATAGTCTTATACCTTAGTTCAGTCTTAATTCTCTTTCAGTTTAGGTAGCACTATTCTGGCAACTTGTGGCCTTGTATTCCTGTTGCCAACTCCAATTCTATATTTGCTTTTCCTTAAGACTGATATTGCCTCCAAGGTAATAATGCCCATCATTCTCCATGAAGAATTTTTCCCACTATAGTCATTTTCTTTTCAGATTTTTCAAACTTGAAGGGTGTTTTTGAACACTGTGAAGTAATAATATACAGTGTCAGTCTTATCTCTTTCCTTAAATACTCTTTCTTCTCTTACCTTTCTTGTGGTGCAGAGACTGTTTTCTAATTGCTCTTACTTTGAGAAAAATTTCAGATATCATTTTGGATTCTTTGTCATGTTTCTTCTCGTCTGTCTTGGTTACAGTGTCAGCAAAACTGACCTATTCACATCAGTTTCATTTTGAGTTAGACTTTCTCCCACATTTGGTCTTGTTTACTTCATTGTTAAGCACAAACTGTGAGCTTTTCATTCCTCAGGATCTGGGAATAACCATTGTCCCATTGCAGCTCAGATCCTGCAATGGTGTTCTATCTCTCTTTCTTGAAGTTCCTCAAAAAATGCTGATTTTTCATAAAAGCATTTATACTTGCTTTTGTTTTTACATTTCTCTTTTTTTTTTATGCTGAGACTATCCCTGTCAGAACACAATAGTAGCTGGCTAAAAATAATGAGGTAAAATATGGAGAAAATATTGGAAATGGCAGAGTGTTTCAGGTGTGGTTTTTTTCCCTAAATGCATCTGACAATTTAACTGGCCAAACCAAGGTATTGTGGAAAATAATAAACAGAGAGACTTGGCCATTAAGTCTGTGTCTCAGGGCAGGATGTTTTTGTGACCTGGTCTCATCCTTAGTTACAGCTTTGTGATCAAGTGTTCTGTTTAGGTATCTTTTAAAGATTCCCTTTTCCTTGTCCTCAGATGAGTAATATTAGTCTAGTCCCAGAAGACCTTGGCAGATATATTTGCCTGTTTGTTTATTTTTTTTGTTTTTCTCAGCAGAGATCTCTTATTTTTCTTGTTTGGGTTCTATTGGAAGTGTTGATACATAACCCGTTTCTCTTTTAGGTGTTATACTATAAACTTTCATCTGTCTCTATACAATGTTCTTGAAATAAAAAAGAGAAGTTTCTTTGGACTTTTTATAGTGAGAGGTGATTGAGCTGTCCTTGTATTCTTTCAAAGCTCCTATTTTAAACTACTGGCTTAAAAATACTTGCAATATTCTTTTGATTCTGCCTCAGGTGATAATGTATCATTTTTGTCTATCTGGATACAGAATCCGCTGAAAAACCTCAAGGCAGAACTTCACCTGTAGCCAATTTCAGTGTTGCACATTTCTTATCTATTTCTTCCATTTTCATTCTATCAAGCTGTCTTCTTGCACCACTGTATTCTTATATTTCTTGCACCACTGCCTTGTAAGAATTATGTATCTAAGACAAGCTTATAAGATGTGGTGTTGCAAAAAAGTCAAAGCAAAAGTGCAGACTAATTAGATTAGCTTAATTAATTAAAGCTCCATTAGTTAGAGATTCATCTTTTCCCCTACACACTAATTTCATACTTGTTCTACAGCATTATATGTTGAGTGAGAAAAACAGTACTCATACCTGAAATTGTAAATAAATGCTGAAAAGTGTCTTTAAATCTCACACCTCAAAAGAACAGTGTTTTGCACCAGGAGGTGTTAGTCAGTTCTGATGTCAAATAAGAAGGGAAATCAGACTCTATGAAATGTGTATCATTAAAGCATTATTTACATACTATTTGTTAGAGATAACATGATGAAAGAGAGAATAATATAGATAATCATAGAATCACAGAATAATTTAGGTTGGAAAAGACCTCAGAGATTATTGATTCCAGCTGTTGCCTTAACAGTTCATCACTCAACCACATCCCTAAGCAGCACATCTAGACTTTTTTTGAACATGTCCAGGGATGATAATTCCACCATTTCCTTGGACAGCTTGTTCCAATTGACCACCCTTTCAGTGAAGAATTTTTTCGTAACATCCAGTCTAAACTTCCCCTGGTGCAACTTGAGGTCATTTCGTCTCATCCTGTCAGTTGTTACTTGGGAGAAAATCCAACCCCCACCTCACTACAACCACCTTTCAGGTTGCTGTCCTTTCAGACACTTCTCATAAATCTTGTCCTTTCACCAACTTTATTGCCTTTCTTATAATCTTATGTCCCTTCAGATACTGGGAACCCTGAGCTGTGCAGCACCAAATGTGCCTCCCACCAGCCTGCAGCACATCCTGCAGGCTGTGTCTGTAGAAAGGGTTACCCCATTTTGGTCATTCGAACTATTATTTGATTCCCTTACCAGAAAATAGTTCTAGTCATCATTTTTACACTCAAACAGAGAGGATGTTTGCATGAGAACTTCTTGCTGCACTTTTAGATAAAGGCAAGGTGATGCAGGAGGTGTAATTGCTGGAACCAAAGGGGAGTCACCTGCAGAATCCTGCTCTATAATGAGCAGGCCGAGGATACCCTGCAGGCAAGAGATTTGTCCAGCACACACTGGCCTGGAGGCTAAACTCTAGTTGTGGCACAGTACAACACTGCACAGCACAGGTCTCATCCCACTCAAGTTAAGTGTTTTGTGGCTCACTAACTCTTCTATGTACAATGGCCTTCTGCTCAGGATCACTACAAACCATTATTTTTAGAAACTGTAGACAATTCTGTATGTTCACTATCTTTCTTGCTAATAAAAAGATTGAACATTACACTGGTTTGCAAGATAAAATATCCTTTCGACTACTGAGTGGCTCCCTACAGGTAAGGGTTGAGGCACAGAAAAGAAAGAGTGAAAAGTCTTGGCCTCATCGTTCGCCTGTGGTGTTCTTGTTTGGGGAATAAAAGATTCAAGTCATTATATTGTCAATCTGTCAGCTTCTCTGTGCATGAGGGAAGGATTTTGAAACTGCCTAAGTAGGATGTGAACATTTAAGAAGATCAGGTTCTTTTTAAAATCCTAGAATAAATTCAAATGATTTTGATGGATGTCAACATTTTCTCCCCTGCTTTTATGGAAAAAAACCCCAAAAAGGGTTTTTTTCCCTTTTTTTTTTTTTTTTTTTTTTTTTTTTTTGGTGGAACAAAATATCACTGTTGTATATAATCTTTTGTTTTTGCCCAGCCCACAAGTTCCTTAGCAGTATTAACTGAGGGAAATTTACATTCTGAAATATGTCCATCTCAGAACTAGACATGCCTGACCTACTTTGATGATGTGTTTCAGGATGGCAGCAGGCAGTTTAATGGTGCAGTACTGTAAGACATCTTCAGACTGGGAGCTAACAATAGTGCATAAACTTGTTTCTTAATTACCATTATTCTATGCTTTGGGCTTAGGAAACTGGTTTAAATATACTGTCACAGCACAGTGTTATGATATTACTATTAATAAAACAGTAACATTTAGCTTGTTAGGTAGCATTAGAGCTCAAGTGCTTTGCAGAAAATCTAGGAATGGGAAGACTGAGTGAAGAGGAAACAAAACCTAATTTTAACCCCTTCAAAAAATCCCAGTTTACTTCTTCCCTAGCATCTGTTCAAATGGAATAGCTGAAGTTGAAAAGGGAATTTGATTTGAATGGTTTTTTTTTCAAGTCACTTTTCTTATGAAACAACTTGGGAAAAACTTGTGCTACTATATAGTATCAGAAGAGGTTCCCAGCCATTCTCTAGGAAAAGGTATTGTAGGTAATAGATGCTGCTTCTGAATTAAGATACATTTGGCCAAGTGCTGCCCTCAACTATGCCAGTGGAATTTCTAATGCATCAAAGTCCATGAAATGTGTGATTTTCCAGTGGTATAACTGAGGACAGATTTTGTCCTACTGTTAGTGGAGTGCATAGGCAGTTATGAAAAACGTGAAGTCTTTTGATCTGCTTATAACCACTAGTAAAAGTACGTCATCTGGCAGAATGAAGCTCTTCTGCAGGTTATTTCTGCGCTGTAAGTTATGAGATCAATGTCCAGCAGATTCTTTAATTCATTATGCCGTGTGCTACATTATTACATTTCCTATTGTAGCCCTGAGATCAAGTGTCCTCTTAACCTTTAGAAGAGTTTTAATCTAGAATTTTTTTCACACAGAGGATGCACTGAAAAGCTGCAGAGACTAATAATTAAGGGAAAAGTTGTCCTAATGGGTTTTTTTTGGTTTTGGTTTTGGTTTTGAGGTGGTTTTTTTGTTTGTTTTGTTGTGGGTTTGTTTGTGTTTTTTTTTTGTTGTTGTTTTTTTTGGGAGAGCAGTTGGGTTTTTTAATGTTAAGTGATTAAAACATTTCTTTTACTTTTTTATATCATATTGATATTTTAAATTTACAGAAATTTGGGAAATTTATGAAAACATATAAAAATTGCTTTTAGTGGTCATAGCAGAAAAATTCATCACTGACTTTGACTCTTTTTTCTATTAAGATCTCAATAATTCTCTCAGGACTTAGGAAGGTTTTGGTTGAATCTTAAAAGCAGAATCTCTCTCAAGCAGAGTTCTTGTGCTGGAGCTGTACTACGTAGTCCACAGCAGGGCCATGGTAATCAAATCCATTCTGGTAATCAAAAATAATGGCAGGAAGAAATCACCTGAATACACAAAAAATTGCTCAAGTCAGCCCTGAAAACCACAGGGTCTGTGGAGAACCTTTCTTACCTGTGAACCACTGCTGGAAGTGCTCTCTCCTCTTGTGTTGGTGCTGTGATTCTGTGGCTCTTTGCCAAAAGTTTTATAGACTTGAGAATATTGCCTTTCCCTTTCTTTCATCCCTTGCTAGTGTAGATTTCCATTATGTGTTTTGATGTGCACCGAAATATTTAACAAGGTGGATATTAAAGTATCCTTATTGGTTCCTGGGTGAAGATCACTGGGATCAAGTGGGAATTAATTTAGCACAGCTATTGTTTCAAGCTTTATGACTGATTCATCAATTATATTTGCATATGTAAGTATTTCTTCTTGTTTTAAATCTTTTCTTTGCAGCTGAAGGAGACAGATGTGTTTCAAAATTCTAAATAAATATGTAAGGCTTTTTCACTGTCACTATACTTCAACAAATGCTGCCCTTTACATATACTTGTCTCAGAGTGCGGTGGGCAAACCACAAACTGTCCTCAGTTTGGATTTGTTTCATATTCTTGGCAAAGTACAAGTTGGAGACATCTGAGATCTAGTGGAAGGAAAACAAATGAAAACTTTCCCGTGTGAACTCTTGCATTCAGCCTCTGGTCTCAGCAGGAAATAGGACAGCAGGAGTTTCCTTCATGGCATCAGGTTTTCTGGCATGTGAATTTTCAACAATTTTCTAACAATTTAGAAGCTCAGTGAAGTATATTATTAAGTGGAGATAATGGCTTCTCCAACTATATGAGGAGCTGTTTGGATTTGTTGCCTTTCAAATAAATATATGTTGTTCTACAAAAATATGTCAGAAATTATTCTTGTTGTCATTGATCCATTACCTCAAAGTAAAAAAATTTATTTGAGTTTTGTTTCTGTCTTTGTGTGGAATTTTTGTTTGTTTGTTTTCTCTGGTTTTTCTTTTGCTTGGTTGGTTTTAATAGATTATTCAGGCTAAGGAGTTGATTAAAGTTTACTTGTAACTCATCCTGAGTGTTTTGCAACAGAAGACTTTGCTCAAGTTACCTCCCAAGTATGTATATTTCCATAAGAATCACACACAATTCATCAGTCCTTGGAAATTATTTTCACAAGTATGTTTCCTGTAAAATAGGACTGTGATAAAATAGGACATATATCAGGACTTGATACTATAAAGGCATACAGGTGTGCCTAGATCTCTGCGGAGATCTACTAGAGATACTTTCAGAGCATGGGTTGTTTTTTCAGCACAGATCAGTCTCTTCATGCCTTTAGAGTGAAAAACCCATAAAACTTAATTGGCATAAAATATTTGGAATTCATAGGATACTAAAAAACCCCAAACTGGCACGGACAGGGGCTTCACCATTTCAGAATAAAAACTTCATGAAACTTTTGGCCCTAGTTTGGATTTTATTGATTAAGACCATTGTATAGTAACATGAACCAGACCATGACATGAGTAACAAAGTGACTTGATTTCTGTCCTGGCAAGGGCTATGAAATATTGTTCAACTTTATCTGTGATCATTTAATTTTAAGAGTTCTTACAATGGAACTTTTTCTATGTCTAGATGGTACCCAGGCAAAAGGAACCAATTCCAGTAGGGACCAATTCTGCTAGCATTTCAGAAAACAAAGTTCAACTCCAAGTAAAATAGTAAGATCTAAAGGATTGACTCTGAGTGAGTGCTGCTTAGAAATGAGAATATTCATTATTTGAATGAATCTGAATAGCTTAACATTGAGAAAATCAACTCTGAGCTGCAGAGCAATACCAGTTGTGTATTGAAAATGGGTAGGAAAGAACCCATTTTCAGAGAGAAATCGGTAGGATTCCCAACTTTTAAAATCAATTTATTTTATCTGGAAGTTCTTTAGAGTGTCTACAAACTATAAATACCTACAAGCCTGTGAAGATTTCCTGTTTGTCTACTTGGCACAAAACTGGTAGTTTCTGCTTTATGCCAGCCTTTATGCCATTATTTTCATGATTTTTCATTTTTTATCGAGCTCTTTCACTTTTCTAAGACACAATCTTTGTATTTGAATGCTATGGACCCCTCAGGAAATATTTGATGGAGGGAGCTGGTCCTGTTCAGTTACTCTGCTGAGGTAGGAAATCTTTCCTACAGAGACTATTTTCTACCTTAAATCAAATTAAATTCTTAAACGATCTACACATGTTGCACAATAGCTATGCAGTAATTAACAGTATCTGAGGAAGATTATTGATAGCATAAACAATATTCTGCATAATTTAATTCTATACTTTAAAATAGTTTTTGTAAGTTATATTTCCCTGTATTTATGTGAAAATGCACTAAAAATCTTCGTTTTCAGAGGGCTTAACGTACTTTTTATGTTTGGCAAAACTTAACTTTAGCTCAGTTATCTCAGTAGGTATCTCAACATATGCCTCTCTCTTTCCTTCTGTCAGTTCCACCCCCCGCTCCCAATTTCAGATGTAGTTTCTCTGAACAGGTCTTTATCTGCAGCAAACGTGTTCAATCCATAAGAATAACACGGAGAGTCACTTCTCTTCCTGGCTGGGCTTTCCGTGAGGACAGTATGTGCACTGCAAACTGATGTGGGCTGTAAGGATACTTAGTGCACACAGAGAGTTAGATTCCTTAAGTCTGAATATCTGCAAACTCTGTCTGTTCAACAGTTTGCAACTCAGTCAAAAAAGCAGACTGACTTTTCAGATGAAAAACAGGCTGGACTACTTAACGGCTGCTCTCAGGCAAAAAATTCACAACCCTGCCTATAAATGGTTAAATAGTGAAACATTGAAAGTATGCTTTGTCAAAACGTCAAGTTTGAGATTTAACAATAAAAATGTAATTTCCGCAGCCTGATTTTTTTGACAAAAACACAGCCATTCTCACTGTGTTTTCGTCAAAATCTTGAGGCAGCCATCCACCGTAGAGAATAGCAACTCAAGTAGTTACATTTTGGGAAATTTTTTATATAAGCAAATGAAAAAGGCTTCTTTCAGAGGGAAAAGATGGTATCCCTGAAAGGAGGAAGGATGAACAACCTGCTTCTGAAAAAGAAATTACCTACCACAGTACAAGGAGTGCTTAATAACTAATTGCATCATTAGCAGTTAGAACTCAAATAGCCTAATCAGGATTTATGTATATATCGCTGCAAATGTTCTTTAACATGAGTAGATGGTTCAGAAAAAACCACTCTGCTTAGGGACCAATAAATAAATCATGTCAGAGTATGATTTTTCATCTTTAATCCATAAAAATCCTCAATTATTAATAAAAATCTTTATTGAACTGGCATACAAAGCATAGTATAAGCGGTTCTGTATCTCTCAGGACCATAATTACTCTGCTAGGCAATATAGGGGTTAATTGTTTGTTGTTCTCATTAACAGTTGCAGAAGGAAATGGTCCTTCACTAATTGGCAAATATTGGCTTAACAAAACAAGGCTGGCCTGGGACACTAAACAGCACATGTTAAGTAATCGGAGAAATCAAGAGAAAATTTATGTATGATGGCAATACAGATGTTACTCATTTCAAATCATGAGGTCAAAACTCAAAAGTGATGGAAAGGGATGTATCTAAATTTCCTGAGGTTCATCCCTATTTCTGGTGACTTCTGAACATTTGCAGAGAGAATGAAAAATTGAAAATTCTGCCTGTATTGGCTTAGTGAATGGGATTTTCCATTTAGTCATGTAAGGATGGGGTTCTTTTTTATACCCTAAGTGTAAGGATGTGACAGGAAAAATGTAAGTTTGACTGGGTGTCAACAATCTCTTTCTCAAATAGAATGCAAATAAAATATAATTAGTGAATTCACCTCAGACCTATGAAATGGAATTAGTGTTGCATTGTATCTGGTCCACTGAATACAGGCAAGGATTTGGGTATTAAAAAGAGTGGCACAGTATAGTTAATAGGCTTGATGTTATCCAAAACAGTGTATTGGATTCTCTGCCTTTGCTTTTAAAGTTTGTTTTCTGCTACTCAAATGGTATAGCATTAACTGCCAGAAACACAATAGATCATCCAGGAGACTACAACAGCTTCTGAGATTGTTGCAAAAATATATATTACAGGTAAGATGTTAAAAGTTCAGACAGAAAAGCATGATATATTCTGGTAGACATGGTCAGGCAAATAATACAGAATAATTAAAAAGATCAGGAGCAGCCTCTCATGAAAAGATGTATGGTATGTTGTGTAAAATTAGTAGCATTAAACGTGCACTGGCATGATGCAAGATGAAGTACCAACATCAGCATGACACAATGCACCAGGAACACTTTGGTTCTGTTAATTTCTTAGATTGATTTGGTGAAGATAGAATAAGAGAAATCAATTGATGCAGACTGTATGGTTATCACCGCACGTACTGCAAATAGTCCCCCAGACCTGGATTTAAAAGCCAGGAGACTTCACCGTGCGGTACTTCTGTCGGTCAGACACATGCCCTGCTGACACTGCAGACGAGGTGAAACCCTTAGCTGTGTGAGAGTGAATGTTCATGTTTATTCCAGCTGGCTGCAAATGGTAAAAGGAAAATATTACTGCTGCTAATATTCTTGGGACATTGCATTATATGCTTTCTGAGAGGAAACACAGGCAGGGGCTATTTCACCTCAATTTTCTCTGAGGAATTGTAAATTACCCTCACGAGATACTCAGTAACACACACAAGATCGGCTGTTTATCAGCCTGTTTCAGAAGGGTTAGTGTAATGGATTCTACAGAAATTTTCACTCCTTGTAATTTAAAATATGGCTCCAGGAGCACCAATATATGAGATTCAGTGCATCAGACTTTAAAGAAGAAAGGAGTTTTACCAGCCAGCAGAGGAGGAAAGGGCAGAACCTTTTCCCTTTAAATTGGAAGGTTTAGCTAGATTAGAGAATTACATTTCTACCAGAAATCTGGTCAGGAACTGTTGGAATAGAAAGTAAAGAAGATGGGGATAATGAGACAGAAGGAAGGGGATCCTTCCTCTGGCTTTAGCTATACATAAGTTGAGAGGGCTTCAGTACAAACATCAGTCTTTCCTGACTTCGGCTTCCTCATTTGAGATTGTTTGGAAATTTCTTCCTCATTACTTCTCAGTCTTGTGCAGCCAGAATAAGAATGAAGTCTGGTGATTTTCTGTCTCGCATGTATCAACTTTTCCTTTTTAACAAAATGATAATTACAATCATTTATTTTGACTGAGAAGAGAGTATCCCTTGTCATTGTATTGATTGTTGTCATTTTCACTCATAGGTAAGATATTTGGTAAGAAAGAAATTTCAGGCAGGCAGGCATTCCTGAAAGGGGTTTCAGCCCTTTTCTTAATGGTGGCTGGGAGTGATTTTAGACAGCAGGCAGCAACAGTGGTGAGAATATACTGAGCTCCTACAACCATGTGAAAGGCATTGATTTTCAACCTCATCAGTGCCTCATGCTATGGGAGAAAAGCAGAGTACAAACAACCATCTGGCATCAAATTAAAAGATGGCTGTGCTGGTAGTACTTGCCTGGAATAATCAAATGAAAATTATGCTTTTCTAAAGTCTAGCTCAATACACTACTGTAGTCTCAGGCAAGTCAGCAAATATGTAGATTAATTCAGCCTCACTTGCTTTTTTTTTCCTTGCCTACTTTGAGACAGATTATATTTATTGCATAGGCCAGCACTACTCCAAACTACAGCAGGTTCATTCCTTAAATGTCAGTTGATTTTATGAGCTCACATTTAACAAAAGAAGATGCAGAGTAAGGGAGTCATAGGTATTTATGTGTAACCCAAACTTTTGTTGAAAATTACAGAGGTAAAACAGGATATATAATAACTTTCAAAGTACTGGGTTGAGATAAAAGGGAGAAAATAATAAAGGAGGATACTGATCAGCTGTTGCTCCAGATTTAGGGAAAAATAAAAGAACAGGAGATGTTAGCGGAACACACACAAAGCCATGTACACTTTAGTCTGAGAGTAGCAGCATGCAATGCTGTGAGTCTATGCAGGCAAACTGAAGAAATTCCAGAAGTATGTGTTAGCAGGCTTGGGAAAGGACTGATACCTAGCAAACATGTATTCTCAACACTGCCTTTACTTTTGTTGTCCAATCCACTATGTAGTTATGCAGTTGTCTGTTGAGCTGGTTTTTTTGTTGTTCGTGAATTCACTATATAAATGGTAAACCAAAAATTTAATAGTTTCTCTTGTGCAACAATCAGAAATCTCTCCCTCGTGTGGTGCTGGGAGAACTGCTCTGTGCCATAAGATTTCAGTGGTGTTATTAAAAAAGGACATTTGTCTGAGTCTCTGAGTTCCTTTATGGGAGCAAGCCTTATCTTTCTGTCTATTTGTAACATTGGACAGAAAATCACTTTTCTTCTGATATGACTATGTGTCCAAGACAAATTTCTGCTGCAGCCGAAGTCATGCCAAGGCACATTCTGCCTGCAGGGCCAAATTCTCATTAATGTCTTGAAGCAACACTGTCTTCCAGAAAAGCTCTGCATTTCAGGCCTTGCTTGATATCATGCATGCTTTAATACGGACCTACTTCCAGTGAAAGGGCTGCCTTAAGAACAGTATTCCTACTGTTACAAACATTTAATGAGCACTTTCAGGCAAAACCTTTGGGTTTTTTTTTTTTTTTTTTTTTTACTTTTGAAATAATTTTTAGGGATGACTTCAGGGAAGACAAATTTTTCACATCAATATTAATTATCATTATAAATTATTACTTACTGATGGGAAAAGGTGATGAAAGAGAATACAGATATATATAAAGATTTTGTAAACCTGGTGAAACTCAACAAAACAAATTTCAGCATAGAGAGAAGATTATTTTTCTCATTTGTAATTTTTCTGTTATGATGAAATCTAACTCAAGGGCAAGATTTTAGTAATTACGATTGATGCTGAGATAAAATTTGAATTGTTCCTTTAAAAGTTGCCCTTAATTCTCTCCAAACTCCTAGTGGAACTCAGTTAAATGTCTTCTAATACAATAATATTTAATACAAGCACTGAAATAAGTAGGTGAAGTGTATTAGATAATTTTTTTTTTTAGTATTAGGAAATGGAAAGGGCTATTATCGCCACATTACCATAATAGAACTTCCATGTAATGTAAGCTGCAGAGTTTTTACAAAGATTATTTCTCTGTACTGAATTAAAGTGGAATGTGTCTGTAATGTGGGGAGTTCATTGAGCCTGGAGCAAACAGGCATTTTGCACGAGTACACTAGAAGGAAACCCCCAAAGATTTCTCCTCCTCCTGAGATTCAGTTGCATTTCCCCTTTGTTGCACAGCGGTGCTTCGTGCTCGAGTACCTAACACCTGCACTGGGCAAGGACAGCACCCCCTGCACCCTGTAGGTGCCTCCTCAGGTCTGGGACCATATGGCGTCAGCACACAGTAGTGGCAGGTCAGGCTTCAGCATTCCACCAGCTACCATAGGCAACGCGTCCTTTTCCAAGGCTGCTTAGGACCAAGAGCCTCATCCCTGGGCTGCTGCTGTTCTGGGCTGTTTGCCCAGAGGTCTTCCCAACAAAGACTAAACCCTGACAGCAAGAGGAATCATCATCCATCTGCCTCTCTGTGGGGGCAGCAGAAGACTCAGCTGCAAAACTGTGCTCAGTGTAATGCTCTGCAGTGCTTTAAAGAACACGCCTGTAAGCATGACAAAAACGGCCCTGAAGTACAGTGGGAGCATCTGTTGAACTCGGGTGGCTGATCACGCTAACCAGTGATGTGCACAAGGAGTGAGAAAGAAAGAAAGAGTAGGAAAGACCAGTAATAGGTAAAACGGTATTCCTTTTGTCACAGTAAAATTGTCATTTTTATGCCACAATTGATAAACTGTTGCCATGCTTAATAAACTTCAGCCACACAATTGATACAGTTTTGTTTGGGTTTTTTTTTTAAGGGTGAGGATGACTGGCTTTGGATCTCTCCCACAGTGGTGTCATGGCTGGGGTAATTATGTTTCTTGTGCTTGCACTAGAACTTTAGTTTTATATGTTTGCTTCTCCAGTTACTTGCTAGCTCAAAATAAAGGGGCAATTTTAGCACAAAAGGCTTAGGAAGAACTAGCATGTAGAGCTAACCCTTGGGTAATATGGTTTTCATTAATATACTGTTTAGAATATAGCTAATGGAATGGTGGCTCCAGTTAATTTTTGCTGAAAGGAGAGTGAAGAAGAAACGCATCATGTCTGAGAGTGTATAAAGGAATCAGAATCTCCTAATTTTAACCTCCTGCTACCTGTGTGCTGAGAAAAAAAAAAAAAGATGTTTAATTTAGAGTTTTCAAGAGAATGTACTTAAAACTACAGAATTATTTCCATTAACATTCAATTTTCAATACAAGTAATAACCAGTGCAACATAATTTTGCATTTGTTATATAGAAAATAAAGTACCAAAAGGAAATGGCTGAATTAATACTGTAAGGACTGAATTTATATCAAATGTATCATTGTTCTCTGGTCTACATAAGTAATTAAAACTGGAAAATAGGATTGCAAATAAGCCTTTTGATATGACATCAGCAAATCTACCGTAACGAAAGGATGACAGGCTGAACCATGCCTTTCAGTAATCTGATTGGGAATGAGTTTTACAGCTACAATTGTACAGTGAAACTTACTTTTAAATAAATTATAATTTTTATGCAGTAGAATAGATTTTTTTACAGAGGCATATATTATTTTGTAGACGTCAATCAATGATGGCTTAAAGCTGTGACTTATAAAGCTGATTTTATATGAACATGTATTTTGCATATCATGCCGGAAGGAACAAAAAAACTCATGTAAGGTAATATATGAAATTACATGAAGTATTTCTCCTCTGTTTCATGTTAAAGATCTTATAGTTAATATCACATTTTGGATTTAAAGGCATTGCAATTCTTCTAATCAGCAAGGGCTGAAATGAGAAAAAGTTCTCTAATGTTTTGAGTTGAGGCTTACACAAATTTTAGGTAGTGCCTTTATATATGGCTCTGTTTTCGGGGTTACAAAGCAGCTTATCCAGAAATGGAAGGATGCTACAACCCAGCTGTGTTTCTGTTGTACAATTAGGAATTTTCTGCTCTGTACCTGCTGGTGAGGACTGAAAGATATCCACACTGCTGCAAGATGTTTTCTCTTTTGGGGAGGTGATAGTGATTCTGCACATTTATATTTCAGTAGTTTCTGTGATCTTGGAATGATATATTGCCATACTGCGCAGCGCCCATGGGGTTATGGTTTCAACCCGAAATCTTGCATTTCCTGGCTAGCGAGCAATTAACTTGTAATACTACTTGCATTTTAATACCTTTGGACTGGTCCTGTCACTATTAAAGAAAACATCAAACTGGCACTTGTTTCGAAAATTTGTACCATGTTATGTAACACATATAATTGTATTTCATATCACGCATAATGATTTTATGCTTTCTAGGCTGCTCAAAGATCAGGTTTTGGTTTTTTTTTCAATCTTTCCTGTTTTTGTTTAGCATGCTATGCCATTTAATGAGGAAGAAGAGATTTAGCAGCATTATTAATGGACAAATTAAATGTCAATTAGCACTTACATTATAACAACACACTTTTAATCCACAACAGAAGTTTAGTTCAGCATACTAATCTATGCTTACTTGCTTCTATTTGTGATGTTAATATTTATCCACAAATTCAATAGCGAATATGGAAAAGTTTTCGATAAAAAATTATGTAATTTTTGGAAGAGTCTAGGGTCTCTGTAAGATACATTCCTTGAAAATATCGTATTCTACGAGCATGATCTCGACATTATTTTTTATTTTATTGCAACAAATGCCATGGATTTCCTTGGAAACTAAATAAAACCAACAGTTTTTCAGCAGCCCTTCTTAGGCATATGCCATTTGTATCTAACACATTTGGTGTTTATTCGTAGAATTAAATCTCTTTGTAAACTTACAATTTGCCAGTGTTTCCATTAAGGCAAAGAGGTAGCATTAATATCAGTATCTGACTTAAAGAAACAGAAAAATTCAGTGCTTTATTATAATAAATCAATTTTTAAAAAATGGAAAAATATCGCTCACTATTTGCAAATCATTAGCCCTAAATTTACTGCTCTTTTAAAATGAAAACCTAGAGTTCTGAACACTGAATAGTAATTATGTATTTAAAAGATTCCAAATGTTTTGCTGATCTTTAGTAATTGAATTGCAAACTGGTGATTCTAATACTTGTGATTTTTTTTCCCCAGACTT
The DNA here is from genome assembly GCA_013398955.1 of Callaeas wilsoni. Taxonomy (NCBI): domain Eukaryota; kingdom Metazoa; phylum Chordata; class Aves; order Passeriformes; family Callaeidae; genus Callaeas; species Callaeas wilsoni. The sequence continues at coordinate 385,748 of VWPU01003749.1, forward strand.
GCTTCAGGTCTAAATTCCTTCCTGAAGCTTGGAACACATCAAGTTCCTGCCTGTTCATTGATATTTCACTTTAACCATGTGTCATGAATGCAAGCAAAAAAAACCCCACAAAAGCAACAAAACAAAACAAAACAAAACAAAAACAACAAAAAATGTCTTTAGCTTAAATGACTCAATGTACTTCATGGATATCATAATGCTCACATTCTTGTTTGTAAACATATGCATAATTAGTCAACTAAATAAGTATCCAACAAACGTGTCAGTAAAGAAACTGGAAGTGTGAAAAATAGGAAGAAAAATGAAGGGATTGCAAAGTCTGTGAAATGCTCAGGTAGGGAAATATCACTCAGGGATCTAATCTGAAACATCTGATTCAATGGATAATTCCATGTTGAAGTACCTCAGAATGTGCTTCAAAATCGGTCAGCTACAGATAATTCTTCAGGTCTCAGGTTCCAAACTGACCAACCTGCCAGTGTTTTAAATCAGCATACTATTCCTCTTCTGTTATTTATACATGCTTTGGAAGAAGCCCTTCTAGAAGGGGAGACAAGGTGAGGAAAGCTCACTCACCTAGGTAAACAGATTGTGCTGGCTGTCCTTATAAACACAATTGTCTTAACTGCAGTTGTGGCACAAACTTGCATATTGTTTTTGGGAAGGTATCAAGGACGTGAACTGAAACAATCAAGAGATTAAATTAAAACAGAGCTAAAGTATTAGGAAAAACCAATTCCGTCAATCTTTGTTATGACTAATATATACAATAAGTCAAGTCCTGATTGCACAGTACTTCTCTGTTAGCAGTATGCAATAAGGACTGTATTTGAAGAGTTAGGGGTCTGTAAAGATGCCATTGAACTGGACAGACAAAACGCTAAGTTCCAAACTCCCTCGTTAAGCACTTTGGGAATTTAATAAAAAACAATAATTAAAAAAATCCTAAGAGTGTGTATGGATCCAATTCTAAGATTGACGCAGTGGGACATAACTGACTAGGAATAACAGAAATATTTAATTCATCTGTTGGCTTTCTACATCTAGCTTGCAATTAGAAAAGCTCTACACTGGGAGCTAACAAAGGAAATGAGGTACTGGTGTCTTAAAAGAGATATTTCTCATAATATTTTCTATATGGGACGTTGATCTAGAAATATATCCTCAGAAATATGTTTTCCTTTTCTCACTAGCTTGGTAAAATTTTCACTTTTTTGGTATTATGTTTAAAATATATTCATGTTCAGTTTGTTAAATATCTTTTTTTCATGCAAAGGCATTTTAAAACTCAGTGTCTCTAGTTCTGGTATACCCAGAAAGACAACACCAGTTTGGGTGACTTGAAATGCAGATGCTTACCACAGAAAAAAATCAGTCTGAGAAACAAACACACTATATTTACATCAGGTTATGGTGTGTCATGTTTATTTATTTCAAGATCATTCTTAGATATTTGAGATACAGTTGTTAGTTTATTACAGTGTGTTATGAATGACAAGAAAGTCATGAATAATAATATTGTGTCTAACACATTATACAACTTTGGCAAATAATTTTAAAGCTGGTAGGTAGAAAAACTTGTATTTTGATAATTATAGTTGAAAGACTGATCAAGAAATGTATATGGTATGCTTTAGGGACCACCTGCTCTGGAAGTTAGTTTTGTCTGGTTTGGTGACTATATCATTATGTGTCCTCCATTTTGAGTAAAACCAGTAATATCATAATTTATTGCAGCTTCATATTTCCAAGTATGGAATGGAATGAGTTATATTCCTCAAGTGGTGGTAATTTAAAGATAGTTAGCATTCATAGACCATCTGGAAGAATTGGTATAGTTAGAAATTATATATAGAGATGAGTGAAATGATCTAAGAGCTAAGCTTGTCACTAGTAATTGACATATATCTTTGTAATGATCTTTTCATTTAGCAAACAAAAGTTTACCCTTTATTTGGTGTATAGTTTGATTGAATATTGCATCATAACTTGCAATTTTCATGTTATGGTCAATGAATTATATTGTTTGTGAGGAGTACTTCTATTCAGTGTTAAAAAAATATATTTGTTTATCTGCATTCTGCTGTCATTGATGATAGTGATGACAACTGCAAATTATGCAAGGAACATAGTGAAGAGAAAGGCCCTTAGAGAACACGTCAGCCTTTTTATAATAAAGGTAGCTAGAGTTATCTCTATAATAACAAATAAGTGAAAGAAAGCCACAGATAATGTAAGCGTTAATTCACTTCATTCAAGAAGTCTTTGACTGCAAGTCGTGTGTTCTTTCAGCACCTATGACCATACTTTGTGAGCACTCAGACAATGACACCAACCACTCTTCCAGCAGAGGAGACAGAAGACGGCTTTTCGGTTATCAGACTTAAGGTCAAGTGCTTCAACAATATGAGTGGCTGGTATGTATTTTAAGGGCTTGATAGGATGTGGTTTCTTTTGCACAAAGGGAGAAAAGGAGGAAGGGCTGAATACAAATCTACCGTTCTTTCATCTGATGTGAATTGTTTTACAGAGCCTAATGACAGTTTTTACTTTCCCTGAGAGTTTTTGTGTTCATGAGGAACCTGAACCTGTAACTCTTTAGCATCTAAAATGTCTCCTTTATAATTTTTTTTTGTTTTTCCCAGCCAAATACAACACTATTTATTTAGCATTTTAAATCATATCTTACTATTTTCAGAAAACCACCTTATTTCCTTCTGAATTTTTTCTCCATGTCCAAGATTGTCCTGGAGTTTCAAAATGGTGGCCTCCTTTCCTTTAATAAGTGTATTTTGATATGTGTAAAAAATACTCAACATAACTAAAATGTTCTGTTCAATTCCCCAGGTACATTATTCTGCTTCTACTTTGGAATAGTGTAAATATAACATGTAGTGAACTAACTGAAGGGACTGTATTAATCGAAAATGGTCCTGTATAAAATATATGCATTTTCTGCCCACAGTCAAATAAGGGAAATGGTATTTCCTGTGTCGATATTGAATTTCTTCAAAGGGTCGTGCTTGTGTTCAAACCTTACCATAAAACTGTAGAATCCACACCTTCTTAGTTACATACAAAAACACTTCAGATATAACAAGTCCTGACTGAATATGTACATGGCTTTAAAAACAAAAACCCATAAGACAGTAATTCTTATTAGATACCAGATTCTTTTATTTTCTTTGCAGACCAAAGTTTTCTTTTGTTGTAATTCTATCATCTTTAAAAGGATCCTTTTTCTTTTAGGAAAAAAAAACCACCACCCCCCAAATTTGCAGTGATTTTTCCCAGAAGTCTTTGGGTTTCTTATTATTATACTGTTTCTTTAAAATACTTATCTGTTGTTTCTTATAATGAAAAGATATCTCCAGTATTAAGCTTTATTTTACTCTAATTTGATGGAAATGGTTTTATTTTATAAATAAAGGCCTATTTAAATGGGTTTAATGTCTCCCACAAGCCTCACTGATCAGTGTATGAAGTTAAAGCATCATCCTGCTCTTATGTTCCTTCTGGTTGTTTTTGTGCTGTCTCAGTTCACCAAGCTAGTTCATGAAGCAGCTGCAAAAATTCATCTCAGAGCTAGAGACAGTCTAATAGAAAATAAAGACTCACAGAAGGACGGCAGGATCTGCCTCAGACAATGCTCGGATTTATCTTTTATTCAGCTCTGGCTGGGATTCACAGAATAACTCAGACCGGTCAAAAATTAAGGCTGATGAACTCCTGTATTGCTTGCCTTGATACTGGAATGACATATCAAAATTAAGAACTATTTCAGAGAGCTGATCTGGTTGAAAACCCTCCCTACCAAAAGCTTGCTACAGAAGCGTGCAGGTGAGAGAGAAGGCAGGAGCCTGCCAAATAGCATGTCTTTGTAAAATCCCACATATAGCCAGGAGACAAACCTGAAAACCGCTAGTTTGCTTTAAAGAATAGATGGCCTAGAATTTTAATAAGTTGCCACACACATTTGGTGTTTGGGCATGATATGGGAAGGAAGCCCATGGCTCTTTGTATCAATATCAGAACTTTCATTGACTTTAAGCAAAACATTTTCATGTCAAATTATTTATTCTTTTATCAGGGTGTCTAACTGAGGAGTTTAGCAAGGAACACATGCACAAATTTATACTCGTTTCTAAGCTCAGCAGCATGATAAAAAACCTGCACCTTAATCATATGAAAAAATCCTTCTGGTTCATACAAATTTTACAGAATCACTTGAAAATTGACTCCTTTTCTGGCAAAGCCACCTGCAATTTTTTTCAAATTTTGTCATAGGGAATTAAAATTTCCTGAGAATTGTGTTAACATTATGAACTTCTAGTGTCAAGAGTATGTAGTTTTGTAATATATTTATATACTTATTATACGGAGAAATACCAAAGCTAAAAGAGATTAAAATAAAATAATAATCTAATGCTCATTGGCATGCCTGTCAATAGACTGATAGGGTGTGTAATTATGGGTACATATGAATGGGATTTAAGATACAGGAGAAGCCAGTTTCCCTTTAATCCTGTTCTTGATGGCTAGAGAGGTCAGGCACCCAGATGGGCATGGGTGATTTTAACTGAGGAAGTTTCAGTGTTAAGAGCTGGGTGCAGCTGTGAAATACAAAGTGATATACAGGCAGTAAATGTGTTTGTATAAAGTCATTATAAAAAGGAAAAAATCACAGGCAACAAAAAACTGAATATATTTTTAAAAAAAATGTCTTGCCATATACCTTCCTGCTGTGTTTATTCTTTGAAAGATCACAATTCTGTTTCTTCAGAGAATAATTTCTACCTAGCTATCCTTATTCCCACCTTAAAACTTCTTGTCATAAAAGCATTTCTTGGTTAGTGGGTTACTTAAATATCCTCCATTGACTAATTGCCAGAAGGGGCAGACATAATAGCAACAAAACTCCATGGCTCTGTTAACCTTTAATGAAGATGGTTTATTGATGGAGGAACCAATTACATGTGGGAAGTCAGAAATCCAATGACTTGTTCATTAGTATTTTTCCACACTTTTGTCTGCAAAGTCAGGAAAGAAGAGTCTAAAGTGAATTTATCAGTACATGCAATCAGTTTGCAATTGTCTTACTTGTTGGCTTTTGATAATACAGTACTTGCTTTATTTATTTCCAAATCTCTGTTGTGTTTTTCTCTAATCTGATGAATTGGCAGAGACTTGCAGATGAAGGAAACAATGTGCATACTTCAAACAGTGCTGCAAAATCTCTTCTAGGGCTGTGATGGGTCAACACCCTTAAAAAAATCATAGAAAGGTAATTTGAAACCTAAAATGCATCAGAAGTTGTATCTGCTTTAGAGACTGCCCTCACTTATCTCTGCTTTGGTCTTGGGGCATTTGAGTTGTATTCCTTTTTGATGAAACTAGACTAGGAGGCTTGCTCCAGGACTTCACATGTACTCCACCTGTGAGTGAGTATTCAGTCATTGAGATTAATTCTACTGCAAAGTAAAACTTCCTCAAAATACATATATGGATGATAGGTCCCCAACACCAGCCTGTTCTGTTCTATAAATGCATTTAGACTATGTTCCTTACAAAGGTAGAATCGATCCTATGCACTAACAATATATTGTGCAATATTGAGATATCACTTGCTCATGGCCTAGATTTATGCCCACAAAAAAAGTGCATTGATTCATTGTCCAGCTGGGCTACCTTTACTGCAATCATAATTTTAATTGTATGGTAGATTTGCATTGTATGTTGCTGTTTGGGTAAATGGGCCTGGAAATCCTTGCTGCACTGAGATCATTATGGTCAAAGATAGGTTGAAAGGTAATTCAAATAAACTTTGGAGTAAATAAGATTGCACCAGTCTCTTTCCTTTCTGTTTTTTTTTTTTTTAATTTATCTCATGAAGAAAGTTCTGAATTTATTCAACTGTGCACAATGGGAATTTCCAAGGCACAAGAGTATTGAGTTCTAGAAAAAGTTCAGATGATGTAACAAAATGGAATTTTATTTTGGAGACCATTTCTGCAGACTTTCATTCACTCTGTAAGTTTGCCAGTCTGAGAAAAATAGTTTCTCATATAGGAAACAGAATGATATATCATAGAAGATGTTTCATGTGAATTCCTTCTTTGCTCAGTGGAAGGCTTACCTGGTCTTATACATACTTGAGAGGTTGTCTCTACTTGCTCGGCAACATTTTCACTTTAGTGGATGGGCATGGAGGCACAATAATGTTAACACACACAGTTATTTGGAAATCTTTAAAGGAATACCAGAACTCTTGGAAACTGTGCTTCCTTGTTCCCATAAACTGGATATATGTATGCATCCAAGGAGAAAGAAAATACCTGAAGAAAAAGGATACACTGAAAATAGACTCTGCCTCAGACAGATTTATTGGATGGGATTACATTCACAAGCAGAACAAATAGGTTAATTTATTTTTATCTGTAAGTCAGCTAACTGCATGGGAAGTAGGTAATCTAAGTTGAAAGAGACAAAAAATAATGTTAATTAGATTTTTAAAGCCTATCTCACCCCAGCTGAACTTCTAAACAGAGTTTGTTAAACTTTGAATGAGCAATACATGTGCTTTGAGGTTTACAAACAATTAGACTGCCAGATACGTAACTGGTGAGATGAAATGTACTCTATTAATGATTGTATCTGTTGGTAATTCATAATTATATACATTTCTATTTTTTCCCGATATTTGTAGCCATAAAATTAATTCAGAGGTTATGGGATTCAAATAACTGGGAGCTGACATGGTAAAGTGAGCCTGTGAAATGAGTTCAAACATTTCTTAATTAGTTTTTGTTGGTAATTATCAACTATGAGATTTTGAGAGATACAGTATCAACATTTTATTGAAGGACAAGTTGATTAGTGTATCTTGATATTTTGTCTCTGAAGTCCTTTTTTACTTTCCATGTGATGCAAAAGGCAATTGAACTCTTTTTGAATAACTAATTTTAGAATTAAGCTGTCAACTTCACCTTTATGTCTCTTCTAAGAAGATGAAGTTTTCTACTTAGAATCATGATGTTCTTACAGTTCGGCACTACAATTATTTGCTGGTCTCTAAGGCTTCTAAGTTGTGGTGTTACAGCAGAAACACAAGGCTATTTTTATGACATTGCATGTTGGGGTTTTGCATGTGGCTGTGAGGCACACACATGCTCAGAAAGAGTATCTGAGTGTGGTAGGAAAAGAGAAAGAATGCGTGTGAGAGAGAGTACGTGAGAGAGCTTCACTTTCCTATGTGAGTAAAGTGAGGAGAATTATATCTGTCCTTTAGATTTTACTGAACAGACTCAAGATCCATGGTGTCAGTTTTGGACCTACTTATTTTCCTTCCTTTCTTCTTTTCTCCTTCTTCTCTCTCTATCTTGCTGCATGCAGACCCCATATATACACAAACCACTTAAACTGATTGTCATAGAATCTTCTTAGATTTAAATGTTTTGCCAAAATAGGATTTTAAATTAAAAGCTCTGTTTATGGCATCGGGGCAAAGAATAAAAGATTGTTAATCCTGGCCTAAGTAGGGGAGTGGTGGATGGCTTCTTCTGGCAACAGTCAATTTCAATTGTACTATCCTGTTCTTAAAATAGAAGTTATAGATACATTCATAAGTCTGCCCTTTTGTTGTTGTTGTTGTTGGATTGTTGCATGGCATAGGGATGAATTTGGATTTTTTTTCCTCTATCTTGTCTATTTCTGCCTTCTGGAGGGGCTGATATTCATTATCCTGTTTTTCACTGAAAATGAAAAACAAACTTCACAATGGTGCTGTTTTCTGAGACAAAAGCTATGCTTTCTGTTCCCCAGTGCTGCCCAAAGAATGCATTTGAAGTATCTAGCCTTTGCCTTGGACTTGGTTTCAGAGTGTTCTGCTAGAAAGGTATTGCAGGGGCAAAGGTCTCACTCACTCGTATTATAAAGATGCTACCAGCTCAGCTAGCCTTAAAAGCATCAGGTGTGTACAATTTATCTCAGTTTGGCATCAATTGGTTGAGGAGTTCATTGAAAAAAGTTAGGTAGGGATGAAGGCAATATTTTCTGGTTATGTAGTGTTCTGGGAAGAGGCTGTGTTTGGAGATGATTGTATTAGTGTTTTTTTTCTGATGCTGGAGTATCTATGCCTCTTTCTTGCATGTAAAGTAGGAAAACTGAGCTTGTTTTCATGTAGTTATTACTATTTCCATAGAATATGTAGAAGCAATAATTTTTCGTAAATAAAGATATTGCAAAAAAACCTGTTACAAAACCTGTTACAAAAACTGTGACATTCAAGCTGTCGAGATGGAAATTTATTGATGTTAGACTCCAATGCAAAAATAACATAACATCCCTATATTTAAATTTACAATGGCTAATGGAAACTGCAAACTATATAAGTGTGATTGTTGTATTTTCCATGAACTCCATTAACTGTTTCCATGAAGATAATTGAAATAGTTTTCTTCTAATGAAAAGGTGAAAAAAATGATTCCACAAATGTCTGGAAACATCTCAGTTTTCAGAAAGATGTCATGTTACAGTGACTGGATGTTTTTAGTTGAGAATTTTTAATGCCTTAATAAAATGCTTTCATTGGCAACATTTGCATTTTCATTTGCATTCATTTGCCTCATTTTTATCTTTCTTTTGGCATTCGAAACAGAGTAGATTGCATTTCTTTCAAATTTAGCTATCAAGAAATTTAATTGAGCAGTAGAAGCTTTGTACTCAAGCAATTCATAAACTAGATACTCCATTTAAAATGGGTGTGAAGAGTATAATTAGTCGTGTCAATAAGTGATATCAAGATTCTCTGAAAAATGCAGTGAAATATCACAGAAATAAACAGAAGATTTTACTCCCCTCACTTGTCAGTTGAGCACCTTCATGAGTATTGATTAATTTAATCTGGGGTGTTTCTTTTACCCCTGAAAAAAGCAAAGTAAAAGAAACAATCATAAGATGAATTTAGCTGGTTATCTTTTTGACAGGTGATGTGCTGAAAAAGTCATGCACTTTGTGTACCTGAAGTGCATTTTTCTATCTGTCAAATGCTTGCTGTCATGTGATGCTTACTTATCTGTGAATAAAAAATTTGTTACAGCAAATGTATTTCAGAATATAAGTCTTTAAACTACAGTGCACATTGCTCAGGATGTGTCAGAGCTGAAACCATTCCAATCATAAAGCCCTGTGGTACTTCTTATCTGTATTTGCTGAACATACTTAAGCAGGCTGCTAAAAAATAGCTTTGGGGAGATGGATTGTGTATGTTTTTCAGAACATAAAAAATAAACAAGGCTGCAGCAGGCATATACTACACAGAAATCTACCTCCTTTTCCTGCCTTTTCCCATTACTATCAGAAGCTAAGACTTGAACAGTCATTCCACTTTACAATTACTGACAATTTCTCAAAGAAATCAAAACTTAGAAGCATTTAGTTTCTACCTCCTCCCTATTTACAAACAGATTGAATTTTTAAAAGCAATATAGAAGTAATTTATTTTTTTTTTAAAAGAGCAGTTTAAAATTGCTTTTAGAAAATTATTTTTCTACAACAATGGAATGAGAATTATATAAGCATTGCCTACAAAAAGTACCAGCAACAGAGAATGTAAAACACTCCTTTGAGATGGGCCATCGTTGGAAAGGTGGTATATGGAAATGTTTGAGAAATTTGAACTATGAATAATTTACTGAAAATCAGATGTGGCATACTGTATCTTAAAAATCCATAAATAACAGCATCTTTGTTCAGCACACCTTCTTGTGAATTTATGTGTTTTTTAAATAAATAAATTTCTCTAGAGAAAATAGCTTTCAAATATTAAAGTTCACATGGATATAGCTGAAGGCAATATAAATCTACCTGTGCTCCTGTTAAGACCCTTATCCCCAAACTATCCTTCTATTATAATAAGAAAACTAAACTAACTGTCCAAACCAAAAAGGCTGTATTTGTCAGTAATTTAACAGTGACTAATATTACACAGAACATTTAATTGTTTAGAGGTGGACAAGAAGGTTATTTTTGGGAAAAGGGAGAAAAACTGACTTTGTTTGAAATATTCCATCTATAAAGAAGGGGAAGGCTAATCTGAAAAGGCATAATGGAAAAAGTGGGTGCTGCAATTAAGTTCATTCAGGTGGAAATAGCATTTCTTGTAGTTCAAAACCAGAAGTAATGACTCCTCTGCTCAGATTACCAAGGACAAAATAAAAGAAGGTTTTTTGCTTAGTCGTCACAGCAATGGAGCACCGTGTTACTACACCATGCAGATCTCACCCAAAGAGGGCTTAGTGCAAAACCAATTGTACAGCACTACTCCTCTAAGGAGCAGAGAAGACACTTCGGCATTACTGCCCCAAGCCTTCTGTCAAACTGTCCCTTTATCATCTGATTCAGAGTCCGTTAATGCAAACAGGGGACGCCAGTGCCCAGTCTCTGGACTTCCGTGGCCTTGCCCCTTTACTGGGGCCACCTTATGGAGGCTCCACAGGCAGCCCCATTGCCTAGGTCTGCTGTGGATGCTGTGTGGGTGTTTGTTGCAAGACAGCTGCCTGAGAAACCAGTACCAGTCGGGGGGGACTCCGTCCTGCCCAGGAGTCAAATGTGAGAATGGGGCTGAGCGGTAAGGCAGCACAGCTGTCACTGTGAGCAGAGCAGCATTACAGGGCTGCAAAGGAGTTGCATATCCCGCCTTTTTGGCTGCTCACATCCTCACCCTGAGTGTCCAGAGCTGTTTCTGTGACTGTGCTAGGAAGGATGCTGTTTCGGCTGCCACCATTCAGTATTCTCACACTCCACATGAAGAAAATGCTTAGCAGGGAGGCTCCTATGCTCTACTGACAAGGGCCTACAAATAACCCTTAAGAGTGCAGAGGGTGAAATTTTAGCATATTTACTGTCCTATTGTATTACACATTAGGACATCAGGATGAAGTGGAATTTTTTTGCATGCATGAGAAAAACTTACCTTCTTGGGCACGACAATAACTTCTGAACATTACAGAAAAGCAAAGAAGGGAAAACCCCTCTATTATTTAGTTTTATTGTCCGGTTCCATATTTACATATGAAAAGCATGCTGCTGATTTATCATTAAGTTGGAGACTCAAATTAACAAGACGCTTGCTGTTTCAGACTGAATGCTGTGTTGAAGCAGAAATAAATGTTGTGTTATAGCCAATTTCAGGCACAGTGGGGTTGCTGCAGGGTGTCAGGATGAGACATTTACTTATGAGTTTCCTAGCTGGAAACTGAGACTCGGTGTGGAATTTTCTTCCTGTGACTGAGAGGTTGTGTAGGTGGGCAATCCTTCAATGAGTCTTCTGGGCATGAGCTTATCAAAACTCTGGCAACACCAAAGTGTCCACTCAGGGAGTCTGTTTCTTTTTTCCGTTGTCAACTTTACTCCTTCCATCACTCATAGATCTGTTGCCAGATTAAATTTAGCACACTTCCTGCTGTTAGCCTGCAGATTTTCCATGTATTATTCAAAATATGGATTAGATATTTCACATGTCATTTGTTTCAAATATTTTAATATTTTCTTTAATAATTTACCAAAGAAACTCCAAATAATAAGAAACCATATGAGCAAGGCCCATAAGGAAAGAAAAAAGAGGTAGTTAAACTCAGAATCACCACATATATTACAACATGAACATTGAGCAAGCAAGTCTTTCAACCACAGCATATATTTAAAGATCCTCACTCTAGTGAAATTCATATGTTTGAACCAATCCTTTTTCAAATATATGTAGTCCAAATAGACATCTCTAAATTCCAAGCTTCTCTAAAACTAGAGTCTCTCTCTTTCCTTCACGGCATACATAGAAGCAAAGTCCTAGCAGTTCTTCAAACAAGACTCTCTTGGTGAAACATGTCATATTAATGTGAGCTCAGGTTTTTGCTGTTTGCTCTTCCTTCTTGTACCGTTGAATCTTGGAACCAAAGGGAACAAAAAAAAAGAAAAAAAGAAAGGCGGTAGTATGATTGTGATTTTATAGATTCACCTATGTTAGATTCCTATTTCATATTGATTCTTATTTGATGTCATATGGATATATCCTTTTGTTTCCCTTACTTTAATAGGTGATGAGTTCCTCACCCAGTCTAGGGAGTTTGACTATCTGCCCCCTATTTTCAGTGTGATGTAAGCAAAAGGCAATATTTTGATTTCTTGTGATTCTATTGAAGAAATTATCCTGTTTCACTCCTTCAGGTATGCATGCCTTCAGAGCCTTCTGTGATGCCAGGGAATGGGAGACCTGATTTTCATCAACAGCAAGAAGGCAGTTATGCAGATGATTAATGATTCTGTGCTGCAGGAATACGGTCCACTGGTGGATGCACTCTGCTAACCAACTTCAGATTTCTCTGGCAGCATGATCTATAGCAAGTTAGCTTTTGTATTCAGTGTGCAACTCTCACTTTATATTCAGTCTAAAAGTAAAAGGTGGCTTGGTCATAGCCTTAGTGGAAGTCTTTAGTTGTATTATATGTTCAGAGAAATAAGAAGAATTTCCTTGATCAGGGTAAAACAGAGGTTCTCTGTCCTTCTCATAACTTAGCTTTTACTCTGCACTATACCATTTAATTTTTTACCTTTGAATGTAATTGTTTCCTTTTTGTTCTCTAAATTCTTTACTATTTCTGCTTCCACTCTTCTTCTATTTACATTGCCAAAAATATACGCAAACATCATTTGAGACCTTAACTCAAGAGTTCTAGCTAGTTCTTATACTACATCCACTGCATTTCTGCTGCATTTCAGCTGCATTTTAATCAAGGAAGGTAAGATTTTTCTCTTCAGTCAGGAAACTGAAAATATAGTAAAGACAATAAAGAATAAAAACTACTTTGTCAAAAACTCCAACAATACTAATTTTAAATTTATCAGATCTGACCGACTCAACTAGTAGTTCCTCACCAGCACATGTCCTCCCTCTCCTTTTTTCTTAGTTTAGGAAATTTTTGAGTGAGGATTTCATTTAAAATTTAGGTAATAACTTTACCTGTTAAAAGATAATGAAATAAAAGTTGCACACTTTCTGCGAAGGAAATTTTATGGTTAAAACATTTTGACCTAGAGAGTTTCCTTCTGTAATGTGGTTAGAACATAGGTCGAATATGCCTACCTGTCTGCCTCCTTAGAAAATTCTATTGTTCTTGTCCTAAAAGTGTAATAGTTTAATAGTCACAAGTGATTCTAACAATTAAAACAAAATTACACTTTCTGTATTTTTAAGGAACATGTAAGTTTCAACAAAGTTGCTGAGACAACATTTTTCTTAGCTCTGGATTGGAAAGGACAGTTCATATCATCACAGAAAAGGGAATGTGAGCAGAGTCTGAGAACAGAATGGAGAGTACAAGAGTGTGAGAACAGTCTTGGTATTCACCAGTGCTGGTTTTGACTGGGTTAGAGTTAATATTCTTTACAGTAGCTAGGATGGGGGTGTGTTTTGAATTCGTGCTGAAAACAGTGTAAGTAACACAGGGATGTTTCCGTTACTGCTGAGCAGCCTGTACACAGCGTCAGGGCCTTTTCTGCTTCTTGCACTTGCCAGCAAGGAGACTGGGAGTGCACAAAAAATTGGGAGGAAAAGCATCCGAGACAGTTGATCCCAATGGACTCAAGCAATGCTCCATACCATGTGGTATCATGCTCAGCATACAAAGCCAGAGGAAGAAGAAGGAAGGGGGGACGCATTCAGAGTGATGCTGTTCTGTCTTCCCAAGTCACTGTGAAGTGTGATGGAGCCCTGCTCTGCTGGGCATGGCTGAACATCCACCTGCCATGGGAAGTTATGAATGAATATTTTGCTTTGCTTGTGCATGCAGCTTTTACTGTATATATTAAGCTATTTCATCTTAGTTCATGAGTTTTCTCTCTTTTGCCCTTCCAGTTCTCTCCCTCATCCCAATAGGGGGGAGGAAGGAAGAAGATATCTGGTGCTTAGTTTCTTGCTGAGGTTAAACCACAACATCACCTATATTGTGCAAGACACAAGCTTTAACCCTACAGCAACAATTTTAGACAACATGACTTTATCAGGGATTTTCTATAGCCTTTGAGCTTAGGCTGGGTTCATGGTTCTTTACTGCATAAGCCTTTCTTCTTTCTCAAAAGACCGTGAGAAAATTTAAGAAAAAAGAGTGATAGAAAGCACTGTGGATTGAGAAAACAATTTTCTCTCAGATCTGATCTCAAACTTCTTTACCTACACAAGATTTATCTTTGTAGTCTTTTTAAGGTGCTTGTCAACAGTGTCCAAAGAAGTGGAGAGTGGGTTTGTTATTATCTTTTTATTTAGGAAATATAAAATAGTGACACAGATAATAGTGAATTTTGTATTTCCCTAGGAGTGAATCAAACATGGCATTGGGAAAATACTTTCAGTAGAGAGATGGATGGATTTTATATTTTAGTCAGAGGTCTTATACCATAAATGTGGAAAAACCTATGGCATAAGATGAAATTAAAGCAGGAATAACACTGTTTTGAGGATGTGTTTCAGGCAGGTGGCAGGCTGAGAAAACGGAGGCTGGTGAGGACATGGTCATTGCATACTAGTGCCAAAAGTTTCAGCAGTTATTACAGGCTGAAAGTCACACTGAAGAAGTTTGTGAGGAAAGACCATTTTCAGAGGCAGAAACAAATATGCTTACTGACCCACAGCATGAAAATTGTGGTTTGCTTTCTTTTTATATCTTAGCAGAAGTAAGCCTGATTTTTTCTAACTTGAATTGTGAATATTTTGTGATAGCAAGTTGCTTCGGGCCTACTTCTTCAGGCTCTTTCAGTTTCATACTTTTTTTCTCTTTCTGAACCTGGAATAAAAAAGACAGTAACAACTGGCAATGTAAGGTTCTAAACAACTGAGATTTTAATGTTTAACTCATGTTCTAATGGGTTTGAATGTTTCTGACATGCTCAATTTGTGCTGAATCTTGTGACAGAAAATTTCTTCATAATCCTACTATGTTTGTATTGAGGTCAAATAATTACGTTTTTATACTAAAATGACAGTTGGAATGAGATTAAAATGGCAGGAAAAATAGCAAGACTTTGCATTGTGAATTAAGTGAAATGAATATATGTACAGCTGCACATCCATACACCATGGTCCAGAAATTTTGCAGAAATGTTTCTCTTATGGTATTTGCAGGATCCTCCCCCCAAAAAAACATCCACTGGATGTGGTGTTTTGTGAGTAGAGTTGAAATTCTTCTAACATTTATGCAGAATTCAAAAGTAACTAGGGAGCCTTGGGATCACCTTATTTGAGATACCTTATTCATGAAAATTATAAGTGGTGGTTTGGCCTAGGGCTTTCGAGAGCACTTTTAAAGAAGGCATAAAAATTAAAGAGAAATTCCTTTCAAAGGAAGGAATGCTTAATGCTAAACAGATACTCCACATGCCAGATTTAGTGCAAACAGTAGTAAGAATGCCAAAAATACAGGAACTGCACAGTATAAATATCTCTGCATAAAAGAAAGAAATAAATAAATTATAAGAAGATAAATAGTCTTTTTTGTCCTTGTGCTGTATGCAGTAGGGAGAGAAGGAGGTGGAGCATGAGCATCATTATTTTCACAGGTGTGTGCCAGGACTGGACAAGGACCAAAGTACTGAATAGTTGCAGCAAATTGTTCAGACTTCTGGGTTCGCTTCTGGTTAACACAGTAGAGGTGAGGGTGATTGGCATGCCTGGAGAGAGGTGGTCTGAAGTATCATTTTGAACTGTCAGCAAGGATTAAACTCTTCTTTCTCATCTTTAGCCTTAACATCTGTCACTAGACGGGAACAAGCTGACATTTACGTAGCAGTGCTTTCCTGCTAATGCAGCTGCAAGCTTTGCTGTGCCCCCTTTGCAGCTCATCCTTTTTTATCTTGTGCTTATACATGCAATGCTCAGCACCTCTGATGTGTAGGATTAAACCCTTAAAGCTGGCAGATTATATTTGTAAAACATAACTTCTACAAAGCAGGATATTTGATCGGTGGTAAAGCTTATCCCACCGTCTTTAGTTAATTCACGTATATCCACAGAGGCTCTTTCAAACTAATATGTCTGTAGGGGTTATCTTTAAAGATATGAGCAACCAGCTGAACCTCATATCTTCTGTGTTTCAGCACAATTAGTTGTGAGTGACAGTGAGAGTGAGAATTACAGTGGACATGCTCTACACTTCATCCAAAGCAGAAGAAAGCAAAAAATAGCAAAGGATGCAGGAGAAATTCCTGGCCTGTTTGCTAAGCAATAGTGTCAAAGTTGAAATATCACTTCTGACCTATCTACATTATTTGTATTATTAATGTGTAACAATGGCAGACATGCCTGAAGCTCTTGAACTTCAAGTCCATAGATAACTTTGTATCAGTAATGTATCTTTAGGTTTTATTTAGAAAATTTAATGTGATTTTTTTTTTTTGAGGAGCTGGGGTCCAATCAAGTATATTGTGTGGGCTATATCCACTGCCGCTCATTCCTAATTAATATATTAGCTTGAGATAGAAATAAAATGGAAAACAATAAAAAACCTTTTGAGTCTGAAAATTGAAAACCTTTACTAACAATGTGAATACAACCGGTCTTGTGTTCTGCCCAAATCCTGATGAAGCATTCTCAGGGCCTCAGGTCACGGCATACAGGGTGTTTATTACCTACATTTTATCTGCAAATTAAATTGAGACACAGCAGTGGGTTTTTTAACAGAAAATTAAAAGAAGCGAAGATCCTAGAAAGACTGTTTTAAAGATGAATTAAGTTGCACATGAATGGTAGGGATATTTACTAAGTGATTTATATCTGAAATGCTTCCTGAAGCTAATACTCAGCAGGTATCTTGTTTGCATTTGAAAAAATGACACAGTGTAAGGACATGTAAATCCTGTGTCAACAGCAAAAATTTATAACTAGGTTAGGCTGTTAAAAATGTATAAGGAGACTTTCTCATAGCTTTTAAGGGAAGTTATCTTAAAAAATCCAAATCGTCTGATTCACACGCGTAGTAAATTAAAAAAAAATCAATTTACAAAAGCATCAAATTTCCCCATTTAAAATCTTGACATTTGAATTAAAATATTGTGAACTATTCTGATTAATTAATTTACAAACACTAAAGGAGAGTTGCAAACACTTCTAAATAATTTGTATATCATATACAGTAGAAAAAATAGAAATATTTCAGTGTGTCTACTTTATTGTGTATGGGCAACTGTTCTTTTTAGACTTTTTCCTTCTATGCCATTTCCATTCCTATATACATGTTGTGGTGAATGAACCAACCAGGGGGCCACAGAGCCCAGAAACAGCGGTTTGGTGGGCTGGTACCAAGGAGTGAAACCCCATTCTGTGAAGATGGCTTCTGCCTTTGAATTCCTAGGAGTCCTGAGGAGTGGTTCTGTCTACAGTTGACAGACACCCCTTGTGTCCCCTCAGGGAAGGTGTCGTGGCCTGTCCCACCTTTCTCCTCTTCCTATGGGTCCCTGTGGTGTCACCCCGCCCCCTTCCCTGCATCCTTTATAAAGCCCTGATTGTCGTGCCTTGCCCTCCTGGTATCCGGTCCATTTGAGGGTGCTTCTACAATAAACCCTTGGAACACCGGCCGAGGGCCACCTCTGCTCATTTATTTCTGGCTGCGCCTGGGCTATCCAAAAGCCCCAGGCACGCTGGGCTCCGTGCTCTCCACCGCACGGGCTGGGAGGCTGGCAAGCGAGGCACCGAGGTGCCCCGGGGTGTTCTTCCTTTGTGTGGGACACGCCTGGACCAAGCTGCTGCCATCTCAGCCCAGCCAGTGTGCTGGCGAATTAATATATATACATGTGCAGGAACTGGCTGAGAGTTATTTTATAGATGATCCCTGATACTCATGGTGAATTGCAGAGAAGTCTCCAGCTCTATTTTTTATCATTATACTTTTGTCTGTTTGTCATGTGCATGCAAAGAGGCTTCTCATAAGCAATTAGCTATTGCTTCAAGGCTGCAGTGTGCATTAAAAAAAAAAAAAATTATAATCTCTGTCTATGCTTTCCTTTTCAGAAAGTCCCAAATTTTTTACTCCTGTTTAGCATCTTTCACTGATGCTTATTCTCCCTGTCCTTTCATGGTCTGTGTGGCAGAGTTGAAGACTCCTCCGTCTTTCCCACCTCAGTTCTTCCAGAACTGATCTCTCATCTATACATCCACTCTGTTAGACTGCTCTGTTTTTCACCTCTCTGATAGACATTTCTGGTCTTGAAGCCTTTGCTTACCAATTTCTCTCTCTATTTAGCTTAAAACTCACAGTCTTTGCCAATTACTTGTGGCCCAGTACGTCACTATATGAACATAATATACTGCTCTGTAAATGCTTGTGCTGTATCAATCAACTCGTCATCATGAGCATTGTTTGATGTACCCTCCTTTTATTTTTCACTGTTGTTCCCAGTGCTTAGGTTTTCTATTAACTGATTCAGTTGTACTTAAAGTTCCTTCTTTAATTATGCTCACAAGTAAAAAGGCATACCAGAAAAGACACAAAATCTGAAGAGAACAAAGCAGAATTAATATATGGGAATTTTTTTATCATTTAAAATCTTAAATACTTAAAAACATCACCAAGAGATTAATTTTGAAATACTGAGCTTCTTGTAATATTTTAGCTAGAGAGACTACCAAAGCTGTCTACAAAGGAAAATAAAGTCTTTAAGGAAACTCACAGAATATTATGTCATATTCATATCCCATGTTACATAATTCTGGAGATAGAAGGACGCAGATGTCTCAATCAGTTATGTTTGCATTTCTTTATTAAAAAAAATTCTAAGCAGCAGATGGGTGAGACCCACTGTTTTTGAAATATAGTGAGCAAGAAGTGATGTATTGAAATTGTTTCTGGCTTAGTCTGACAGCAGCAGGGTGATTTAGTGTCCTGCATTCTGACCTCAAGCAAAACCCTGTTGATGCCAATGGGAGTCTTTATTTCTCTAGGAACTGCAATTTCTGATTCTTCACTATATGGTAAAATTCTGTGGTATTCTGGATCTGTAAATGTTAATACTTAAGATTTGTACATTTCAGAGCAGCTCTGTGCCTATATTTGCTGGAAAAGATGACCGTTCAGAAAATCTGTCTTTTTGTTCTTACAGTTATAAGAGAATAATAGATTTTTATAGTCTTCAGCTAAAAAAAAAATTCTGGAATGGGAAATTAAAGGAGAGAATAAATAAATAAATAAAATAAACACTCCTCATCATTCCACAATACTGGAGGCCCTGCTGCCTCCATCTGCATGGTCTCAGTCATGGCAATTTCAGAGGAAGATGTGAGATGTCTGCACTGACATGCCATCTTTCTGCATTTTTCTTGTCTCCTGTTACTCATTTCAGCACTGCTGAACAAATTTTAGGATTCTTGCCTTCCATCTTTATCTTACCCATGCCTAGCTCTGAAATGTATACTAACATTTGTGATGGTTCAAGTTTATTGTTTTTGTGATAAAAATGTTGGGGTGTCCCTAGACACAAGATTAAGACTATAAAATGTTCAGTTTATGAAAGCTCTGACCAGGAAAACAAGACAAAAACTCGAAACAATCAAAAAGGAAATACTGACACCTGATTTTGCTTATGATCAGTATATTGAATTTTGTGAATTTTCCTTATTTACTTAACAGTTTATAAGACAGCTGTGATATAATCTCAGTCTACATTCATTGCATAGCTTCACAAAAAGAATAGATCCCTTGGCGTAGCTTTTATCTCTCTCTGTGCAAAGTTAGGTAAATCATCAAAACGTGACTGAGATCTACAGTGATGTCCTCAAGAACAAGTTTGGATTCCATTTAAAATAAAAAATAAAAAATTAAGTCATTTGGATTCTATTCCTTGGGTCAGAATCCCTATTCTTCCTACATTCTTGAGTACAATATTTTGACTCAGAGATTCTGGATAAATCTGTTGACTTTGTGCTTGTTATTTTGCCCTCCTTACACAGGCAATTTACTTATATATGGCTGCATTCTTGATTTAACGTCATTAAATTGTAAATGTTAAATGGATGTTTAGATGTTGGAGTGAAAACTTTGGTTTGGCTCTTTTCTATGAGGCTAACTCATGGAAGAGAATCTTGCAATGTCCTAGAATTACTGACTAAACTAAAGAAGGCCAAGGAGGGAGTGATATTCATGTCCTGGGACTGTCAGAGAGACAAGCATCTTGTGTAGATTTTGTTACTATTATTGGATATTCCATCTTAAAGAAACAATAAAAACCCTTAAATTACAGCAAAATATTTGTAATTTATTTAATTAATCAGACTAACATTTATTTATCAAGTTATTTATTTCTGTCACAACTAAGAAGGAAAGAAAATTAGAAAGTAGAAATAAATAGACTATGAAAGAAAAACAATTTTAAAATAAAAGACTTGACATCAGGGATGGAAAACAGTCAGCAAATGGTGGATTTAAGAGATATACTGTAATTACAGCATTATTGTCAATAATTATTAAAAATTAAAGTAACTACAAAGTTTTGTGAAAGATACAAAATGATGGATGCTCAAAAGGGCATTTCTTCATTTCTTTGCTCCTACTACTAATGTACTCAGACACACACAGGCATACACAAACTCACAGACATTCACAGAGAAATCAACTTTTGCTTTGTTCTTATATTGTAGACAAAATGGATGAAAAAACCCTAGCAACTAAGGCTCTTCTTCAGCTGCTTTAAAACAGCCAGAGGCCCTGCATATGTAGTTTTGTACATGGATATTAATTGACCTTACAGCCATTTTCCATACAGAGATTTACTGTGGTTTACAAATAACAGTGCTTCTGTCTTCAGAGTGTGAGGTCTGATACAACATATGTATGTACTGATGGTTAAAATTCTGTTCCATTTTAGTTCTCGTATTTTTCAATTACTTTTTCAAGGCTGCAATTTAAAACTATGTGATGTTGAACAAAAGTTTTGCAAACTAACAACCTTTTGCCTTTTTTTACATTTTCCTGAGAATATTTCTTTACATTTATTGCTTTCAAATATTAAGCCGTATGTATTCACTGAAATAGAAAAGCCTTTAGAAATAAAAACATGTATTACACACAATGTATGTAAGAATGTTTTAGAAGATAATTAGGTAAAGGCAATGCACTTTCTCGTGTACCTTCAAAAGAAAATTAATTTAAAAGATCAGTTCTGGAATTTACACAGGTCTTGCTCAAAAAGGAAATAATTTTTATATTAAAAGACATCCCACAGGGAATTCTCTAAACCCTTACTTTGTATAGTACAGCAGCATACCATACAGGAGTGCTACGTTCTTCCGTGTGGGTACAGGCAGAGCACAGCAGCCTGCCTTGGTTTCTGTACATAGCCACGTTCTGTCCATTGTCTAAGTGCTTATGACCATGTGTGGCAGTGTAACCTGCCCCAGGCCACACCGTGATCTGAGAAATGCTCCTTAGGCCTTGGCCTTGACGAACAGCACCTGGGCTGAGCTCCTCTGGAGCTTAGCAGAAACACTGTCTGCTCCCAGGAAATAATGCTGTCTGAAGAGCTCCTGTTTTTTAATGAAGAGCCTTGGAAACTTGTTTTTCTTGCCTGAATAACAACCCAAGTGGAAAAACATTTTTTGTCATCAAACTTTTAAAGAAAGTTACCTACCCAAATTGTGATCAGGATGAAAAATTATGGTGACTAAAGCCCGCTCTCTTACGATGCAATAAAAAGCAGTCCGAAGTGAGACCCTTTGAGCCCTCCTGGACCAGCCAGGCTGCAAACAACAATCTCAGTCTGAATGGGCACCTCTCAGAGCCAGCCAACCCTCAAGTTTGCTGTGCTTGGAGGACCCATGTCAAAAGCTGCTGATGGAGCCTGGGCTGATACCCCCACTCCTCAAGGCTCAACTCTTTTTCTGTTGGGAAGATGCAAAGGCATCCGATGTGAGTAATTCACTGGATTTGAGGGGAATTTTTCACAGGTGTATCTTGTACATATTCTTTACATCTGTGTGCATGCATGCATGCATGTGATTACTAGCAAATGAATGTTGCTCTCCTAGATTCTTAAGTTTTTCAGATTTATTAGCAAGTTAGGCCTTGAGATACTGTTGTGCTATAGTAAATTCTGTATGAATCTTTTGTTAAACTGTGTAACTTAAGCCATTGATTAAGTGTCACTTAGTGCTGTTAAAACTTTAGGCCTAAACAGTTAATCAAGTCTGGAGCTCAGTTTAGCAAGGGAGTCTACTCTGAACTTTGTGACTCAACAGGAGGGTCTTTTTTATTCCTTTTCATCCTTACCTTCCCCATCCCAACCTCCTTTCCCCCTCTCCCAGCCTCCACACAGGTTGAATTTGGGTTTAGATTGATTGATTTTAGATTTCAGGCTGCTTTTCCTCTGTATGCTTTAAGCATCTCCTAAGTAGTAGAGAGAACCTTTTCAATGAACCTTTTCATGCTTTCACTTTTATATTAAACCTGCTCTTGCTGATACCTTTATGGTGATTCTTTAAGTGACCTTAAAACACTCACTTGTTACACCACAAAGGATAGAATATATGAGAATATTCTTCAAATATAATGGATACATATAACCAAAGATTGTGACTTGTGTGCATATAAAAAACATGTACAACACTCCTATGGGAAAATGTAAGCAATAAGTACTATTATGTGACAAACAAAAAAAATTGTATCGTTTAGCCAAAGACATATGGGAAAAGTTGCATATTTCCTTAATGATCAGCTTGAGGCTAATTATGTGTTTTCTTGAAAATCTTTCATCAATATTTCATTCTAGGATGCTGATGCAAAATTTAAAATGAAAATGGTTCTTTTTGTGTCTGCAAGGTATTTATTACTGTAGTTCCTCCGTTCTGTTGCTACTGTGAATCACATACACCTCTTGTAAATTGTACATTTGTTGTACTTGCTCTTGGCTTTGCTCTGGGGCACGAGGCATGGAATGGGTTTGAAGCAGTGGGCCATAACGTTGACTAATGGCAGTATACATCCTCTGATCTTGAATAAAGGACAGTTAGCTGGTTCTGTTGTAGTTGAACATATTCCCCAAAGCAAAGGAGATTTTTGCTGAGTTGACCAGTATCATACATCACCTATTACAAGAAAACTGGTCAGACATAGTTAACAGTAATAAAAAATACTGTGACTCAAAAAATAAAAAGCAAGACAGAATAATATGTTTTTTCACACCTATTAGGCACAGCTATAATAGCAGTTTAAACAAGAGCTTATGAATGGCCTGCTATTTATAGAAGCTCAACACATTTCTGTGCTGAAAAATAAAAAAAAAAGCTGCAATAATTTTGACAGAAGTCTGCCTTTCCTCTACATATAGTTATTTAAATTACTGAGTTCTGATATGGACCATGGATACCCTCCATCAAAGAATAGGAATTCTTTGATTCACAGCTTTCTTCTGTCAGCATTTAGCTGACACCATTTACATATGTTTTATGGGGATTATCTTTACATTCCAGTGGATTTCAAGAAAAGAAAGAAAAGGAAATGTTGAGTGCAGGGCTTTGAATTGAAATTGATTTGTCTTTTTGGACAAAGACTAATCACTCTATAGCTGTCTGTTCTATCTACATATCTATGTATCTATGTATCTATGTGTCTATGTATCTATCTAGCCACAAACTGTCACTCCCTACCTCTTTGTGTTTATATACATGTGTGTGTGTGTGCATATATATACATATACACATCTCAGTCTCAGCTCAGTTTAAATGCACTTGGGCCCATGATGATTTAAAAGACCATTATTTGCACTGAAGTAGAAATGTTCTTCACTTCATTGGTGAAAGATAATCTATGCATGGAACTTTTCCCCACAGTTATCTGTAGACAGAGACTCTAGCCACCTTCAACTCATGCTTCTTTACATTCTTACTCGCTTACTTCTTAGCATCCTGTGAATTTGTGTCTCAGCCTTCAAACTCATTCTAATCCTATCAATGGGCACTAAATTCTAAGACTTTCCCTTACCTACCACAAAATCCTAGTTGCCTTGTATAGAAGGGGCTCTTACATAAAGAATATTATCTCCATGGGTTTTAACCATAAAATTTCCCCTGAATCATCTGTATTTGGACTTGTACATTTTCACTTCAAAACACTTTATAGGCCTGTGCTTGGCCTAATCCACAGTCTCAAAGCAAACTGCTTACCACACGACCTCTCCACATTTTTCTGAAACTATGGGAGAAAACCCAGTGCTATACTACAAGCACAGTGCTATTAATAATGTGTAATGCATGAGTTGTCTTGGTAATTTAGCTTAAGTACTTGTTCTTTATTTGCCAAAGTGCACATTTTTCTTAGTCTAATATCTTAAATATTAATATTTACTTCTAGATGGCTTTTGCAGTGAATCTAACAGATACTTATAGGCAGTCATGTAGAACATGTAAGCAGCACAAAATTCATGTGTATCATGAAGTCATGTTTGTCAGTGTGCTATGGGTAAAACAACACTTTTCAGTAGAACTGTAGATACATAGAGGAATGTATCTGTGAGGTCTTTTAGTAATAAAAATATCATCATATTGTGCAGAATTTAGTATGCTGTTCATAAGTAAACACAAACTTATTTTTCCCCTTGAAATATAAAATAGCATTAAAAAACTTAAATAGCTTCCTTGGGTAACTTGAAATTTAAATGGAAGTTTTATCAAAGGGTTGGCAGAATATATTTAAAAATATCTTCTCAGAGACCTCAGGAAATTACTTTTTCTTATGGCTCTGATTAAATATTTCATGGCAGTACATGCTATTTGTACTTGCTGTGTCAAGATAAAAAAAAAAAAATCAAACAAACAAGCTCCTCTTATTATAGTAAATACACTTATTTTGAATATGGTCCCTGTCAAAACCAGAAGACCTGACCCAGGAAGACTGCTGAGTCTGCAGGGTGAATGTTGTCTCATGCTGAAAATGAACATGCAGGGGCATTCCTCACTGACAGCTTTGGGAGCTGGTTTGTTAATTTAACACTTGAAGAAACACATCGAAGACCACAGGCAGTTTGTTGTACTGAAAGTGAGAGGAAGAGCTTCACCTTGGTAGAGAATCAACTGTAGGTAACACAAGCTGTTGTCTTCCCTATTTTTAATAGGCTCGTTTAATTAACGAGCCCTTCCTTTTTCTTGAATAGGTGTTGTAATATATCTTCCACATCTGTGATTTTGATTACTAGATTTCCTGTCATTAAACATTGATGAACAAATCTTGCCAAAGCCCTAGGTCCATTCTATCAGTCAGTGTGTAGCTGTCACGGCCAGCATCCCTTTTGTCACATCCTTTCTCCTCAAATTTTAATATTTTATTGTTATTTATCTTATTAGTCTGCTCCTTAACACTCCTAAAATCTGGAGGCATTTTTTCCCATATGTTTGAGTCATGACATGACAAAAATATTCTTGTGTAAAAGAAAACTAGAAATCAAATATTCATTTATCTGGTGGAAACAGGTCATGGTAGAGTCTGCGCAAATCCCATTAAAAAATGAGCTCAAAGAGTTGAGATTTCATCAATTTTCTAAAATATGTAAATCTTATATGTTATTCCTGGTTGTTAGTTATTTTGCTGTGATTTTGATCCTAAATATATTGGCCTCTATGTTGTACAGCCATATGCTGAAAGACAAACCACCTCAAAGATCTTTAAAACATATGTCTGATGCTATAAATCATAAAAATTGTCTGATGCTATTGACGTGCAAATAATTGTATGTCTTTTTATAACGCCACATGAAATCACTTGTTCTCATAACTGCTTCCATTTGGACCAGCTCCAGCTGTATGTTAGTGTAGGTGGGATTATCAGTTACAGCTTCCCTCTGTAAACTTCCTAAATCCTCAATGAAATACTAAGAGAATGCAATGAATCATCCCTGCCAATTTTAACAGGAAACAATTTTTGTTGACAAATCATAAATGTGTCAAATTAACAAATTTGCATTTTTTTTTTTTGCAGTTGCAGCTACCTGGAAGTTTAAAGGCATTTTCTGCCTGCTTTGAAGTAGATGAGCAAGGGGTTTCTCTAAGTGTTTGAGATTTGGAAAAATGAAAAAAAAGGTATAGAAATTGGTGGAAGAAAGAGAAATTTTGTGTTCAAAACTTATAAACAGTATTAATTTTCAGCAAATGAATTTGCTCTTCAGCCAGTGGAATTCACATGCAATTCTACATTATTATCCACAAATTATGGTTTCTCTTTTAACTTCAATTTTTAGGCCCTTAATAAGTGTTAATAAAATTTTTCAATTGTTTTTTCATTTCACAGATGACAGTTAAGGTTGGCTAAACCTTTGTAGCTGACAATTAAAGAAAACAAACGTTATGAAATGGAGCATTAAACCTCAAAATAATGATAACAATAAAACTATGCACAGTTCTATTAAACAATACTTTTTAAAAAAATTATTATCTTCTTCTTGTGCTTTATGCTTGTGTTCACAGAAGTAAAGCGATAGATCAGTGGATATAAAAAGGTGAACAAGCCTTTAAAAATCAAAGTGAGGCAGAAAAAAAGATAATATTAAGTTGTTTTACTGAAGTTAATAAAGCCTACATTCTGAGACAAATATCCTCAAGCCATTTGTTTAAACAAGCATTAAGTTTAGCGGTACTACACCATAACATGATACTCCAAATTAAACTTTTGCATCTCAAGTGACCTTTATTGGGGTTTTATAGTTCATAAATTCTTTACAACAGTGCTCTGTGGAGTAGTTTTAATAAATCTTGATTGTGCTGTAAATGTTACAGCACGTACTTAAAAAGGCATCTCCAGTCCTAACAAACACAAGTGTGGAATGATTCCCCTATTCCACATGGAAAATTTTGGTTCAGTATTCATGAAATATTGGAAAACATTCTAGTAAGGAGGAGGAAAATACCAAAAGTAACCCAATCATACTGGAGAAGAAAAACATCACTGATAAACATATTTATCAAAGTAGATGGCAAGTGTACTGTTTTCTCATATACCAATAGGAAAATCTTCTGCCATTTACAGAGCTCCTAAAGTACTACAGGACAGCTGGATAGAGACAGGATTATGTTTTCCATTCTCTCTTTTAAGACTTGATTTCCTGGCAAAGTATCAGATCCATAGAACTCTAAGCTGTGTGGTCGGTTTCACTGGCCCTAGTACACTGGGAAAAGTTCACCTTGATAAAGTGTCTGCTTAATCTCATTTATCTGTTTAACATGATTTTTTTAATCTTGGAAAATATCATTAAATAATATACTGAAAGCACCCTGGTAATGTGTTAAACCACCCGCTTTGGTACTCAATTTTTTTTTCTGCTCCACCCTTTAATCCAGCTATTTATTCGCTTATTGGCTTCTTAACATCTTTTCATATATTGTAGTTACATTTGATAGAAAAATCATCAACTGTGAGCCATCACTTTGAGGCAGCCATAAAATTCTCTTTCTTAACAACTTCCATCTCTTTAAGAGTTCATTTATAAATGTATTTTCTCATTCTTATGCATATAATTTAGTTTCTTGCATACACCTGAGTGCTTTTTTCAGTGTCCATAATTTTCACATTTTTTATTTCTTAATCTCAGCTCAAATTTTTATCCTCACTGTATTTTTGTCTTTTCTTCCTTTTCCCCAGATGCAAAAACATGAAAAAAATGGTCCTTTCTTCCTCATATAGTCTGTTAAAGGTGTTTCTGCTCAGATAAATTTAAGCATTTGAAAGGAAAAGTTTTCAAACTTTGCATTCTCTGTAGATGTTGCTATTGAAAATAAGTCAAGTTTGAAAAAAACTCCACATTTCCATGAATGTTAAATTATGGATTTTGAACTCTAAACCTTTACTTATTTTAAGGATCTTATTCATAAAAAATGCACAAGTTAATAATGAATTAGTTAAAAGATAACTACTGTCATGGATGTTCTGGTCCTTCTCTAAAATAAGCAAAACCTACAAGATCTGTAAAGCTCTGTCTGTTGCTTTAGAGAAGAATAGTGTGACTTTGAGAAAGTGTCATTACTGATCAATTTATTTGCTCATATTGTAATATATATATATTTGAGGCTTTACAATGAAAGAAAGATAATATATTAGATAGAGAGATACTATGAAACTCAAATCATAAATGTTAAGGTCTGATATAAATTATTATTACAGAAAATCGACAAGAAAAAGATTTTTATGAGTGGTTCTGTAAGAAAATGTATAATGCAATATTAATGAATCTGGGTTACAGACCCATTATTAGTACTAGAAATGGGTTTTTTTAGCAGTAGTTAAATGTTGATCCTCAAAGACTGTTTAATAATGAATGACAGATTCAAAAAATGGTCTATTTTTCCCGAGGATAGGAATATGCAGATCAAGGTATCTGAGCAATTTAAAGAAGACAGAGGTTAATAGTCTCTATAATTGCAAGAACCTGTGATGAGTACTTAAAGCAAACAGGCAACTTGCAGTATAGGGTATCTATAAATTACACCATGGTATTAGGAGTGGGAGTTGTTCTACTGCATTGTTTTGATGATTTTGCCTATAATTACAGAATGTGAATTCTTTTTCCATCTACATCAACCTTTACTCTGTAAGCAGCTAAACGCATCTGAAAGGATTGTGGACACAGCAGAACATGGTTTTTAGCAGGTGAGACAATCAAACCATCCTTATTTTGTTTTCTAGATGCATTTATAGTTTTTTTGAGTCTCTTAGGGGGAATTTTTGATATTTGAAATGTTGTTGCACTTTCGATTTTAGGTTATGTTGAGTAAAAATTTTAAGTGTATCATCCTTGGAATTTAGTATGTTATACCTGATGATAATGAATAGCAATGCTTTGGTCACAAGCATTTGATTTATAATTTCTGAGACAAAGATTGTTTTGGATTTGGAAGTTAGAGGAAACTTTAAAACTCTTTCAGCCTTCTTTGTGTTTAGACGACATCATTCAGGGAAAGCTCAAGTGATACTGGATTCTGAATGTGCAAAGAGCTATAGGAAAAGCTCTGGATATCCCTTTAATCCTGAAACAAGGGAGACAGAAGTGGGAATGGAGGCATGAAGAAGCATTTTTGCATGGACAGTAAATATCACTCAAACCTTCTGTTTAATCAAGGCAAAAATTACTCAACTAGAGATAAACTATTACATCACTGCAGTGATCAAGTTGGTGGGCCAAGACCACCCCAGCGCCCAGACTCCAAGATGTTTAGCCTTGTGCAAATTAGCAGTTTCCTTTTGTATTGCAATCATTAAAAAGTTAACAAATGATGCAATCCTTTTCTTTCCACCCTTAGTAGTACTGATTATAAATCAGAGAATCTCAACAGCATGTGGATACTTGCTCTATTTACCCTCTTTTCACATTTCTCCTCTTCACATGGTCTTTCTCCTCCATTCTTTCCTTTCGTGTTGTCTTTTCACTCTCGTTCTCTGCAGACTCCACGTTGAGTAATCGCTCCACCTCTGAACCCTTTCAGTTACTTTATAGAACGGTAAGAATTTATGTGTGAGAGTTGAAAGAAATTAAGTTTAGGAAAGTCTGAGTAAATTGTAGGCTACTCATAAGAATTTTCTGCTTTGCAGGAGCCGTTTACATAACTTAAAGGTAGAAAATTTACAGTCTCAATTCTCCTTAAGCTCTTCAAGTTTAAAGTTTAGATTTCCATAAAAGAAGTCTGAGACACTCTGCTTGCTTAGCAAGAGTAACTTCTGTACATAAATCTGACAGACTTTGAAACAAAAGTAATTGCTAACACAATGTTAAACTATGGACTCAAAACCCCAAATTCTAAATTAGGAAATGTTTCTGCTAGTTTTCAATATATAGTGCAAATTTGGGAAAATTAATGAACAGAATTTTACACATTTTAGTCAGTGCACTAGGTGATAGTAAAATGTATTATGTATGATAGCCAACCAGAAGCCTAGTAACATTTTGAGGATGCTAGATTCTATTATAAACTATTCATTGGAAAAAAAAAGTGACTGAGAACAAGATATCTGAGACAAAAGCACTGCAAAAATTACACTTTTCTACACAGAAGAAGCCTTACTAGATAGTCTAGTGAGAAAATGTCCAGATTTTGTATTCCTTTTGAGCCATATACCTACTAAGAAATTAATTCAGCTTGCAATACAAACCTTAATGCTCAGTGGCAGTATCAAAAAATCCAAATAATTTCAAGAGCTGTCAATAACAAGGGTAGGCCTCTGAAATTTCCTGACAGAAAGAAGTAAAATATTTTGTTTTGAAATGTCTCTTTGTTGTGAAAATGCACTGAGGTTGTGTTGAAAAGTAGTGTCACTTTTCTCTCATTCCTTTGATTGTAAAACATGCTCAAATGGAGAGCTTGGTTTTACTGAATATCAAATGAAGAATTCTTGCTACTTATGGTTATGAACCACTTCTAAAATAATCTCTGAATTAGGAAGACCCATAAAAATATGTATTTGGAAATGTTAATGTTGCAGCATTTTTCTTTGTGAATACTTTCCACGCAGAAAAGAAAAACTCAAGTTGCACTGAGTAGGGTTTTCTATGAATAATCGTGCTGACTGAATACCACCCACAAGTTGGATGGCATCTGGTTAAGTCATCCTCTTCTCATTTATAACCATCACTCGTAGAACATATATCCCAAAACACATATAAAGATTTGTAGCAAAACTAGATCACCTAGAATAATACATATTAGTTTTAAATATAAGCTGTTCCCAGCTTGAGTGACAGTCTGTTTTTACTGCCTAATAATGCAGAACTTGAGATGTGCAGAGGGGCAGATTTTACCGGCTAATAATAAATAATTGTTCTACTTCAGATGGAAAAATGTTTTAATATAGGTTGTCATGAACTTATCTCAGTAACAGAAATTGGTTTAATCTCTCATCAGTAGAGAAATAGCTCAAGGAAGAGTCATCTGAGTGTTCAAATAGAATTGTGCCCAAACAACATGAACATAGCTTTCTGAAAAATAATGACAATGTCAATAAAAGAAGAAAAAAAGGTCCAGTTCCAGTCCAGTTTTCTGCTTCTTGCTTCTGTCTTATAAATAGGAGGCAACATCCTGTCTTTCCTTGAGAGACTATCTATTGCTTGCTTTTAAAATTACTTTGGCACATATTCTAAAATAAAAAATGAGAAAGAAAACAATGAATTTTAATTGTTTTCTGACTTTTGCATGTCAACAGAATTTGGTTAGTAGAAGTTCCTCCCATGTGAAAAACATTGGACACTGGAAAACTAGGCCCTAACTCCTACTTTCCTAAGTTAAACAAGGAGATGCACATCCGTGAGCAGCAACAGAGAAGTCAATTACCTATGAATAATTTCATTCGTGTATAGATGTTCCACTAGAGACTGAGGTTACATAACTCTAGGAAATCTGTCCAGGTTTGACACACATTCCAAAACACATGCTATATCCTTCACTTCATCATAAAATTTGCAAAAGTCTGCTGGAACTAAACATAAATATTGCATTGCTGTGTTTTAACTGGGTACTCCATATTCATTGTGACAAGGGGATAATGCGACTTTCTCTGCATAAAAACTGCTCCTGACTACATTTCAGGTTTCCTTTTTCTTCTACTCTAACAGATTTCCAAAACTAAGTTCCTCCAAGCACAATCTTCGTTTGGAGCTCAGTTTCTGGGAGCTTGGGGTAGACTTGTTCTTACTTCTCTTGCAATTTTTGAGCACTGAAAAGCTAGATGTGCTGAAAAGTCTTGCATCGTGTTAAACGTGATAGTGGTCTTGAAGTATAGAAAAGATTGCTGCGGAGAGGAAAGGGATAAACTGCTTTCCATATCTGAAATGCGTGTGACAAAAAATAAATTAAAGCAAGGTAGATTAAGGCTGACATACCTCAAAAGACTTTCTATCTTTAAGGACCATATTGCTTTGGGAAAGTGTGGAAGCACCATGACTGGGTGTTAGACAGTATCTGTCAGGCATAAACGAGGTCCACTGGATTTTGGCTTGAGGAAAGAAGTGGAGTAGATAATTTCCTAATGTTCCTGCCAGCTGTGTTTTCTATTATTCTCTGTGACTAGACATTAGAAAGAAATCATGTGTGATTTATCTATGTGCCAATGGATACACTAATTTCTTTCCATTTCAGTGATTAATTGTTCTAATGCAAGGCTCCCAAAACTTTATACTACAGCTAGTGAGACTTTTGCACAGCCAAGAAGTTGTTAAAATCTGACATCCAATTCCACTTTAAAACAGGTTTCAACCAAATGCTTCTAACAAAACTTTTCCAAGTTTCTCTCACAAATTAATTAAAAAATAAAATTTCATTATTTTTTGGACAGGTGTAATAAATCCCTCATTTACATCTCAAATTCCATTTTATGTTTCCCTTCAGACTTGAAAAAAAAATGTTAATTATTTATGAACGCTACTGTCACTGTAGACAGCAGCATCTTAAGAGACTGATGCTAACAGACATGTACAAGTATATTAAAATACTGTACCTCATTTGCATGTGATTAGAGAAGCTTGTTGACTCAAGATGGGACAAGGATAACAACCACTATTTTTCTAAATAAGACTGTATAACAATGTCACTCCTTTTGTAATGTTTTAGAATTTTTTTAAGCTTTTGAATAGTTTTTTTTTTGATACAACAGAACTCATTTTTTTCATTTATTCATTTGTACAACTTGCACAACATCATAGTTTCTATGAAAGTAGCATACATTTACCTGGATAATTAATTTGCAAAAGGGACGATCTGGTCCAACAAGCAAATTAAACAAAGAGGTAAACCTAAGTAATTCTGGAAGGGATGGAAGGAGGGAAATGAGTGATAATTCAAATTTGCAAGGCAAATTAATGGCAAATGACAACTGAAGGTTACAGTAACCTTGCAGAAAATTACTCATACAAACATATATTAGAAGTATATTTTTCTTGCAGTGTTTCCCTGTCAAGTAGTGAGAATGTTCCACTCTTCTGAAAAATGTTTCTGTGGGCAATACAAAGTAAAACTATACTGGTAGGTCACCTCTATAGTGTTGGGGTACTAACACAAGTTTGTTTTTCGTTCAAATTCTGATCTTCACATTTTTTATTTTCTAGACTTGAACATGCAGTACAGAATGAGTCTTTTATTACTGTTAATTTATTCCTAAATCATAGAATGAAGAACTACATTGATGTTAAGTGTAATTGCAGCACTTCCTGGATGAAAGTGTATCTCTCAAGAACCTTGCATTTTCCAACAAGGAAACTGGAGGTTGCAGCTCATTAGAGAGCAGTGAAGATTGTACCATTTCTATTGCTCATTCTTATTTTAGGAAGAGTGTATTAAGGGCTGTGAGATGCAAAGTCATAGGATGTAGGAACTACTAACATAGGTTTTGCTTTGCAAGCTGGATCTTTGTATTGGGTTTGTGTGGCAAGATTTTGGTAGTGGAGCGCTACAGGTGTGGCCCATCTGAGAAGCTGCCAGCAGATTCCCCACGTCTGGCAGAGCCAGTCACTGGCGGCTCCAGGATGGCCCCACTGCTGGCCAAGGCTGGGCCCATCAGCCGTGGTAGTACCGCATCCATGATAACATATTGAAGAAGGAAGGAAGTTGTTCTTGCACAGATATAATTGCAGCTAACAAGGGAGGAGTGAAAATATGTGAGGCCAATAGTTCTGCAGACACCAAGGTCGGTGCAGAAGGAAGGGAGGAGGTGCTGCAAGCACAAGAACAGTAATTCCTCTGCGGCCTGTGGCTAACACCATGGTGGGACAGCTGTGCCCCTGCTGCCCATGGAGGCCCATTGGGAAGCACCTGTAGCCCCTGAAAGGCCCCATGCTGGAGCAGGTGGATGCCCAAAAGAGGCCGTGCCCCTCTGGGAAGCCCACTCTGGAACAAGCTTCTGGCAGAACCCATGGACCCATGGTGGGAGGATTCCACACTGGAGCAGGTTTGCTGTGGGACTTGTGAACCAACAGGGGAGCAACAACGGAGCAGCCTGTGCCTGAAGGACTGCAGCCGGTGGAAAGGACCCACAGTGGAGAAGTTGGTGGGGACTGTCCCCCGTGTGAGAGACCCCACACTGGAGCAGTGGAAGAGTGTGAGGAGTCCTTCCCCTGAGGGGAAAGGAACGGCAGACACAATATGTGATGAACTTGCCACAGCCTTCATTCTCCACATTCCTGCACTGCTTGGAGGGAGGTACAGAATTCTGGAAGGACATTTAGCTAAAGAAGGAAGGAGTGGGGGAAAGATGCTTTAAGACTTGGGTTTATTTCTTATTATGCTACTCTGATTTGATTGGCAATAAATTCAGTTAATTTCCCCAAACGGAGTCCATTTTGCACATGATGGTAACTGGTGAGTGATCCCTCCCTGCCCTTATCTTGTCCCAGGAGCTTTTCATTCTATTTTCTCTCCCCTGCCCAGCTGAGGAGGGGAGTGGTAGAGCAGCTTTGGTGGGCATATGGCATCCAACCAAGGTCAACCCACCACACTCTCTCACTACTTAAAATCTAAAGATCCAGAGAATGAAACTTAACCTGTGACAAAAGGTCTTATGAATTCAATCTTTTCCCAAAGAGTACATTTAAAAATCCTGTTGCTGAAAGGGCTTGGAAAGTGAGACATTCTATGTAATTTATTATTTTTCTTTAATTTCCATTTAAGTTAAACAACAGGCAAGAAAAAAAAATCAAATAGTGTGAAATAAAAAAAGGATAAAATTTTCATTTTGAACAGTGGTTTTTTTTTGTCACTGGAAAAATTAGAGTGTTAAATTAAGATTTGAAATGCATTAATTTATTTATGTCTGCAAGACCACATAAAAGTGTTGTAATTTTAATTTAAGCCAGTAAAATTCTTCTGGCTAAAAGTAATAATAATTTCAAGACATTGCCAGTGCTTCCTATTCTTATATGAGCTGGAAGAACACCCTGTCTTCCAAAAGAAGGCCTCATAGATGTTTAAAACAAATAAATAAAAAAATTTAAAAGATGAAATAGTTATATATTTTTGATATTTAGGAAATATCAGAAAAATAGTCTAGGAAATTTGAATTAGAGAAATCTGAAATTAGAGAAATTAGAGAAATTGAACTGAGAATTTTGCTTTAGGCATTTTGAATTGACTCTTACTCTCCTTTGAGTGGGAGAACACCAACAGAGGTATGCATGCAGAAACTTCAGAGGTAATTCCTTTGGCATGGTGTCTCCAGGAAGACAATTCTCACAATAGAATCTCTGAAACATGCAACACCTAGACACTGATTTGTCTTCGAGTATGATGGAAGGTTTTCAGTTAGTGGATGACAGGTAACTTTTTCCAGCTGTCGCTGTGTTAAACTAATGACTTCACTGTCTCCTGCAGTACAAATTTATGTCCATATGACTGGTACTAGATGTATCAAACAGAACTGTCCTCGGCTCTAAAAAGAGCACTGCAGTAGCAAAAAGCTGGAGAAAGTGGACCTGACTATAAGAGGAACAGCAACAGCTAATTGTTTCTTTTATCTTGTGTTTTTCTGAAGAGAAGTATAGTGCCTCCCTTTGAGTGTTCAACTTGTGCCAGATGCAGCTATTTAGAGGTAGATTAGAATTAGTCGGGGAACAGGACTGTATCGACTGTATTTGAGCTAGTTTCACATTGCTGGACTGGGAAAAAAAAACCAAAAAAAGTACAGAGCAATTATTAATTAGCTGGTAATCCTCATCCAGCAGAGACTGTCTTGTTGCTGTCTAACATGCAAAAGTGTAAATATGGAGTTTCAGAAGACTTCATTGTAAAGATGCATTTCTACAAACTGTCATGCAGTGAATTATTCTGCACTGCATGTATCCCAGACTCAAAATTTTCCTTGCATGAACTATTGTCTATTTTCTATACATAAACTTGCCCCAGTTTTTGCATGGTCAATTATAATTTTTTATAGGTAGCAAATTTTAATCCTATATAAAAATATCACCTTAAATTATTATTCTCATTTTTATCCGGTTGCAGAGAGAATGATGAGAAAAATAAATCAATGTCTGATAATATGCTATAAATCTTGGGGGATTTCTGGTGGGTTTAAGAGTGTCCTTGTAAAATAATGTTCTGATTGCACAGAGAAATGTCAGCCTCGGTAAATTATCTGAATAAAAGTGGCCAATAGATGTTAAGATAGTTATTCTTGAGGTCACCTTGAAAACTGTACTGGAAACAGGCCACAGTCCCAGTCTCACATTAAAGAAAGGAAGTAGAGATTTAAACATGCCTTCCTTTTATTTCTTGGGTTTTTTTTGGGTGGGTTTTTTTTGGGGAGTTGTTTGTTTGGGTTTTGTTTTTTTTTTTTTGTTTTTTTTTTTTTTTTTTTTTTTTTTTTTTTTTGTTTTTCGTTTGTTTTTGTTTTGGTTTTTGGTTTTTTTTTTTAAAGGAAAGCATTGATGGGTGGATTTTGACTTCAAGATGTGCTATAGTATATTGATAAATTATAATTTCTTAGTGTAACCTTAGGCCTGTCAGTCAGACAGATATGCTGCTTCAGGCCCTAAGGTAAAAACAATCGAGTTCTGTGAAGGACTTGAAATATGCAAATAAAAAGTATCAGATCAAAATATTAGTAGCTGTGGAACGGGGGGAACAGTGGCAGGATACTGCTGGTGTTAGATGAATGCAGGCAACTTATCATGAAGGTCAAAAAGCCAAGCTTTTGCTGCCCAGCTCTGGAATAAGGAATCAGGTCTCCTCTCCTTGCCTCTGTAGCACCTGTGCTGCTGTGGGTTTATCTAAATATGATTCAAGCTAACCTCTCTTTGTAAATCACTAAGTGGATAACTGATGGTGAAAAAAAAGAAAATCCTTAGTATTTCTACTCAAGTATCCTTATCAAATCAGAACCTCTTTCACTAATCTTAAGAAATCATGCCTACAGAGATGAAATCTTCTTCTTACCATTTTTCCTAGCAAATATGCTCTTTGAAGTAACTTCAGAGCAAATCTGAATGCTCTCTTTGTGCATAAGATTCTTCAATCAGATAAGAAATTACAGAGCAATTTTAACAAATATTTTTATACTTTTCAGTACAAAGAGGTACAGCCCTCTCTTGTTATTCTCTAGTCTGATCATGGATCAATATAAATTTCTTTATATGGCCACATAAAGAAAACAGGGTATGTTTTACATGTAACCAATGTTAATGTGCATGTAATATGCATGTAAGAAGAGGGAGGTTTACATGACTCCTCCACCACAGTCTTATTGTTTCCATTAAGCATTGAAAAATGAAGATAAAGCAGTGCAAAATAAAAAGATGACTAATGCTATAAGAGAAAATGCCACGTTTTTTCACTGCACAAAGAATATTTATGGTATTCAGAGTGACAGAAAAAGAGTAGTAGATGTGGCCAAAATAAGATGTAGCCCACCTTCGTGCACTGCAATAGGATCAAGCAGATGTAGACCATTACCATCTATTATTTATAACATGTTTTACTAAAACAGTAGATTACAATAAAATGTCAAAACCTTTGAACACGCTCCACAGAAAGTGCTTTCTATCCTGGAGAATTTTCTTTCCTAGAATCCAAATTTAAAATATTTTTGTAGATTGGGAAAATATATCTGTTTTCTGGCGCTGTCTTTTACCCAAATGATCATCTGTAATATATGTAACTAAATGTCCTCTCCCAATCTTTATGGTACCTACACTTTTCGTTTCTTTACTCACAAATCACATCTGGCTAATTTTACCTGAGTTTGGTTACAGCTTTATGCCACAGTGTTCTAACTAATGAAGATTAGGGCTGTTTCTTCTTTATCCGCAGAGCCAAGTTGTTAAGGAAACTTCTCAGTCTGACCATTCATTATGTTCTCTGGCGGTCACACTCCCAATGCCACAGAGTCCCACTGCTGCAACCAAAGCCCCTTCACAGCGGGCAGCTCCAGTGCCCACAGGGGTCCCCACTTGACTCCCCGCAGACCCTCTCACACAGTCAGACCAGGCTTCCCACAGCAGAGTCTCAGAAGTCTTGTTCCACAGACAATTTATTCACGGTGCAGGAACACAGAAGGAGCCCGAGCTGGTGCCTCCGAAGAGGGACCCCCAACAAAGGTACCCCTGGGCTTTTATCCCCTCGCAGTCCAAACTATGTGAAAGTCTTGCTCTTCCTTCTGAGTCCTCTGCTCCTGCTATATCTCCCTGCATCCACCCACCTGGCTGGCACCACCCGTCTTAGTGCTTTTTGTAAACCACAGGTTGGCAGTTCATGGCCTTTTGTCTCAGGCTCCCAGCCAGAGCTCAAACTGCAGCTTGCAAACAGAGCTGCCTGCAACAGATAAACTCCTCCACGCTGGTAACTGGCCTAAGAGAATGAAATTAATATGATCAGCTCTTAGGAAAATCAAGAAGCTGCTACTGTCTAAACATCTAGATATTTTAGAATTCAAAAATTCAGTTGAGGAAATTAAGAACAATCAGTATGTGCATTGAAGTGAATACTTATGTGAATGGAAACTACTGTAACTATACCATAGTGTCTTTTTTTTTCTTTTTAATGCAAGGATTGCTTTTATTTTGGACATTACAGGAAAATTTGAGGGGATAGTTGTGGTTAGTTGGAGATAAGGAACTAATAAAGATTATATTTTGTAAAGTTATTTTCTTAGTGAAAATTCAGTTATCTTATTTTCATATTCTTAAATATATTTCTCCTCTCTGCTGTTATTTCCTGGTTAAAATTGAATTTATTAAAGATTTTGCTCCAGAGAGCTTCTACAGATGCAATTTTGTTTCTTTGTTATCAGAAGGACTTGAGAACAGATACTATTGAATACTTCAATCTTTTCTGAGTCTTTCTTAATCTTCTCTACTTCACTGTTAAGCAGCTAGCCTATGTTTTGATTTTCTCTTTCTGCATTTAGTGAACCTTATCTTGTTTCCTTTTATGTCACTGTGCTTTTTTGATCTTATCCCTAAGGGTCTTGGGCTGTTCCTTTATATCCACGTTAAAACCTATAATCTTCTTTCCACTTTTTGTTTGATTCTTTTTGAATTTTCAGGTCACTGGAGAAATTCTGATGTCTCTACAATAGTTTCTTACTATTCTGCCATTCCTTGCTTCACTTGCAAATAACCTACCACTATGCATTAAATACCTTCTCTTTCAGTAACTTCCAGCAGTGCTGCACTCCCATGCCCTTTAACTTTTTTCTCTTCCCAGTAGGCTGTCTCCTGTACTCTAGGAAAAGGTGTAGTTTGCCTTCCCTCTCAGCCATCTCTTTCCTGCTCTTTTACCTTCACACTTCATTACTTCTCACAGCTTTCTGTAATCTTTCACAATTTCATTTTCTTATTGTACCATTTGTTTACATGTTCTATCATTTAGTTAGTTGAAATGCGATCTAAAAAAGGAGCATCCTTTAATCTCTAGAACAAAAATTGCCTGCAAAATATTCCATACACTTACTGTGTCATCCTACTTTACCCTTTAGGTATCTCTGAACAATTACAATCTGCTTTTGCTACAAGGCTTTAATTAAAAGTAAAAAAAGTTAGCCGTTTTGTCTTCTGGCTTATGTGGAATATGTGAATTATTCTCTGCATTTATGTTCCTCTTATAAAATAAAATAATCTAGTAAAATTCTCTCCTTTCCACGAACTTCTGAAAACGTACATCTTTAATACAGGGTACACCTTTCTCTCTTGTTCTTACACCTGTCATTCCTAAGGAGATTGCATCTCGATATCAGTAGTGAACATCTGTGGTTTAGCTCAAAAACTTTCTAGGATGACACTTTCATTATGTTATGGTTGTGTTTTAACAAATAGTTCTCTCTACATACTCCCATACTGGGGCAGCTGCGTAATAACGTCCCAAAGGCTGATCTCTTACTTGACCCTCTCATGACTATGATTCACCTCTGCCTAAATTTAGACAGAAAATGGGCATTTGTGTTTGGTTTCTTTTCTTCTCTCTTCGCGTCTGAGATTTTATCACAGATCTAGTCTATTTTGAAATCTCCTGCCCTGTGTGCACTCGAAGATATCCTTCCTCTTCTTTCCACAGCCCTTCAACCTTTTTGCTGCCTCCTTTGTGTAATGCCATGCCAGATGCCATGACACGTATTTACTCTCATTAGTTGTCTGAAACGTTCGTCTCCAAGTCATCTGTCTCCATCTGCCTCTATGATCAGTATCACACTTAGCTGCTATCTTCAGTTCCCCCACCCTGCTGTCAGATGCTTGGAGATTTTTTTTTTACACTGCATAGGATTCAATGTAACAGTAGCAGATGCATCTAAATAAATAGGATGGTGAAGTAATCCAGAGGGATAGGGATATCTTGCCTGACTTTCTGAAATAGCCTTTTTATTATAGGTACATGAAGGAGCATGTTCCTGAAACAATGTGTTGTCTGCACTTGAAGGTAGCCAAGGTCAGGACCTTCCAAAAGACATCTAGGTAATGATTTTTCTTTGCAAACGATCTTAGGTGCCAGTACAGGCAAAAAGTAATCTAGGACTGATATTCTTATTTTAGACTGTTCCACATGTGGGCCCTTTTCTTTCAAGAGGAGGTAATAATAGAAAACTAAGAATAGAATGAGTCAGAACAAAATTAAAATATAACCTTGGCTTTCTTGCCTTTTAGTCCTTCAGGAAATCACACGTGGATTGTACAGATTGCTGGGTATTTTGTACATTCATTTACTTTGAGTCCTTTTTGGGAAGCAGAAGTCATTATGTCTTTTCTGTTGTAGAGACAGGCAGCTGAGTCCAGCCCTAGAAGGACTGGAATAAGCAGAACCTCAGGAGAGAATATACCTCTGGGACAGGATAATTATAGGATTTGTAGTACGCCTTCCTCTCCTTTCAGTATTCAATTTCTGTTTATTGTAGTGTTTGGCCACTGGTCTTCTAGAGTCATGTACTGGGTGCAATAAAGCAGATAGATATGGGCCAAGAAGAGCATAATTTTAAAATGCATAATTCTGCATCTGTACAATTTTCTCAGTTTCTTGTGTTTTGGTTTGTTTGGTTTTTGTTTTTTGTTTTTTTTTTTTTTACTAGCATGCCACATCAGTGTATTTTTAATTGCAATGAATAAGATTTTCTCTTTTTTCTAATGTATAGTGCTATATTTGATTAGGTACTGTATTTGGCAATGTTTACATTACTATGGTCATGCGTTATTCTGACTGTTTGTGTAAGCACACTCAGTACTTTTAATCCTAATTTCACAAGCCCCGTTTTTTTTGCAGGCGTGTAACCTGATCACAACACTTTTCTTCAGGCAAAAATTCCTCCTACGTTTTCACCACAAAACATTTTATTTATTTTAGTTACAATAAAACATCAATTTAATTTTAAAATGGTTTTATATTAACCATAACAAACTAGAGATAAATTACCCTTGCTTTTTTTGAAGCTTTTGTAATTTTCCAAAGATCAGGGAAAACCAGAAAGAGGTTCAAATGAGTAGTTTAAACATATTCAACAGATATTTTAACATTTGCCATTACTTCCATGTTTATAATGCATTCTCTCATGCTAATTGGACTATTTTACATCAAAACTAATATTTTTAATATGTTATAGTACTGCTATTCATGCTAATTTTGATGATATAATTTGACCCATACAGAAAACAACCTTTCTAGGGCATTTCAGAAGTGGTCACAGTGTCTAAAAATGTATTGAGCGGTTTAAGGTGAGTATATTCAAGAATCAGACCCTAGAAATATCCATTTAGACTGAGGCCTCACTCTTCAGTCACACACCTGAGACTCCCACAAGAGAGAGTGCTGACTGTATATTTTATTCCTAACTATCCAGTGCATGGCAGTGGCAGAGCAGTCACACTGAGCAGCACCTGGGGTACAGTTTGCCTCTGTTACCTGCCCTGAGTGTTACCTGCTTACGCAGAAACCTTCTCCCTGAGAGTGGCAGTGTCTGGTTCCTAATTGCCAGTAATGCCTTAGCTCCTTGTGCTTTTTTCCAACCCAGATGCAGTCAACATTATTGCCAGTGTTAGAAGTATTATAAAATCTTCACTATAATTCCTCTTTAATTAGCATCCTATTATCTTAAATGGCTTCAACAATTTTTTTTTCTCTAAGTCTCCTCCATTCTTTCAGTAATACCCTTTTTTTGTAAAATTGCCTCAGTATTTCCCCACTGGTTGGATCTACTACAGTTTTTTTTACTTTGTCTTTTAATAGCTTATTCAAAAGGATAGAAAAGCTCAATGGGCTCCTGGTAGAGTGCAGTAATATCAGTGTTTGTGTTCTCAGGGTTTTTCTTTCTCTGGAGCATAATGGTTGAACTAAGTCTTGTGGTGAAGAGCAAACCCACTGGGCTAATGGCAATAAACTTGAAAACAGTGGGAGGCTTGTTCACTCAGGTTCAATGTGTGAATAGCTCTGCACAGCTCTAATTAGGACCCTGGTTCTCAATAGGTAATTAAATATCAGCTTGGTTATCCGAGTGAAGGGATTAAGGTGAAAATGTACCATTCACATTTATAGTAGAATAAAATGTTCTGCATTTCTGTTGGTTGACTGGCATTGTAGTGAACTCTGTCAGAAATACCTTTAAATATGACTATGTGAGGCAGAAAACTGAAATGTAGCACACTGCCTACAAGGAATCTCTGATGGCAATGATGTGGTCACTGAACAAGCTAAGGCTGACATTTTGTCTTTAAGGTAGATATCCCTTAGTCCCTGGAAAAATAAGCATCATTGTGTATCAATAAAATAAAATTAGTGCCATCATTTCAGCTGGTAGTCTGTTTGTTTTGACACCCCTCCCTCTCTTCCTCACCCTCAGTTATTTCATGGATAGCTGAATGCACACTGAAATATGGGACATATATATTTGTACTTTAAGGACTGTTATTCAGATAGAAGGGAATGTTTAGTTTTAGTAATCTAATCACCTAAAGCAGGTACCTTAGATTTGCATATTTTATGAGGTTTTAAACCTGTGGAATACCTTTGGCTATACCTACCAATTTCTTTGAAGTTTCATTGCTTCCCAAGGCTAAACCCCAGTTCATTTTTTTCTTCTTCACATCAGTATTTCAGCATTTAAAATTCTTTAAAAATCTTTTTAGGCATTTCATTTGTATTACTACTTTCTGACAATGCTTGTGTTGACATAGAAATATAGTTCAGACGAATGTTGTAGAATATAAGGCTAGCAAGGTCCAGAAAAAATTCAAACTCGAGGATCATTTACAAAATTTTACAATTATGCAATAGGAAGGATTTCTTACTGTTCTCCAAAACAGGATTTCATATGTTCTATTGTTTAAAGGATACAAAGCTGTTTGTGCTCTATGCCAGAATAAAGGTTTAATGATTGTCCTGGTTTTGCTGAAAATTAGGAAGGAGAATGGAATTTCATAGGTGCCAAAAAGTGATTGCAAAGGAGAGAGGAAAACCTGAAACAGTTCATTGCCTCAGGCAGTACATTCTCCCAGACATGCTGATGTGCCCTTACTTTTACTCTTCCCACTTGTCTGTATGAAAAGCAAACACTATGTTTCTACAGAGCCTTCCCTCTATTTTCTTCCATTCCCTGAAGAGAATTCAGTTACAGTAAATCTCACTTTTCTTTTTTCCTTCTACACCAGTACATAGGCTAGATGAGACAGTGCATAAGGTTTTTCCGCTAAGTTTTTGACATCTAGACATCATTAATTTTAAGAACAGAAAGGGTTATTGTAACCTAACCTGTTTTCTTTGTTACACTGGTATTCCTATTTCCAAGTTCATTCAATAATTCATTGTAAAGGGTGACTGAAATTGTAAAAAGTCCCCTACTGAAATCATGCCTGCCTGCCTCCTAATCCCTTGCAACTTCTTTTTAAAGATTTCTGTAGATATTCTACTGTAAGCTAAAATTAATTAACAAATCTTTTCAATAATGTGTTTCCTCTGTAAGCATAAATCTGTGTAAGTACTGAGTATAGATTTTTCCTATATGATTAAGAAGCAATGAAGTATGTGATTTTATTTATATTCTGTAGGAGAGAAATTGTACTAGAAGTCTTACCCTCTTTTGCAAGCTGATCATGTCAAACTTCTAGATCAAGTGGTTTTTTGCTACAATTTCTAATCCCTACAAGTTTCTAATAGACCACAATTACCAATTATTTCATTATTTTGTAACATACACTTTGTTAAAATGATTACTTCATCAATCACATGCCACATAATTAATCAAATGTAATTGACCAAATTAATTCGCATTTAATTAATTTGAAACAGAAGGTAGTGCTTGAAGAATGATCTTTAATTTAGGTTGTAATGGGATCTCCTGGCTTTTGACCATAGTTTGGTACTGTTCATATCTGAATTCTTCAGAAAAATCTGTGAAGCTTCACCTTACAGGTGAAGATCAACAGATGAGATAATGTGATGAAGCCGTCCTCAATATCCAACAGAAAAAAACACTGCCTGTGTTGTCCAAACAACATTTTGAAATATGGATAATGCTGTCTGAAATTGGATAATCTGCAGACACCTTTGGCACATCTAGTTTTAATATCAAGCTAGACCTTTGATGTAAACTTTAGGAAAGGTGATTAAAGGCTCATGACCAAGAACACAGAAGAGCACAGCTTGTAGGGAAATCCTAATTGCACAGGCCTTGCCTCAGCCTCTCCTTCCAGGACTGTTCCAGGGGAGCCTCAATCCCAAGGCCTAGGGTGATACCCATGAAGAGGAATTATCAGAAAACCTCCCTGGGTCACCTTTTGGACTGAGAGGATTGGCAGTCTTTGGACAGAGG
Organism: Callaeas wilsoni; assembly: GCA_013398955.1. Lineage (NCBI taxonomy): Eukaryota > Metazoa > Chordata > Aves > Passeriformes > Callaeidae > Callaeas > Callaeas wilsoni. The sequence continues at coordinate 430,516 of VWPU01003749.1, forward strand.
TATGACACTGACTATGGGATGTGGGAAAAAACATCTTGGGACTGTAGGAGATTTCTTATAGGGTGTTTAGGGGAAGCATCAAAGATGGGGAAAGGGAGGGATCAAGATGGTTTGAAAAGGAAATGAAAGGGAAAAAGAAAGGGAAAAAGATGATAAAAGGGGTTGATTTCATGTAAGCAGATTGTCGGTCAATACACCCCTGTGGCCGTGCTCTGCACTGATCCCTCCAGACTGTTATGTCTTCTTATTTAATGCAATTTCTAGCTGATTTTCTGGTAACAGGACCCTATTCTGTGTGCCTGTGTGTGTACGGATGTCCAAGTGCCAGCAATGGGAATGGGGCCATTGGTCACAAGGCCCTGAGTGCCAGCACCTGGAGACTCCAGAATTCAGGTACGTTGTGTGGGTAGGCACACCAGGGCGTGATCACAGCCTACATCCAGCTAGACTAACTAGCAAATGGGGAAAGAGATTTTGGAGTCAGGTATTGCAGCTACCACAAGTCTAAGCCAGAAGGTGGAGAGATCAAAGAGTCTTGAGTCCACTACTGAAGGAAGAAGGATGTTCAGACCAGCAACTGGAGATTTCCTGGTCCTTCGGGGATGACTGCTGGTAAGCTTATGAATCTGGACCAGCTACCAGGGGCATTTTTGTCTCTTTGTGCAAGGCAACTGAGGGACTGGAGGACGCAAGAGCCAGCTATATAATCTGTTAAGTGTCTGTGAGAGACTGGAGGAGATGATTGTCTCAAAACATTTTGTGTGCATGTGTGGGGGAAAGGAAAGGTTGGGTCTTGCCTTTGGTGAGGTGATACACTGCCCTAAACACCCCACCACTCCCTGGAGCCTGTATCCCAACCTCGCAGGGGCTGCCAATCCCTGGCACACCAGAGGCCATGCTCCACACCTGTCCCTGGAGCTCCTAACCCAGTTCCTGAGTGGTTAGATGACTGAAAGTCCCACCTAGGAGAAGGGCCCAGGAAGGCCAAAGGGTACTTAAACAAAGCATGAGGAGAGTATGTGTCTTGACCCTACCTCCTCTTAGAATTTACATCGTCTGAAGCAATGATGGAACCAAGAGTGGTAGGCGTATTTGTTCTTTTCTGTATCTCTCTTTCTTTTTCTTCTAATTCCCTCTTCTTGAAGCCTGAGTAACTTGAAATCAGATGGGCTTGGATTATGCTTAAGATGAATGTGCTAAGTTAATACTTTGTGAAATGATTTATGTTGATTGAACATTGCTTCAAACTTTTGCCAAAGTTCCCTGATTTTCTGAAGTTTGCCGGTAAAATTTCTGTAGTTTTCTCTTGAGGAATACCTTTTTGGTATTTCTCCCTTGCATCTGACTCAGGATACATTAACAAAAAGTAAGCTTGTTTAAGAGACTCCTCAAGCAAGTTCTGGGCCTTACAGTGTCTAAGACCGGATGCTGGACAGGTCCATAGTGTGTGTACCTGTGGGTGTAGGTCTGAGTACCAGCATCTGGACTGGGGCGGCATCCTCAGGCTCACATGTCCAGGTACCTATAACTGGGAAGACTGGGGATCCAGGGTAGGTTTTTTGTCACTGGCCAGCTATTTGAGGGATTCACACTCTCATAGGCTTTCATCCTGATTAGCCAGAAAAAGTAACAGGATGAGGTTGTTAATGCTGTTTTGCTAGTGCTGACTGTGTGTGTCTGTGGTGACCTGTGCAGCTGGCTGTGCTTGTGCATACATTTTTTACTGTTGGATTTAATAATCTTAAAGTTCTTTTCCAACCTAAATTATTCTATGTGCATGTGTGTGTGTGCATGTCTATTAGGAATTCAGTCTTGCTACTTGCTGGACCTGTGGAGATGGGGCTGTCACAGCCTGGCCTCCATTGGTGTGCTGGATTTGGCAACTCGTAACAAATAAGGTTCCTTTTTGAGGGAAAGCTCTCCTTCATCTTTCTGCTTATTACCTTTCATAATTTCACGTTCCTAGTCTTGTGACTTTTGTACCAGCCATCTTCTTCAGCTAAACAGTCCTCTATAGTTCTTTGAAGAAGTCCAGAGGGAATAGCTTTGTTAATGAGACACTTAAACCAAGTGTTAGATTAACTGGGGGAAGATGGTGTACTTGGTCTACTAAATAAGACTATGACCTTCATTTCACCTATTCCAGATTTTAGAATGAATGTTCCTCTTTGCAGTGACTCTGTCCTGAGCCCCAAGCAGTTAACTTCAATTGATGCCTTTGGAAGAAAGGCCAAATCTGAAGTCTCGAAAAACAATGTATGCGATTTATGTATGTTGTCTATTTTTAAGGTATACTAGTTACCCAAGAACCACTGAGATTTAGTTATTTCAGGAGTTAACCAGATTACTAAATAAGTATAAGTAAGTGTTACATAACTGTGCTGTATGCTTACATGGAAGACAAACCTGAATGAAATATAGATTTCTTAAAAAAATAAAAGGATGGAGGGAGGGCATGGGGGAGAAGATGAGGCAGGCTAGTTTAGTTGTATCCTATTAAATACTGTAAGCAAAGACCAAGAAACATCCCTTTGGTGTTTTTGTTCTGTTACTGTTTAAGACTAATCGCACAAAGGACACATTCCCTTCCTCCTTCACGTTACTTGAAATAAGTGACACTAAATCAGACAAATGCAGGCTCTGTGGCTCAGCAGGTGATAATTGAACCCTTACAGATTAGAAGTGCACTTGTGCCCATTTGCTCTGGGCACAACTCCATTTCAGAATTCATTTTTTTCCCAATTTAAAAAAACCAACTTGCATTACAAGCTAGCCATGTAATTTGAAATTACATGTGATGGATGCTAAATGGAATCTGATTAAATATGAAGGACATGAGTTAAGCTGAGGAGTAGTAATAGTGAAGAGACTAAAACTGAAGTGGGAACCCAGAAGTCATAAACTAAAACCGGTAGTGTGTACCTGAATCTGATCTCCAAAATGAGATAAAAATTGACCAAGAGATACTTTTAGACATGTGAATATATCTGAATAAAATAATACCAATGGTCCTCTATACCTAGAACCTCTTTATGTCTGCCCACTTCACCATTTAATTTTATCTACCTGCTCTTTCTGGCAGTCTTTGCCTGCTTCTCTTTTTTTTCATTACAGTACTTTCATATTTTTTCTTTTTGCTCTTAAGTGTAAATGGGAACTGTTATTCTTAATCCTGTCTCTGTAATTCTACTGAAGGAAAGGAAAATTAATATCTAAGAATTGTTGCATTCTTATACACAGACACTGCTGATCTATGAAAAGGGTAAACAAAATCAACTTTATTACTGGTTTGTACAAAAGTTTCTGTGTAGTTACAGTCAAGTTTTGTTATTAGCACATTCAGAACATTTTGCACTCAAACAGTTGTTTTTAATTCTTTTTATATTAAAAGTCAACTAGGAAAACAATCTGTGTCAAAGTAAACTGGTGCAGAACAGAGAAAATTGTTACTAGGATTACAGAGTAAGTCACTTGCTGAGCTCTTTTGCCATGTTTATGGACTGGATTTTTTTATCCTTCATCTCTGAGAGGCAAAGAATGTAATGCAAATTTCTATTTTATGGAGTCTACTGAGAAGATCTGAGCCAACTGCTTTATTTTCTCTTTTCCAGTAGGGAAATATCAACCCTAATTTGTCAGATTTTTGATAGAATAGCTGAGCGTGTGATTATGTATATAATGTCCTGGATCTAATGAGACTCATTCAGTGCTTTAGAATGCAATTATTCACTCCTTGATTGGCATATAACTGTGTTGAGTTGAAAATCTGAAGCATCATTACATGATTTCCCAAATTATGCGCTTAAATGTATCTCTGCTGTGCGTGTTCCATGCCACGTGAATAATTTCTATATGTGCCAATGAGTGTTTTGGCTACGCTTATCCAAAAAATATAGGCTACCTCTAGGCTCCTATGAAGATATGAAATAGCTTTATCTCTAGTAAGCAGCACGAGCCGAAATATTATTTTTCTACTTCCCCACACAGAATGGCTTTCACTGTATTAGATACAACTTACTTTCTTTTTTTTTTCCTTCCCCCCCCTCAAAAGAGACTAGGATGCAAACTCTTTGCCTCTGAAAAGAACTCTACAAAATCTAATATTAGCCTCCTGGGGAAAAACCCATTAAGCCCTCCCTGCTGGGCAAAAATGAATGCCAGAGCACAACTTCCTATCTCACAAGTGACATGACAAAGGCACAGAATTGGGCCAAATAGCTTTGTCATTCAAAAATTCTCATTAGGAGAGACAGATTGACCACTTCTGGTCATACTTTGACACTGTACACCTAGATTGCGGTTTTTTTCATTTTTAATTGATAAGGAAGAGCTTTGAAAATGATCAAGTTAGTTATAGAAGCCAAGTTAAAGGTTTCATGTGCATTGTCAAAACCTCCTTTATCGACATTCAAAGATGCCTTTTACCTGAAAGTTTATGTATGCCATGAGTTTATAAATGGGTAGTCCTCAAGCACATCACAGTGAGTCAGGTAAGACAAAAGCAAGGCATCAGGTCAATTGGAAAAGTGAGTGAATGCATTTTGTCTACTGTAATGAATCCATCTGAAGATGTTCATCAGGATCACAGGGCTATGCTGCAGAAAGCAGTGACATCATTATTATGAAAAAACCCCCACACTAAAATAGTATCATTTTTACTGGTTCTGTGTTGATCAGAAATCCTTTCCAGAAAGATATGGGCTCTTTTGTTTATTTGCATGATAGTCAACAGCTAGAGAAAGGACTTATGTTTTCCGGAGGCAGTTCTCTTAGGAAAAAAGAGACAATCCCTATAAAGTGAAGCCATGTCATGAAAAGATGGTATGGTCCTAATTTAAAGGAACAGAATGGAAAAAATATTGTTAATAGCCCATAGGAAATCTGACAGGCCGAAGGGTGGTTTTGTGTTGATCTCAATCTACTCAAGATTAAAACATACAATGTTTTTGCCTATGACTCTGCAGTCTAAATTCCTGATAGGTCTACAGAATTTTTATTCTTTTGCCTAGTGATCTTTAGGATCTTGACATCTTTTACCATCTTCTCTATGGATTTGAAAAATTCCACTCAGATTGTTGCAATGCTCTCCACCCCTTTCTCTTGATAGCGTGCTCAGCATTATTGCCCTTGAATCATTTCACTGGTGAATAAAGCAGCATCATTTGTCTTGACGTGAAGGACACCTCATATATACTGTGGACTTCCCTTAAAAATAATTTCCAGCCTCAGATTCACACAAAATATCCTTGCTGCTGGAAGATAAATCACACTTTTGTTCTTTGAATCAGTGTAATGGCCAGCTTGATGTCTCTGCCTGATAAAAATTAAATTGCTCTTGGTGTTGCTAACGTTATATTCCCTGCAGCTCTTTCTCCCTATAGACATTTCCGTCATTCATTTTGCTTCCAACCATCTCTAATTTCTAAATGCAGATCAGATGCTCTGGTCTCAGTGTGTCCTTTTTTCTTTCTCTTCTCAGGGTTCTGAGGGCGCCACCAGTCCTCAGTAGCCCTGACAAATCTCCCTGGGCCACACGCTGCCCATGGCCCCATACCACACTTCAGCCCAGCCTGGGGCATCGCTCCCTGTCCCAGGGATGCTGTAGGAGTGCGTGTCTCTACCCCTGCCTCCCTGTGACCTGAACAGACCTGTGTTGTGCACTGTGGGTAGCTCGTGTCCTGGATGGCCACTTCCAATGTACATGGTGGCTTGTCTTCAGTCTTGCCTTTTTTCCCTTCCCAATTTGTTCCTGACCTGGGTGGATTCTGACCACATTTAGCAAACAGAATTGAAAGAGATGACCAAAACCAAAGGAAAAGGAATTTTTTTTTTCCAGCAAGAGCTATGGGGGGGCCATTTACACTACTTTTTTTTCACAAGTGTTTATAAGAACATTTCCTTTTTCCTTTTTTGCTGACCTTACTTGTCCTTGAACCATTAATTTTATACCTGCATTTGTTTGTCTGTCTGTTACTGGGAGTCAGCAGTAATATGTTCAGTGAAAGTCACTCAGCTCGAATGCCCATTCACCTGAGATATCTCAGGCCTCGCTATCATATAGCTGCCCTTTAGATTTCATTAACTTAGGGAAATGGGTCCATTATCTATTTGGACAAGACAGACCACAGCTTGGTCTTTCCTTCAGATGTTAAGTCCTTTTTACTTGACCCTTGCTGTGACTTGTCAACTAGTTGTAATTAAGTTATTTGTCATAAAAGGTGTTGTTTAAAGGCTTATTTTCACACATTTTCTTAGCCATTTATTTGCTCTCTAAAGAATTATAAAACGTTTTTTATTTTTGTTTTAAAAAAAGTTCATTTTCTTGTCCATATTTTCATACATTTATCATCTAGTGGATTTTAGAACAAATGTTGAGCCTGGAGGGAAACAGATAATATAAAGTGTATTAATAAAGCTCCAATTACACATATGATTAAAAGAGGTTCCTCACTGTGTAATGATATATTTGTATAACAAAGAAACCTACTAAAACTTGTAATCCAAAGAAACAAAAGGAAAAAACTGTAGAAGAGGGCTGAAGGGGGCTTAACTGAATTAATGAAAACTTTAAGAAAAGTTTTAGAATAAAAGCTGAGATGAAAATCAGGTGATGTCTTCTAGTTTTAGACAGGCTACATAAACTTGGAGTGGTATGGGAACTTAAGAAGTTCTTCAGTGGTATAAGTGAAAAAGGATTCAGGGAAAGAACAGTCATCTTTGTATGGCAAGAATAGGGTACAAACTAAATATTTAATAATAATAATAATAATATTATTAAGAAATAATATTAGGTGTTTTTGCCTTGAAACTAAATATGGTTCGTAATTCTGCAAGGGAGACGGATGGAGTGTTATCACATCAAGATGGGAACAAAACCAAGGTGGTTGTGCCCAGCTTGGGCACAACAGTGAACTGATGCTCTAAAACTATAAAATACTTGTGCATAAACCTGAAAATGAATAAGAGCAGTTGTAGGTCAAATTGAAAACTAAGGAAGAGCGGTGCCTGTGGTTCTGAAATAAAGTTGTAAATACATCAGTTTATCTGGTCATAATGCAGAGGTTTAAACATTTTTTGAAAGAATTATTGCTATGAACATTACCAGAAGATCAGAGAAATTTGAGCTGTAATTTAAAAAAATTCAAATTAGCCTGTTATATTTTTATATGGATTTTGAATTTAAAAAAGGTAACATCTTTTTATAAAGACGAGAAAGGACATTTTATAGCAATTGAACCCACTGGTACAGTGATTCATGCACTATTCTTGTGAAATGACTCCTGGACTAATAAAGATTGTCCTTAGTACCAGTGAAAGGTAGTTGGAGTAAGTATCTAGTCAGCTTTGGATAAACCATCTAGAAAGTGTATTTTTTATGAAGATGCCATACCTCATCTAAGCTGCTTTTCATCTGGCTCATTAGCTTTGACATAGTACCGTGGTTGTATGGTTCATGAAACAAAGATGCCTCACTCTGAACTGCTAAAAAACTATTGGAGCAGCACATTAATCAGTCATTCAAGCATCTCTACTTTGCTGTAATCAGAGTCAAAAGAAAAATAGCACTACTTTTATTCCTTATATTTCAAAGCAATTAATGCCACAAGCTGGGTTTCTCTGAATGAGACTGATAAAACTCAGAGATGGTAACATTAAGCTAGCTTAATTTTGAAGGGAAGTTGATTTAACCTGTTTGAGTTTCAGATTTAAATCTCTATTCCTGATTACATTGGTGTTAATAAAAAGCAAAGTGGGCCGAAAATGTTATATCAGAATAGAATCAATTTACTTCTATTCTGCATTTCTATTAAAATAAAGCTAAAGACACCATTCAAATCCAAGGAACTTTGATGTACAAGACAATAGAGAATTAAGTCTGTTGATTTTCATTATTTTCCATTGGATCATACCTCAGAGGTAGTTTGCTTTTAGCAAAATTACAGAAAATGCTATCAAAAGAAAAGCTTCCTTTAGGAGCAGACATACTGCAATGCAGATGATTTGGGAAGCCACTAAAACCATCAAATTCAGGTAAAAAGAAGTGTTTACTTACTGTTTATAACAATAGTTTTATTCTGTCTTTACAGCGTTAACAGTAAGGCCTTTTTATTTTTTTCTGGGGAGAGGTCTGCAGTGATATCTAGGTGTTTAGAATGTCCCTATATATGGAAAACAGTTTGAGAAAAAAAGTTTGATTTTTTTTTGGTGCTACTTAAGTATTTGAAGGTTTCTCATTGCTAGTACATGTTTTGTTTTTCAAGGAATGTAATGAAAGAAACCCTACCTTTTAATTAAAATAAGCAAAAATAGAAGCATAGGTTTACACTTCTTCCTTATCCATCAACTTGGATACTGGCAGAACCATTGATAAACTGACATAAACTGAAATTTTAGGAAAACCATTACACTTTCCTAAAATGATCATCTTAACCTAAACTTTAACCAAGGTGGTCATATCTCAACTCCAATAATAGACCATAAATAATTTTAATGTTAGGCACAATGTACCTGATTAGGGTATTGCACACTGCAAAAGACACTGCATTCAGTGGCTTGGAATGACCAGATAATTTCCTGACCTTTGAAATCTGAGGTTATTGTCTTCGTTATCTTCTTTATTAGTCCAAAATCTGGAAGTTAATTGCCCTAATTCTGATCTCTACTAGCCAAGTAAGGCCTAATAAGAATGAATATGTATGTTGTTGCACATCAATTTAACGGCATAGAAAAATCATTAAACATTCTTCCTACAAACAATCAAGTTATTGAGGCTCTTCAATACATATAGTGGCAAAATATTATGTCACTAGAATAAATATAGTATTCTGCTGTAACCACAGGAAACCATCATATGAAAGACAATAAGTAATGATTTTTTAGGGTAGATAGTACCTTTCTGCTATCTTCTGTTCCTGCCCTGCAGGGGAAATTACTGAAGTAGAAACTGCGCCTTGCTCTCTGGTGCAGTCTGCACAGGAATAAAAGCATTGGTGGGACCTTGCCCCACAGCATAGGATTTTACCTACAATAGCTATGAACTCAGTACTTCACAGTTCTTGGTGGACTCATAAGGGATATTACTGTCAGTTTGGTTGTGGTTTTCTCTCAGAAATTAAACATGGGTCAATAACTATGTTTTCACTACAAAGTTGTTCAGGGAAAGCTTTTTGTTTATAGAAAAATTTAATTATGAATGCTTTATAGAAAAATAAAAAGATCACAATTTCTTCATGTGTTGTCGTTTTACATTGCAAGAAAGAAAGTTTTGCTCAGTGTGATTGTATCACCTAACTCAAACAATCAAGATTAATTCCTCAGCCTGGAGTTTGTCATTCCTTATACAGCTGAAGCTTAAAACCCTGGTTTTAAAATTTCTCTCCCCTCATAATATTTTTAGTCTTATTTTTGTCATCGTCACATTCCTTTGAAGGATTTGATTTTGAAAGTCAGTTAACTGGGGTATAAAGGAAACAAGGGGTGAAGAGTTTGATGATATTTTTGGTACCAGTACTATCCACCAGACAGTCTCTAATTGCTGTTGCAGATGAGTCACATGTGCCAGAAACAAGCAGAGGTTTGCAAGCATCAGTTTCAATATTGATGTGGTTCTGTTTAAGCTTCTTTTGCTTTGTAACTCCTATATACATCTGCACATTTCGCTCACATACACCAAAATAAAAAAAAAATACTCTATCAAATGTTTGCAACATTTCTTTGGCACGCATACCACCACGAGTAGGTGGTCGTTCACTGAGAGTGGCTTTGTCAAATAATTTTGTGTTCATAGCTGCACTGATCCATATTATCTCCTTCTTCCAGAATTCACATCTGCTGCTACAATTTTTTTCTTTTTAGCTTTAAAATATATTCTGACTCTTTTAATACGGCGATGTAAAGCTAGCAGTTTCTGGGGGTTTGCTTGTTTGTGTGTTTGTTTGTTTTTAATGGCACTCACTTCCCAATTCCTCTCTTCAGGAAAAACTCTTTCAGACTGTATCTATTCACTAAGAGCAAAGATGGTTACATGAAACAGTCATCAGTACTGAAACAGACACCAGAGAAATACAAAGCATGCTGGAACTTTACTTCAGTTGTATTGTGTTCGTGCATGTGGATAGAAACAGTGCATTTTAAACTGTGGAAGTTTACACTATGGAAGGATGAATACCTTTATTATAAACGTTATAAGTTAAAAAACATATGGATGTGAATGTCCAGTGCTGTATTGTTGCAGCATTAAATGCATAATATTCATGGTAGTTATGGTAGTATTGATTTATCAGATTATGCTAATCATAGTATTTTGATACTTAGATTAATTAATTCTCCTTATAGATATTACTGTAGTTATTTGACTCCATTTGCAATATTAGTGCTTTGCTAAACATAAGAAGTAGCTTCACAAAAACAGCAACAAATCTCTCTCTATAGTATATGTAGACTACATATTCTAGTTTAGTCACTCCAGCCTTGACCCTTTCTGTGCCTAAGGTCAGACTTGCACCTTATAACAGCATTTTCTAACCTCTGTTCATTGTTTTTATGAATTTTTCAAGACAAGACAAGAATTACTATGTGAGATGAACTCTCGTCAAGTCATGGCATCAGCACCTGAGTACAGAAGTGAGTTGTGTATTACAGGAACTACGACGACAGGAACACATGAACCAAGGGAGGAGGAGCCTTACCAAGGAGCAGTGCAAGTGCAGCAGTGACCTGACCTGAGCTGCCTTTGGTCCCCTCCTGTCCTGAGTGACCACCCAAACAGATGGATCCCTAAGTCATGGACTAAGGGAACTCTGCTGTCATTGTGCAGACACTGGTGGACATTTTACAGACATTCTAAAGGGGTGGCCCATAGTCTAGGGGAATGATCTCTGGGTATTCTATCAAAGGATGTGAAGAAGGGATGAATATCTTCAGGTTTATGTATGAATGTCCTGGTACGTCTTTGGAGGGAAGTTTTCACACTCAAGCCACTTGTTTGAGGACCTTGGCGTAATAAAATACACTATCTCACTTTGCAGGCTCTGCTTCTTATTGGCCTCTTGCCTTATCTTGCTCAATGCCCAGCTTGTGGCCTCCAGTGGTGGGTGTGCACCCCTCTGCACCTGGGCTTTTACTGTGTTCATAGTCACCCACTGCCTTTGCAAGTGGCTATTGCTTTGTGTGTGAACCATTAACATTCCAGTCTCAGGTGGTTAATGAGGACGTGTTGGATAATGCTGGATCTGAGCGTGACATAAATGGTATGGAGCAAGAAGTGGAGAATGTGCTTCTTTTGGCTGGGATAAATTAATTTTCTTCAGAGTAGCTGTATGGGGCAATGTTTCGGATTTTTGCCAAAAACAGGGAAGATTTCATTATAGTTGAGCAGTGCTTACTGTGTAAAGGCCTTTTCTGCTTCTCACCCCACCCACCTGCGAGAAGGCTGTGGGGGAAGAGCTGGGAGGGGACACAGCCAGGACAGCTGACCCCAACTGATCCAAGAGGTATTCCAAACCATATGGCATCATGTTCAGCATATAAACCTAGGAGGAAAAGAAGAAGAAGAAGAAAGCAGAGGATGTTTTGAGCGATGGTGTTTGTTTTCCCAAGTCTGTTACCCATGATGAAGCTCTGCTTTCCTGGGAATGGCTGAACATCTGCCTGCCCATCAGAAGCTGTGATTTAATTCCTTGTTTTGCTTTCCTGCCACATCTTTTGCTTTTCCTATTAAACTGCATTTATCTCAACCCACAACCTTTATCCCTTTTACTGTTCTGATTCTCTCCCCATTCCATTGGAGTGAGTTAGCGAGCAGTTGCATGGTGCTGAGTTGCCATCTGGAATCTTTGGGTTCTTTAAATGAGATAAATGAGTACGATCACAGAAACTGTTTTAACAGAGAGCTTTTGTGGAGAAGAATATACCCTATAGATTACATAAACTTAAAGTTTATTTGGTTAGACAAAGAGTATAATATGAGGCTAACCAGGTTAGCCTGTTCTAAATGGCTTTTTTTTCCAATTTGAATTTTCTTAGCCAGCAAAATTATTTTTAACCATGTCTCAACCAATTTAGGATAATAATCTCTTTTGTTTTTTAAGTTTTACGTAAATAGTGGGCAACTTTATGATCCAAGAAAGGTTTTATTTTTCAAAGGACCAAAGACAGAGTAGTATCTATGTATGGTTTTTTGTTATTTTTGGTGTTTTTGTTGATACAGATTCAAAGATATTGAACTTGCAATTTATTGTTCCTATTCAGCTTACATTAGAAAACAAGTGCTGCAAGTGCGATTGCCAATATCTGGAATGTGGGAATTTTTATCATTACTTCATATATATGAGAATATTAAGAAAATCAACTTTTAACAGTATTATCCCTCTTTTCTGTCATGAAAACCTCTAAAATGCCCACCCAGTAAATCTATTTTATATTTTTTTTTTCCTGAAGATTAAGAACATTTGTCTTAGTTCCATCTTTATAACTGTAGGATCACAAAATGAAAGAATGACTGCTTTATTTTGGGCTAACTTCCCTCAGACTTCAGTAGAATTCTGTTTTTATATTATATCTAGCATAGACTGTTTTACTTTTCTTTTGTTCTACACGAAGTAGGATGAACATGTATTTGAAGTAAAATACACATATCCTTTGTTTCTGTGAGCTAAAGTATCTCTAACATGAGCTTGGATGTCTCTTTTCTGCAGGCTGAAGGCAATGAATTACTGAAAATGAGAATGCAAAGGTAATTCGATCTCACAAAACTATAACAATTACTTTATGTAATGCCTCAGAAGTGACTGTGGTATATGTTGATGGCCCTGGGCCAGCTTTAAATTGTCCCTTGTACAGGCTAATTCACACTGAATAAAGGAAAATTTTTGAGCTGATATTATTAGAAACTTAATTTTCAGTCTTGAAGGATATCAGGAACTATATAGTCCATGCATGAAATCCTTGAACTATTCAATTTTATTAGAAAAATGCCACTTAGTTTAGATTAACTGAAATTTTCTTTGCATACTAAACCTGAATATATTTATGTAATGTGTAATTGTACTTTGTGGCACTGTAGTGGAAGTAATCTATTTATATTAGTTGGGGTATTGCAGTAACAGAGTTATACTACTTTTGGCACCTGTGCCTGGCTAGATATCTCTACAAAGCATTGTACTGGGTATAATGGCAGTCTACTGCAAAAGAGATATGACAGCTGCATGAAGAATGCTTGCTCTCATTCTAGTCCTGACTTTGTGAACTTATAGCATGGTGAATTGGGAGAGAAAGGAGAAAGCACATTCATTAAAATAGGTTAGTAGACATTTGTAGCACAGTTTTGGAGTATCCTAATGAAACTGAACTATGGATTTAAAAATAGAAATTAAAAATACCACACATTCCCTGGAAATAAATTTTCAAAAGCAACTGTATATGAATACTACAGACTTCTACAGTGCCTTTTCATGACTAAGTTACTTCTGTCAAATGTAAAATCATGTTTAAATCCCCTGCAATATTTTGATTAAATGAATGAACTCTCATTCATTGAACAAGATTTTTAAAACTCTGGAGTAAAATATATTTTTCAAGAATTTCAAAGTGTAAAGGTAGTGGAAACAGATGGAAAAAACCCCCATGACATTCCGGTGATACGGTAATTGAATTTCAGTCTTCCACCCAGAAAATTCTCTGAATAGGACAACTTTTCAGTGAACCGAGATGCATTTTTTTTTCCTATTACTGATTACAAAGTGAGAATAGTTCAGATCTAAGTTACAGAGTAACATCAATCAGCCTAGTGCAGCCACGCCCCTGTCAAGCTGGAGTCCATGTGACAACAAGCAAAACTCTTAGGGATCTAACCACAGCATGCGGTCTCATACACAAGCAGTGCCCTTTCAGCTAACAGGGAGACAGACTACAGCCTGTCTGGTGAAGTCGGGGCTTTTTTGTGTGATAATATGCATTACATGTTAACGACTAATACCATAATTGCCCAGAGATTACCTTACTTACCTGCAGCTCCTTAGTGTGAGGTTCTGGAGATCACCAAACTTATTATTTCAGTCTCCGCTTGCCATCAAGCAGGAAAATCTAAATTTTGTTTGTGAAGTTATTATGATTAGGCTTCATTGCCAGGTAGATTCATGTGATGGTCTTTTTAACTACTTGTTCCTTGATCTCACTGTTGTTTGCCAAATACATGGCCCATAAATTAGCTGTGAAATCCCAAGAATAGAAGAAAAACTCATATCCAATATTTAACATTCTATCAGAGATATCACTTCAGTGCTACACACACTTAACAATTATTTTACTGCATTTTTTAAGTACTAGTACCAATGTTTATAAGCACTTGTTTATTGCACTAGGAGCAAGGTTTGGGCTTCTCCCAATTTAGTGTATATTTGTATTTACTTATTTATATCAGTTTTAATTACTACTGAAAGTATATTATGGCTGAACATGAGGGTTCAGTATGAGCCTAATTTGTTGTATATAAGCATATGAACTTTCTCCTAGGCAGATAATAGTTTCTATAATTTCCACAAAAATAATAATAAGGAATACAGTAGATTATTCAAATAGCAGCAGACTTTTATACAGGTGCTGGCATTCATAGCATTATCAAGAATGAGCATAATACTTTATCCTCTTTAGTACTGACTGTGGCTTTGTTGCAGACAAGGTCCTGTTAGTAAAGGAATTGAATAATTGTCAAATTTCATGGTAAAACAGACTTCCAGAGTCAGGACTGAAATACTGGTGAAGCAATATTCAAAACTAAATTGTCAGTGTCATATTACATTTAACCATACCTGAAATATATATTGGAAATTTTTACACAACATGATTACAAAGGATACAGTCCATAAGAAAGGCCAATGAAACCAAAGGAAAGAAGATGGCTTAAATGAGATGCACTCATATTGCTTACTTCAAGTGGCTGATGTGTAACATAAAGATTAATAAGAATTCATAAGGCGCATGAAAGGAAAGTTTGAGACAACATATGAAAATATATAGGGTATTTTCTTGAGTAAATAGTTTTACTAAAAATGCATACAATGTGGAAAGAGCTCAGTAGATGTCAATATATAAGCTTTGAAGCATTTTTTGACTAAAGGAATGTGAAAAAGAGTGAATGTAAATATGTGGGTTTTGGATTTATTTTTTAATGTTAGAGGTCTGTATTATTTTGCTGTGATAAAGTAAAGCTTTTGATTCCACTTGTTCCAAACTTAACATATGAATTAAAAAAAAGCTATCTTGTAAGATGTTACAACAGCAATCTAATTCTGCAGCCTTTGCCTCTGCAAATACATAGAGTGACAGATAACTTCCACAGGAGAAGATATATTAATGACATTTTTTGACTAGCCAAAAATTAATACATTGTATATATCGTTCCAGTGATGCTTGATATTTGTTAGCTAAAAAATCCCACTTTCCTACGAAAGAGCTTAGAGCTGAAAGACAGAAAAAAACAAGCACTGTGTGCCTGCCCGGTGAGGTGCATGATTAAAGATGTTACATTTTACATGCTACTTAAATGATAATGCATAGAATTTTTTCCAGTATTAAACGTAATTATACATGCTCAAAGGTAACAGAACTAAATGTATACATAAGGCATAGAAAAATAGATATAGCACAGAAGTCACTAGTTTTCAAATAATCAGAAACAGACTGAAATGAGGAATAGAATCTGCTTGCTGCAATGTCTTAGTTTGAAGTATGTTATGAAAATTGAAGGAATTTTTCAATTTTGTTCAACATCACTGTAGTGCTAAGAGAAACTACAGAAGTCCTCTTGTGGTCAACACAATAGATAATATTCTTTGGAGTGGAAGGGGAAATTAAAGAAACTCTCTTCTGTATAGTGATGTTTTCAATGTGCTAGCAAAAAAAATGTCTGCCTTGAAAAACATTCTTATAAATTCAACCTATGCCCCTTGGAAATAGTTATGCTTTGCAGAGAGCAGTGTTCAATTTACTTTACAGGTAAGTTTGACTGAATATGGTTTAAACTGACTGTTCTTTTTCTGGTAAAACTATGAATGACTGATTGCTTTTTCCAGTTTGCCAGCTGAATAGGAAAAATAAAACAGGCAAACTGTTTTTGAAGTGAACAAGAAATGCTTTCCTTCAAGATGCAAAGACAAAATGAAGAATAGGGCTTACTGCCTGACTGGCATTATCAGTGTCTCCTAACCTCTTCTGGAAGTATGTAGGTTTACCTGTGGAAGAGCTGCAGAGCATGCACCTAACAGTCAGGCAGGTATTCCAGTAGGCAACACTGAATCTATAAATTAAAAGATCGTCCAGAGAAGTGGACAGACATTAAGATTCTTATTCACCTCATTTAAGATTTATTTACCTCATTTACCTTATATCTCCATGCAAAAGACCTTTAATAAAATCTAAGTACTATTTTCACGTAATAGATGTCGTTCAGATAAAAGAACTCAGACTGAGCCTGTAAAAAGCACAGGCATTCATTCTCTTATTGCAATAATCCCTTTGTACATTTGTAGTATCTATTCTGCCTTCCTTCTGAGGAACATTTAGCATTTAGAAATAATTATTTAATTATAAACCATTAACTCTATCAACATGATCCTTGCATTCACATTTCTTTACATGTGAAGTGAGACTTAGCCTTAAGTTCCACTTCAGTTACCTGTCTCTAAGTGGCAGCACTCAGAGGCATGTGAAATATTCCAGTCTGCTTGGCCTACCTGAAGCCATTTGGTTACAGTAGTGAGATATTCAAAGGGTAAGCACAGTCAATACTGTAAAACTTGGAGTTGTTTAGACCTGTCCTAGGCACAGTGTTGCACATATAAAGTGTATTTAACTCAACTGAGGAACCCATGCCGTGATGCCAAACACTTTCCTTTAGTGTAGTTTGATTATATTCAACCTTAACATGTATCTGAGAGATCTTATTAGGCAACTAATAGCCCTGACTTTGGTAGATTTTTATGAATTAAAATTCATCTACTGGAGTAATTGGCTGTTCTAGCAATTCTTTAGGAGAAAGCAAGTAGCAGTCTGTAACTTAGTTTGACAGTATTTTTATTACTCTGATCTCCTTCCTCTCTTTATTTTAACTTTTTTCAGTACTGCCCCAACTTTCTATTTAGCTACACTTACATTCTCTAGTGAATATATTTTATTGTAATTCTGTATGCAAATTTCAGAGCCTGGCAATGCAAATTTATACCAGAATAGGTACTGTGGAATAGATCCAGTCTTTGTTACTTACGGTAATGGAGAATCTCAAGTCCTTATATAACCTGAACAAAGACATGAGGCTTTAAAAGCAATTAAATAATTCTTATTAGCTGTAATACATTTCCCAGGTCAATAGAGTTGGAGAGATGGAGCCTGAGAGAGAATATTTTTTAGTAGATACTTGTACATCTTTAGAAATACTGTTCAAGAAAATCATACCATTTTATTTCAATATCTATGACTCGGATATCTGATATGGCACCTTATTCATACAGCCCTTTTGTACTGACAATCCTTGAATATTTTCCAAAACAAAAACCTTCAACCTAAAATATTGACATTATTAGAGTGCATTTAATACTTGGACAGTATTCCTTGTCCATATACGTAGTGAACATTAAGGGTCTTACTGGACCATTTAAGGTACTCACAAGTTTAAAATCAATTATGTATAGAAATGAAAGTGAAAATTATAGAGAAAGGAAAGTAAAATAAATCCAAAAAGCCCAAAACCCCGGTGAAGTGCAGATCAATCTGTTTCAGACAGAGCTAAGACAGAAATGAGCCATACCAGTCGGGCAGTGTACAAACGGTGATCAACAAGCCTTTAGTGAAAGGCTTTTCTCCCCAAAAATGTTCAGATATTGACAAATTACATACCACGTGCAAAATTTGAGCAATTTTGTCTGTTTCAAATGAATTGCAATGTGAATCATACCACATAATTGTGAAATGAGAGAGACACCTTTAAGGAATGTAAGGACACATGTAAATAATTGTCATGTCTATTCATGGGCATATAAATCAAGTTCCTCTGAAAAAATGGCAATAAGGTATCTTTCATTCCATAGGAAAAGTTATGTTCATTTCCATTTATTTCAAACTGAAAAATAGTATATGCACTGACACTTTAATGTGCGTTCTGTCTCTTGCTGTTCCTCTTGGTTGATCAAAGCTAATTTATAGCTCTGTCTTTTTCATAACTCTCAGCAAAGTATGGAGTTATCAATAAGGAATGAAAATACCATTTTCCATATAGATGATATGAGCTAAAATCTCATACACCACGGGGTTTACTTACTGAATTATAGCTGATTGGTGGCACTCAGTATAAGACACTCCACAGTCATTCGTAAAACTTATGGTAACAAAGAATGACTTCTTAAAAAAAAGTAAATTTCAGAGTTTGGAAAAGGAAATTGATGTGGAGATACAGTTTTAACAAACTAAAATTGCAACATCTCATAATTCAGACCATCAATAACTTTGACTATGCATCTCAATGTTGAAATACGTGTTTGTCTCTTATCTGGAGATAACATAAATTAAGTTTGCAGTATAGTGTGTGTATGCGTGCATATGGATGTATAAATATGTATATGCTTATACAATAGAGACAAAACCCAATCAATTTCCAGGAGTAATCATATGAAAATCCTGTTCAGCCAAGTTTAACACATAGTTCAAACCCTATTCAGTTTTTTTGGGAACCCCTTTTTGCTATCATTGGCCTGTTCCTACACACATAATTTTCCCACACCTAAAATGCTAAGAAAATCATAATATTCTCCTTCCTTCCCCTCAAATGAGTGAAATTCTCCTGAAGCAAACAAATGAGCAATCCACTTTTGACAGCTTGTTTTTTTGATGCCTGGAATCACCTTGCAACCTCTGTGTGGGTCAGAGCAGCTGCCCTGTCGTGAACAGCTTGGTGTGCAGCACCTGGGGGAAGCGCTGTGCACAGCCTGTGTGCCCTCAGGGGCTGCTTTCCTTCTGACTTGTGGACTGATGGATTTTAAGGAGAAACACAGGTACTCACAAAGCATCTGCCCTTCTTTCCAACTGGAGGTTTGTGAAAAATGGGAACCTTCACTTCCAAGAGAGGTGAGAGGGTGTTTGTATCTGTGTGAATGAAATTTTCTGGTAGGGTGTTGAGAAATTTATGAGTGTTTATTAACATTTTGTAAGTGTGCAAGGTTGTAATTTATACATGTTTTACTGCTCATATTGATCCTGACTGTATAGTTCACTGATTATGAGTTAATTAGGGTCATTTTTGAATCAATAAATGGTTTAAATCCTGACTTAAAATATGCAAAATGAGCCGTTGTTCCTTGAGGCTCTATTCCAGCTCCAATTTTTTGGACACTAAATATGTAAGTGAGCCAAAAACTGTAGTAAGTGTAAGTTGTCTCTAGCCTATTTTACACATGAAGGATTGTGATTTTCCAGTAAATAATGACAGTACTCTATCCTAGAGTATCCCTGTCTAAAAAGAGTATACACCAGCCAAGCATTATACATATATATACATAAGACCTAAAAGAAAAACCACTCCCTAAAATACCAGTCTATTTCTGCCTATTGTCAGTGGGATAAATCTCTTTCTCTCTCTCTCTGCCCCTCTCCCCAAATACTATCCAGAACATTATTATCTAATCTGCATATTTGCCTGAAAAAACAGCTAAATCTTGCAATTGCTTCTATCTCTCCAATAATAAATTTTAAGATTGCCTTGAGCAGCAATCCAGCTGGGACTGCAGAATGTTATTAATCTCAGCACAATTCATCGCTGAAGATCAAGCTGAAAAAAGTGGTTCTAACCCTGTTTCTTCGGCATTGAACCTTTTGTAGCAAACACTTGCAAACTTTTCTTTGGTGGGATAGTTTTTCATTAGTCAATGCACAGAGTCTGGCTTCTCCAGCTTTTGATAAAGTGTAGGTAGATAACTTTAGGTGCTCTATATCACTCATTGGAGGCATTTCTTCTCCACTGAGTAGGATAAATGATGCCTGACATCTAATAGCAGGGATGGATCACGAGGCAGCCAGACCCCATCACACCTAAGATAAGAAGACACACATAGGACAGCAAGGAGGACGATCATTTTATTGACCTTCGGGAACATTATTTCTTTTCAAAAGCCTAATTTATGGTGAGAGTCACACCATTTTTTCTAGGAATTGTTTCACCAGACTTTTTTCTAATACTTTGGATAACATATTGTTCTATCATGTATTGTTAAACATTACTCTTTTATTTTCCCAGAAGGGTAGTATATTAAAAAAATTAAGGTTAAATATTGTTAGCATTTTTGTTTTTTTTATTTAATAAAAATTTATTTCTGATCAAAATATGTATAAGATATAATTAATGTTGTCTTTATAGAAAGTTAAAAGTAGAGCAAATCATGTTTTATGGAATTTACAAAAACTGTCCTTCTTATTGGCTGTTTTTATGATATTAGTAATTTCCGCCATATTGGAAAATGATGAAAAATTCCAGCTTGAGTAAGAGTTAACAGCAAGTAACCTGATTGAGAGATAGTGTGAGACTTGTTCTCCAGAGGCTGGAAAGGGCTATATTTTGAGTGAAAGTCCTAGTTCAGTCCCTGAATTCCTCCTTTCTTGCAGGGAAAAGCAGCATGAGGGAGTTCATTAACTGCTGCAGAATTATTTCAACCTTTTGTAGATGGCAGACCAAATTGTAGTGACCTAAGCAGTGGGGATTGTCCTGACTACCAGCCACTGTCCTATACGGAAAGGAGAGTGGTGAGGTTAGAACTGCTGTGAATAGAAGTCTTGCAGAGGTGACAAAAATATCTTCTCTAAGTTGCATACAAACACCATTTTCTTTTGCTCTTTAAGACTTACATGAAGAAAAGTTAAACATTTTGTACTTGAATCAGTTGTCGGAATGATAAACCTACTTTCATAAAGCTTTTTTGTTTTGAAACTGTGGATTTCTTATTAAAGAAACTGAAGTCCTTTGCCATCTCTGAAAGCTGAGTTGAGTTCAACAAGTGGTTTAAAGTAGAAAGAGACAGTGGCTTTTAGCTTTTAGCTTTTTCTCTAGAGTCTAGTAACCCATGTGAAGGAAATCTGGGTTAAGTGCTATAGAGTTTCCTCTGGGAGAAGCCTTACAATACTACAATTTCTTCTTTAGCTTTGCAACACCGTCTTTGGAAGTCTCAGAAATAAGCTTAACAAACAATGAATTCAGCTGAATACTAAAGATGAGAGTTTTCCTTATTGAGCATGGGCTTACAGAAGACTGTAGATTTAACCTTTAGTGATCTGGGTTAATGCAACAAGATATCTTAGATCCACAAGAATGTGTAATTTAGATTTGTCATTTTCTAACACCAGAGTAGATAATTATATTTGTGTTTTTCTGTATTTCTCATCAGGTCTTCTGGTCATTTCTGTGACTCTGACAGTAAAAAACTACATCTCCTTGTTTAAGTTCTTACTGCAGTCTAGAGTAAATGTCCGTCAATATGGCAAAACAGTGTCCCCATCCATACAACATTGATATCAACAAATCACAATCATATTTTCTGACAAGAACAACATTTCATTTTATACAATACCTCTCTGGAACAATGTGGCCTTGTTTTCTTATACAGACATTTATCAGATTTTCTTTCGGCTGCAGCTTTTCCCTTTGAAATAAAACTTATGATACTATTTAAAAGAGTTCTCATTTTTCTCTTAATCGGTTTCTTTAATCTTTAAAAAAATTAATCTTTAAAAGATGGTTTCATAATAAAAAAAAAAATGGAAAAATTACATATCCTTTTACAGAATCTTTACATATGGGAACAGAGAAAATTGGTTTATACAGCTTTAACTCTTATAAGAAGTGATTTATCTTCTCAGTGACAGCAAAGCGTTCTTTCATTAGGTGACCATGAAAGAAACTTAACAGGAGAACTGAACGTGGTCTTACAAAAATTTTTCGCATGGTAGCTTGTGGAAGGCAGTTGAATAGAAAGCAGGAAACAAAAGTTCCACAGGAATTTACAGATATGCTGGTCTGCATCAGATAATTAGGACAGAACAACCCCATACTTGCTAATATCAAAATAATTTGATCTCGTTACAGCTTCAGAGATTTTCCATATTCCAGCCAAAGGATATATTTTTTGTCTATTAGACAAGAAGGGTACTCCTTGATATTTATGAAACAACTGTAATTATCCACAGGTAAATCTGTCTATTAAACAAATTTTATATTTCTGGAACTTTAAATAGTAAAGAGGAGAAACAATGCCAAAATAGCTGTGTATCAAAAAGTGAACCAATTAACTATTGGTAGGTTCAGTTCTCTTCAGTCTAAGAGGAGTTACTAAGAAAAGATCAAAAAGTCTACTGTGACTGCTTTGTAACACAAATCTATGGAAAAGAGGGCTTAAAACAGATTCTGCCCCTGTAGCAGGGAAGCAGTAGAACTAGGAAAGGGTTGTTACTAGAGTTAAGACAGGGTAATCACTACTGTTATCGCTCCTCGTGCCCTTTAAGAGTTCTTCCTAATGTCCACCTCTGTGCTCCATCACGTATTCCCACCACATTGCCTAAATACCAAGTTTGGTTAAATCATTCTGAAGTGTTTAATGAGGCTGAAAACTTTCAGGATTTAATAGAATTTGCAGTTGTTATCACCTCATTGCTCAACATTTTCATGTCATTAATAAACACACTAAGTACTGGTACTTCTTTTCAGATGATTAGCTCCTTCATCTTAGAATTGGTCTTTTTCTCTATGTGTTGCAGCTAAAAAACAGACAAAAATAATCCAATCTTTGATCTTAGGGTTTGGGTTTTTAAGAATTAAACCAGAGTGAAATTTTATATAAGGAAAGGGAATTAGGCAATTGAGGAACATTTCATAATGTTCGTATTAAATGTGCAGAATAGCAAATAAGTTGTTCACATTCTTACAGACGTGCTTCTAAACTTAACATTAGTATGCCATTTTTTAGGTCAAAGTATTGCTTTGTTTTGAGTCAGTGATAGATTATTTGACTTGACCTAGATAATGCTGACAAACCACAGATAAGATTTCTTTCTAAGCATGACTAGGTCATGGGAACACTTTGATTCTCTTTTTTTCATAAAGAAAGGTAAAAGCTGAGAAAATTGAGGTAATTGAAGGATTTATGAGTAAGTAGTTTAGAAAACTTTTTGGTATCTTATAGGTGATTTCCCTTGTGGTTAGCTTGTTTCACTTCAAATTTGTTGTACAACAACTAGTAAAATGGACTGATTTTTTCAGTAAAAGAAATATTTTCTTCTCGTCTTCAGATTCAAGTTTAATTGAATTTAAGTTTCCTATTTGTAGCATCACGAAATACCAACAAGGTTATGTAAAGTCTCATTTTGCTGTATCCGCCTGTAAATAATGCAAGAGGGTTTCTCAGTAGATATTTCTTTAGAAATTTTTTGATAATGCTGTAGCATCTTATGAATCTTCCATAATAACAATCTCTGATGAGACATACAGAATACATTATTAAAAATTGTTAATATAGTATAAATATCACCAAAACACCACTCTATAAGCAATTTGAATGCCAGGCTGTACTCTACTTACTCAAATACATCTTTGAGGAGAAAAATGTGATAAAAATGAATGTCGGATGCCATAGGTGTATGTTGTATGACTTTTCCATTTCCACATTTAACCCTTCTGCAGGTGTCTTGGGGTGATTTTATGGCAATAAAAACGGCACAGCAGGCAACATAATGTAATTTTAGTGGTACAAAGCATTTATATTGGTTTTAATAAATTTTATGTAAATATTGTACTAAGAAAACACAGAACATTTCCTTGAATAATTTTCAGTTCCTAATCTATTATTTATGTGAATTGTAAAAAGACCCCATAGCTTGTTTTAAGAATCTAAATTTAATAGGAAACCAAATTCTTAACAGAAAATGGAACAGAAAATTATCGAGATGTAAAACCTAGGTTAATGCAATTAAAATTTAGAAGGAAAAAGCTTCTTTGTTTATCGAGTTGTAAATCTGATATACAACTGTTAGAAAAGTAATGTGAAAGCAAATAGGCAATGGGACTTAAAGCCTCTAACTGGTTGCAGAACATATTGAGCTGCTGTGGGAGCCTTACCCAGCTTGGTCAATCGGCTTGGGAATTGTCCTCCATGTGCACCATCTCTGCATCTTACAGGGTCACGTTACCCACTTCACAAAGGCACTGTCGTGGTTGTGATTTTGGAAAGCTACACTGAAGCACCGTGGAAGCAGGAGCTGGAACATGAAATATCATGGGCCACTTAATATCGTCAACTAATCAAAAGGCCACCAATTTCCTCTCAAAAAATTAACAGTAATTAAAGCTGATCTCATCAACACTTTGGTTTGTTTAAAGTTTTTGTCAGAGTTTTTAGATAAGATGTTTTAATACATTAAAAATTGAAAATATGTCCTTTGACCACCCTTCATATTTTGTTTTTATATAGCAGCTGATGCCTTATCAGATTTTATGAGTCACCAGAATACTGCTATAAATTCCTTATAAATTGGAATGTAAAGGGCATTTTAAAATTATTTTTGAAGTTCCTTGGATTTTTTCAGTATTGAATTTGAACATTTTAAAAGTAGACCAAGTTCCTTGAAATTTTACTTATATATAAGGCCCTGTTTCCTACTTGTGCCATTTTGAATTGAAAATATTGAAATTTTGATTTAAAAATGAGTTTTCAGGATATCTTTTCTTGTATCATTCACATAGGAAATGTCACATTTTAAAGGGAAAAAATCAGACTTCAAGTCATTTAATGTTTTCTAATGAAAGCAAACCAATTTGATTAATCCAAAATGAATTTGATTGGAAAACTTTCCAGAGCATAGATTTAAGCCTGCTTGTTTAAGGCTTTTTTGTTCAATTTATTGCTATATGCCCTTCCTCCTGAGCCCCCTTCTAATAACAACCTTTCTTAATTCTCGAAAGCTTTGGTGTCCAGGACTCCACTAATAGAAATGGAAGTGTCTTCCTGAATTGACTCCAGTGAAGATATGCCAGTTTATGCCAGCTGTTTCTTTGGCCTTGTACCTTTTTATTTGGATAAACCCGGTTGATTTTCTGTATCCCTGCTCCCAATTTGTTTCCAAATAAGCATTCCACACTCCAAGGGCCATCTGCTGTTGGTTCTGAGTTAATGGGTGTGCTTTAGTGCTAATGTCCTTGGAAGGAGATGTCACGCTCTCACTTTGTGGAACTGGGCTCCTGTTTTCTTATGAAATTAGATTTCTAACCCTAATGAATTAAAAAGTTTAAATATTTTTTTCCCCCACCATGCTCACAGATGTGAATCATAAGGACACAGAGAATGCTATACAGATCCAGAGTACAGTCTGGTGATCTAGGCTTAATGACCCCTGTTCAAACAAGGATACAGACCCATTAAGCAGGGGGGACATCTGTTCAATGCTCAGACTTAGAGTGCATTGAAAATAAAAGCTTTTTTGCTTATGGCTGGTTATGGGGAACCAGTGTCTTCACGAAAGCGAAGAAAATATATTCATAGAACTATTGGTAGTAGGCCCATGTAAGTATTGTAAATAACAAATTTAAAATAAAAACTTTTATTCTAGATATTCTTAAGAAATATCCTTTTGGTTGATTTTTCAAATATATATACTTCTATTTACCTCAATTATATGCTTTGGCTTTAAAGACAGTAATTCTTGAACAGGAAGCTGTCCATAAGAACCTCATAGGTTATCTGGTGCATTAGGTCTATATTTAGACTGCTGTATTTAGTCACTGTCCTCTGAAAGCTGCTAGGATGATAATAATAATGTGTCTTCTGCCTTTCTGTTGATAGGCAAAAGTAAAAGAACCATCGGTGCTGTTCAGCAGAGGAGTAGTGCTCTGTGCTTGCAAGTGTAGAGATGATCCTTTTGAGTAGAGAGGATCTCAACGCAAGGCTGGAGCAACCATAGTTTAAGGCTAGCTTTAGTCAGGGGGTTTCTCAGATAAGGTTATGATTCATGATTATCCTTTTGAAAAGAAATGTTCTTGAGTCAGAGCTGGGATTTGGGCTGGAAACCACCAGTATGCCATTATGCAACAGCACAATAAATCCTCCAGGCGATGGGGGGTAAAAATGAACAAATCCTCTGGACACACAACCTAGAGCACCCAGCATATTTTACCATTTAGAATTTGCTTCTCTTAGGGGTTAGCTAAATTTTGACCTGTCAGACTTCACTCTGGGTATAACAATGCCACTCCAACAGGAACAAAACTAGCATGGTAGTCTAAATTTAATGATAATTTCATAATGTGTCATGGCCAATATAATAAATAAGTCCATACCTCGTCCAGGGCAAATGTGTGTCTTTGGGCAAGCTGTTTGTGCATAGGCTTGGTAAAACCAGCTGAAACCCACAGTTTCAGCAGTACCTACAGTACAGGACACAAATCCAAGGAAAAAGAGTGCTTCAACTTGAAAAGAGGGGAGAGGGAACTGCCTCCTGGTATCCTACTTGTTTTGTTATTAGGTGCTTCTCAGTACAAAAAGTCCCAGATTACCTCTTCCTTCCTTGGTCTTATGGAAGGCGATTTTCTTTTCCAGTTTGATTAAGTAATCTCAACCTTTACACACCCACAGCTCTTACCCTGATGACTAGCACTTCATAAATTCTATTTGAGGATGTAGCCTTTTCAGTAGACTATGCAGTTAATGGAGTTCTCCTTCATATACAGGAAAGAATGGAGCTTGAATGACCCCACATGCCTATATTTTGTGCTATATTAGTTCTGCCTGGACTATTCTAATGAAAAAATTGAATGCTATGAACACTTTTGCAGACCGTACTCCACAGAAGGATTCAGCAGTGTAAGAAGCTTTGGAAGGAAATGCAGTTAATGAATCACTATTACGTAAGCTACTTAGCTAAGAATAATTTGTTTTGATATTTCTGTAACTGCCAGATTTTTTGCTAGTAATGGAATAAAAGATACAGATGAGGAGAAGCCCTTTTAAGTTATCTTAATTACTGCAAGTCAAAAGTTGCCCTTTTGAAGATATATATTATTAAAAGTGAATATTTTATTGTGAATACCAGAAGGTCAATTAAATTAATTTGTGATGTTCGATGTTATTTTTTCTTCTATATTAATTTATTTCAAGGCACTCTGCTGCTTGCTGTAGAGGAAGGAGCAACTGTTTGCTGGAGAACAAAACTGCTATATGCTACATATTATGTATAGTGCTTAACATCTTTTCCTACTCTTATTGTGCTTGGTCTACTTACTCTAGAGCCTGTAAAATTTTCTGGGAGACCAATATAAGAATAGCAATGATGGTAATAAAGGTTTATATACTGATATTATTATAAACAACTAACTGTCAGTAAAAAAAGACAATAATTAGGTGCAATGTAAGGCTCCATTTGCCTTAAGGTATTATTGTTACGTGAACATAAGGGGTAGTCAAGTCCATTTGCATATTAGTAGAATTACTCTCAATGGCTCAGTCAGTGACAGATCTAACAGAGACAGGCAACCATGAAGCCAGGTCATGCTTTCTTTTAGCTGGTTAAAACAAAACTTGGTTTATTTCTGTATGTGAGATGAAAAGAGAAAAAAACAAGCATCCTATGTATTCTCTTTTTCTGGCAAACCCTCTAATGAAAGCCTACAGTGAACCATCCTTTAATCCAGGCATTAAAAATGCATCTGAACCTTTTAACACTGGGAGCTGCATAACTTAGAAAAAAACATACTCTATCTTAAAATGTATCCTTAGCCCTGTTTTACATAATTTTTCATGGGAGTTAATGGAAATTCACATTTATTTTTCACTTTTTCAAGTGTTAAGGTAGATTACATAGCAGGGTAATTAACTAGCAGGGAAAACATCTATACATTCTCCTTCTTTTGTGTCCTCTTAATTACATGAAGCAAAATGATATTTATTGGAATCAGATTGATGTAGTACACCAAAATTCAATTAAGTTTTGAATTTAGAGAAAATTAGCAATTCCTTCCTTAAAATAAATAGAAAAATATAAAATATAAGTAAAAAGAATCTAGTGGGAAACTTCAAAATATCTGAAAATTTTTATATTAACAGCATATGAGGAATATTCAGAATTTCAAACATTGAACATGAGAAAGGAAGAGAAAAGTATATCTTCAACCAAACTGGCAATTCATCATCAGGAGTGAGTTAAAGTTGTTGCCTCAATGCTTAGATGGACCACTAGGCTCAGATAAGGAGAAGAGTGCATCTAATAAATTTTTTTACAAAACTACATTAACTGAATGACACAACGAGAATGACATGCCTTTTCTTCATTTGGTAGCAGCCCTTCAGAAAGAAATTTTGTTTGCTTTTTTCACAAAAGGAGCATTAAACCTGAAATGTCAATTTTCAAATAATTCTATTCTATTTCAGACATAACACAAGAGGAAAACATCTTACCTAAAAAACCCAGCAGGCTTACAGAGAAAACAGAATCCATTGAAGTGATGATAAAATATCCATTTAACTCTACAAATAAAATGTAAAAAAGCTAAAAATGAAGAAAAGCACTATGACTTTGTATTTTTCCTCCAAAGAAGACAAGACTTTCTATGAGACAGAGTACCAGAATCATTACTTTGGAACCATCAGTACAGTCCTTTTGTACTGTTCAGTTCAGTGAAAGTACTCTTTCTTGAACTTTGTATCTTCTATATTTTCTTCAGTACAAATTTGCCAGTTCATAAACTACCACAAAGAAGAAATATAATGCACCTCCACTAAATAATCTGAGTCAAAAGTACTTTCTTAAACCTAGTAACTTCAGTGGAGTCACAGGAAGCAGTTTATTGACCAAATGCTGAGTGGAGTCTGTGAGCCAACTGATGGCAAGTTATGTCCTTAGACTTCCTCCCCCTTATTCGTGTCCAGGGTCTTAGAGCAAACAATGGTGAATGGATAACATTAAAATCATATTATTCACAGATGGAAGAAGATTAGATACTGAGACTCAATCTTTTATAAATTTCACGTGATGAAAACAATACTGCCTCTCAGAAAAAGGAGGGCATCTCCTCCCCTCTTTAGTTATTTTAATACCAGTTAAAAAAATACATTAAAAGCTATTTCAGAAACAGCTCTGCAACTAACAACCTACATGGAATAAACTGGAGTATTATTTATTCCTGTAAGAACATCTCCAAATATTTGATCAAAAACCTCATAGGATGGAAATATTAATCTCTGAGGTCAGAATGCACTGAAACATTTTTTGTAAAAATACACCACAATCAATGTAGTTCCTGATAGCAGTGCAGTTAGAGCTCCGCAGAGTTCAATATGTACTGCTTCACAGGTACTTGACTGAAGTAGCCCTTCTAGGCTAGCTTGAGCATGGCGTAAATTGCAATTATATTTGTGTATTACAAATGTGTAAACAAGAGGACACAAGTGCTGAAGGCAGGGTAGGATATAATTTCCTGTCTTAACTTTGGAGATGTCAGAAGGCAGACGCATTTTTAGACAACAGAGCTGACTTTTTTTTTGGATTTTCAGCAGGTAGGATCCATTGTTTTCAAATAGAGGCCAGTTAAAATTCTAAGTATTTTATAGAGAGAGCAGTTAATGTTCCATGTAAATTATGTATAAAACCTCGGTTCTAAGCTACTATTAATTACGATGAAGTTTACATCTACTATATGCATATCATGCAATATTGATATAGATCAGAAAATATTATACACCCTTGCGGCTATCACAAAAAGTCCATTACAATGATAAATATATTTCATACATACCTATATACATATATACATATGAAAAAATAGTAAAACTATCAGAAGTCTAACCACAGAATATACCAAATATTAAGAACTCAGAACAAAGTAATGAATATTTGCTGAATATTTTTTGATGACCTATATTTTCAGCTCATTTGCTTTGCAGATAAATGATTCATCTCATGTATTGCACATTTGGAAGGCTCCCTTACTTGTGTATGCCAAGATAAATTAAGAAGGGTAATGAATTCAGAAGTACTTCTGAGTAGAGAAAACTTCCACTGTATGGGTTCAGGAAATGTGTGTTTGGTATAACACGTACTCTAAGAATGAAGAACCTGACTCTTGTAGAAAACAGTATGGCTTCGATAGGTCAGACAGCCATTTTGAGATATGGATTTCCAAGATCACAATGTATGTTGCTAGTAGCATTTTACCATCATGTGAAGAGCCCTTAAAAAAATCCAGTTTATAGCTGTGCACTTGCAATATCTGCTAAGACATCCTAGAGTACAGAGAAACGTAGCAAAGTGAACAGAACAAAAGATAGGTTCCATGATCTTCCACTTTTACGTCCCTCCTCCAGTGACATGGTGCTTCTAGGTAATGCAAAAACATGAAAGTGTGCTTCACGTGAGTACTTCATACTACTACCTATAATATGTACATAATATGTGGGAAAAGTATCAATATTGTTGTATTACCGAAGACAAAATTAGCTCAGGTAATAAAAGTATTGGAAGATGTATTTGTAGTTCATGTTTGTGTTTGAATCTATAACCTTAATAATGGTGGAAGTGTTATAATTAAACACCTACTTCTGCTTCATAATGCAGCTTTTGATAAAGAATTAGGTCATCGATTTATTTGAAGTCTGGATTTATGCATTGCATTTTTACTTCATTGTTGGATGAATCGACTTTATCTTATGTAATAACCCTTTGAAATCTCTGAAAGATAGAGATGGAACTTATTAGACACTTTCTATTCTAGTGGTATTAGAAATCAAAGGATACTTTAAAGAAATTTTAATAACACAGTAATTAAGAATATTTAGCATTAGTGACAGTCAAGTATTGTTCTTTGAGCTATAATTAGAATGCAGAACCTGAGTGGGTATCTCATGAGACGTGGCTTGCTTTCCATGACATTTCCAGCCGTTCTGGATTTTGAAGACTGTCATATTTCATGTTATTTAAACAATTCTCTTATTAACTGTTTCACAGCTCTATTCAGAGCTGTTATTGTGACCGTTCTAGTTCTTACCAGAACACAGAAGCTCAAAGGCAGGCAAAAATTGTTTTGCCTATAACAGGTAATAGATTTCTCTTCAACTCATCCACATCCTCCTATGAGAATGCTGGAGAGCCATCTTATGCACCTTCTGCACACTGTTCTTCAACTAGACAGCAAGGGAGAAGATACTTTACCACAAAAATTTCACAAAGTGTTTCAGGTCTTGGAAGGCACCTTACTTACTGATCTAAAACAATACACACACACACCTACACACATACACACACACAGGCTCATTCTTACTGTAGTAAGAGCAATTCAAATTTAGCCAAAGACAGCATGCTTATTCCAAGTCTTCCTAACATTCTACTCTCTCTGCAGCTGTAATCCTTCATATTGTTTAACACAGCAAAGTCCTCTTCTAATGGCAAAAAGTAGAAAACTCCATGCATTAACACAGCAATCCTGACACCACCAGTGGCAGATATGGGCAGAGAAAGCTCACTGCTGCTTCATTTCGTATGTAGCCATGAATGTTCCTTCCCAATAGCCCTCCAGTAGCCAAGCTGTAGTCTTAGATTCCTTCCTCTGTTGGTGTTCAGCTGGTCTTGCCTCTTCCTTTCTTGGTGCTAATGATCTAAATGAGACAGCATGATTCTTCACGTCATAACAGTGCAACCTTGCCTGTCACCTGCTTCCAGGAAGGATGTGGTTACAGAGATTACTTGAGGATTTTTATTTCTTATTTAGACTTGAAGTCAAACCCTATCACTTATGAGCTATTGTTAAGTTGCAGAAACAAGCTAAGGCCAAGCATTTCCTGAGCCTCCAGTTCTGTATTTATTTAGCAAACTTTCTAAACAACAGTAAACTGTTGCAAACTTTCTCTCCTTAGGGTCTCATCAGCTCTTTTTTTTTTCTCTCGAATCAAAAATATCATGCTATATCTTTTGAGCAGATGGGACATTGATATACATTTTTCCACACTGGGTGTCATATCATGACATAACTGACAGAAATTCTGTCCACTTTCTCACCACTCCCTTTTCTTTTAACTAAACCTTTCCAATTGCTTATATTTGCTCCCTTAATTTTAAATAATACCCCTTCACAATCAAATTCTTTATAGTGTTGCATAATATATATTCTAAATCCAAATGGAAATATACTCTCATCCTTTTACTGTCTTTTTATTAATCTTAGAATGAAAGTGCTAAAAGTTTCTGACTTCCTTTACATGCCTGCAGTATAAGTAAAGCATCAAATAATTAATCATTGTGCCTTTGGGGAAAACTGGTGTCTGAGTAACACACTGACAGGAAGGCATTTCACAAAATATAGTAATACTGTGGACCCCATTCAAGTCAAGGAGGAAATTTAATACTGTGTATAACTCCAGAGGTGAACTGAAAGTAGTTTGCTTTCCCTAAATCAGAGAATGGTGTTTGGCTACAGATTAAAGCAGAGAATGAATGGAAATACTGATGCAAATTGCAACTACAGGTGAGATTTACTGCATCTACAGAAAGTTTTAATCTTTTGGCTGCATGTGAAAAGTTGGATAGGTCAAATACATCTCCTGCTGAGAAAGTTGCTGCTAAACCCTAACTAAGCAGCAATCCATCTCTGTGGACTGAAGTGCTCTGTAAATGAAGGGTCCATGTGGAAGCAGGTAGATAAGATGCCAGCAGTTATCATGCAGTAACAGGTAACTAAGTCCTTGTGCTTTGCAGTGACAATATGACCTGTTATGAACTCCAGAGACTTTGCTCTGTCCATTTCACTACTACTCATCACTCTGCCTTCCCACATGTGAACCTATTTCTCAATGCCTTTGCATTTCCATCTTCCCTCATGCTGTTCATAAACAGTGTCAAGGCCATATGGAAATTCCATTCTAACACTATTCCTTTTTTACACCTCTCTAATGTCCTTTGTTCTTTAGCACTCCTGGATTGTCTAAATCATAATACAATAATGTTCTTCAATAGAATAGCATTATTGTACTATAGTGCTGTTATAATGAAGTAACCAATTATATAGGAATGAGATCGATGATTTTAATGAGAAAGAAGAAAATAATTTTTCTCTTTCACGTTAAATTGAGAATGAATTTAGGAGTTTTTTCCTCTCTCCCTCCTCAGCAGAGAGGAATTCACTTTAAAGCAATAGGTGCTTCCTAAGACTTGTATTTACCTATTTTTCATTAGTTTGCATCTAAAGTAAGGCAAATTGGTTTGTTAACCTGTCATAGACTTACAGTGTCACTCCTTGTCCTTTGTTTTTGTATTCAGGAGAGCAGCTACCTTTTTCTTCAGCTGAATCTTTGGACAACAATCAATAAATCAGAAAATTGTTAACGAAAGTCCAAGATCTTAAAATGTGCAGAACACCTATTGTACTATTTTAGAAATAAGTTTGGACTGCATCTTAAGACTTTAATTTCTAATCTTTCAATAGTTACTTAGTTTTAGTCTTCTACATAAATTAGCATAAGCATCTTTGTTCATATTCACTTTGGCAGAGCTGGTAGTATGTGATATCTACCCAGAATCTGCTTTGTCAGTGGTTTCGGTATCTGCACTTTGTCAAAACTGTTTAATTTACAGTTATGAAGGGAGCAGCCTAGATTTAATTCATGCTGCAATTTTTTTGCATTTGCCAAAAGAGCTGGAAGGCAGAGTTATTACTAGATGCAATGACTCTGCTTTCATATCTTATTTCAACTAATAATTTTAGACTTAGAGATCACATAGTTATCTAAAAAGGAAATTAATTGAAAGCAAAAAAAAAAAAGAAAAAAGCATGATTCACCCAAGTATTCCTCTGTGTAACACTCATCTATGGTTTGAATTCGTACTAGTTACTGATGCCTGTGAATCAAAACAGTTTTGTCTACCATAAACAACATAACTTGAAGGATCATTTATGATAGTGCTGTTGGAGGAAATATTGAGGCCTTTTTCTATGTAAAACTATTTAACTAAATCTCACTTTATTTTTGGACTTGTTGGACTTTGATAATTTACTTATTAATCCTTAGGGAAAGATTCTCTAACTTGAGATCTACAAGGAAGATGAAAATACATTCTTAATACAAAGTTATATTTTGCTTTGGACACTCACATGTCCTTTTGCTTTTCTTCCTGTTTCATTGGTTTAATCTGAGAAATACTACTCTCAGCTGAGCAAAATAGGTTCTTAGAATTTCTCCACTATGTGTAGTGAACACCTTAATCACCCATCAACTCAGTCCTCTTTAACAGTTTCATTCAAGAATAAATTTGAAATAATTTTTTTTTGCCAAAGGTACAGAATTCTTGGAGGATAGGAATTATTGTGGTTCAGCTGCATTCTAAAGCTTCAGAAATTTTATAATTTACACCACTTTCTTAGAGAAGCATGCTGAAGATACATTCAGTCAGGTATTGAGTGTTTTCTTATTTTACTCTCCAGGCTCTACATACTGTATATAGTTTTTACTCTGGAGCACAGTTTTGTTCTACTCCTTTTGTTGTCCTACAGTTTTGTTGCTATCTCCTTTCCAGAGCTAAAGATTCTTTCTGATATCCACACACAAACATTTTTGTCCTTTAGGTGACTTCTCATGCAGAGAGAAATGCTAAGCCAACAAATACTTTGAGTGCTCTTTACATTAAATGCTGCATTCTCGGTGTACTAAATGCTGTCATATATCGGCTGTTTTGAGCAATCTTACATCTTTCAGAGGTGATATTGTTGTTCTCTGACATATATTATTTGATGAATTCTCTACTACTGCTTGCTTTATAATCCCCCTATGTCTTGATATATAAAGAAGCACCTAGAAGCAGATTTTGAATTTTAGTCTATCCATGCAGAAAATTATAGTGCAGTATTATCTGAGGATATATGATATTTTACTTTTTAGGTATGATAGTACTAATAAAAAAATCTCGAACAGAATGCTTGAGAAACAGGACTGAAATTTTTATGTGAATGGTACAGTAACAAAGCATCTTGCTTTGGGCTGCCTTTTTTCAATGTCTTGATGCATTAAGAAGAAACTCTTGTCCTAAGTTAACTGACTGTTTAAAAATCTTTCTATGAGGTAAACTTATTTCAAAGGAATTTTGTAAAGGAGAAAGTTATTTCTGACTTTTCCTGGAAGTCGGGCTTTAAGATGTATCCAAAACTTTCCTCCTTAAGCCAGAAGACTATGGAAAGCCCTTTAGAAAACAAACCCAAATATGTCAACTGCACTAAAGATAAGTCAATTGTTAAGGTTTCAGCATTGATAGTTAAATGTCATCTACAATGTGTTTCAGTCATTTCAGTGAAGGAATTTGTTTATATCCATAGATTAAAATCTTGTAGAAAAGCTGCTTTTCACTCTTTCCTTCTCATCAGTTAAAACATAATGACATATCCTGATGCCTGGGGTACAGATTTTTGCATGAAATGAATTTCTATTAGTGCATCTCACTGAAATGCAATATGAAAATATTTTCTCTAATATTTACCATTTTTCAAAAAACTGAAAATTCATATCTGTATTTGGAGGATTTTTTGATAATATCATATGCCTCCTAGGTTAAACTAAATTGACCTTGGACACTTCCAAGGATGGGACATCCACAACTTCTATGAGCAACCTGTTCCATAGCCTCACCACCCTCACAACAAATAATTTCTCCCTAATGTCCAATCTGAACCTAAATTCTTTCACTTTGTAGCCAATCCCATTTGTCCTGTCACTACAGACTTTTGTTAATAGTCTTCCTCCGCCTTTCCTGTAGACTCTGTTCAAATTGTGGAAGGCCACAATTAGGTCACTCCAAAGCCTTTGCAGGCTGAACAATCCCAATTCTCTTAGTCTTTTCTCACAGAAGATGTGCTCCATCCCCCTAACCAACTTGGTGGTACTCCAACAGCTGATTTCCTTCCTGTGCTGGGGACCCCAGAGCTGGATGCAGCACTCCAGGTTGCGTCTCACCAGAGCAGAGCAGAGCGGAGCAGAGGGGCAGAATCCCCTCCCTCACCCTGCTGGCCACGCTGCTTTGGATGCAGCCCAGGCCCATTTGGCTTTCTGTGCTACATTGTGCACATTGCTGGGTCACGTCCAGCCTCTCACCCACCAGCATTCCCAAATCCCTCTTGACAGGGCTGCTCTCCCTCTGTTCATCCCCAGCCTGTGTTGGTACTGAGAGTTGCCCTGACCCAAGCACAGCACCTTGCACGTGGGCTTGTAAAGCCTCATGAGATTCCTATGGGCCCCTGCTCGCAGCATATCCAGGTTCCTCTGGATGGCATCCCATTCTTCAGGTGTGTCATCTGCACCACTCAGCCTGATGTCATCTGCAAATTTGCTAAGAGTGCGCTCGATCCCTTCATTTATGCCATTAATGAAGATATTTACAAGCAGTGGTGCCAAAATGCACCCCTGAGGGACATCACTTGTCCCTGATATCTCAGTTGAGAGTTGGAACTCTCAACTGTTGACTGCTACCTTCTAGATGCTACCATACAACAAATTTCTTATCCACTTAACAGCCCACCCATCAAATCCATCTCTCTCCAATGCAGAGGGAAAGATGTTGTGGGGGATGATGTCCAAGGCTTTACAGAAGTCCAGATAAATGATCTCTGTAGCTTGTCCCTTGTTTGGCCAGCAGTTCTCTACTCAGCCATGCCAGTCTCCTGCTTTCCTTGCTTGATTCCTTGCTCCTGGGAATTGCCAGTCTTGCTCTCCATGGACAACTTCCTTAAAATCTGTCATCTTTGTTTGACTCCCTTGTTCCCGAGGGCAGTCTCTCAAGGGATCCTATTGACTATCTTCTTGAAGACCTGCAAGTCTGCTTTCTTAAAGTTCAGGAGCCTAACTTTAATTCTTACCTGACCTGTATCCCTCAGAACTGTGAACTCCACCAATGCATGATCACGGCAGCCCAGGCTGCCTCCAATCTTGATGTCCCTGATTAGCTCATTTATGTTGGTGACCAGCAGACCCAGTATCACGTTCCCTCTGGCAGAATTATCTGTCGTCTGGCTCAAGTAGTTATCCTCCGTGCATTCTAGCAGTCTCCTGGATTTCCTACAGTTAGCTAGGATAATTTCCCGGCTGATGTCAGAGTGGTTGAAGGTCCCCAGCAGGATGAGAGCCTGTGAGTGCGATGCCTCCTGTAGCAGCAGCAAGAAGGCTCCAGCAAAAGGCTCCCCTTGATCAGGTGGCTGTAGTATACACCAACCATGAGGTTCCCAATGTTACTTGAGTCTCTGATTCTTACACACAGGCTTTAGATCTGCTCATGGCTATTCTTCAGGGACAATTCTTCATACTCAATCCAGCTCTGGATGTAGAGAACAGCTCTCCCACCTCTCCTTCCTTCTCTGTCTCCTCTGAAGAGCCTCTAGCCAGCAATAGTTGCGCTTCAATCATGAGATTCATCCCACCAAGTTTCAGTAATGGCTGAAACAAGGTTGTAGCTTTCTAGCAGCATGATCTTCCAGCTCCTCCTGTTTGTTGCTGCATGCTTTGGTGTAAAGGCACTCTGCTAGGCTGTCAGCTGTGTTGCCTTCCTAGAGGAACACCCCTTAATTCCTTTGAGATATTTTTCTAGTGGCTTCTGTTACCTCAAGAGTCCCTGACTTGTCCCCATTAAGTCACCACATCTTGTATATATTACATATGATATGTCATTATTCATAAAGGATGATATGATTCTTCTTAAATGATAGGTGAAGAACTGAAATATGATTGCATCATGTTTCACTGGCTGAATTTTAATAGATCTTGAAACATGAGGCCATGTTGCTGTGGCACTTGGTGATATGGTTTATGTGTGGTTAACACATCAGTGCAAGGCTAATGGTTGGACTTGATGATCCTAGATGTCTGTTCCAATGTTAAGGATTCTGTGATCCTGTGATTCTACGTTCAGTATTTTAATCTTAATGAAGAAAGTACTCCTCTTTGGGACATTTTATCAGAACAAATTCAGTTTAGGCATATGCTTAATCTCTGTTCTGCAGAAATGTTTTTGAAAACATTTTCTAGAATGGGCTCAATTGTTTATAATTTATCACTCTGCATATGTAAGGTTTTATATTCAAAGAGATATAAAGAAATTAGTCAATTTTGATACCTATTTTTTAGCCATTCTCAAGCTACAAGGAATTCTTGGGCCAGGCAGTACTACTAGATGAGATAAACACCATACAGACACTATGGATATACTACTGCTGAAGGCAGCAGGTTTGTTTTTTTTTAAATAGGTGGAATGTCTCCGTGCTTTGGAGACATTTCAGTTATTTTGCTTGGAAGGACACCAAGTTCAGGCAGACTTATTATCTCTAGACATGCCAACTACACAGATCCACTGATCCTCAGTTGCAGGCGGGTTATCAGACTGGCTTAGCCCTGTGGGAACCCCAGGTCCAGGCTACTTCTCTCCTCAACCTAATAAGCTCTGCTGCTGGAGAACTCAGGGGCAGAGCAAGGATCCTCACTGAGGTTTCAGAGCAGCCACAGTGAGCATAGCAAGGAAAGTGCTGAGCCGCAGTTAATAAGCTCTGCTGACCCTGAACTAACTCATTATGGAGAACTGGAAAGTTTCTGCAGTGACCTCCATACCTTCATCATTTTGGGTCAGGAGTATTTCAACTCACTGAATAATGAAGAGCTGAATACATGCATGAGGTCTTGATTATCTGTTGTATTTTCCTTTTAATACTCTAAGTCATATTTTGGACTTCTTTACAGAAATCCTAGTGCCTGAAATTACATTTTTCAGACTTATATTTTTCTACCTTTCTCTCTCTGTTTTTTTTTTTTTTAATTTCTCACCTGAGAAGCAATTTCTTTTGATTGTTCTGTTATAGTTCAGCAAGTTGAAATAGTGCTAAGGAGTCCAGTGCAACAGAAAAGAACATTCCACATTTCCCATTTAAAAGTGGTAGTCCAAATTAAAAATGTGGATTTTCATCACTTGTAATATATGTATTATTTTTATTTGTGTTAATTTCCTGTCACTGGTCCTAAGCTGTTATTTTCAGAATAGCATGAAACAGTTTTCTGAACATTCTGCATTCAAACCTTCCCTTATAAATATGATGCCATAATTCAATACAATATCCTTTGCTAATGACATAATCTGATTTGGAACAAAGGGTCCTTTACAAAGTTCTCAGATGCATTAACCCTTTCCAATCAGCATACATACCTTGCTGCTCTAATTTGTATTTTCATAGGTGCTACGACAGGTCTTGAGCACCAGCTGATACTGAAAAAGGGGCAAAGAGACTGCAAGCAAAGGGAAATAAAGGTTTTTTGAAGGAAAGAAAATAACAAAGGAAAGTAATGGTTCCTGTCTCTTCAAATTACTGGTAGCATGGGTTTGCAGCAGCTAGGTTTTTGCAGCTCTCACAACACATTGGCCTTACCTCAGCAGCTACAAGGTCAGCTTACCTCAGCATCACCTTGCACCAGACTCTACCTTCTGTAGCAAAAAGCATTTCCCTTCGGACGTTTTAGTCCTCATGAAGTCTCCAGTGAGGCTTTGGTTTCAGAATCTAGAAGCTTCATAGATTTGGTACAGATATGCACCAATTCAATTTCTTACCTTTTTACAGCACCTTATGAAAAACTTGTTTTCATTCTTTCCATACCCCTCAGACAAACTCAAAACTGGATATAAGCATGTATAAGAAGAATAAATACTGAAGCTCCCCGCCCTCTTCATTATTCTTCTTCATTCACAGTTATGGAGCAGATTTTAAAATGTACCATGAGAAGGTTTATTTTTTGCTTATGGATCAAATGATTTATCCTACTTTCTTCAATATGTTTAAATTGTTGATATGGGATTGATAGTGGTAGATAAAAATGTAGGAACATGTTTTA
Organism: Callaeas wilsoni; assembly: GCA_013398955.1. Lineage (NCBI taxonomy): Eukaryota > Metazoa > Chordata > Aves > Passeriformes > Callaeidae > Callaeas > Callaeas wilsoni. The sequence continues at coordinate 470,421 of VWPU01003749.1, forward strand.
TGCTAATTTACCTGACATGTAAGTGACTATGTTGAGAATTCTGTCAAAAGGTTTGAAAAAAATTGTTACCACAAGCCTACCAAAGAATAGGTGTACATGGGAAGGTTTCAAAGGATTGCAATTACCATACCTATTACCATTACCATATATGCTAGTAAAATTTGCCTCAAATATTCAGAATAATTTCAAGGCTAAGATTTTGCGCCACAGCTATAACTTCAGTCTTTTGCCTACATAATGTATGAGGCAGATACTTTTGTCCATCAGATATTCTTCCTATAACTGATAAATATTAGACATATGTCTGGACATCCATACCAATTTATAGATCAAAGCAGACCAAACTAACTTCAAATAAAACTACAAATAAAATGATGAGAAAATCTAAGGACTTGTGAACCTGAGTCTGAGATGTTCAATTCAGTAATTATAGTCTACACATTAATGTGTGCTAAGAGAGAATTTAACAAAACAACAAAAGGTAACCAAAAAAACAACCAAAACAATCCTTTTCTGTTGAAGGAAATGTCAGAAGGGAATGAGAAACTTTTAACTGAGTTTTGAAATACTGCCTTTGATTTTTTTAGTTCTGTAGCAAATAGGTCACTGTCTGATAAAGCCTTGTTAACAACTTCCTGTCCAGGGACTGGAAATTAATATGTGAAATAAGATTTAAAAAACAATTCCAGGTATTTTATAGATATAATTTTAGACAGAAAAAGAATGAGAAGAATTAAAAGAAATTATGTAGACCAACACGGTCTTTTTAGAATACATTAATGAAGAGGTCCATATGTTAAGAATTGTTTTTAATTTTCATCTAACATAGCTCTTCTTTTCTCATGTCATGTTTTTTTCTTCTTTGCTCTCACTCATTGCATTTGCCACCTTAACCTGTGCCAATAGCCCTAGTTCTGATGTTGTGCCTGGGGAAGACAGGGATGTGGGTAAAGAAGGACTAGATGAGAGGATGAGGGAGGCATCAATATCTGCTGGAAGGATTGCTTTGAAACACAGTCTTTGCTTGGTAGCTGCTTTTCCCAGAGGGAGAATAGGTTGTAGGATCTTTGCATAGTTGGCTTCTCCCTTCCAGACGTCAGTGGGGACAGACAAATAGGAAAATTACATTTCTTCTTTGATACTTAGAGGTTGGTTATTTGCTCCATTATCTTTTTTTTTTAAAAAAGCAAAAAACAAACCGAAGCAAAAACTGTTCCATCATAAGAGCCACAGCTTTTTTGTGAATTATTTCATTACGATACAATTTCCAAAGGTAGATAATTATAATTTCCAACAAAGTAGACTATCTCTGCTCCCATTGAAGTCAGCTATTAACTCACTGTGGAAAGGTATGAGAATAAGCTATTGTTTAGGGATTTTGAAAGATCTGTTTCTCTTGCAATCCCAAGAAACTACAAGCTCCTTTTAATAAGGTCTGTTAGGAACAAAAATGTTAAAATCATTTGTCTGTTCTCTCTTTCCATTCACATTTGTATAGCTTAACACTAGGAAACATACAGAAATCTATTCCCCATATAGCATTGCAGCAATGAAGTTTAAGCATATTTTTTGTTTTCAGTAGTCTAACATGAAGTTGGCTTTCCCTCAGGAAACAAAAAAAAAAGAGAAAAAAAAGATCATTTGGAATGAAGAATGCAGAATTAGACTCAGCAAAAGAATGTGAAGATCACAAGAATGGGATTCAGGTATGGCTGTATTGATTTGGATAATGTGACGTTAACAGAAAATAAGTTTATGCACATAATGACAATGACAATTTTGGAAGGTAAAGACAGCTCATTAAGTAATTAATTCTTTGAGAGCATAAATACTATCTTAGTCTGCCAAAAAAGAGTACTAGGGGTAGATATGAAAAGGACGTCTTAAATTGCCTATTTCATTTCAGTGCTAATCTGGTACTCCTACAGAGTAATAACCAAACTGGTATTACACTATTTGATAATTTTTGCCAGGAAGTTTGGAAAATGAAGCAGTTTTCATAATTTAGAACTGGATTGAAAATCATGACTAGTCAAAGTACTGTCTAAGATTAAAAAAACCCTCTGCTTAAAGAGAAGCTTTCTTCCAATAGTATTTTCTTCCATTAGATGTTTCTGTTCAGAAAAAAACCCCCACAAATGAACAAAAATGTACACACTTCAAATGGAGGTGAAAGCTGGTTTAGAACAAAGAAATGTTTTTTCCTCTCAATGTTGCTATTGCTATTTAGCGCTATTGAATATAATTTTGAGTCACCAAATAGGAACCAAAGCTTTCAAAAACGTGAGTAGAAACTGACTAATTTGCCCAATGGTGACTTTTAGTAAATGTAAATATTACACAATATATTTTCCTTTGATACAGGAACATACACATTTCTAGGCAACATTGAGTGTCACAGGGAATACTGGCAAAAATAAAAAAGTTATAGTGGTTTGAACTGAGAGTAATTTCAGTACTCTGGTGGAAGTAATATATGTGTAAAAGATTTTAGCATAAAATACTTTAGTTTTTTCATCTCTTGTAATCCTATTAGATATTCTATAGTTAAATTCGTATTTATTGATACTGGTTATTTCTTTTCAAGTTTAGATGTGTACATGAGCAGATGAATGAATAAGAAAGATAAGATATGACTTAAACCCAGATTATCACACATGCTTGCAGAATTTGAAGTATTTTTATTAAAACCCAACCCACACCATCCAGGTTCCCCTGTCAAGCAAATTTAGGACCAAACTCTGCTTTTATGTGCAAGTGTGTGGAATCTGTGCTATGTACCTTAGCAGCAGAAAATTCCATATTATTGTGATAATATTTTGTTGCATTTGGGATAAATTCTAGAATTAAAAAACTTGAAATTTTTATAACAAAAATTAAAGCCAAGACAGGATACTTAACAGAAATGACTAAAAGAGGAAACGAAAAAGGAAATTAGCTCATAAAAATGGGAGAGTACATCAGATATTTGTGATAGTCAGTAATAAAGTCTCCTTTACAATAGCAGAGCATGGAATCTCAGTGTCAGAGCTTTTCATCTGAGTTATCGTGTGGTTTTCAACGCTTTTCTTTCAGACTTCAGGGAGCTTGAGAGTGCCAGAGGAGGTTCACACATAAAATGATTTCTAGTCTAGATATCCAGAGATAAAAATCCTGCACCTTTTAATGATCTCTTGTGTATATTTTAGAGCTCCACAGGCACATTCCTTACTCCCAGAAGTCCTAACAGCTCAAGATTTTCATTAGTTTGCACCTAGTTCAAGTCCCTAAGAATACTGAAAAAAAACCTGTTAGATTTTTCCTTGTACATTTTGACAACAGGGATCGTACCTATTACAGGTGCATGAGTATGTATGTATGCAAATATATATAATTAATGAAAGGGTTACTTGGTTATAATTCATTAATAAGTGAAAGAAAATCCAAATAAAAACTGAATAGGAGAATAAATATTAGAATAGCATTTTGACCAAATAACTTGAGAAGAAACAGGCACATAAGAATGGAAAGAAGAAAGACTATGGAGCATCAAAGTCAAAAAAGACAAAAAATTATCACATTCCTTCTCTATGCCAATCTATCTTTCTAATTACTCTCAGTCAATGGCCAATATACCTGTTAAACCTGAGAAGGAATAATTTCTTGCAGCAATGTGTAGCCTAAGGACTGCTGGGCTGAAGAAGCTCTGTGGAAGAGGTCTTGGGTGTGCTGGAGAGCCAGCAGCACGTGGAAAGGGCCACCAGACTCGTTGGCTGTGAGAGTGAGGGGAAACACAAGTACATCGAGTATATTGAAGGAAGGGATTATGCCTCTCCATGTAGAACTTATTAGAGAACAGCTAGAAGGTTGCATCCTGTTTGGTGCCCTGCTGTATGTGTGGTTCATAGCGGACCGTACAAGAGTCATGAGCAGAAGTTGCACACGAGAGAATCGGACTGGATATAACTTTTTAAAATTCCACTGTGAGGACAGTATAGCAGTGGGTAAGTTTGCTCAAGGAAGATATGCAATTCCCACCATTGGAGGTTTTCGTGATCTCACCTGATAAGGCCTGAGCAACCTGGTCTGATCCCACCACTTGAACAGGCAGTCAGACAATGCAGTCTCTTGAATTCTTTCAACATGAGTTATCCCATGATCTTACATGCACTGCTCTTGTTCAAAGACTTCAGATTTAATCTGTAACATATGCTGTTTAAAATCAATAACCCATGATCTGAACTATCAACTCAAATTGGTATTCAATATTGAAGCAAATTTTGGTGCTTTATTAAATGTCCAGTCAAAGCAAGACTGCACTATTCTGTTAGGTCAATAACTTCAGTGGGTCAATAAAACTCATGGGGTCAAGTTCATGCCTAAATTTATTCTATTGATTTTGGAGATTTACCACTGGAAAAACTACATCAAGTATTTTCTCTAAGCATTCACTGGTTCATAGGGAGCAAAGAAACCCCATATCTGAAAAAAGAGAATAAACTTGGTTGTAGAAGAATTTCTTCCATAACCCAGGCAACTGGTGCTGAGTATGAGACCTAAAATACATGTCTGTATACCCAACATATGCTTTCATTTTACATAAAAAACAGTGAAAGTTTTCCCTGTCTTCATATATCTCTAATCTTTACACAGTGTTGAGGAGTACATCTGGTGCAGGTAGCTCTGTTAGAGGTGCAATTTGAGCTCTGGCTGGGAGCCTGAGAGAAGGGGCCATGAACTGTCAACAATTGGTTAACAAAAGGCAGGAAAACTGGTGGTGCCAGCGAGGTGGATGGGTGAAGGGAGACACAGAAGGAGCAGAGGACTCCAGAGGAAGAGCGAGACTTTAGCACCCTTAGGCTGTGCAGGTGTGAAAGCCTGGGAATGCTTTTGTCGGGGGTCTGCCTTGGAGGTATCAGCTTGGGCTCTTTTTGTGTTACTGTGCTGTGAATAAATTGTCTGTGGAACAAGACTTCTGAGACTCTGCTGTGGGAAACCTGGTCTGACTGTGTGAGAGGGTCTGCGGGGAGTCAAGTGGGGACCCCTGTGGGCACTGGAGCTGCCCGCTGTGAAGGGGCTTTGGTTGCAGCAGTGGGAGTCTGGCATTGGGAGTGCGACCGCCAGAGATCCTCCTGAATGCTCAGCCTGGGAAGTTTCCTTAAAAATAGTTACACTAAAACCTTAACTTCAGTAATATTTTTGAAGAAACTGATGACAAACTTTCCAAGTATAAGTGTGGACTTGTTTTCACAACCAATGAACATCACATAGATTACAGTTCAATTTATAATTTAATTGTGCTTTTTAGTTAAATTATTATAATAAGAAATTATTAAATAGGAAATTAGGCACATAAATCACCATACAAATTGTGAAGCATGAATTTGGTACAAAAATAATTAATATTTTGTTTTAAGATTTAGCAATATTTCCTCTGTCATAATTTGTTTAATCTATAGATCTCAATGGTGGAAATCATCTCTGAGTAGAGAATATCAGCAAAAAAAATCTTCAAAATAATTTTTCCAAGACTTATGTTCAGCGTAGGATTGTGAAGTACTTTACACAAAACTGGAATAATTTTTCTTTGCTCATGACTCAAAATATTAAAAATTGTGAATTATTGTCTCATGCTATCAGAGTCATCCTCTGATTTGGACTAGTCTTTGTTATCCTCCTGTTTTAGAATCCAGAGACAGAGGTAGATTTATATATCTAATTTTATTTAGATCAATTCCATATGTATTCACAGAGTTCTTTCAGTTCCAGCACTTTCCAAAAACCTTCAGAGGTGCATTCTGCATTTGGAAGGTTATGAGTTTAATGAAGTTTATTTAAAACAATGTGCTTATTCTGTTTCTTCCAAAGTCTTAGAAAAGAAGCCTTGGCAGATAGTAAAATTTTTTATGGAATATTTTCTCCAATGAAAAAATTTACATTCAAAAGTACCTGCAGTTTAGCAAGACTTGCACCGTGACATGTTTTTTGCATATTTTCAAGTACCTTCTTTCACAAATTTTTTGATATTTTTTTACGATTTGTTAAATTTTAAGGAAAGTTACACGATGATTGACTTGAATCACTTTAGGGTACACATGGAGCACATAGCTAGTGTTCTGCTAGAACAATGAAAAAAAAATTATTATTTTCCTAACCATTCAGACTTTTTCACACATTAAGAGGATTATCTGAATTTAGGAAATGAAATATTTAAGTATTTTATATGCTTTATATAGAATAAATGTAGTTATATCTTGTGTATACCAACCACGATACAGTTACCCTAAATCCAGTTCCAACACACTGAAATTACTTGAATTCACAGGGAATTCCTAAAACTTTCAGCCAGTATGACCAGCCTGATGTATTTTTATCTGTAATTTCCAGTAGTTGTTACGAAACATTACAGTAATATAGAAGGATCATATGTTGGCATCATAAAAGCCATGTAAATTCATCTGTTTCAGTACTTCTAGAATGGAAGCGGGAAAAGAATACTAATATCAGGGGGAAAAAAAAGAAAAAAGCATCAAAATGAGTGTGGGATGCAGCCCACTAAACAATTACGTAGGTAAAATGTTTGGTAGGTGGGTAGACAAATGTTTTCTACAAATTTCCTTCCCTCCTAAGCGTTGGTGAAGGCAAGTCCTTAATTCTCTAGAGAAAATTGAAGACATTTGTTAAAAATTCATGGGATCAAATAATCGTTGATGCCTTCAGGTCTATGGCTTAGAATTCAATGGGCAATATCTTACAATGTAGTTGTTTCTGTCTTTCAGTGCAATAAATGGTTTGTCATGAAAGTATAAGACCATCAATAATTATACTGAATGAGATGAAGTGTTATTAAAAGTATTGGACCTCTAGAGCTGAAATCATAATATGAAGTACTGACACAATAAAATACATCATTTTGGTAAAACTTAAGGCGGTACTCAGCAGTGATAATAGTGCATAGATCCTTGCTCAACTGTCATATTAATAAAGCACAATGAAAAGGTGATAGTATTCCATGTCACCTATGCTCTTCCACACCTCTTCCCTGAAAAGGAAAGACTGCTATATTACTTATTTTAAAAGTTGGTTGTCCCTAAAGGGAATATTTTATAGCAAATTGTTTTATACTGTAATCATGAAGAGCTTATGTCAACTCTTTGTAAAGCCATAAAGATATACATTATGAATAATCAGATATTTGAATGCAAATTTAATATTCTAGAAAGTAGAGCTCTACTGATATTCAAATGTTAATATGACTTTGAAAGGAAAAACTTATGCTGGTTTTGTTATGAATTATTATTTAACTGAGTTGTTTTCTGACAAGATTATTAATTGCTTTACTATAGTCTTTATAAAACAAAACACAAAGAGCTAACCCCCAAAAAAAAAAAACAAACCAAACAAGGAGACTGAAGATTTATTGTTATTTTTCTTACTGCCACTAAAATAGTCTCTAGAGATTTAATTTTAAGGCTACTTCTACTGTCTTTTCCAAACCTTGCCTATATTATCATATATTGTAATTAGTGTAAGAGATAGTACCTGCTATATGCAGCTTCTTTTGTTCTTTCAGGATTACAGTTAACAGCACTCAGACAAATTCTCTCATCTTTGAACAAATGGGCTGAATGAAGTCACCTACACAGGAGGCAGCCATAATTTGTCTGGGTGTGTGCCCAGAGTCCAAAAAGTAGGTGGGAGGACACTGAAGTTCTCCTCAATACTAGAGCTAATTTTCACTTTCTGGAGCATGTTGTGGTTATACTCACATAGTCATTTACGTGCACGTAAAGTTAGAGGGCAATATTTGTTGGTTTTTTTTGCCCTTTATGGATCTGCATGATACTGTTCCAATGGAGCTCCTACAATTCAGACACTGTATCTTGAGACTGAACCTGCAGATTTGTAATCCTAAGAATTTACATAAACGCTTACAACAATGGCATTGCAGTATCTAAAATTAATTGTTTGATCTTACCTCTTTCTGAAGAAACCAGAGTTAAGTTTCTTGGCAATACAGAAGTTATGTTGCCTCTAAATGCTAGTTTATGTGACTAGCCATTTGAGCATCTCCCTACTCTAGTCATGTACTAAGGGTAAGAGCCCGTGGATTTTCAAATAAGGTTTTCTAAAAAAACAGTGCCTAGGTTTTTCTTTCAATTAAAGTTCTCAAACTGAGCAAAAACTCTATTCTATATTTAATGCAGTTATATTAATCTCAAGATAAAAGCAGACATGTTCTTGAATTCAGAAACCAAAAACCAGGGCTACTTTCTCCTAGATCAGTGCTCCTGAGTTCCACAACACAGAATGGTAACTCCTCTGCCTTTTATTATTTCCCCATAAATCTGATACTGATGGCATATGACAGCTTCACAAAGAAGTAGAAAGGCTCCTACTTTGTTGTCACCATATCCTTCTCAGACTGCTCTCACCAGGAGCTGCAGTAGCAGGTCTGAGCAGATGAATAGAGAGTAAAGACTGTTTCTTCTACCCTCGGGCAAGTGGAGGAGAAGTGGAATCATATAGTCACCAAACTATGATGTGAACAGCAGGCAGACCTTTCTGCCACTTCTAGTCTCCCTAGCTTGTCCTGGATGCAGTGTTGTTATGCATGTGCAGAGGTTATTGCATGTTCTCAAGAGTGGTGGCAGCTTGGGATCCTCTGATTTCTCTCTGATATCTCCCTGAATCAAGGCAACATCACAGCAGAAGTTCAATGGGGTAAAAATGTTCAAGGTCTAGCTCCTCAAACTGTGCATTGGGCATGAACACACGAATTTACTTGTCTGGGTAGTGCAAAAGTAGATATCAAAATGAAATTGATAACTACCTATAAAAATGCATTTCTTTGACTCTGTTCTAATTTTATTTCACATACCAAAGCTGATCCTCTAGATCTGACCCTAAATTTTTCATGCTGTTGCCACAATAGTAACACCATTTCATTGAAGTTTCAATACAGCCTTCATGGAAGGCTGTAGCATTTTAAGTCTGGTAGTCATATATCCAAAAGCCAATTATTAACAAGAGATCCGGTAAATGTCACCTGAGCTGATCTTTCTCCATGTATTCTGAATACAAAACAATTGGGAACTATGAAGAATTTACTAACACTTTTGAATTTTTAATGATAATGACTGCAGCAAGTACAAATTTCACATTCCCTATATTTTTCCTTTAGGAAGGTATTATTATAAGAACAACTGAAGATGACAGAAAGCAATGAATATAATATTCTAAGGCCACAGAACACCTAAAATATTGGTTATGTCACATTGTGATGATCTAGATTAAAAAGAAAAAATAAGAATTTCCGTTTAGATTTATGTTCACTCAGAGCTTTCCACGTAGTCTCTGTACGTAGCTGCAAGAATCAAAACATTTTTGAAGTTGCATTTTCATGTTCAACTACATCTTAGTGAAATACAAAATAATAGTATGTTTCATAAATAATCTTAGAGAATCTATGTTTTTGTTACCTACAAATGTGATTTTCATCAAAAATTTGCAGTAATTTTCATCTTACAAATGTTTTGAAATTATGTTTTTCAGGTTTTAAATTAGTTTGACAGAAAACAAGGTAATATCACTGCCCTATTTTTGCCTAAAAGAAAAGCTGATAAATAGATTTTTCCTGGCATTGGTGTTTTAGAATTAAAACAAGGTAAATTTTTGTATATTTTGAAGAGGAAATGTAAAATTAATCATCTAAAATGTAAAGTGACCTTCACTAGAAAATTAATGTATTTATTCTTTTCTATGACTCTTATTTTGTGATGTTTTTCTGATGCATTTCAAAAATAAATTCCAAACCTATTCACTCAGAAGTCTCTTCATATTTTATGTATTAGGTTTTCATGTTTCCTTTCTTGTTAGCTCTCTCACCTTCAAGAACCCTGGTTTTTGATGGCCAGGCATGCTAAATGCCATATTGATCAGTAGGTATTGTTGCTGACTTCAAATTAATCATTATCCTAATTTCTCTTTATAATTCTGACTATTTTTCTGAATTCAAAATTATACATTTTAAATTTATTAAGCATTACTACTCTAAGGTCCATTAAAACTGTCTAGGACCATTCTGGTGATATGCAACATTCAGTGAGGCTCTGATTCACCAACTCAGATAGATAAATGCTTTTCAAGGGGTCTTAGAATGCAGATGGACCTATGGTAGATTTTATATTACTGCAGAAGTTGTTTCATTGTCATTACCAGACTCTTCAAAGAGATTTAATTGCATATTTTCACATCTCATGTGTTTTCAGAGCTATTTGCAGCACCAGTATTTCTCCTCTTATGTCAAAAATAAAACGTAAGCTATAAATATCATTTCATTGCTGCTTGCTGTCGAGAAAATCAATGGTACATACTCCTTTTGACTTCAGTAAAACTGAAAAAGCTCTTTTTATAACCATAGCCTCTATTTAAGTAGTATGAATACAGTTTTAATCTGAAATTGTTTTCTAAGAAGAAAAGAATATGAAATATATCAAAATGATTTGTTTTGGTGATAGCAGCAGTTACTGAGGTGACATTTTAGGAGTGAAAGGCTCATTCTCATTTCTTGCCTTAACTCCAAACAAAAGGGAAGAAGAGGAAGGAAGTTACCTTAAAGGGCTTGTTTGCAACTGGGAGACTTCTGAGGATGTGTTTTGAGAGGAAGGGAAAGGAAGAGGAGGAGCAGGGATTTATTTTAATTAGCTTGCCTGGTTATTTATCCAAGGCCATAAAAAATTACCTGTTTTCTAATAATTCTGTTATCCACTCTGCCATCCTAAGGAGTCAGTTGTAGTTCTAGAAGATAACAGAAAATAAACTCTTTGGTCCATTTCCATGATACTTAGTCTCTCCAGAAAGGCTGTTTGAAGGTATTTCTCTTTCTATATCATCCTTTCTCACTTAGCATTGTCCCTGTTCTACAGTGTGCAGAAACACAGCACATTTCACACAGAACTGAAAATAGATCAGAAGGACCTTCATTTGCTTTTCAGAAGAGCATTATAAATCAAATCAGAGAAAAGGTCTTCCTGTCCCTTCCCCTCAATTATTGGCAGACTGTAGCTCCAGTTCAAAGATGTGTGGGTTGCCTTGGCTTGTAGCTGTGTGTAAAAGAGGGCCAAAAAGGCTGCGTGGCAGAGGAAATGGCTGAGAACGATGAGGGGTGAGGCCCAGTTCAGTTGAGTCCAGGTGTGCTTGGATCCTAGCGAGGCTATTCAAGGTCTACAGAGGGCAGATGGATCAAGTCATAGAGCAGAGTGCATTCGAGCACGTCAGACGTGCTTGAAGCAGCTAAATAAAGATGAAAGTTGCTGAAGGGTGAGTATTACAGTAGACTGTAATAGCAGGTGGTCATCATCTTTACAGAAGACATGACCATCCTGAGACCACAAGTGCAGCCCATTAATTCCAAAGCCAGCATGAATAACTGCCTGTAAACAAGTAAAGGTCTTTACTTTGGAGACGTACTCACAATTTGTACTACAAAGAACAATGATTTTGATTTTTCTTCTACTGTTTTCTTATTTTTATAATGCAGTCTTTTGAGAGAATGATCATGTAATACTGAAATAATTAAACTGGAGGTTGTATTTGTGGCAATAATAGGAGACTTATGGAGAATTTAGGACATTTAATTTGCCCTTGAAGTTTAGGTCATCCCACCAAAGCTATGAGAAACTCTGAGAAGGCATCAACGGTAATACGACCTTCAGAAGTCTCTTGTTGCTTCTGTAAAGAGGCAGAAGTCTCTCTCAGGTTTGCCCTTTTTTATATAACACATGGTGTAGAAACTACAGATATGCTTGAATTTTAAAATAGTCCCTAAGGTTATATCATACAAGAAACACAAATTTTTGAGATTCCATTAGTTCTTTAGGAATTGCTGTAAGTCAGTGCCCTGACAGTAACCAGCCCTAGATGCTCCAGGGTATGATGAAGGAGTGTCTGATTTGAACAACTGCAGAATAAAGTGCTCAAAAGAAAGTTTTTGGGTTTTTATGTTTTGGGGTTTTTTTCCTTAACAGAAATTTGCTCTCCGAATGCTTTGCTTATCCTCTAGGGCACTGCCTCCTTATCAGCAGTAACAACAAGGGACTATCAATGTATACAGGACATTCTTATCTGAGCAACAGCCGGTTTTTTTCAGGCCAAAGGGTTACATTTTTATCCAATGGAAGCACTGAACCTAGAGCTGTCTTTGTAAGATAAAGAATTATCAAAAGACAGTGTGTTTGACTTGAAGAATTTTTATAATCTGGAGTTCACTAATCATTGTAATCTAAAGTATGCTGCATGTAATGACCTAAGGATGTGCCAGAAGGTGTATTTCTTAATCCAAATAGTTCTAAGACTGAGCTGCCATGAGAAAAACCTTCAAGGTTAGAAATCTTAAAATGTTTTTTATTGCACCAGTCATTGCTGACTGATATACTACTCTTTTGGTTTTCAGACTTAAAATTATTCTAGAAAGTCCTTTTTCCTCTTAGTAATTGAAAGTTACTGATATGCTGTGAGAAATGCCGCATCAGTTTCTGAATCCTTTTCTAAACTTCTGAGCTGTGTATTGCCCTGGGACAGTGTGTTTCACACCTGTGTTATGTGACAGAGACAGTACATCGTACACATTAATTCCTGGTAATAAACACTGTTTTACGGATTGAATATTGCAATTAGCAGTGCGAACACTTTATTATCCCACAGCTGTGGAACACATATTGCCGAAATCTGGAGATGTGTTTCCTGATGTTTTGTTAATTACAGTTTGAATTTTTTACAGTAACCCCTTAGGAGAAATTGAAGTAGAAGAATAAAGTTTCCCTTCAATTTCCTGAAAGAGAAGTTCCTTGACAGATATCTATTGCAACAATTTTTGTGCTAAAGATATGTGAAAAGGATTAATTTAGAGTCAAGCTATAAAGCCATACAGGGTCCGTGGTTTTACACTGAACATCCATACTGCTATGGCCAACCTGGGCATTTCTCAACTTCCACTCCTTTTTCCATTTTCCCAGGTGTTTTCAGATTCCTGCCAAAGCACAGGTCCTGGCTAGGCTCCTATCTCTATATTATATCTAACCATACCCCTAGAAGGAGCTGTTCTCACAAAGGTGGAAGTGGGATGTATGCTTCGCAGTGCAAGAAAAGGAAAAGTGGACAATGGAACTGGATTTTTGGCATCTGTCTACAATTTTATTGGAAGCTGACTATAAAATTGTAGAATCTACTACTTCAGTCCTTTCTATCCTCTGCCTGGTGCCAAAAGAGCTGTTCACACAATGAACCAAGACAAGAAGTGTTCCAGGGCCCTGGGTCTATCCCTAAATAAAATGTTTGGTTCTCTGTTCACCCTAAAGAGATGGATTTGTTAATCCGAGTGACTGTGGAGCCGCACAAATATATATACTGGCACAACATGGAGAGAAGCTTGACACTGGAAGTGATTCAGGAAAAAGCAAGAAAAGAATGTCTCATACATCCTCAGCTTCAGAAGAACTAGTGAATATTCATTCCCATAGGTAGTACTCTGAATTTCAGACTGGCCACAGAGTAAGCAATTTACAGTGTAGCTCTTGGTTTCTCTACAACATTTTATCCTTAATTACACCCCTTGTCCTGTGCTGCCTTACAGACATTTATGTGTGCACTGTTGCCAATCTGTTACTCATTTACATTGGCACAATGAGAAGGGTTGGTTGTTAGAGTTTTTTCATTACTATTTTTGTAGAAAGAATTTTTAACATAGCTAAAGCATTTGGTCCTGGGAAGTGCTGGGTCTCAGAGACTCACTTCATTTGGAGTGGAGTCTACTGTGCATCTCTCAGGGCACTCAGCCTCTTAAAGGATTAGACCATTTTGTAATGCCATCCATTTGTGTCAATATTTTATCAGTAATACAGAGATTATGCATAAGGTTGTCTCTTAGCCTGATTAACTGCTTTACTGGAAAGGGATATTGCAACTTTATGTCCTTAATTATCTAGAATTCAGTTTGATTTACACAGTATTAAAACTTACAGAATAAACACAGACACTCAAAATTCTTAGAATTAGTGCTGTCTGGATATCCTATACCCATGCAATAGATAGAATGAACCTTTAAATGTCTGCTGGAGTGACCGTCTGATAGGGTGGACAGGAGAAGGATAGAAATTCCCCTCCAGGAGACCAGATGTGTACCCAGGATCTGAGATATTCTGTTGCCCTACCAGACACTGTGGATAAGCCAGAAAGTCAAATGGGGAGAATAGAAGGAGAAACACAGTTGCTGCTTATGGCTACTGCACTATTTTGTGAAGGGAGACAAAAATTTTGATCTTGAGGAACTGGAAAGGATCATTCTCAAGGCTGTGTTGTGAAGTGGAGAAGCAGAGAAGGAAAGATGTGCAGCTATTTATTCCTCCAGGCTAGTTCTTTGAAATGACAGAAGCACAAAGAGGTGACATACTATAGAATAAATTTTGTCATTGGTTCTTGCATACTGGAATAATATCTACTTTTGATGTGACATGAAATCACAGACAATCTTTTCCCATCAGGGAATGGTAACTCCTGCCTTTTTTGGTCTTACTATTCATTCTTATGTTTTTATTTTGCCTGCCGTTCTATTCTCCCTCATATTCCTCCCTCATATCCTCCCTCATATTCCTCCCTCTTTTTCTTTTTTTTTCCCGCCCAGACCATGCCTTTGCAACACTGCATCCTCCAGTCCCCCTGCCTTGCTATTACTCCTTTCCCAGTCACCAGACATCCTCACTGGAGGAGCTGCCTGGTTTTCCTTTTTACTCCTCCTTCAAAACCCTTTTCCAGGAGGTACTGGAGCTGTGAGTGCCGTGGGGTGACCCTGCTCAGTCTGCTCCCACAGTGGCAGTCCAGCCATCCTGCCTGGAGAGAAGCCCTGTGCCGCGTGGCATGGAGTGACCTGGCTACTCGGGCAGGCAATGAGCAGCAAGACAGAACAAAGGGTGTGACTTGCGGTCCACAGGGTAGCTCCAGAAGCATGAAATTTGATATTGGTTCACAAGAAGAGACAGAAGAGGTATTTCTGACTCACTTTGAGGAACAGAGTGTAGTGCAATGACTCGGGCAGCACCAGATAGCCCAAATGTGCGTTGGGGCAGGATTCCATCCTGATCAGAAGACACGGGAGCATTTTGTATGTGATAGAAAAGTGGAAAATATTGAAAAATATTTTGTTGAGAAACAGAATGCATCTTGATGAGAAGAAAAGTATAGGTAGCAGGGAACTGGTGGACATAGCCATTTCTGAGCTTTAATCTATTTTAATAATGGAATGGAGAATAAACTGCATATTTACTTCTAGATTTCACATTATTTACTATGTTTCTTCATTGAGCACAGCAAATAATAGAGCAACTTACACAGAAGACAATATAATTTGATTTATAATGATTGTGAATTTTATTATTACTTTATTTTCTTGTATGATTCATTTCTAGCCACAGTAATGTCAGTTTATGATGCTGTTTTAAAGTAATCAAAATTTCATTTTCACTATCTCTTTTGGAATGTTTGCTGTCTTAGACATATGTCTAGTGATATTTAAAAGAATATTCTATTTATGTATGGTACGTACATAGGATAAAGCCGTAAACCAGATTTTTAATGTGCAAATAAACACTATACTGTGGCAATGATGGGAGGTATTTTCAAGGTTATACAATGCATTGATACCATCAGGGCAAACAGATTTTCAATACGGAGCAATTTCATATCAGCATTTTTTCTAAAGACAGATACAGAAAACTGAATGCTATACAGTGTACACTATTTAAAGATAAGAAAGATTTAATATTGTTACACACAAAAATTATCTACCATATTCAGAGCATTTGTGGATGCTCACATGTTGAAACAGTAAAGGTACTACTAAATGTTTTTTGAGTAAGCCCTGGGAAATGCTGAAGGCTTGCTGATCTCGCTTCACACTTGTTTGAAATTCACAGTGTTTACCAGGATGTGCTGCTGTCAGTTCAGGGGGTGAAGTTTGCCAAAATGAGCCACATCATTCTTCATCTTCACTGAAGGAAGTTCTCGCAGAACTACACACTAACTTTGAAAGGTTTGTGTCACATGTAAACAGGTGAATTCAGAGTTAGTTCAATGATAGGTGATTGCCTGGATGATATAAAAATACAAGATATGATAAATAGAAGCATTTCTCCTTAGCACATGGATTGCTTGTCAGGACAAGGACGTCTTGGGGTGGAAAAACTCTGCAATATTTGCTGTGTGGGTTGCAAGAATCACAGGAACATGAGGTAGGTGGGAGGCGCAGTGGTACCTGAGAGAGCACAGTGAAAAGGGAATGCTCACCAAGAAGGTAAAACAACTAATAAAGAGAGAGGAGTAAGATTTGCAAGGGTAAATTCAGTCTTTTATTAAATTAATTGAGGGGTAGAACCATCTTTCTATCTGGATATCTATCAATATCTGGAGCAATAGATATTTAAATGCTCTCAGTCAAAAGAGTTATGTTAATCAGTTGGTCAAATATGAGAATGGGGTGATCAGCACTTCTATAGGGGATAGGGATTTCCTTAAGTGTATTAGTTAATCATAGAATTAAAAAACATTATTCAAAACTGATTTTCTGCTCTGTCCACCTTTTCCTTAAATATCCACTATAGGCTTTCTGCTCCTTATGCTTCTCCCTTTGCAACATTAGAACTTTTTCCCAAGCTCACTTGCTTGCCATGCAATGCATGGTGATTCTGTGGGTGTGAAAATCTCTGCTCAGTCTCCTGGACACCTTGTAAAATATTCTTATGGCCATCTCTGAGGCTAGAAAATCCATCTGCTGGAAGACAGAGCTCTACTCCTCACAAGTTTCCAGGTGCTGTTCAGGAGGAACCAGCTGTGTTTTTCAGTGGGCAATTTGCATTACTTTGGGCTTCTCCAGTTATTCCTAGGAAGAGCATTTCCTTTTCCCTGGCTTTGCGAGGCTTTTTATCCAAAAATAAATTTTCAGAATGAGAATAGAGACAATCTTTTTACTCCTTCTCTCAGCAGCTGTCTTTAACAAAATACATCATAACTTGTAGAAATTACATCAAGGAGCCATATAGGCAGATGATTCCTTGGTATTTCTAGAACTTTAGGAGGATGAATTGTGGCATCATATATGTTCATTCTAGGTAAGGACACAAAGACACAATTTTCTGCCACTTAACACATTGAAAAAATTCTAAGACAGAATCACATTTGATGATATCTTCCACTTACTTCATTAATACATTTATAATCCACAAATTCATTATGGCTAACTGGAACAGAATTCCATTTCCACTTTTCAAAAAGAAAATGTCTTTTTCATTCAAAGAATAGAATTTCTTTTTCTTTCATTAGAATTAGAGCGCTTTTAATGCTGTGAAAATATTTTGCTTCAATGTTTTGGAAAAACAGATAAAAGTTGATCACAGTTGATTCAAAGCTTTAGACTGTTTTATGCCATTTCCAACAGTGATGGCCTCACTATTGAAATTTTGGCTCATCTGGTCTCTGAGCTGTCTTATTAACCATTGGGTTATGGATTTTTCCGACTTCTTTCTCTTGTATTAGTGAAGGAATCCATCCTGGATCTAAGCAGTTTTCCCAAAAAAAGCTTGGTAAGACCTATGGTTCTGATTTTAATGAGTTAGCATGTCTGATGCAGAGGTTTTGTCAACAATTTTCCCAAGAGCTAATTGTAATTTCATTCATGATTCAGTTAGCTTGCAGTTGTAATAGTTCCTTCTGTCTCTTCAGCTTAGCTGTCATGTTAAAGTGCCCTTGTCACAGCTCCTTGCTCGTGAAGAACAGTGAGATTTGCATCTTTGTCATACACTAAATTCAGCTAAAAAGATGTATTGTTACTCGTCTCTGGTTTGTTTATGAGAATCTGCCAAGTCTCTTTGTAAAACAGAAAATTGCACACAGTTCAAATATGAATAAAAGTAATGTCTTATTTGTTTTTCTTGGACTGCAAGCTCCCCCTGCATCAACGTTGCAGTAAGATTACCATGAGATAACTTCCTGAGTGCCCCTTTTGCCCATCAGCTCTGGGCCAGCTCAGCTGGCTACAGGCAAGAAAATTCATTTTTGTTCCAAAATGCAAACATTTTTCAAAATGTCATCCAATGCCAAAAAAAATAATACTTGCAGAGATTGGGCAACTACTCCATTTTCAATCTCTATTACTTTAGCCATTTGTTTGGAATAGAACTATAATGGCAGGTCATATTACAATGTCAGCTGTTTTAAACTCACTATAGTGAAGAGTTGACAGCATTTTATTGGAAGTGTTTTCTGTAATACTTGCAAGATCCTTTATGCTGTCCACAAATATTATTCCTTGATAAACTACTCATTAGTTCTTTATCAATCTTTTATTCTCAGAGCATGACATAACGTGTTAGATGTAAGCCTTGAAAAATTTAAATGCAACAGAAAACTATTAACACTTTTTAAGAGTAAGAAGGATTGCTGTCTCTTTCAAATGTATTAGACAGACCTTTTATAACTTCAAAAAAATTTTTGTCACTCCCTTTTGTAACTTTGTAGTCAAATCATACCTTTACATGTAACCAGAATTGCTTTACATACATGTTAAAAATTAAGAGTAAAAAGAAACAAAAAGATTTAATATCAAGAGAAATTAGGTCCTTGCGTGAATGACATCTATTCCCATTTTATTCTTACTTGATAATCCATAACAGGAAATGAGAAATGCTTCTGGATGTCAAGTCTTGAAATCTGAGTTCAGAAACACTATGATAGTGAAGCAAATTGATAGAAGTTTTTGTTAGCTGGTACGTGTTGACTGTTTCTAGCACAAATTAAAGCAGTTGTGCAGACCAAAATGTTTCTCTTTCTGATACATCCCTTCTTAGTAATCTAAAGTCTATTAAAGTGATGAGTTGGAAATTTTTTTATTTGTAATATTTAGGATCCTAGTAATTGAGACAGAAACTTCTATAATTTCTCTAAAAGAGGTCCTGTGAAAATATGGTGCAAAAGGATTCCCCGAAACTTTCACTCATTAGATTGCAAGAGAAACATTTACATGCATGCAGTGTTCCTCTGGCATGAAGGAAGCGTAAACAATGGGATATGTTTATTCAGTACTGTAAACTCTTCCATGTCCTCTGAACCTCCAAAAAGAAGAAGACACATTGGTGGCTGGATATAATTTTACTTGTCTGCTTTGCTTGGGGGTCACATAGTATTGAATTGAAGTTTAAAGATAGTGAGCTTCTTGATCTCTAGTTTTATGCATGGCAAAGGTACCCAGAGCAAATGGCCAGAATTTCTTTTTCTAGAACACTTCAATCCATGTAGTGAATAATTTTATGCTCTGAGGTAAAGAAAACATAGAGTTTGTGCCCCACTCCTTCCCCCCACCCCCTCGATCTACCTCTGAATCTGTACATGCTGCATATTTAACAGTAGAGTAATTATTACGTTTCAGCAAAATTCGTATATAGTTTCTCTGTGTTCATGATTCTGCAGGCTCAGACAGCTGTAGAGATACAGAAAAGCTGAAAAATTGCTTGCTCCTCCAAAATAGCAAAAGAAAAAAATTACATGGACTTATTTCCAACACGACAAGCCATCTGCAATTTCCACAGCAGCTTTCCAACCGGAAAGTGGGCAGTAAATAAGCACATTGCAAATATCGACCGACACATGCAGTGAGTAATTACAGCATCAAGGTATCACTGATCTAAGCGGTAAAAGTTATTGTAGTTAACCCACAGGGCAAAAAGAGCCATGCCTTTCCATTAACACTGCTTGGTACATTATGTGGTTACATTTAGAAACATGACCCCAGTTAGATCTGGGATCTGTCCCATTTGTTGCAGTTCATCTGAGATATAATGTTCTTTCTGCTACATTGACCTATTCAAAACCATTTTGTTATCTGAGTTTTGCCACCTCAGATAAGACCTTGCTGTGGTCTGAGCTCATCATGGGACAGTTTTTCTCCTGGGCATTTTGGTTATGTGAGATACTGTATCTCAGCTACAGGGGGACAAAATTTTCTCTCTCTCTTATTTGTTTTTTTATTTTCCCTTACTTATGAAGATGTTGGAATTTTTAGGAACAGGCACACAGCAATCTTATTTCTTATCTCTACTTTTCAGATTTCTTTTCTACCATGTGCTTTGAAAGGTATTCAATGGGTTTCTTTGTTTTTCTTCTCTTTAGAGGACAATAATAACTTGCTGTTCTAGAAGTGTATCTGAATTTCCAAGTAGTTTTGTAACTTGCCTTAGGTTTTCTTCTTTAGCGAACTTCCCATTTGCCGTTTCGTTTCTGCAATAAAATGTAACCATCACTGCTGCTGCTAAAAAAGATGCAAAATGAAAACTGAGTTTGAAAGTAGGATCGTAATTCTGTTTTGAGTTCTAGTTTTATAAATATTTGCTCTTCTTTGTGAAAAATTCTATGTCTCACAGATCAGAAAAATTAAGAATATATCCTAGATTACACCAATCAAATTCCACTGAATAGGTTAGAGAGAGATTATATTAATAATACCTTTCAAAGGTAACGTAGATGTGAAAGCCTACTGAATGGTTTGCTCCTGCTGTATACCTTTGCAGGAAAATTAAATATGTTGGTAGCTGGAAAAACATATTTGGCAGATATTTGGCCCATGTCTGGATTATTATAGAAAATGTAGCCAAGTTAAAATGGAGATTTCTGCTGTGGTTTGCATTTTGTTAGATAAGGAATCTAGACTCTTCAGGAAAACTGTGTATGTCTCTCAGATTCAACTCTAGTAACATTTTTATTCTGCTCTTCATAATGTAAATGTATTAAGAGAGTTTTTGAGAGCAAAGATATTGATAGTTAAAGAAGAATGAACATTTTTTATTTCTCGCA
The DNA here is from genome assembly GCA_013398955.1 of Callaeas wilsoni. Taxonomy (NCBI): domain Eukaryota; kingdom Metazoa; phylum Chordata; class Aves; order Passeriformes; family Callaeidae; genus Callaeas; species Callaeas wilsoni. The sequence continues at coordinate 491,292 of VWPU01003749.1, forward strand.
ATGATTTTTTTCCATCATTGTTCATTTTGAAAACGTGTTATGTAAAAAAGAACAAGAAAAAACTCATATTGTTGTTTATAATACATATTATTATATGTATAAAATATACATTTATTTTTATTTATATGTATGTAATGAGTATATATAATAAGAATTAAAAAGAATCCAGACTTTGGTGAGTCTACTGCCAGACGTGAGATCATGCATAAACATACAAATAAACAGTTACAGTAGGAAACAAAGTTTATTTTCCAAACACGTTCCATGCATATGGGCAACCACTATGAAAAATGTTTACGTCTAATAGGATATTTTTTCTAAGGAGAAGCATTAATTGCTATGCTTTGGAAAAATTGCTATCTTTAGCTACAGGAATTTTCTTAGTTCCACTGGTTTGGGCTAGGATAGAGTTAATTTTCTTCACAGTAGCTGGTAAGGGGCTGTGTTTTGGTTTTGTGCTGAAAACAGTCTTGTTAACACAGAAATGTTTTTGTTATTGCTGAGCAGGACTTACAGAGTCAAGGACTTTTCTGCTCCTCACCTGACCCTACCAGTAAGGAGGTTGTGAGTGCATAAAAGGTTGAGATGGGACACAGCTGAGACAGGTGACCCCAACCAACCAAAGGGATATTCCATACCGTATGGCATCATGCCCAGCATACAAAGCTGGGGGAAGAAGGAGAAGGGGGGGACATTGGGAGAGATGGTGTTTGTCTTCCCAAGTCACTGTTATGCATGATGCAGCCTTGCTCCTCTGCAGGTGACTGAATACCTACCTGCCCGTATGATGTGGCGAATGAACTCCTTGCTTTATTTTGCTTGTATATGCAGTTTTTGCTTGCTTATTATCACAACACATGAGTTTTCTCACTTTTACTTTCTGATTCTCTCCCCCGTCCCAAAGGGGAGAGTGAGGGCAGCTGCATGGTGCTTAGTTTTCCTCTGGAATAGAACCATGACTGCACCCAGTGTGGGGCTCAAAGTTTTCAAGATAACGACAGATAATACTGGAATGTGCCATATTGAATTTATAGCTGTTACTGCTGCTTTGCTACTAATCAGCAGACTTCTGTTCTTGCCATGGGACTCACTTGCGTCACTGTATATTAGAATCTTGTGCTCCTTAGTTGCTGCTTTTGGCTTTGCTGCTTGCTGTACTGCTGTACTGCTGATCACCTTACTGCATTGTGCTGGGGGCATTCTGATCACAGCACAGGCAGTGTGGCCGGTCTGGCAGATGGGCAGAACATTGCTGCTGTTTCTCTGCTGCTGTGCTGGACAGGCTGGGACTCCCTTGTGAACTGGAATAGAAGAGTCTGGGACTCATGGGTGAATCCATGTAGGACGCTCTGAAGCACCTGTGGCCTTGGATGAGTCCAAGCCAGAGCAGGTGCACATCAAAGCATCCATGGCCACGGTTATGTCTGTGGCACAGGAGGTGTATCTCTGAAGGGATTGTGGCTCCAGGAGAAGTCCATGCTGCAGCAGGTACACCTTGAAACATCGGTGACTCTCTATGAGGTCATGCTGGAACACCTTAAAACACGTTACCATGGATAAGCCCATAACAGAACAGGGACTACCCTGGAGTATATTAATTCGCCGGCACGCTGGCTGCGCTGAGATGGCAGCAGCTTGGTCCAGGCGTGTCCCACACAAAGGAAGAACACCCGGGGGCACCTCGGTGCCTCGCTTGCCAGCCTCCCAGCCCGTGCCGTGGAGGGCACGGAGCCTAGCGTGCCTGGGGCTTGTGGATAGCCCAGGCGCAGCCAGAAACAAATGAGCAGAGGTGGCCCTCGGCCGGTGTTCCAAGGGATTAGTGTAGAAGCACCCTCAAATGGACCGGATACCAAAGAGAGCAAGGCACGGCAATCAGGGCTTTATAAAGCATACAGGGAAGGGGGCGGGGTGACACCACAGGGACCCATAGGAAGAGGAGAAAGATGGGACAGGCCAGGACACCTTCCCTGAGGGGACTCAAGGGGTGTCTGTCAACTGTAGACTGAACCACCCCTCAGGAATCCTAGGAAGTCAAAGGCAGAAGCCATCTTCACAGAATGGGGTTTCACTCCTTGGTACCTGCCCACCAAACCTCTGTTTCTGGGCTCTGTGGCCCCCTGGTTGGTTCCTTCACCACAACACTGGAGGGAACGCAGCCCTGGGTAAGGCCATGTTGGAGCAGATTTACTTCTCAAGGGCCTGTGGCTGTGGGTAAAGCCATGCTGAGCAGGATTATCTCTGAAGGTATCATGGGATGTGGAGAAGGACATACTGGAACAGCTGCACCCCAGAGTGACTGTGGCTGTGCACAAGTCCATGCCTGCAGTGGATATATCCCTGGAGAGACTGTAGCTTATAGATAAGGCTCCACTTGGAGCTGGAACAACCCTAAGGAACTACAGTCTGTGGATCAGCCCAAGTCTGTGGAGCAGGACCAGGGGAAGAAGTTCACTGCAACGTCAAAACCTGTGGTCTGGTTCAAAGGAATCAGGAGCAGGGACTGCAATGGAAAAACCCTTAAACTGGTGTAACCTGTGATTTGAGTTGCATGTTGTGGAAATTACTGCAGCAGGAGTCTCTTGTTGCCAGCCAGTTTAGGAACAAATGGAGGAGTTTATTGCAATGTTAAACACTATAAACTGGCCCAAAGGGACGAGGGTGGATATTGTAATGGAAATACCTTTAAATTGTTGTAAACCATGATTTGAGTTGCATGTTACAGATATTACTATAGCAGGAACCACCCGAATTGATGGAGGAGAAGCCTTACAAGAAGCAGTGCAAGTGCTGCAGTGACTGGACCTGAGCTGCCTTTGGTGCCCAGGAATGCCACACAGCATCTCCTGTCTCCTGTCCTGAGTGACCACCAGAACAGATGGAGCCCCAAGTCTTGGACCAAATGAATTTAGTGGATATTTTGTGGATATTTGTGGACATGTTACAGAGATTTTACAGTGGTGGTCCATAAACTAAGGGAATGGTTGGTGTGGTAATTATAGCTTGGGGACTGACTAGGCATAAGTGGCTTAGTCACTTTCACTTGCATCACTTGCCTTTCTTGTGTTTTTATTTCTTACTTCTCACTCTTCTTTTCCTTTTGACAGCAAATTATTATTAATTATTATTGTAATTATAATTTTTAATATTTATAATGTTTATTTATTTGATGTAATTAATGGAATTAGTTACATTACTGTGTTATTTCTATGATTGAACTGTTCTTACCTCAGCCCATGAATTTTGTTACATTTACCCTTTCAATTCTCTTTCCCCAGTCCTACTGGAGTGGGAGTGGGTGAGGAGCTGTGTGGTGGTATTGACACCCGGGTTTGAACCATAACATTAGTAAATGCCTGACAGTAGCAGTTCTGTAGAAGAATTTCTATTTATGTTTTTATAACTAACAATTCACTAATTTTTATTAATTTAAACATCTTTTCAAATGAGGCTTGTGCATGTATTTTCGAAGGATTTTTAATAATTTTTGTAGAAACTGTAAAGAATAGCAAACTGTCACTTCAAGTGCCAAAGTGAGCCCTTTTTTAAAAAAGCTTTTCAACTGTTTTAAAAATATATGTAATTTCTCACGGTAAGAAAAATTGTACATGACATTTTTAAGATCCCCTGTATATCCAGAGTTGAAAGGTCTCTAAAAGAAAATTCATGAACCTAGTGCAGTCTGTACACTTAAATGCAGATACTAATATGCATTCATACTCTGGTATAGAGCTCATTGAATTTTTTGTCATATTTTCAGTAGGTTATCCTAAAATAGTTATTCAATATAGCTTTTTAAAATGAGTTACCACAAATGGTTTTTGGAAACTGCATATGCAGTGGCCAGACCCAGCATGTTGGACAGCCAGAGCAAATATGCACACAGATGGCCAGTTAGAGCTCTAGAACATCATCCAAAGACTGTAGAAGTCAAAAGAAATCTTTGGACTGACATTAACGGATGTTGGATGGAACATCCAGCTAAATTGTCAGAGAGGCAAAGTTAACCTTCCTAGAGCACAAATACTCCCCAGTCGTGTTAAACAATTTAACAAAAATTTCACAGTGTGATCTCACATAAATTAAATGAAAGTTCATCTGGAATCAGTGCTGAATTAGCAAATCTGAATGGTTTGGACAAGGCAGCCTGCACAGTGCTGCTCGCTTGGACCAAGGACGTCTGGCCCGTGTTCTGGTTCTACTCATGAGAATTTCACCGAGGAGAAAGAACCACATAACAAGAAATTGAAACATTGGTATAATTGCCAGATGATGACAGCTTGATGGGAATTTCTTTCAAAGCAATGTTCCCTGTAGTGTATTTTATAATGAAATCCCTGGAGTCCTTGGTACCTAATGAGCTAAGGCCTCTAAAGAGCGCAATAAATGGTAGAACTGAGCAACAATGAGATCTGAAATTCCCTCAGATAAGGGTCCTGTTTTAAGCTCCCCTGCAGTGTAGAAGTTAAGTGTCTCTGAGAAACTCATTCGTACCCCCATAGACAAATCCATGTATAGTGATGTGTGGCAATTTTAGGCAAAAAGGTGTTTAAGGAATTCTCAGAACTACAACTGACTTCAAATTTAGCATGGGGAGAAGTGGAATAAATAGCCCACCTTCTGGTAACATATAAATACCATGTTGAACAAATTAAATTAAAGAATTTTTTTTCATTTAAAATAGACCCAACTATATGGTGTTAGGTTTTTGCCTTGAAGAGCTAAATACATTATTTTATTAAAATTTTATTTCTCTAATATTAGAAAAAAAGTTAATAGCTCACAATCACATATTAGGTATATCCACACATTATATCATGAACAGAATAAGCATGGTTAAAATACTTTAACAAGACTGTTCATAAGTTTTAAAACTGCTGTTTCTTAACCACATGTATTCCAGATAAACTATGAACATCCAACAAAAAGAGTGAAATATAAGAATTCTACATCTATGTAATAGGAAATATATGTTAAAATTTTGACTCAATATTAGAGAATGCTAAGCACAAAGGTGGCTTGAAGAGTTTCACGTAACAGCCTAAGCAGTTAAGTCAGATATCTGTATTTTCCTGACAGAAGATGCCAGGCTTCACGTCTGTCCTGTATGCAAAATTCCTAAAAAGAAATGTTTTACTTTTGCACGTCTTCACCTCATATGTTCCAAATAAAGATTTGATACAGCTCTAATTATGCACATTCATTCATAACTACTGGGAAATTGAACATCTTGCCTAAAATATGCTAAAAACAAATAAAAATGAAAATAATGTTCTAATTTTATATCTTAGACAAAATACCCCATGCAAAACCAAGTGTCCATGTTTTGGAGAGCTCTGTTTTATCTTAGGCATACATTTTAGCCCTTTCTTCAAAACACTGGAAATAATTAGGAATTACTATCAATTGAAATAACAGAAGCAGATAGGTAGATGTTCTTTACTGTCACATCAGATATTTTAGGTATGCCTCTACAGCTTTAAAATGGTAATTTTTAGGTATGGTTTTGCAGTTTTAGAATAGTACTCACAAGGAGGAGAAAATAATTAAAATATTTAGAATATACTCAATCTCTGCTTTAACAGTATCACTCACTCCCTTTACTGTAGACTGTAGAAAGAGGAAAATGTTAAGTAATTTAGTTATATTAAAGACTATAAAAGTCATTCTTTGTGAGTAAAACTAAAAAAATTTACAAAGATGAGTGTAAGCTTTTAGGGTTTGAGGTTTATGTTTTTTGAATCTGAGCCTGTTTTTTGATGACAAAAGCCACATATGACAGAAACTGGACAGTTCACTTGTCTCTCTGCCACAAGCTCGCTGCAGCACTGTAGGAGAAGTTGTTTTCCAACTAAAGCTGACATAAGGCTGTGATAACGTCATGTCAGCCTAGTTAAACAAAAAACAGAGAAGGGAAATAAAAATGAGAAGAAATTATGCAGGGAAATAAAAAGACATAGGGAGAGCCTACCCGGAAGGATATATGCTTCAGTCAGTGCTGAAGCAGAGTTCAGCCCAAGGCTGTGTAAACAAGGACACTGCAATAGACCAAAGCTGGAGAATCTAGAGGGTTTTTGCATTACTGCAGGAGAGGTCTTTAATGGCTTAATCATTTGGAAATTAAAATTTGTTATATCTTTGAGACTACTGGGTCTATAATTACTCTAAATCAGTGTTTCTAGACTTTTATCAATTATCAGCTCATGTTGAAATAATGAATAACCGTTCATAACTTTCTCCAGCCTTTAGGTTTAGACTTCTTTTATGGTTGGTTTCTGCCTGAAGGTGAATTTATCCATTCATGGAGGAAAGGTTATTTAGCATGAATGAAGTGAGAGACCACTCTAGATGTTATAAATAATAGACATATGAGATAGTGATTTTCATGTTAATGTTATATCTGACCTACATTCTTGTTTTACATAAAATTGTCAGAATGCTCTGGGTCATAAGCCAGTCACCACATACTTTTCTAAAATATTCTGGCTCTGTGGAAGTGTGTCGCTTCTGCAGATTCTAAGACATACTTCAGTTTTCTTTGGCATCAGAGCTAAACTAATCACTGAGGCTTTCAAGTACTATTAAAAATAAAAACATATTTGTATTGAACTTTCAGCATGGTATTACATTTAGCTTCTAATGATACGGGGCTAGGAACATCTCCTGTTTGCATCTTCCCAACACATATCATGTATGTACACTTGTGAGAACTTCTCTGCACAGATTCTCATATTTAGTTATTCTGCAATCAGAAAATCCTCATCACTATTGAATATACCTCATTTACATTATAAACATGTTTTAGTCTCTGATCATCATCTATCTTTCAATTCTGAGTTAACAATTCCGAGAGAAACTTAAAAGTGATGTAAGTCAGTTTCATTTAAATAAGGGAGGAAAACATAGACACGGTGCCCTTCACAGGGCTTTAAATGGGGAGCTAAGACAAAAGAACACATTTTGTTGGAAAGTTTCCTTTATCTCATTCAAGACTGTACCATAAATGATGTCCCTATGATGTCCACATATACAACACATTTTCTGGGAGAGAATAGCTCTAAAAAGAGGGATGATGAGGACAGAATAGATGGCCAAAGTAGAATTTTTCGTGTAAATAGGAGAAATTCTAGATCATTATTTTTCACAGGGAAGCCACAGACAAGCTCAAACCCCTTTCTCTCACCTTTTTTTTACAGGGAAACTTTACTGAAATGCACTATGAATTCCTCTAAAATGATTTCCTACTTGACAGGATTTAGGCTTGCCCTTTTCAAGAATGACTTTCAGAGATGGCTTGAGTAAGGGTAGTAGTGCTGGCAGAGTGCAGAATTAGAGGGACTTTCTTAAAAACACTTATTTTAGTGTGAGTTATTTGCCTTTGCTTATGAAACCAAGAGGATAGAAGGAGAAAAATGACAAGGAAGCATGGTTTTAAATGGAAATAAAAATCAAGAAGTGATAAAATCTGATCATCATGTACTGGAAAAAAAGATGAATTAGAATGCCAGCTTACTTTTTACACTTTGAACTCTCAACACAGTGAAGTGTTACATTATTAAGTTTTCTGACAAACCCTGAAGAAACTCAGAAGATGAAGACAGAATAGAAAGAGAATACATTTGAAAATGTAACTAATGAGGACTTGATAGTTATATGTAGTCAAGTATTTCCAAACTATTAAGGATTGTTTTCTCGCAAGTGGTCTACATTTTTTGTTTTCATGCTATTTCTTTTTTTAAATGTAGGTGTTAATGAAAAACTTTGTTTTAAGGACTTAAAAACCAGCAAGATTGCTCTGTAGTTGAAAATCGCTCCTCAGCAGTTTCTATCCCTCTCAGTTAGCATATATTTTCTAAGCAGCAAATTTGCATGGTGTAACTTTGCTGTCCTGCCCTCATATCTTCTGTATGTGTTGACACATTTCAGTCAAATTGGACAAAAGTTTTAAAGCCACAGACTTGTGCAGTTTCTTCCAGCTTTGTGAGAGGAGGGAAACAAAGAGGAAGACTACATGTGATGCCATCCTTATTAAAGAGCAGGAAATTCCAAGTCTCCACAAACCCCAACTTCATCAGCTCAATTGCAATCTATTTAGAGAATTATGTATGCATACACAATAACTGAAGAAATTATAGGTTTTATGTGAATTAATAACCTTGATAAAAGTGAGACCTTTGGCCATACACTACCTTTCAGTAAAATAATTCCTTTTATTTTTTTGGGTAACAGTTTAACGGTACTGGGAAACTGTTTAAACAGTCTTATTAAGTCAAAAAGATGCTTACTCTTCTGATGCATCTTTTTAAACTACAGTGAAGTTTCTGACTCCCCGATTCCCTCTGTCTTGGAAGAGTAGTGTGCAGAACTGAACGTCTGCAAGCATTTCTAGAGAAGACCACTTGTGAGCAGAGCTATTTTCACAGCTTTATCAAAATACAGTCCTCACTAAGCTTGGGAGAGGGAAGTCAACTTGCTTTATATATGAGTTCTGTAAATGTTAATGCACTCTGCTTCACCATGTTGTAATGCTGCTCCTGTTGATATGTATGCCACCACAATTTAAGGCCAGATTTAATAGCTTTACTCTGATTCACAATAAATTCAATTAATGATACTAATCTCAAAGCATGGAACTGTTCAAGATAGTAGATGGTGATATAATCTAACAGTGACGTTTCAATCTAAAGTACATGCTCATGTAGCAAAGCCAATTTAAGAACATAGATGCCTCTGGAAATATGTACTGCACTCAGTGCTCTGAATTGGGCAAGAGATTCCTGTGACTGTCGAATTAACATCACATCATGAAACGAGTGTAAGGACTCTTTGCAATGAGTCTTCCTTCTGAAATTCTAGGGAACATAATTCACTAAAGCTGTAAGAATTTTCTTGAGAGAATGAACAGCTCTCACAACTACTGTGATGGAGAACAAGATCTGTTGTTCAATTTAAACACATCTAATTATTTTCGACCCTTCTTTTTATGATTTTTAGGATGATCCATATCAATAAGAGGTTGTTTATGTATTCAGATTATTAAGCATTCCAAGCTCTCCGATGTCTTGAGGAAACGACGAAATGCAGCAAATCTTTGGAAGAAATTTCAGTTTTGAATTTTAAAATATGCTCCCAAATCAAGTACATTTTATCATCACAAAAATATTCTATCCCTAAGTTCATTTAATAAATTAAATTAGCAGTTCCTGCGGCAGAATAGAACACAGAATGAAGGACAAGTATAAAATAAAGGAGTCCAGAGGCCAGGAATAAAGAATTATGAAGTATATCTAAAATACACAAATACAACTTTATATAGTATAAGGTGAATAGTGTAACTATTCTTAGGTTTATTTTTGTATTATGAAAATCAATACTGGCAAGATATTCCTTATATCTAAAGAGGAGAAACCAGTTTAATCATAGGGTTATGAAAGTTCTATGATTGTGCTGAATGTTAAGACTATGATACCGCATACTATGAATATTTTAGTGGTGTATATCAGTATCATTACTTAGACATGCTGGTCTCAAATGAGGCTTAAGAATTACTATTCTGTCTTGATGCAGTGCTTCACGTGTGCAGAAGGTAAACACCAGATGAGCATTTAGATACACAGTGATGCTGCAATGCAAATATTTAAACAGACTGATAGAGGAGTATAAAAGAGCAAGGTAAATGTGTTTTTTTACTCAGGTCAACTAGAAGTCTATTCGAGATTAATCTATTAATATAAAACCAGCAAATACTGATGACAATACAAAGTAGACTACTAGCTGCTGTACAAATATTTTTATTACACATTAGTACTGAGCAATTAGCATAAAGATGTTTTACTGTAACGAATCCACTCGCTCACCAGCCCTGTTATACCATCATGCAAGTGAGTATAAAATCTAAATTAGATTCCTCCAACATGTGGCAACCAGTTTATAGTGGAATGAGAAAGAGACATAAAGGTGAGTTTAAAAAAAATTTTCTCATGCAGAAAGTTTTATTAAAATATTGACGTGGCATTTGACTACATGGCGAATAAAATTATTGCAGATATGGAGACTGATTGATAGAAATGCACTCTTTTTAGCATAAAACTAACTCAAATCAATTATCTTGAAGCAGAAAGAGAATGTTAAGTATCTTGTTAAAGTAGATAAGATACCAAGCATAAGTCAAAAGGCAATAGCGGCAATGAGGTGAGGGAATTGGAATAAGGCTGTAAATCCATAGGAGGTAGAAAGCAGGGAAGAAAACATAAAAGAAACCTGAGCTAAGTAATAAAGAAGTAAGGAATGTGTCTCATGTGTCATCTGCACAGTGTAAGATACTTCCTCCCCAAAAAATATATATATGTAGAACCTGGAATATATGAGGTTGTGTTTGGGCGATGAAAAGTTACAACAGTCTATATTACAGTTTTTTCTGCGTTTTTCCTTCTTCCAGTTTGGCTTCCCTGGCACCTTAGAGAATGCAGCAGGTCAGGAGTGTGAGGAGTTATGCCTGAATTGCAGTCTCAATATCAGTCCCTGCAGCGTGAGTGCTCCCAGCAGATTTCTTCGGAGGTGCTCTAGGGAATGTACCTTCCTTTTCTCTCCTTCTCGAAATTCAAAGCAAAAGTATGTGCTTATTGCACAGGAGGTTATTCAAATGGAATCTCACATTTACCCAATATGTGAGGGAAACCGTTACTTTTATTTTTTTTGCTTTATTTTGTCCTGTACACCTTAACAATAGGAATATGCATACTGTTACAGAAAAATCTGCTGCATCTCCAGGCTCTGATGAAGAAAGGCTGAACCTTCAAGTATGTTCTCTTAACTTTGCTTTGTTCCACCTTTCATTCTCTCCCTCCTTTAACTGACTGTGTCTTTGAGGTATGGGCATTTTCTGTTTTATCTCTGTAAGTGCAGAAATACGGACAGAAACTTACCCCAGCTGCTCAATTTTATCAACTCCATAGTTTCAAACTTCCTGTTGATGCAGAAGCAAGATCTTGTCAGTAGTGCCAATTTGTCAGAAGCACTGATGCATTTGGTCTCAGACAGACAAAGTGTTTAGCAAACCAAGAAAACCACAAGCAGATTTTTTTTTGCAGGAGGAGCTGGTGTGGGTGGTGTGATGTTTTCAGTTTTGTTTTCTGGAACAACAGCTGATTTCCCAGTGCAAAAGCCAGTTCTCCAGCTGTCAGGGCTAATGGCTCAGGCAGCCCTGTTGCCTCTAACACATATGAACAGGGCTGCAGAGGGCAATAGAGCATGTGAGTGTGAGAGGATGCAGAGAGTTGCAGTGCCGCACCGTCCCAGGAGGAACATGCTAACCCCAGGATCTCCAGGCACTCTGCAGACTGTTCAGGACATCTCAGGGCATTTTTCTGTTCTGCTTGGCATTAGGGAATAGAATGTGTTAAAATACCCAGTCCAATACATTTCTTCTAGCCATGCGTAGCATTAGTCAGAACACATTCTGAATGCTTTCAAGAAGTTTGTTTATAACAAGAACTGGATATGAGTTTTCCATTGAAACTTCACAACAGGAAATGTAGCTTCTGGAAAACTGATTTCTGTGAGAAGCCTTTTATAAAGCCAAAAGATATATTTTCTTTTCAAAAATTATCATGTGCTTAATTTAACTTTTATTTGAGCCAAAGCAGAGAAGTTTCGTTTAGAACAAGGACTTCAAAGAACAGGCTATGTATCCTTACAGCACATGGATTGCCTTATAAAGCAAGAAATCTCTCTAGTCCCATTCCTTCATATGGAGCAGCATCCCTGCAGTGCTGTGTCTTCTGTAATGTCCCTTAGAGTGCAAAGTTTGATGTGAATATTATCTCACAGGGTAAGGAGGTTCGTGAGCAGTCTGCCACTACAGAACATATTGCACATGAAGAACACCACAGGAAAACTAATATTCATTTCTTAAGTGATTCACATCACTGTGCTTCAGGTCATTCCAACAAATCAGAATGAAACATTGCAGTTTTAGTAATGCCAAAATACTCTGATTCAATAATGCAGTTAACAGTCTGGATCTGGACACTATAATATGAAAAAATACTATTTGTTTTCTCTATTGACAGTTCAAAATATATTTTCACTAATGCAAAATATAAGTGAAATTATTCTCATTGAAATTTGCTTTGGGCTAAAAATCTATTTCTCACTTTTTAAAAAAAAGCATTTTAGGTTATTTTTTATTATTATTCCCTTACAAAATACTTAATTTCTGGATTGGTTTGTCTTTTTAAATATTTGTATAAATAATCTGAACTTTCATGTGATGGAAATGAAAATAAACTTTAAAATATATGTGAAGTTATTCTGCTAATGAGACACTTTTTTTTCAATACTTCTTCCTGTGCTTCTTTTAGTCCCTCACTCGTGAACCAATAAACCAAGGAAAAGCAGATTACATATTAGTTAGTGGGTTAGAGAGAAAGAAGATTTTAATCACATATACTGATTCCTCATAATTGCAAATACTATAAGAAGGATGAGTCATGATCAAATATAGATTCTCTGTGAAATGCCAGCTTGCTTGTTCCTAGTTAATTTGGTGGCTTTTTAGTATTCAGTTTGGTTTTTGGTCTTGTTTTTCCTTAAAAGGTAGGGATATTTAGAGAAATTAGAAAGGATTAGATTCAGTGAAGAAAGGAAAGGAAAGTAAATTTAAATAAAGGAATAAAAATGTTGCCATAATGAGTAAAAACTAATAGTGTAACGATTCATTTAGGGCATATGGCAAAAAATATGTTCATATCTCTGTGTTCTGGTTTGTTTCTCTTGTGATGTTCTGGTAGCACTTACTTCCTTTTCCATGTACACTAGATAATACATTCAATTTAAACTTATTTTCAGTCCTGGCCTACATTTTGAAACTTAACTTCTAGGTTTAAGAAGTTAAGTTTCAAAATGTAGGCCAGGACTGAAAATAAGTTTAAATTGAATGCATTAAAGTAAGGTAATTAATATCCTGTGAAGTTCTTTGTCTCGTGTTTTCAACATATTAGAACATATTAGAAGGATTTTCTGTATAGATCTCTTGTAACCAAAAAACCCAAGATATATATAAATTTACTTTTGGAGGAATGTGAAAACATTAGTACATGTCAGTGAAAACATCAGCTACTAAAAATATATTTCAAAAATGTTTCAGCTATCTGTGGAAAAGGCAAAATAACATATTAAAATTATTTCAAAACCTAAATTCTATACTAGTTTTAAGGTATCTTTTTCATATTGAGATTTCAGAAAGTGCTGCCAAAGGAAATCTCTAGATCAGGACTAAGAGTCATCTTCTTTCTATTCCATGAACTAACTGTTTAAATACATTTTTCATTTCTCAAAAGGCATATTTTCCCATGGCTGAGTTTTATTTAATTTTATTTATTCTTTTAAATTCCAGTCCCCACTGACAAGTATTATTTAACCTTTCCCTGGAGAGTGTCTTGGCTACTTGATGAGACTGTGCCAGGGGTAGTTTGGTGGGGGAAAGTGGTGGGAGCAAGGTGGAGAAGAGCCACAGGGACTGCATACGGCTCCTGATGTAATAAAGGAGAAAATTTAATTAAAATACACCTGCTGTATGTAGTCTGCCAGAATTTAATTATACTAAGTGGCCAATTCTTATGGATGAGAATGGCAATTCTCCTTATTTTTAACTAGGTCGAACACAATAATTCAAACCTCACCATTGTCCTTTAAAGTTCAGAAACTCACCATTTGTCACAGCCAGCTTTAGTAAAAGTGTTATGTCACAGCACACAGCATTGAGGGAGCTTGATTTAGATCCTTTTTTTTAAAGGAGATTCTCAGGTCTTAAAGTACAGACAGGCTAAACTAGCATCCGTGTCTTGAAACAGGATGAATGAAAAAGCTGTTTGACTATTCTGAACATGTAATCAGTAACTTCCATAAAAGAAATCCAAGGAGTAATTAATTATTTGACTTTTTCTTTCATAATACCACACACTTTTCTTACTTGTCTGCCTATTCCCTGAAGGTCTGCTGTCTCTGTCTTTTAGGTCAGGCAATGCAAGTCTAGTGTTGCTTTTAACACTTTTGGTGCTTAAGATTACCCTTGGCTAAATTCAGTGTGGCAGTGATAATCAGTGCATGTGATAAACTCCAATTTGGCAGATATGACAGATGCTGAGGCAAAAACCTTTAAAACACAAAGGATAAGGAGTGAACAAGGACTGGGTATGACTTTAAAGCATTGTTCACAATCTTCTCCTTCTTAGTGGTGTTTCTACCAAATCCTATTGACATCAAAACCAGGAATGAAAATCTTTGGAGTATGACCCATTTCAAGGTTATTTTTATCTAGTATGTCAGAAGACTTAGAAAAATAAGAAAAAGTGATGTGTAATAGAAGGTGGCACTAAAGGAGATACCAAAAAAACCCTTAGTAACTTGGTGATTGATATTACTTTTCATATAAAATTTCCTGGCATAATGCAGAATATGCTTACATATTTCCTCTAAAGTTGAATAAGCACCTCTTCAGCAGATTATATTCCTTTGAAAGTAACAAATATCAATTTAAATAGCTAACATTTATATCTGGAAAAGAATTAGAGAAGAGAAAAATGCAATTTAGCAGTGGTAATGTATTAGTAAAGTATAAGTGAATTGTCAGGGCATTGCATATACAATGCTAATGAGGCAAAGTACATCTTGCTGTAATACTGGTGGAGTCCAAATATCTTCTACATTGGCATATCAACTGTCACTCCACTCCAGTATTTACATCTAGACAAACTTCGGTCTGTGATAAGTAATGACTGCTCAGTCTCTTCTTAATAGCTGCTGGAAAAAGCTATGATGGAAGTGACTCCTCCCTACATCCCCCATGTCTTGTTATAGCAGTGTAAGTCTCTAAAAGAATTATGTACTTAAAAAATAAAATTCTAAACCCCCCAAACAACCCTTTCAGTTTAACACAAATAATGAAGTTTTCATATGGTTGCCAGTGCCACGTAAGGTTCAAGTGTCATGTTTTTGCCTCCTACCCCACCTTCAAACCTGTTAGACCTGTCTAACTCAGGTTAGACTTTTAGGTTTCCCTGTGCAGTAATGCAAATAAGTGGTGTAGATGCAGTGTTTTCCATCCCACACAGAACTGAAATCTCCTTAGGGTGACAGTTTATCCATTGCAGGAATCTAAGCCCCTTGTGTGCTAAATTATGTTGTTACTCAACTCTCCTTTGCTTAGTAATCCATGACTACTCACCACTCATTGGACTCACCAGACAGTGCAACACAAGGGCTAGATCTTGTCATTAAAAGTGACTAACAGTTGCTGTTACAGTTCTACTCAGTTCCACTCAACAACTAATATATCTAGATTTAAATTTAAACTTCTTGATTTACATTCTTCAGATAACATGAAAATCTCAGACTAATCTGGTCTCTAAGGGTCCTTCAATGAGATGAACAGATAATAATGTAAAGAAGTGGAAACAAAATAATACACTTTAAATTAAATCTTGATACAAGCTCAGCTGCCTACAAAACAAATCCTTTCTAAATCATATTGTTTAGTTACCTTTTTATTTTCTGTTTGGTGGCATTATCCTAACACAAAGTACTCCTCTTTTATTACTTTTGTTCAATTATTTCCCTACAGGCAAAAATCTGCCAGCATCGGGAAAGGCAACCAATGAATTCTCAAAGTAATCCTCATATGATATAAAGAACAATGCCCTTATTGCCTTATTTAACAGCAAGTTAAATCCCAAAACTGAAAAATAAAATACAGTGCAAGAGGAGATCTTCCTGCCCAAATCTCACCTAGCATCCTCTCTTCATAGACAAGTCTCGGAAAGACCAGTTGGACACACGAGGCTCTGTGGAGGAGTTAAGGCAATATATTCACTGTGCAGGAGTCTAGCAGTCAGGGATCGTTAGGAAAGCAAGAAAATCCAGCCTTTGCTTTCCTTTCCTTGTTTTGATACATATCTCCTTTAAGCTCCAGAAAACAGACAGACAGAACAGGCTGACGACTTTCCAGTGGTGCTCTGCACAGCATAGTTCCTCCAGATGCAATGCAGAGCAGTCGATTTACATGGAAGGATGTATTCAGGGGCTACAGCATCTCTCTTGTCATAACCATCACAGCACATACATTCTGAACATGCAGGTGGGACACTGAAGCTTTATGTTAGATTGCAGTAACCTCTAAGCAGACCTATTATATTAATATTAAAAAATGCGCCGCCGGCACGCTGGCTGGGCTGGGATGGCAGCAGCTTGGTCCAGGCGTGTCCCACACACAGGAAGGACGCCCCGGGGCACCTCAGTGCCTCGCTTGCCAGCCTTCCAGCCCGTGCGGTGGAGGACACGGAGCCTAGCGTACCCGGGGCTTTGGATAGCCCAGGCGCGGCCAGAAATGAGTTGCTCAGAGGTGGCTCTCGGCCGGGGAGCCAAGGGTTTATTGTAGAAGCACCCTCAAATGGGCCGGAAGCCGAAGAGGGCAAGGCACAGTAATCAGGGCTTTATAAGGATGCAGGGAAGGGGGCGGGGTGACACCACAGGGACCCATAGGAAGAGGAGAAGGGTGGGACAGGTCAGGACACCTTCCCTTAGGGGACACAAGAGGTGTCTGTCAACTGCAGACAGAACCACCCCTCAGGAATCCTAGGAAACCAAAGGTAGAAGCCATCTTCACAGAATGGGGGTTTCACTCCTTGGTACCAGCCCACCAAACCTCTGTTTCTGGGCTCTGTGGCCCCCCGGTTGGTTCCTTCACCACAACAACCTATCAACTTTATATCAAGAAAACATTGTTATGAAGCTCTAGAATATTGAAAAAAAATCAAGATTTCATATTCTTATAGTTAAAAACACTGTTTTATTAGAATCAGTAGCTTAGTCTTTGTAGACTAGGCTTTGTAGGTTACTCATCTCCATGGTGTTAGACCAGCTTATGCTAGTTCAGGATCTTCCTCAGTAGACCAGGTATCTAGATTTCTTAGACTGATTTAAACTTCCAGATTATACCAGGTAGGCAATCAGCTTTTTGGCAGAGATGCTTTCTATATATTATATGGCATGGAGAATTAGTAAAAAGCCTTGGAAAGGACAAGTACAAGACAAAGAAAGCATGGATATGTCCTCATACCATAATTACCTGATTCAAAGGTAGTCTGCACTTATATAAATAGGAACCATAAAACTACTTGCCATAAGAACTGGTATAGATACTGGCTTCTTTTTCACAGATGTTTATTAAAAAAAAAAAGACCACTGAAGAGACATGTTACTACAAATCAAAATTGCTAGAATTCTTGTCTTTTCTTGACCACACATAAATGTTCTTAATCAGTTTCAAACAACAGTATATGAAATCAGACAAGCAACTACTTATCCTTAAGGTCTTGAAAAGCTCATTTGAGACATTTAAAAATGCATTTCCATATGATACTGAAATTTCATTCAGAGAGTATATAAGACTATGTAAGTTTAATGTGAAAATCTAACTATGCATTTTAGGATGATGACAAGAATATACTACAGCAGTTGCTGACATATAAGGGACATGCATGCTGATTATTAGCCCCCTTTCCCCACTAGAACAGGGATTAGGGCCAGTCTGGCAATTCCTTATGTGATCAAGACACCTAAGTGTGAGGCTATGGGCAGATCTAGAAGTCTGAGATTTTTCTTCTCCCTGTTCACTAAAATTTGGAAATACCGTTAGAAGCTTTTATTTCGAGGGCACATTGCTGGGAAAACAGAAGTTTCAGGACAAACCCCCAAATGTTTGTTACACGATTAATTTTATGCAAGGTTTTGATCATCTCTTGATTGTCTTAACTGAAATCAGACCTTTGATTAATGCTAACTGAATATTTTTAATATCTAATAATAATGCAAGGTTGAGAGGTGCTAGCAAAGCATCTCTCCTAGCCATTGTTAGAGGACATGTGATTTGAACTGTTCAACAATTGCCAAGCTACCTCTCCAAGGTGTGGCACTTCTTAGGTATTCCCTTCTTCTGCAGCCATCACAGAGACCTTCCTGCCTGATTTGTGCCTGTCTGGGTGGTACACTCAGACGTACCTCATTTTGGTACATGACTTCCAGAGGGCAGACTTGTTTGACCTGCTTGGGAGACTGGTTGACAGAATCTGTTGGGAGCCAGTCCTGAAGGGCAAAGGAGTCCAGGAAGGCTGGGCATTCCTCAAGGATTCCTCTGAAAGGAACAGAATCAGTCTGTCCCTGTGTACAAAAAGGTGAGCTGATGGGGAAGAAACCAGCCTGGCTGAGCAGATAACTTTGGCTGGAACTCAGGGCAAATGGTGAGAGTTCATCACCTTTGAAAGAGGGGCCAGGTAACCCAGGAGGACCTCACAGATGTCACAAACTTGAGCAGGGAGAAAAATAGAAGGGCCAAAGGTCTCTTACAACCTTAATGATTCTATGATTGCACTGAACATATAATGCTATTGTTATACTTGTGCACAAAAAGGCTTGCTGTCCTGAGGACCAGGACTATGGAGAACGTGGTGAGGACAAGAGAGTTCCCTTTGCATTGTAGGTCCTGGACTGAGAGACAAACACGGAGTTTTGTGTATCAGATACAGAAGCTGCCTCTAGAGCATGGCTGCTGGTATCAGTCACTCTGTGCAAGCAGCAGTTATCAGGTTTTTAATAGAGGGTGGCAAACTGAATGCTGTACCTGGGAGTACATCGGGAGTGCCAATACAGATGAGCAAAACCCAGAATGATAGGGAGAACTGTCTCCGAAGAAAGATTAGGTAGAATTTGACCCCAAGTGATAAATGATTGACAAAAATGTACAAATTTTAGTGGAAGACACTATTTGAAACTGTTTCTTTAATTCACTGCAGTACTTATTATTCATACTTTCTAACATTCAAAATAGTAACTTAATTTATAGCCTAATCTATATTAATAAAAACAGAATCCTTAAACAGTTCTTTTCTCTCCTCAGAAGAAAACCTTCATATGCCTTTATTATCAGTGATAGGAAATTTCATTTCCTGAGCTGGCCAGAAATCTCTGTTGAATTTTCTGCAGCTGATAACTTGAAACCATTCTTTTCATTGCAATAAGCTTCTTCTTCATGTCTGAGGGGATTTTTTTCCTGTGTTCACTTGTCTCCTGATGATTTTTTTGATAGAAGATCTCCTTTGTTTCCTGAACATATTTGGTACAATGCTCTTGCAGATTAGCTTTTGTAAAAGTGTATTCAAAAATTCAGTTTCTACAGAAAATAAATCCAAAGCTTCCATCTGTGAAGTTTATTAAAATAGTCTCTCTTCTCTCCTTCATCCAGAAAAAGAGGTTTTGACTGAGTTTTCCAGATTTTTGCTTTTATGTTCCAAGGCCTGTGTTTTCAAAATGCAAGAAATTATTAATGATATTAAAAAAAAATGTCTAATAGGATTGCCTCCCCTTTGTCAATATATTGATAGGTCTCCCTATGCTTTGCATATTTATAATGCTTTACGAAATCTGATGAAAGAGTAATCTGAAATACCTTCTTTTTCTTGCTGTATACAAAAGCATTCAAACATGTGACTGATGCAAACAAGAGAAGAGTTCAGGAAAAGTAGTAATAAATTATCAGTTTGATAGTGAAAATTATTTATTAAAGGAAAACCAGCCTATGAATATTTTCTCAGAGTGATAGTTCCGTGCGTGCTCTTTTCCAGGGAAACCATATGTGCAAATTCTCTCGTATTCAGAGCAGATTTAGCCATTGAAGATTACAGCTTAATGACAATTAAAATCAAAATATGTTTTGAAATTGATTATTTGGTACTTAGGGCTGAAGATAGAAGACACACTGGAAATAACTTATTTAAAATACTTAGATAACGGACATTTCTGTGTTGTTCTTATCTATGGAAGAAGTTTCATAGAAAGGAATAGTTTGATGGAGAACATGCATTTAATACTTCATACACAATTGAACCCCTCGATATTAAGGGTCTTTTTCAACGTAAATGACTCTATAATTCTGTTCTATGATTCTGTATGCTCATCTTGAGCTTCAGACTCCCTTCATTTTAGCATCCTCAAAGAAAGAGAAAATCAGCCTGAGCCCTCTGTCTTCAAATTGGAGCTGTTTGACTAGTTGAATACTAAAAAATTATATTACTAATGGCGCTTAAAATAAAAAAAATCAGCTGCTTTAACAAGAGACTTACCTATTTTTATGATATTGATGCACATCCTGAGAAATCTTGTTGGATTTAACTCTCCAAAATGACTATTTAACTACTGAAAAGTAACAATAGTTCAATCCATATGTTTTCCAGCATTGAAGAAAAGCAGCAAGAAACCAGAATGGACTCTATCTTACAGTAAGCAGATCTTCTAAAGATACCCTCCCATTTTCCCAGGGCAGGTGAGAGGCTGTTTTACACCAGTTGTATATAAACTAAGAATTAGATAATGACTGTTTTGAGATGACATTGCCTCTCTCATTCATTGTAGAGGGTGAAATAATCCCTGCTTGGCAATGTACAGCTGTGGCATCAAGGCTATATGCATAGAGATGAGAAAGAGTATGTTTTCTGGTAAGATATTTGGATTTCATTGAACATGACAAATACTGCATGTGGAGCTTTCAAGTGGTTTTCTCTTTTAAAGATCAGCCTTGCTTTAAAGCTCTGGATAGAAATTTTCCTTGCTCCCTTACATTAATCCTTTTACTGAACTGGAAATAAAAAGATCAATATTTAACCCTATAGCCTCTGCTTTCTTACAAACCAGATTTTCAACTACAGAAAGAGAGTTGCTGCTCCCTTTTAACTTATCACACTGAAAAAATTGCTAAATTATATATAAAGGTAAGAAAAACTTTGCCATTTCTTGTTTGTATCCTTAAAGATCAGTGTGGGCAATTAGCTAAGTATCTGCAAGACATATATAATTGTTAATCACAATTATATCGTGACATATTCTTTATTTCTATGTTGTTTCTGATATGCCAGAGAAGCCTGGCTTATCCAGGGCTTGAAGTGACAGTATTTTCTTATATCAAAAAAGAAATGCATTCTCCTCTCAGATTTTGCAACCCAGTTCTATGGGAAATGAAGGCACATTCTCAAGTGAGCAGACTTTAGCACAACAACAGACTTTTACAAAGTATTACACTCCCACTTATAAAATGTGGCAGCATTTTCGCTCTTTAACCAAACATTTTGTGAAAACACCTCATGAATGTGTAAAAGTTCCTTTTGGGCAAAGTGGAGCTAATTTCTTTTATAATAATGGATGCCTTTATAATAGAATACAGGGGAGAGAACAGAAGAGTTTTAGCAACAATAGAAGTAAAACAAAAGGTACCTATTGTGCCATTAAAAAAGGACATTTGGTTTCAGAACTGCTAAAAGCCTGAAGTCATAATGGAAGCGACCAATTATTTTATTTTAGTTAATGTTTCTGAGAAAAACTTCCAGAAGAAATACAGAGCTTAGTGAATAAGAAAATGTTTTCTGAGTGTTTATATATTAGTCTTTTTTCCATTATGTGGTAATTAATTTTCATTCTCTTTAAATAAAGTCATTTTAATAGTGATACAACTTAAAATTTAGTTTAAAGAATCATGAGATTCCAGTTACTATTTATTGTTCCTCTTTTTTCCCCTCCCCTTGAACAATTGAACAGAGTTCAGACTAACTCTTATATAGATCTGCTATTTCATCATCTGTGCCCGAGTTTTGTGGATTGCATGTGTAGTCCAGACTGTGGTCCAGACATCCAAGCTCAACAAGCTGACATTTCTTTATATTTCCTGACAATTAAGGATTTCTGAAATGTCTAAAACCATTTAAGAATTCTAGATGTCTTCAGAAGCCCAAAAGTTCTGCCCTTGCCAAAACTGGTCCCTTTTTCAGTCTTACGCAAGGAAACTGTGGAGCAATATATTGTACAGCATCAAAAATTGGTTTCAGCCTCTGCTTGGCCTTGCTACCTTCCTAACTTTAGTGTATCTTGTGCTCATACGGTGCCTGGGCTTCCTGCAAACAAAGGCAGCTATCATTTAATATTGATATATTTGTCAATTTTGGTGTCTGTTTCCTTTGTTCCTTTCCCTAGAATGATGCCCTTTCACTAAGGACTTTCCTGAGAGATGGTCCTTGTCTGTAGATGGCTGTAACAAAGCTCATGTTTCTTTCACAGTGAAGGCATTTATATTGATCCATCTTTTTTAGTAAGGATGAGGAGCAGAAGCAAATCCTCTTAAACATCGTTATTCTGTTATGAAACATAACAAGGACCACATCCTGACTTGCATTGTGCACGAGAATCTCTCAACAGTGTCTGCAGCTGCCCTCCTTTGGCAGGGAGAATTGCTATTGAGAGAGCTCCTGCAGCTTTGCGGCTTCTCTCTGTTACCGCGCACTGTTATTAAGCAAGACAGCCCTAGAGAGGGTGAGCTGCACATTGAGACCGATGCAGAGCTCGGATGGAACAGAGAGAGATCCCTAGCCGAACTCCAACTTCTGTACGAGCCCTAATGAGCCGGGCTGTCCTTCTGCTCACCCACGGCGACTCTTCTCACAGAAAACAAACTCAATTCTTAAATCCAAGGGCTTAGGGATAATACACGTCCAAGTCAAACACTGACAGGCTTGTTTACTTTTTCCTTGTCTTCTGCATAAAATACCATGTTCTGAAGTTCTGCTTTTGTGGTAAATTCAATAGAACATTTGGAGAAATGTGATTTTGGTTGAGTAACCAAAAGGGTGAAGTCATGAAGCACTTGATTGAAAAGGCTCCTTAAAGTGCCAACCTCTTTTAAAAAGTGTTAAAAGAAGGAAAGTAAGTATGAGAGAAAAATGGAAAAGATACATAGCATTGAATTGCTGAGAGGGCAGCATAAAATAATGTAAAATAATAATGTAAAATATAGACAGGTGAAGGAAACATTTAAATAAATTCCTTTCTAACATTATATGACTGGCAGAACATCTCACATAATGAATTAAATTGCAACCATCTCAAGTACGATATCACTGAAAATGACAATGGTAAAGAATATATGTACAAAGAGATAACATAAATTAATGACTTTCAAAAGCTGTTAAGGTTACAGTGTAGTGGCTCTTTTTTGAACTTCTTCCACATTAACTCAATCCTCAAGTATGAATGTTAGAACAGCAATTTAATTCATGTAACATAAACCAATACTTAATTGTAAGACCGAAAAACTTTTAGGATTGGCTTTTGCTGGCTCTTTTTGCATAGATTATGTTCAAAATTACAGCATTACTTTGTAACATTCAATAACAGTCAAAAAATTGCTTGGTTTTTGATTGCAAACTGTTTATCCTGTTGTTCACAAATAGTTTTGGTTTCCCAAAACTGCTGAAAAAATTTACATTTTTTTCCAACTCTACTTGCAGCAAATCAGAAAAGTTTATTAAAGTATTTTGCAGGGGGAATTTTGTTAAAATTAACATGGTCTTAGAGGATTTTATGCAAGTTCATATGTTAGCCCTCCACTTCATTTCATTTCATTTCATTTCATTTCATTTCATTTCATTTCATTTCTTTTCATTTCAAATGTTAGGATATCTTTTGAATTTATTTTTCTTCTTTTTTCCTATATAAAAGAATATTTTGAACTGTATGCATATCTAACCTGTACATTTGGCATTTTTAATATTCTTTTAGTGAAGAAGCGCTTTAGGGTATGTCTCATCTTTGTCTTTCAATGTACTATGTCTCCATTTGTATGCTATCTACAGCATTATAAGTCTTTTTTTTTTATGTTGCAATGGTTTAAACTGGATATATGCAATAATTAAGTCAATAAAATGAAAGATCCCTATCATTTTTATCCTTTTATTAATCTTTCTGCCACAATGACAATTTGTTTTCTTTTCCAATTTTTTTTTCTAATACTTTAAAACCACTTGCTTCTGTTCTTGCTTCCATTCTCAGTCACTGCCATTGGTTTTGTTCTCCTCTGGTTCCACCTTTGTTGTCTTCCTTTTCAAGTTTCTCCATGTTCCAGCCTGTGAGTGACTCACTGTATCTTTGCCCCTGGGAGAAAAATTGTAAGGAGCATTGTGCAAAACAAGTTGTCTGTCTTTGTAATGACC
The DNA here is from genome assembly GCA_013398955.1 of Callaeas wilsoni. Lineage (NCBI taxonomy): Eukaryota > Metazoa > Chordata > Aves > Passeriformes > Callaeidae > Callaeas > Callaeas wilsoni. Next base: position 515,372 of record VWPU01003749.1, read on the forward strand.
TATTTGCTTTCCTCTTTTCTGTTGAAAGGGTATAAAGGAGTGCCTTATTGAGTTTAGTAACTTGGCTTAAAGAGTCTCTTCAGTAGACAAATCAGGTTTTTTCTCATTTTCCCCTGCATTTTGTTGACGATATTTTTCTGAAAAAGTTCTGAGCTCAAGTTTGTTTTATTAAAGAGTGCTCCAGTCCATGCTTAGGATGAATGTAATTACATCAGATTAGTAACTTTTCAGTTCGCATTCCATTAAGAGCAGTCCCAGTTTTTAAGTACCATCATCATGTCTTTCCAGTTATATTATTTAGTTTGCATTCCTTTATAGCTTATAGATTTTTTTAAGCAATGTGAACATTCTCTGGTGCATGGCTATAGCATATGTGCAAGACTGTTCAAATAAGGAACTTCTGGAGTTCTACTGATTATCTGTATTGATTGTACAGATAACTGCCTACATTTTAGGGATTTTCTTTGAACACTGAGCTGTTCGGTGACCAAGAGAGCTTGGATATGTTATAAAGGCAGGGGGAGATTTTCTAAATAAAAACTACATGTAGTATTTGTTTTGTTAGATTTTATATACTTGTAACATAGAGGAATGGGAATGCTTTATGTTTACTGTGATGCTCAGAGTAGTATACAACACTATTACAATACAGAGAGCAGCTATTTCCCTCTAAAATTTGATTAAAATCATAGGAGTAAAGAATTTTCTGGTGTCTTAATCTCTAGCCATATATAATACATTGGTTTGGATTAGAGCAAATGCTCTCTGCCATAAGTAACATTTACCAGAAGTTACTAAAACCTCATTCACCTATGAAAAAAACCCCTAGGAGCAAACTAATGGAAAAGACATGTTGGTTGTAGCTTTCGAGAAGCACAAGTGGCCAGTTGTGCTGTTGTGTGAGTACTCTGTTAGAAACATATTAAATAGGCCCCATCCCCAGAAAATCTGGATTTCTAGCAGACTTTAAAGCTGAACATTTGTACTCCAGGTCACTGATGACTTGTGAAAATTGAAAACTTAGGAAACTATAACTCTATACATTGTAGAAAAGTGCCTTTCCTTTTTTTCCATGAACACAGGATTTAGCATAAGGATATGCAATTAGAATATTCATAGAGAAATAACATTAATACAATTGTTTGAAAAGCAGGATTTGCCTTAAAAAAAGTCTATCCAACTTGTTCTCTCAGGAATCCTGCTGGAAAATAGCTGATATAAAATCTTAAAATACTAGGAAAAATCTCCATCAGATCCCCATTTATTCATATTGGGTTAAAGCCAGTACTAAAGGCAATGGAACTATTATTCCAGAGCTAGATTTGGCCCAGATGTCTGTCCTGTTTACACATGTGAAAACCTATTAAACTTATGGTGCTTGCAATGATATAATTTGAGGCCAAATCATTGTTCTTGTTGCAGAACTTAAATTGAACTTCATGTAAAATTTGACCATTGTATTAATCTAGGGATAAATCCCATTCAGATGACATATAGTAAGTGTATGTCAGTACATCTGAACAGGAAATCTTATAAGTGCTTTACTTTTTTTATTATGTTCTGAGTTTGCAGATGGATGGATTCATGCATAGGGCATAATGATTGGGTTAAAATCACAAACGTGTCAGAGTTGGAATATACTATTCTCTTACAGTGTACGAGACAAGAGATACAGAAAGGATTTAGAGGAAAATGACAGGATGATGAAAAAAGATGATGCTAGCAAGGTTTTTAATTTTGGTTTACTGAGGAAATCAGGTTGCAAAGAATGACAATCATGTAGAATGAGTTTATGTTCATTCAGACAGGTGAGGCTCAGAGCTTAGGCAGGAAACTGGCAGTGCAGACCATAGTGAAAATTCAGATCCTGGAGCTTGCTTTCTGAGTAGTTGACATGCTGGATTATTGGTTAAAGAAGAAATCAAATTTCTGACAATCTGTTTTAGAAATGATAATGGAAATTGCATAATTAAAATAACACAGAGAGGGAAAAAAAGTAATTTTAACCACTTCCCTTTACTGGTATATAATAGGGGGAAAATCCAGAGTTTCTTTGTTCAATCTACACTCATTGTACAAACTTTTATTACACATAAAATAAGAATATATTATTCCTGTCTGCAGAGAATCTACCAAAGTTCTATTTTATCTGGGCAGGTTAGACTTAAGTGCCACTTGATAAAGAAAACTTTGTGAAGCTTTCTCGGTTGAAACAAGACCAGGCAGGCTGTAAAGTCTGAATATAATCCACAAATAGAACAATATTTCTTTTCCTAACTTTCTGAATATAAACTTGAAAAAGATGATGGGTATCTGTGGTGAAATTTCTTTTGGTGGGAAGTGCTTCTCTGACATGATATGCTTTTGCTATAAACAGACTCCTGCAAAAAGCTTTTCATGACTTGTTGGAAGTAAATCACTGTTTTGTTCCTGGAGCTGGAACTGGCATGATATAGAGGGCTGTAGCAGAAGTCCCTAAAAGGACACATCTTCCTTAAACGTAGACAAGACTGATGACCTCTGCTGACTTGCTGGTGGGAGCATCTGCTCTCACATCAGGGGCTCCTCATTACCTGTCCCCACACAGACTTGTAATGATTTTCAGAGGAAATGAAGCTGAGAACAAAAGTAATCTCCCAGAAATGAAACCATTAAGACTAGATGGTGGTAATAACAGCAGATTTCAAAGAGATTAGAAAGATAAAACTCATTTATAAACGAGCTGATTTTCACTGGAAGTGGTATTAGGAGAGAACATACCTCAGATTGTTTTAGTCTGAAACTGAACTTTTTCCTCTCTTCCACTCTCCTCTGCAGAAACAACCTTCAGAGCAAGCAAGTACTTGGCTTAGGGAAGGTTTGAGCGTTGTTGAATACTGTAAATAATCATGTTCGTGTCACTTTGGAACTGGTTTGAGACTAGATCTTCTCTGCCAAAATGCTGTCATGCCTCCCTGCCATCCTGGTTTCCTTGTCCTCATAGTCCTGTTCTCCACTGTTATCTCACTAGAGGAACTGGCATGCAGCACAGAAGCTCTGCAGATGCAGATAACAGAAGCTGTGCTAAAAGAAATTTCAATTTTTTCTTCAATACTTTTCTGCTAACAAATTGCTTTCCAAAGCAATATTCAGCTAACACATTTGTTTTGTATGGTAGCTTTCTGAGCAGTCAGAGACTTTACCACATTTGCAAATGTTTTGTTGAGTCAGAACAACAGCTATATCTTCCATGAGCACTATGAGAATTCTTTCCTACAATTTGAATTTTTATATATAGTAGCATATTCAGAAAAATCTTAGAAGATTGTCATTTGTGATATTTTCCTAGTTTAAGCTATTTTTGTAGATTGCTTCTCGTTCTGCATGTGTACTGTGAGAGTATTCTCTTTTAACAAGATAAATCTACTACAAGTCTGGAAATGTTGATCCTCTGTGGAAAAAACATTGCACCTGACACTAGAGGTTATTTGTTCTTTACAAAGAATTATATCTGACTCTGACTCAGTAAATTATGTATGTTTCCTAATGTTTTTTAATGATTTTATTGATTTTCAATAATTAAGGTAGTAATCTTTAAGGTAATAAGACTATCTTATAGGTGTTTATATAAAAGACTGAAATGGTTTAGTTTCTGAGTACGTACAGTACCATAGTTGAAATTATAATATGGCAGAATGAAGCAATGCTTATTTTTTCTCTGATTTTATAATTTTAATGGGATAGAAAGAAGTTGAAATAATGAGGTTAAATTGGTTTAAAATTTGAAGAGTCTATTATTAAACTGAATAGTCAGGTTTTCACATCATTAGAGAGAGACATTCTCTCCCTTCTTTAAATCAGTGTTAGTTTTTCATTAAATGTCTAAAAAAATCATGTTGTATTTTGTAGTTGTCATCTATTAAACCTTCCTTCTTTTTTTTTTGTAAAAAGCCTTAAGTATATTTGAAATACTTGGAGGTTAAAAGCATGACTCATTGAAGTGCATAGCAAGAATTACATTGAAATCGATAGGCCTTTGACCAGACCCACTGTACTGCTATATGAAATGAAACTTGGCTTCTGCCATGATTTTTTAATAGAAAACAAGTTATAAAAATATTTTATTAATTTCATCACATAACCTGATTATTTTCTGTTCTGTTCCTCAGCCTTCTATTTTTTTCTACATTTGTGTAAATTTAATTTAATTTTTGTACATGGATTTGTGGTGCAAAGGCATAAAAAAATACAAACTCTGTGTTTGTTTTCTATATTTACATTCCTTGTCTTTTTCATGTTCTCTTTGTAGCTATTCTTTCATTTTGTATCTTTTTCAAGCCACAGCTAATGGCCAATTAAGATATCAGGTATGGAGCAAGCAAAATTTGAAATACTGGTTTAACAGTCACTCAAAACAGACTTTTAGGTTACAAATTTGATTATTTTCTCTTTCCTCTGTTTTCAATACTAAAATCACTATGAATAAAAGAGAATTAGAAGTGTATGTTTCATAAAAGCATTTTTGTACTGTGAGATGTCTGTCCTTGTCGTAGGTATAGATCTGATTCTGGAGATCGTTTCTGTGAAATGTCAGTTTGTATCAGAAAAGAAACTGCTTGTACGTTTTATTCTAACAAACATAAAGAACACCCTTCTCCCTGTTCTTATTTTATAAAACAGGCAAGCACCGATGTTGGGGTATTTCCAAATAAAGTTCTTGCAATGGATGGGGTGGTTTGGAACATCCGTCCCACCACTGGTGCACTCCGCTGCTTACAGAGAATGCATTGTTTAGAGTGGTTTCAGTTTAAAGTGTGGTTTCAACACTGCACTGGAGCTGGAAAGCAGATTGGCCTGAGAATGATTGTGTTCGAATACAGGTTTTACTCTGAATGCCTGCAATTACAGAAGCTCCCTGGACTCGCAACAATTGTAGAGGGAACACAATTCCACTGCAGACTGAATTAGCAGACATCAGGTATCAGAAACAGAATTATGATTCTAAAATGGATTCTATTCAGAAGAACTGTGAACAGTTTTATTTGATTTTTCATTTAAGAAAAAAAAAAACCCAAACATTCAAATATTTTGAGGTGTTTTGATAATATTTGTATGAAAAGCACGTAAGTTGTTGAAAAGGTTTTCTTTAGATAGATGCATAAGTTGAGGCCTACAAATCTAAACACCCCCAAATAATCAAGTTAATTGATGTAATTTACCTCTGAGCATGTATGTGTATGTGTGTACCTGTACATGCATATATATGTGTAAGGAGCTTTGGACTAGGCAATTTCCAGAGGCTCATCCCACCTCAACTCTTCCATCTATGCGATTCTTTTTCTCCTACTACTATTTTTCCTAGTATTCAGAGAAATATTTTACATGAGAGGCCACTCTTGCCCAGATTAATAGATAAAGGTATATAAAATAAACAACGTGTGCTAACAAATAATGTTATTTCCAGACTTTTCTGCTTGCATATCTTCCTTAATTTTAATGAATTTTAACAATTCATCATTCTTACATACTTCTAGGCTTGTTTTTCAATAATAATTTACTGTTGTCTATTGCACCATTTATTCAGTTTATATTAATATGAGCACCTTCATTATTCAGTATAATATGTATTCCACAGCAACTTACTTAAAAAGTAACAAAGACTCTAGAGAAATCCTGAAAAAAAAATCCTGATTTGCTACCATCAAGATCAATTCCCTTATGTCTTACAGGATCCTTTTTTCAGAAATAAATTCTCCACTATTGGCATATGAGACAACCAAATATCTCACATTTTGAATTCCTCTTTTGTTAATAGGTATAACAGAAATATGGATATCAAAATAATTTTGTGTTTGTCTGGTCAGTACTGTAAAAGAAGAAAAGGATCTTAGGGAATTATGCCAGTTTTAAATGCAATATCTTTGGAAAGTTGACATTGATGAAATGCATGGAACTTACAAAGGAAAAAACTATTCTGGAATTATTATAATTAATGAAGAAAATAATTCTAATTACACAGCAAGCTTGAAAAATCATATTGCGGAAAATACACAAAATAGATTTATGTATTATGTGGGATAATAATACATACCCCAGCAACTACAGATGTAGAAAGCTATCAAGTATGATATGGTATGCTGACAAATTAAATGGCTTGTCTGTTTGCACAAAATCCATGTTGTAAAGGGTATGAGTACTGATCACTCCTAAATCTTTTGGCTGAAATGCTATTTGGCCGAATTTCTTTGGTAGTCCTGATAGTCCCGGTAGTTTGGTAGTCCTGGAGATAGCTGTACACCATGTTTTGTGGATAGAGAATATGGGATTAAACAATAGAGAGTACTAGTAACAAAAAAAATACACAAACAATGTATAACTTAGTTACAAAAAGAATGTATAAAAATAAGTATATTTTCTTACTACAGTATCATTTTTGGTGATTTTACATGAAAATAAAGCAAAGAACTAATTTCACATGAAAAATTCCCTGTAAGATCAAAAGAAAATCTTTAAAGTTTTATGTAAAATTGTGGTTATTCTGACACACTATAGATTCTTTTCTTTTGGTGAGCTGGTTTGGATGACCCACAGATTTTCTCCTTATGTTATATACTATTTTAATGAATATTTAGTCTAAAACTGATTGTACTTTCTAGAAAAACAGTTGTTGTGTCACTCTGTTGTGCCTGAAATTCTCATTTTCAACTTCATTTCACTACTACTGGTAGAAAAATTCAGAATTAGTTGTGGACTTCAGATTTCAGTTCTGCCACTTCTGCCCTGGACTGCTGTCTCTCCTCCTTCGTGTGTCTTGTTTTTTACAGGGTGAAGAGTACAGAGTGCAATGCTATCATCCTCCATGAAGCAGTTGCAGGAAATCATTGAAAAGAACTACAATAAAATTAGATGTCATTATTATTTACAAAACTGGACCATACTCAGATTTTTTACCATTGCTCTACATTATTGTCCCATACATCTGTGTAAGTATTAAACAGTACCTTGGCTCAAAACCTGCAGTTGTGCAGGGAGAAGCACTTCTGTCTGAGGCTTCCACGTTTACACTATATGGCCCTGGGATTTTTACTTTCAGTTATAGCCCAATCCCTGGACTGATATTTCCACTTATAATGTATTTCAAAGCTACTGAAAACTCTCCCTTAGCTTGCACACTTATATTCCCACTAGTCATGAGGCATGTGCCATGCATTTCAATAAAGCCAGAGGAGATGATCTAGTTTAATTTCTTTTGAGGTAACCCTAGTTTTAGTGTAGCAGTGCAGCTAAGCAAAATAGTGACTAAAAAGAAAGAACTACTAGATCTTAATTTTTTTTTCAATCAAAAATTTGTATGATTCAGAGAATATGTGTCATCCCATTCTATCTGACTACTGGTGGAGGACTCCAGTGCGTGGTGACAGATCCATGGCTGAAACATTATGAGCAGTAAAATCAGTAGTTTTTTCAGAAGTAGTACCATTAAGGGTTTCCTGTTAACAGTTTGAGGTTCATGACGAGATTTAAAAATGCCAATTAGTTTTAAATGCACTCAGTGATTCTTTTCTCCATATGAGCTAGAATTTAACTGTGATGGTGGTTTATTTTTAAAGGGAACTCTTCTTGGGTTGAAGCTATTAGAAAAGTAATAAACAAGTTAAGGAAGGGCCATAAAACAGTGGAACATCATATGGTGGAGATTTGTTTACATCAAACTTTGATCACTTCCATCAAAGACAAGCAAAAAGTACAGATGAGGAAAGAATGAGATAGAGCATTCAACGTTCCTGGAGTGAATACTTTTTTCTGCTGTATACTGCTTGAATTATACTTCCATGTCTTTATGTTTCCCACTTCGCTTCTTAGAGCTTTATTAGAACTATCTTCTTTTGATATTTCAAACACAGCAAAACGCTCCAAAAGATATGAAATCTTACAGAAGACCTTTCTAATATAAGACACCAAAAGGGTTGAGATTGTTATTTCGATAGCTGGAAAAGAGCTAATACTGCTTTGTCTGCCAGGAGGACTCCTCCAAAGGAATTTGTGTTTCCAGATCTGATACTGATTTCTTGTGCTGTTTTGGGGCAAATAGTTTCATCTGGTGGGAAAATACGAATTTCACTTCCTCATTCCTGCCACTTTATTTCCAGGTATTTTTTTAGGTGGTGTAAGAGCATGGGATCAGTTTAAAGAAATTTACAAAAAAGTAAAAAAAAGAAGGAAAAAGACAAAATCTGTATTTGAATAAATTTTTGATAAATGTTTTCAATCTGTAATTATAGTCAAATATTGACTTATTTTTCAACAGCAAAACTTTAGCTTGCATGTGGTGTGACTACAGCCTGCAGTCTGCCGTTTCTTATCTTAAATTATGCATCACAACCACTGAAAAAAATTTGTAGCCTCACATGTCATAATATTGTAAAGAAGCTGAAATAAATATCATTATGATTGTTTTGGCAAGACCGCACCTCAAGTGGAAATTATCTTCTGAGTCCCAGTTGCATTACTGATATAACTAATTCTCAGTAAGACTCCCTAAACAGACTATACAATTAAAATCGATGAACCTGATGGCTCTCAATTTTTCATATTTTTTTAAAATTTACAGTAGTCTCTGACAAGCAAGTTAATAGCCTGCATAACCTGCCATTTAGATTTTTTGTGAACTTTATTTTCTTTTATATAACAAAACCTTAGAAAGAATATTAAATTAGCTTTTTCCATGTGGTGCCCTTAGAAAAAACTTGAAGGTTTTCATTTACTTACTGAGTAGAAATAATGATATAATATCGTAATAAAAGCAAGAACAGAAAACTTCCTCTCAAAACTGAATTGCATCAGACTGCATAGCAGTCTGCAAAGAAATCCTCATTTGGACTATTTACAGCTCACAAGCCATCGAACAAAAAATTACTTGGAGAATATCTTGCATTCCTATTAGGCTGGACAATTTACTACAGTACTACCAGGAGAAAACTCTCTAACTTATTTTGGCCTTAAAAATAAACAGAGGTATAACACAGTGCTAGAAACAATTTCCTCAACATAAGTATCATGCAGGCAATGGAATTAATGTAGGCTGCTATCCCTATCTCCTTTTAGGAGAAGATTGATGGAACGTTCAGACTGAATTTGTTGTAATTTTCTCTTTGTACGCTCTGGTCTCTAATAAGACAAAAGTTCATGCTTTTTCTTTCCCATCTTGGAATGCACCTGGAAAAGCCACTCTCAAAATTTTTCTCTGAAACATCCTGCCACTCCTGTTCATTTCACTCCAGGAACCTAACTCCTTCTGATCCCTACTTCTGTGTAAGGTTTGGCTGATGCATGCCAGTGGGCTCAAAAGCCGTGAGAAAGATTTCATTAACCTCATTTCCATAGACTGCTAGGCTTGGAATGAATGCATATTTTCACAAACCATTAGAAATGACAGTAGAAACGATGTTCTTCTCTTGATATGCTTACTATACACAACCAGATGGGAATAGGGAAACAGTAAATGAAGAGAAAGCAAAACTCAAACCAGTTACAGTTACAGCTACCAAAGTTTGCCTGTATATTGATCTATTTTAAATATGGGGCAAGCTGATGTTAGAGAAATATTTCTATTTTTGAACCACGATTATTTCTTTACTATTGCATATTTAACCATGCTATTCTTTTCCATTCTTGCAGCCTCATTTCATTAAGGGAGCCTCAGATTTTTCTATACACAGATAACCTTTGAGAGCATCTTTATTTCAGTCAGATGTATTGGTACATGTACAGATACCTAATGAAATGGGCAAACTGACTTCTGGAAATAAAAGTAATAAAGACATTTTGCTGTTCATTTATCTTTTTGTGGTCACGCAAGATTGAAGAATTGCTTGCTGTAACATTTCTGTGTAAGCAAAATATGTCTTTAACTGACTTTGCACTTATCTTTTGCAAGACACATCAATAAGTTAGAAACAGCTTTTGTATAGATTTGGTGTATACAGAATCCCCCACCCCTGGCAACTGCATTTAAAAAGTGATAAAGCACGATTTCTGAGTCACTATGGCGTAAAGTACTACTGTTAGTTGCTGAAAAAAGCAGTAGATGTAAAATGTTTCGAACAGTAATTGAATGTAATTTCACCCTGAAGTACATATGTGTCTTTACAGCTCTTAAATAAATTCTTTGGGTGAGTTCATCAGAAGAAGAAAACAGTATTGCCCAGCAGGGTAATTAGTAGGAGAGACTACGGGTTCATAAGGTTGCAAAAATGTTATTCTTATCATGTTGCCAATTTTAGGGCTGCTGCTAAAGCAGTCCAGATGGTTTTTTCACTTCCTTTCAGTTATCCTAAAGGGCGTAGAAACAGAGAAGTCCGAGCTGTGCTGGGTTGTCCCATATCCAGAAACAGGAAAGAATGGGACAAAAAGATCACCACATAAAACTTCTCCCCAAAAGTCTGTTTATTCTGAAACATGTTTCTTAGCATATTTCTAATAAGATTTTTTTCAACATGAGTGCAAAAGGACCACAGTATGTGGGAGAATCTGCCCCGTAGTAGTTCCAGTGCACTTCATGTGATATTTCAAAAAAAGGTGAAATTTACAGCACCACTTGATAATGATGTCATTTATCTACCTGCAAATACTATTTGTTTTGCATGATGCAAACACAGCATGTGGCAAATTTTAATAGAAAGACCAAGATAGTGTGACTGGAGAAAGAAGAAGAATGTTTGAGTGTGGGAAGAAACAGAAGGACACAGCAGGGACAACAGTCTCAGCACAGTCTGCATCATTGGCAACCACATTAGCATCCAGATCCTGCCCCAACTAGCTGCCATTTCACTGGACAGGTGACACTGGAAACAAAGGGCAGCCAACAAGCCCTGATGATTCAGGGCTGGGACACAGTGGAGACACAGGTCACCCAAGAGGGTCCAAACAAGGCATACCTAAAACCTGCGTAAGGGTGCCAGCCTAAGAACAGCATGAGAGGGTGAGAAGGACTCGTCAGCTAGTTAGTCTCCTTCTCCAGGGCACTGCAAAGGACCTAACAGCTGGACACAAGCATTGCAGAACCCTATGGCAGGCTGGACTCTTCAACACCCACCCCTGCCCTGGTGCGTGACAGGTGGACAGACATGTGAACACCACCCTTTTCTGGTGCTTGTGACAGTGACACTGTGAGAGAGCAATGGGCAAAATCTATTTTATCTAAGTTTTGTTTCAACTAAAATCATTTTTCCCTTCCATAAGTTCCCACATTGGTACTGGCTGCATTGCTGAACATTGGAGCACCACATACCACAAGCACACTTCCTTTATTTTTTATGAGATGATATGTAACTATGACCAGAAACTAATTATGGAAACAATTATAGTCATGTTTCAGTTCGTGCAGTCTCAACCCAAGGCATTGGAAGTAATGTTGTGACTGCTATGTCCGTGATCATAATGGGATGAGGTTTAACTGGAAACATGTCTTGTTTAGTGGGAAAAAACGTGAGATTTTTTTATTTTGTATTTGTAACACTTTCTCCCAACTTGTTTATATACCAGTTTTATTTTAAGAAGGTTTTATGAGACTTATTGAACGAAATTATTTTCATAAGTTACTTAGTTTATATCAATTTCTTTTATATTGATTTTTACATTTATTTCTACCCATATACATAAACAATGGCATATCTGAATTCTTTCTGGTAAAATTTAATAATTATCTAGACTTTATTAGGCATTGAAGTTTTCCTCATTCAAGCAAAACTTATCAATCTCCTACAAAGTACTTCGTTATTTTTTTGTAAACAAACAGTCTGTTATTTGTTATTTATAATTAATTTAAGCCATCATGAACAGACATTTTCTAAGCATTCTGGAAATTATCCCTCCAACTGGTGGTAAACCTCCATCCCTCGGTTAAAAACCATGATTGTTATCTTTTGGCTTTGAATGAAACAATCAGGAAGTGTTTATTGTTCATGTTAATCCATGCTGTAGCTGACTTTGCTGTTTCTGTCATCAAACCCAGTTAACAAATAATGCCATTGTCTGAAAAAAATAAAGAAAAGATAAAACAGCTCTTGTTATCTTGTGTTGCTCTGTAATAAATGGCAATAAAATCATTATGCCATGCAAAGCTATGAATCAGTTTAACAAGCAAGTTCTGTTGAAACTGCTGATTATGTTTGTTGTAAGGGCACTGGTCATCTGTTTTTTCTTGTAAACAAGTGTATAACTCCAGCTACTGTTCCTGCTGTAGACTTCCATGTTTTCACATTTTTGTCTTGTCCATTTTTTGAAAAAAAAAAAAAAAGAAAAAAGAGAGGAGTTTTAGTCTTGATATATGTGAAACAGAAATTTCTTTACCCTTTTTTTTATAAAGTAGTGAGATTCAGGATGATGGATAGTATGATATCGACTTTCAGTACTTTGGGATACAAAACTGGTGTGGAGGAGAATGCAGAGATGTAACAGTGTGAAAGAGAAAAGTTAGAGGTTCAGATTTTTCTGTAAGCCCTCTGAGCATTCTGATTTTCTCTGCTCAAATAGAACTGTAGTAAAGCCTACTGTTAAATGCTTTTGTCCTGTTTTCCTTACTGTGTCCTTTCGCTGTGTTTCCTTCCCTGTGCAGTGAACATATGGTCTTCCTCCTGTGGTTCCTTGGCAGTGCACCACATAGGATTGCAAGGTACGACACACAGTGTTTGATTTTGTAGGGTCAAACTCCACACCCAAATTCTACATTCCACTCTCTAATTTTTGCAGTGGCTTTTCCAGATGCCTGCAGAGTTATTGTGCACACAAAGCACTATCGCAGGCACTCTGCTGGTCTACATAGGAGCAAAGTGACTCCATGTCACAATGTATCTACTGCTCGCTGCTGAGTGCTTGCCAAAGTGTATGCCCATGATTTCCTCTCTGCATTTCAATGCTAAGAATTTGGCAGTAAATATAAATGCATATTACATTTGAATTTATGATTCTATGTATAAAAATGTATTTCTGAATATTTCCTTAGTTTTGCTGAAACAGGAGTGGCTCTCTATATCCTTTCACACCGAAAGTCTGGTAGATTTGCAGCTCTTCCTTTCCTTGGAACATTTCAAACTGTGAGTGCTCAAGTGGTGGCAAGGAAAGAGATGGGAAAGGGAGGCAGCAGATTGCTTCCTGAAAGCTGTGTGGAGAAGTCCGTGTACAGACTCTGAGCGTGCTCCATCCCAGTTACGTTGACAGACTGTTCGTGCACTCGTTGACCATCACAAACAGGGGAAGTGCATGAGCTCTGCCTGTGCAGTGACGGTTCCAACCTTCTGCTGACATGCTGTGGGCACTTGTGGGATTTATATTGTAATTCTGAGTCCTAGAACCACTGCCAAGTTTCCAGCTCCTCCATGCAAGATAGGAGTCCCTTATTTATAGCAATGCAAGCTACTGGTCTTCCCAAGTTTATTCTATATCCTGGGAAGTTATCTCTTTATAGAATGGATTTTCAAGATAAAAATCATTGACTAGTACTCATGCCTGCAAAGTATTTTAAGTCTGGAGTAGAGTGATACATGAATAATAATTGAACTTTTTTCTTCTTAGTGCTTACAAAATGTACGGAAGGGTTGCACATAGGGAAATTAAGGAGAACAAAAGGGGGATGGGAGCTTTTGGAAATGATAACAAGGGAGCATTTTAGCATAATATAATGTAATTCTAGAGTATATGCTTAACAAATGCTGGGTTTTATGGGATTCATAGCAGAAGTAGTTCTTAAAGACAGATTTGAAGAAAGGTGAGGAAACATAATGATTTAAAATTTCTGTTGTAAACCCAGGCTTTAGAAAAATTGCATGTGGGAGAAATAGATGTGCAGAAATCCACGGTTATTACAGATAAAATTCTCAGAGTACTCTTAGCACCTTTGTGTGAAGGGTAACAGCTTAGTCACAGTGTAAGAGGGGCATATTGCAGACTTATAGAAACAGTCCAAATAAAAGTATTTTGCTACTGGTTTACAAATCTACTCCAGTTAATAAAATCAGATTTGACATGTTTTTCTTCCTGAAATCACGGCATTGCTAAAAGAAAGGCCAGTTTTGACACTCTTGTGTCCCCATCAGAGAGGCTATTAAAGGAAACATTGACATCATTCTAATGAGGAAAAAATTTTAAGATACTGAAAACTACTGAGATTTTCATGAATCAAAACAGATATTCTCTGAGTTTGGAGTACGATTTTTGTTTTCATTGATTAGCAGGTTTTGTTGACCATAGAAATTGAATTAAAATTACCCAAAATCTGTGCTAGTATATGAATCTATTTATATATATCTTATTCCTTCTCAGACACAGAAGGAATTTTGCTAGCAATTGCACCTCTAACTACACAGAATGACATAGAGCTGACTAGAAGAACATGATCCAGTTCTAGCTATGTTAATCCATACATCTCTGATATGACAGCTGTATTTGCAGAAGCTAAAACGAACTACTACTCAGCAAGGCTAATGAGGGTGCTCCACCTGCCATCTTACCACGACTGTAATATTTTTGATGATAGAAGTAGCTTGTACAGGTAATGCTATACATCACTGCACTGGGTCATGCAGGCATAGCTTTTGGAAGTGCTACAGCCTTGATGACACAGAAGACTTGCAGAGAAAAAAAGTCTGAATGCCATGCTCTCTGGTTTCCTTTCATAGGCTCAGGTAGCAGCAGAATGATTTTTTTTTCCCCGTACTGGTTCACTTTCTGTTCACTTAAATTTTTACTGTCTTGGGCAGGCACGGTAGATGGAATGGTGCTGCAAAATGGAGTAATGCAGGCTGACTGCTTAAGAATCTGCAGGCGTTTGAGCACGGTCCTGCAAGGACCATCTGAGTGATGGCACTGGGGCTAGCTTGTCAGCACGTGTCCTGACGTGGCTGCAGAGCCAAGGGCAGTTGCTCAGAAAACAGCTGTGCTGAGCAGTGCCAGCCTGTTTTCCTGGGCAGGCAGAGCCCTGCCCAGAGCCTTTGTGCTGTGCTCTGCCAGCTCATCCAGGCATCCTCTGTGTCTTGTGCAAAAACACAGCTCTGAACACAGTGCCACTACTTTGATAGTAATGAATTTAGTTATTATTCTTTCCTGTTATAAATATGTTTCACTTTTTTTTTTTTCTCTTTGATGGGAAAGAGAGAAGATGTGCTTGGGAGATTCCATAAACTTGACAAGGCAGTTAAAAAGAGGAAAGCACAAACAAAATGGAAGACCAGATGAAAGAATGCATAGTGGGGAATTAGAATTTTCAGTGCTTAACATCTAGTTTCAGGTCAGGCTACTGCTTGTCACCATGTTCCTTCCTGCACTGTTAAACACTCGAGAGTAACATCACATTTTCAGTCTATTCCACGGAAGTTTGAGTCATGCAGCATTTGAATTCAAGTGGTCAAACACAGTGCCTTGCTGCAGAAAACATCCCAGAGCTCCAGTCATTTGTTCTATGAAGGAAGTTTTGAATGAAATACATTTAAAGAGAATCTGCTTCAGCTTTGTGAGCTGTCAGCATATAGAGAAGCTGACAGCTATAGGTTTATCATCTGGGGAGCACTCACTAATAACTTTCCTATGCTTTGGTGCTATGGAGATTGTTCCATTTCACAAAATGAATTGTTGTTACTTGAATTATTTAGACAAAATACAGCTAAGTATTATTAGCCGAGTTACTGTAAAGGTAGAATTGCTTTTTCAGATTAACTGAGTCAATCAGATTTTATGCTGGTATAGCACCCACCACACAGAGGGTGACTGTGGAGTAAGGCAAAACACATACTGGTTTCACAAGAAAAATCACCATAGTACCAAACTAGAATATTTCATTCATCTTCAGTAATCCTCTGTATCAGGAAATGTGAATGTATATGAATGGTTTCTCTTGACTTTCTGGCTACCCCTGAAAAATAAGGCAAGACCAGAAAAGGAAGCTATAGATCCTGACAGACTGTGTACACTTCAGTGTCTGTCTGGTAAAGCCCATAAGTCACCCCTGTCAGGTAGCTGACCAGGATGGCATGTCTAGTTCTTGTGGTCCTGATTGTCCTGACCCCCTCAGACCATTCTGCAACTTCCTTGAGGGTCTTTTCTAGAGCTAGAGTGACATGAGGGTGAGGAAGGGGGAGGATAATGTTTGCTCCTGGCCCGGGTGGAAGTAGCTGGAAAGCACACTACATCTAGGTGATTTAGACTTAGGCTGTGTTGGTACAAAGGCACAAGTGCAGATAGGTAGAAATGTATAGTGTGTTGATGCAGAAAGATGCGGTATGCCAGATACAGGAGAAAAATAATCTCCCATGTAAATTAGTCTTTAGTGCCAGATCTCTCTTGTGATTCTCCTCAGTGATTATTTTATTAGCTTTCCAACATAAGAAAGCAGAGACAAATGCATATTTAATTATGTGACTCTGTGCTGGTTTTGGCTGGTGTAGAGCTAATTTTCTTTACTGAAATTTAATTGATATGGGGCTGTGTTTTGGATTTTTGTTGGAAACCATGTTAAGAATGCAGGGATGTTTCAATTATTGCTAAATAGTGCTTACACAGAGTCAGGGACTTTTCTGCTTCTCCCTCCACCCTCTCAGGGCGGAGACTGGGGATCCACAAGAAGTTGGGAGGGGACACAGCTGGGACAGCTGACCCCAACTGACCATAGGAGTATTCATACCATATGGCCATGCTCAGCATGTGAAGATGGGGGAAATTTCCTTTTGTATATATTCTAAGTTATTGAAAATCTAGTCTTGAAGTAAAATGCCAAATAGGCTCTATGATTGCTAATGAATTGCTAGTGATTGTACATATGTGCTTTAATTTGACTAGAGCGGAGGTTTCTTGTTTTCAATTACTGCAATGTGTCTATTCCGCTTTAAAGGTTATTTTAAAAAGCAAAGTGTAATGAAGTAAAAAGAAAAAAAATGAGCTCAAGTTGATGGATTAAGAAAAGGTTGCATATGATCATTAACCAAATGTGTCTCTGTGTGAAACAGATCTTCCTTGTAGAAAAAATCTGATTTTTTTAAAATGCTTTTAAACAGAAGCACGCCTAACAAAACCCCCAAAAAATCAATTTGAAAACTGAATTATTAATAGATGCCTTTTACAGCATTTATTTTATATGAAGAGAATGTCTTTACATTTATTATCCCTTTATCTAACAATATAAAAAGCCTATCTGTAATTCATGGCTTCAACCAGCCTATTCTATGTGGCTTGTGTACAGAGGCACTTGTTCTGTAGCAGCCTGCAGCTCGGAAAACAAGTGTTGTATAACCAAAATGTATTTGAAGGGAGCTGTGTTGCACCAGATATATTGGTGAGTAAGAGATAAACACCCCAGGTGTGATTGCAGTAGAGACACCTTTTTAAAGTTCCACTTTATCTGCGGTGCCCTTCCACAGGTAAACAAGTGTCTCTCTACAAAAGCTCAGCTCTCTTCATTTGCTTTGTACAGCGTAAGCCCATCTTAGATAGATATAAACCAAAGTAATATGATTTGACAAATACAAATTCATAGATCCCAGTCCTGGTACTCATACTATTCAAATCACCAGTATTTTGAAGTGCAGATGCATTAGGCTTCAGTGTGTATAATTTTCTTAATGCTGCATTTTGAAGGTTATAACAATAAATGTCTCTATTTTATATGAGGGTGGAATAAAAATAAGCTCAATTTCTTTATGAAAGTGCAACATCTGTCACACCCTGAGCAAAAATCCAACTCCTTAGTAGGAGTTTAACACTATGTCTCCAATTGAGTAAAATTACTTGCAAAGATAATGCTAAATACAACTAGCTGTTTTTAGACTCACTATTGAGTAGTATTTCATAATGCTGAAAAGATTTATTAATAACATTAGAAGATGAATTTTTCTTTCTGGATGAAGGTCACGATAACTCTAATAGTATTTATTCAGAATTTATATTTTATTTATATTAATATATCAACAACAATATATAAATACATAATAAAAATACGTCAATATTGAGTCCACAGAAATTTCAGTGTAAGATGTATCTAATTATTCTTTTTAACAGAAAGAGGAAATGTTAAAACACATTTGATAAATGCATGTGGCTTTTTTTCACATAATAGAACTGATCAATTTATTTCAGTTTTGTACTTGCTTATCTTGGCATCTTTTGAGCCACAATAATTAAACAATGCACATGAGTTTGACAGTGTTGAGATTCAGTGGCAGAGCCCATTACCTATGCTGCTGACTAACAATGACTTACTGTTCTTTGCATTATCCACTACGACATTCATTTGCTTAGCTTACATTTGCTATGCAAATTCATGTTCAGTGTGCTTCTGACACAATTCACATTAGTATTGATGAACATCTCTCTTAGAGTTTCAGTGCTTGACAGAAGTAGGATAGTCACAGAGTCCAAGCAGCCTATCACATAGAGAGTGTTATTTACACATCCCATTCTGAGTGAAAAGCTCTTTATTTTCAGTCTTTCTGAAGGTTAGTAACCAGTGGTTGTGGTAGAAAACACACAAAATGCAGTCAAACAGCAGAATATCATAGTGCTAGGTATTATATAGATATATAAATACTGTCCCAGACATGAGGACTTTATAACTAACTACAACACTGAGTAAGAACAATCTAGTTGTAAAAAATCTTTATGAGAAAGAATTTAATTTTAGTATTTTCTATAATATTTTTGTCCTCTCCTTTTACGTGTCAATTTAGTAATCAGAATGTGCCATAAATATATAGATAACAGGGAAGAAACTTCAATTTATTTGAAGGTTTATTTCTTCAATTATCAAGCCATTATATGTTTGTAACATAAAAATACAGTAATTTAAAATGTCAATACTAAGAAACTCCACAAAATCCCCACCACCATGGTTGTATTTCTGTATCTGTACTTTTGTGGTTTTTTTTAGCTACTTGAGTTCATATGCACAAAGGAAATAATGTATGGTGACTTCAGTGTGTACACTGAGGAGACCTGGCTAGCTCAGTTCCCTTGACACAAAGCAGAGGAAGTTAAAACTTTGGAATGGGTTCCCTAAAAGCTAAGGCACCCTTTTCATGACACCAAAGGATAGAGCATAGAGGATGCCTGAGGGACGGCATGCCTGAAACCTCCTTCCAATTGGACTTTGCCTCTTCCCTGTAGAATTGTTGGATAGTGGCTTATCCCAACATGAACAGCTTGCTTCTTCAGAGGCAAAACCTGCCTTTTACAGATCCTACTTGCATTCAGGATGCCATGTTTTCCCTTTAGAATGTGCTGATTTAGTGCTCTTCAGTATTTAAATATGTTGATGTTGTGCTCCTCTATAAAGAGTGGTATAGTGCTTAGGTAAGACTGAAGATGGAAGGTCTACCCGATGTTCAGCATTTCTTGCAACAGTACCCTGGTATATGTATTATTTTATTCTGTTAAAATATTATTGGAGAGGGAGGGCTTTATTATCTGTAAAAGGCAAACATTTGATGTTAAGATCCAAAAAGCTGGGTTGCTGACTTCAGCGGTTTCCTCAGAAAGATAATTAAGCCCATTTCTCTGGCTTCCCAAGCTATAAAAAGAGAAAGGCAATTCCTGCTGCATTGTTTTCTATGCAACTCTGAAGAGCAAGAGGAAAAGAAATCGGAAAATATTTGTTACTCTCTTTTGAGCAAATATCTTAGAAGGAAAGAGTTCTAGATTTTGGTCCATGTTCCTAGAAGCAGTTACATAAATTCAATAAATGTGTTGGCTAAAATAAAGAGTGTGGGAGGGTTATACCTTCTCTATTGTATTATGTATTCCTACTCCACCTCAGACTTAATGGGTTACATTTAGAATTTGTGTTATAATGTTATCATGAAACAGGCGACTATGATTTTTCCAGCCTTAAGAAATCTTAAAAACCGGAATCTTGGATGGATCTTGTGCTCAGGAAGGCCAGTGGAGGCATATTTCTTCATTGCTTCCTGTAAGAGAAGTGATGTATTTTTCTGTTACGCAATATCAGCAGTGAAATACTTTTAAACGTGAGGGTCACCTGGATCCTAAAGAAGGCTTGAAAGACTAAAATTTCAGCAGACATTACTTTTTTGTCTATGTAGTCTGATAGAGGTGGCATTACATACGAAAAATGTCTAATATTTTGTAGATTATTAACCGATCTAGATGGAAAGCTCACAGTTTTTGTTTCAAGGGAGTGTTGTAGAGTAAAAAAAAAAAATCTCTGCTTATCTGCACGGTCAGAAAGCTGATGGCCAACCCATTCCTGCAGACATGTGAAACTGGAGCAACAGCGCTCTGGGGCTTGCCAGGCAAACAAGCATTCTGTTTTAGCAGCATGCTTGGAGTGAGAAGCCAAGGGAAACAGAGACAAGACATCTGTCTCTTGGTAACTGAGCTAGACAGAATGGAACTCCCTGTTCAACCAGAAAGATTGTTAGAGTTTGTACTGTACCAGGGAAAACCAACCGCTCCCTAAAAAAACCTTTGTGAAACAATTGATTTAAAATTCCCTCTAGCTTTAAACTAACACATGAAACAGGAGACTTGTTAAAACCTAAGGCTCAACTTTCCTGTATCAAAGTTACCAGCCAGTCTTGAAAAGTTATTTAATTGCTCACTGCATTATCTTCATTTATACTTGATGCAAAACCAGTTACTCTCAGAAATTGCATTGAATCATAAAAATCAGCACATTGTGTTGTGTCCAGTCTGGCAATATTATTGTTTCTGTATGATGAAATCAGCACAAAAATGTGTGCTTTTCTGGGAAAATATAAAGATAGAAATTACGTGAATTTTTCTGTACAAATAATTTTTTTTTTCGTGCTCATTGTAGTCTCCAGCTCACCACTAAAGCATATTTTCAGAAGGGCGATGTGTAACTGAATCTGGTTCATAAGTACAGAAATTCCTACTCCAGCGGAAAACACAATGCTGAATCAGTGTTCCTATTTTACATGTTTGTCTGGCTAATATTTTCTAGATAATTAAAAAGTGGTCATATTGTTTCTGAAAATGAACATTAATGATCAACATTTCAATGTCACCAGAATTTTTTTATATTTGTTGTTATCCTTATTGTAGTTCCAGATATACAAGTTTATTTACTACTGGCTTTGATTCTCTGACTTAAAATTTTTTGAAGAACAATATTGGGAAATTGGCCAAATATAAAATGTACCACAAGGAGTCCATAGACTGTTAAAACTATGAAATCTTTTTCATAAATTAGTAAATGTTTGACAGTTGAGAATAATTGCACATGGACTGATGCCTTGTAGAGGCTGCCCTGGAACCGAGGCTAGACAGAGTGAAAGGATAAAGGGTAGGTATTTATTGAAAGGCCTTCACAGGGTACACCTTGGGCAGTGCAGGAGTCTCGCCGAGACTACACCCAGGATGGACGACAGTCACACTTTTTTTGGACAGATATAAGTTTTTTCCATTTGCATATCAGAGGTTAATTGTCCAATTACAGCTTCAGGTAGTGGAGTCCCATTCTCTTAGTTTGCTCCCCCTCAACTCACTTTTGTTTCCATTTCTTGAGGCCTGAAACAGTGAGGTGTCCTTGGTTCTCAGGCCTAGAGAGGAATTGTTGTGTCTAACAAAAATGGGAAAAGCAGTAGCTAACACTCTATATGGAGTTTTGAGTTATACACTAAAGCATTGCAGGATTACAAATATATGAAAATATAAAAGCTAAGATCCTAAGGCATCAGACTTGTGTAGGAAAAGAGAAACTACTCTCAACAAATACTTACATGATTAGTTTAAGCACACTTGATTAATATAACAAAGACATCAGACTTTTATGGATATGAAGCCTGTTAAATATCAGAAACTCTCTTTGAGTGTATTTGCTGCATAGCTACGGACACTATTATCATGCTACTCAAAGTGAGATTAAACCCAGAAAATCAGAACATTTTCCAGCAGATGAATTACTTCTGTGCATCTCAACCAGCTTTGGTATCAATTTCTTCCTGTATCTCAGTTTTGCCAAATATATAAAAAGACATCTGAATGAAAATAAGTAAAAGTAAAAAAAATGGTGCATGGAAATTAAAAGTTTTTTTGGTCTCAAATATCTAACTCTTTTAATGCTGATATTTGCAGCAAATTCATCAATAATGCTGGAAGAAGGTTGCGGCAGAAAAAGCAAAGCAAATGCATGAGGGCAAAAGTAAGGTAAGGTGTAAATTCATAATTCTGGGGGAAAAACAGCACCATCAAAAGTTAAAAAAAAAAAAGCTAAAAGAAGATTAAAATGGTACATCCTGTGACGGTAGAACGGAGACCAGGGTGCCAATGTGTTCAATTTCAAGAAAAAATTACATTACAGTTAAATTTTACTGTCGTATTATGACACATTTTAACTGTGCAGGAAGTTCAGAATAGAACTGCTGGTACGTATGAGGGAAAGAGGTGTTGACTAATAGGGAAAGATTACAAAGGTAAATATGTGCACCTGTGATAGATGATGATTAGAGAAGAGAAGGTAAAAGAACAAATATTGTCTGAGAGGTATAAAGAGCAAAAAAGTAGTCTTATTTACATTCTGACATAATATTCAATGAAATAGAGATAATAAAATGAAACCTGACTATTACGAATCCCATTTTCAAAATAATAACATTTAAATGGGAAAAAGTCCTAGTCATTTTCAAACTACATTTATGTTTGTAATTATTAGAGTGCAGAAGTAAAAACTTGGCTCCCCTAAAATCACCGGCATAGAGCCCATTGACTTGACAGGTGTCATTTACCCAAAGTTTTTACTGACAGCAGGGTGTTCTAGAGGTAGATCGTACTTTCTGTGCCCAAGATCTGTGCTGCAGATACTAGCAACTGTTGTGTCTGTAAAGATGCTAATAAAGGTGTGATTTTAGCCAAGAGAAGCCGAATGAAGTCAGTGAAAAGATTCTGAATGTATGTTCGTGAAAATTACACGAAGACGTAAGTCTTAGTTGCTTGTTCTCTTGTGTCTGCTTCAGAAAATTCCACAGTGAGGCTAAATGGTGCCTTATAACTAAGAAAACGATAAAATCCAAAGGTTCCTGGAACAGTAAGTTCGCATCAACATTTTTATCGGAGGCATCCAGCATATGGATTACAGCATGGGGCTTCCAGGAACAGCTTTGAGCAAGACTCATTATGCTGGGCTAATGCTTGCTTGCTAACAAGTATATGCTTCCCACAGAAGACATTTTCCTGCCCTGTTACATCACAGATTGCTTATGCTTGTAATTAGTGGGAAACAATGTTCAGTAGCTGATTATTGTTCTCTTTCATATTTACGCTTTGATCATATTTCATCCTACCTAGTATTGATAAGGGACACTGTGTCTAGAGAATACTCCTTTCCTCCAGTATTCTGCTGTTTCATTATTAATATCAATCTAAAGATCTCACTCTGTGTTTATGTGGACATGGTGGCAGAAACAAGAAACCCATGGAACAAGATCAATGTTACTACAAATCACTGAAGGCATCATGCAGATTCTGGTGTGAGTATTACAAGCCCATAAGCTCTGCAATGCCAACCAACATTGTGACTTTGCCATATTGCTTCCAAAATACTTTAAATGAACCTAGAAAAGCCTCTTAGGGTAAGTCTAAACTCACAAAATATATATAAATATGATCATTTGGAGTAGTATGATTTTGTGAGTAGTGCCTGAGTCTCTCTGCTTTTCATTTTATTTTATTCAAATTAGTTCAGAATGATATCCACCATACTGCTGAATAGACTTAAACAGAGAATATTTTGGGTCTTTTTCCATTTCAGTAGAAGACTTGTTTATTCACTGTCCGTCATTCAGTGAATAAGAGGTGGACAAAAGAAAACATGAAGTAGTTTTAAAGGGTCTTGCTAGCCTCTGCAATAGATTGAATCTGCAAGATACTAACAACACACAAGGCATGATGTGCCATAGCCTGAAGAAATGGAGAATGTAGCCTGTGTTGTTCTCATCTCAGGGCTAGGCAATGTTTAATTCAGTCATTCAGTCAATGCCATTATAGTCTTCCTAGAGTCTGTTATGAGAAATCAAAAGTGTCTTTGTAAAAAAACCGGCAAATTATACTTATGGAATTTTTTTTTTTTTTAGTTTTGAAAGATTATTTTTATACCCTGAAATGCAAAATTATATTCACAATTATATTTGAGGGAGCAATAGGGGCAGATTCTCTGAGAAGCTGATAGAAGCTTTCCCTGGTCTACAAGAGGCCCCCCTGTCTGAAAGAGCAAATATCAGAGAGCTCCAAGACAAATCCACTGCTGGCCAAGGCCAAGCCAATCACTTACTGTAGCAATGCCTCTGTCATAACATATTTAAGAAAAAAAAAAAAAGTTCTTGTGCAGATGTAATTGTATCCAAAGAGAGGAGTGAGAGTATGTTAGCGGAAGAGCTCTGCAGACATCAAGGTCAGAGCAGAAGGAGAGTGACGAGCTGCTGCAGGAGCCAGAAGCAGAGATTCCTCTGCAGCCTATGGTTGACACCATGGTGAGACGGTTTTGGCCTTGCAGCCCATGGAAGTCCACAGAGGACAAAAAATCCACCTGCAGCCCATGAAGGAAGATGGATGCCCAAAAGGAGGTTGTGACTCCCTGGAACCCCGATGGAGCAGGGTCCTGTGAGCCTGTGGAAAGAGGAGCCTATGCTAAAGCAGATTTGTTGGCAGGACTTGTGATCCCATCTGGGATGCATTCTGGAGCTTTTTCTTGAAGGACTGTGTTCTATG
Organism: Callaeas wilsoni; assembly: GCA_013398955.1. NCBI lineage: Eukaryota > Metazoa > Chordata > Aves > Passeriformes > Callaeidae > Callaeas > Callaeas wilsoni. The sequence continues at coordinate 540,077 of VWPU01003749.1, forward strand.
GGAGGTTCCCATCTGGAGCTCTTTGTGAAGAACCACAGTCCATGGGAGGGACTGCCACTGAATAAATTTGTGGAGGACTGACCATATGCTGGAGTAGGGGAGGAACTCTCCTTCCTGAGGTGGAAGTAGTAGAAGAAACGTGAAGAACTGACTATAGCCCCCATTCCCTGTCGCCGTGTGCCACTCTGAGGGGAGGAGGAAAAGAATCAGAAATAAACTTAATCCCGGGAAAGAGAGAGGAGCGGAGGAAGATATTTTCTGGGATTTGTTTTGCTTCTCATTATTCTGTTCTGACTTTGATTGGTAATAATTCAACTAATTTCCCTAAGCTGAGTCTGTTTGCCCTGTGACAATAATGGGTGGGTGATGTCTCTCTGCCCTTGTCTCAGCTCATGAACCTGTGTTGAGGAGTACGTCTGGTGCAGGCAAGCTGCACTTTGGGCTCTGGGTGGGAGCCCAAGCCAAGAGACCATGAACTGCCAACCTTTGGTGATCAAAAGGCAGCAAGACGGGTGGTGCCAGCCGGATGAATGGATGCTGGGAGACACATCAGCAGCTGTGAACTGACAGCTTTGTGTGTAATAAGGGGGACAAAAACTGCTGGCACCAGCCAGGTCAATGGGCAGTGGGAGAAATGCAGGAGCAGAGGACTCCGAAGGAAGAGTGAGACTTGTGCGCCGTTTGGACTGTGAGGGGATAAAAGCCCAGCGCTTCCTTTGTTGGGGGTCCCTCCTCAGAGGGAGCAGCTCTGACTGTTTCTCTGTTTCAGTTTAACCTGCAGAGTAAAGCTCGTATGGATTTCTTAAGTCTTTTCCAGCAGCCTAAATTGTACACAACCCTGGAGACTCCCGACTTCTTTTGTTTCTCTTAGATTTCAATTTTTGGTTATGATAATAAACAGTAAATTATTTTATACCATGTGCAAGTCTAAAAGTTTTTGATATCTTTTACCTGCAGGAAAAAACCAAAGCAAAAAACCGACTACAGTGGGCTTGTATTTTAGAAGTTAGGATGACTTTATATTTTTTAAGGATTAGACCAGAAATATGAAAACTATGTCCAGTCTCTGTCTTAGCTAGACCATTTTTATTTGAACTTGGAGGGCTTACTTGATCTTTGTGAACTCTAATTCCTAGTATCTAAAGGAAGAATTATAGAATTCCTTTTCTTGCACCCTTTGATTGCTTTACTTATTTAGACCACAGTACTCTGGGACTGAGGAATGTCACTTGCTTCTTTCAGAGTGCTTCAATAATGAAATATTAGTCACTTTTAAATATTTTTAGGTTTTGCTTGCTAGATCTCCAAACCGCACATTTCTGTCCTTGCTATCCATTGCCACTGCAAAGTGCAAAATATTTATTTGCTTTCCGCAAATTAATTCCTACAAGTGCTGTCTGCCTTTCTGTGGGGCAACTTGGGAACCAGTCAGAGCTCCCCTTACAAATGACCTTTGTTGTCTGCTTGGGGCAATCACCACAAGGACAACTGGAATTCGTGCAAGTCACAAGCCTATACCACAAACAGCTTTTGAAGTGTTCTTAAAACAAAACTGTGGACATCTGAGCTTTTTCCAGGGGCAACTCAGTATGGAAAACTAGCTATTTTTTCACTGAAACTGCCATGGAAAGAGTTCCATGCCACAGTGCAAACACTCATGTAGGATCTTCCAGCTATTAAGGTTCTGTTTTTAATGCCTAAAGCTGTATTAAACTGTATTTTCTCTGTTTTGTTCTAAAAAATCTCAAACAAAAAAACCAGCCCAAAAAAATCCCTTGATATCCTAAAATGTTATTTTTGTAGCCAAAGATATGACTCCTCAAACAATGATAACATATATTCCCCATGCACAGAAACTGTAGGTTTTAAAATAATTAGCAAACACTTTGAACAAAATTAGATTCCATCAGATGAATTTCATCTAGCTTATTTAGATATTCATAATGGTATGAAATACTCAGTTTGTGATTGAAAATATATTCTTCTCCTCCTGTTAAAATCTTTGACTGCATAATTGAAGGTACAATACCCATGCTTGGATTCTAAGCAAAGGATTGAGTTTACTATCCTATTAAAGTGTATGCTGGGAAATGGTCACATATCGTAAGAAAAACCACAGAGATTTCAATATTCCTGCAAATAACTTTTTTTTTAAAAATTTTTGGATGTTTTAATAGCCCTGCAGAACATTTATACTCTTGGATAGCTGAGCGAGTTTCCAGAAAATTCCTCAAGGTGAGGCACAAAATGATAATCACTGATAATGGTGATTCATGGGGAAAACAGGGTTAATTTAGAAATATAACCCAAGTTATAACACTAAGATATGTCTTGTTTATAGATAGGTTTTCAGCAAAGATGAAGCATCACGTGAATTTTTCATCCTTTTAAATGTTTCATGAAAACAAAATGGTAAGGAACACCTGTCATGCTATTTGGTTTCTTTGTTTATTTAACTGAAAGAAAGCTATACTAATTTTGTTTACAACCTGCTCATTAATACACACAGCTAAAGAAAATAATTAAAAACTATCAAAAATAGCCTAAGGCTTTTCCTGCAGTATTTTTAATGGTAACTATTGGGTGTTAAGAATCAGACAGAAAAGCAAAAGGTTTTTTTCAAATCTATTATTTCAGTGGTAAAATGCCAGTGAAAGAATATAGCACTCTAACCCTGTTGTCTTAAAATTGAATATAGCATGCAAATGTTAAGGTTTTCTGGCTCTTAATGTCTATAAATTCCAGAGGCAATTTGTGTTGTTTTTATTAGCTCTTGGCTTAAGGTCCTATTTGGCTGCCCAGAATTGTCTCAAGTGAGTGGCCTGAGATTTGTGGCACCAGCTTTTCCCTTTGTGATATCCTGGCCCTTTTATAGCAGCTTGGAATTAGAGCCAGAAAGATGTCTTTTTACAGAGAATCAGTAAGTGTTCTTCCATGAGTGATATTCTGAGGAGCAAAAACTCACATCATCTCATGCAAATGGGCACAAGTCTGTAAAGACTCTCAGACCACCTCTGTGGTATAACTGATATATTTTAATTTAACCCTTTACTTATGGAAAATAACACTAACTAATGTTTCTTGACACCAGCACTTTAATAAACATTGTATAAAAATTATCTATTAATCCTTGTAATGTACCTTTGAAGATAGTTACTTTTGAACAGCGAGCACTGACTCCAATTACCTAAATGTCCTGCTTGATATGGTAAATTTTAATCCTTTGATTTGAATTACCCTGAGCATTAGGGAAATGCACTTCATTAATGCAACTTTTTTAGCCAAAAATTAGGCCAGTCGTAATGGAGGTTTCATGTAGGCCACTTCTCTATGCACAAAGTTCAGTCTACATTTTTCCATTTTTAGATTGGATTATACTATTTCAGAGACTGTCTATGCATTCTCTAATGGTGTAATAGTCAAACAGTTAAAGTAATTTTATTAATTCTGAAAGGTTGCATAAGTGCACTTCAAAAAGAACATTTCTGTGTAATAAAAAGAAATATTAGCTTGTGACTTTAAATTGGCTTAAAAATTGAACTTTTCAGGGCAGTCACTCTGAAGTTAGTTCATGCTTTACCATCTTTTCCCTTTCTTTTTATTTTTTCCTCTCTTATGCTAACTTAGAGACATTAATGTCTGTGTGACAAAGGAGTGAAGGATTTCAAAGCAACACTTCCATAAGTTATCAATGCAAACAGTTTTGAATTCTCGAATAATGTGTGGTTGTTTGAAAGCAATATGTATTAAAATAAAGCAGTGAATATGTGAGAATATTAGGTAAATTCTGAAAAGCCAAACTGAAGATGAGTTAGAAAAGACAAAATGGAAAGCTGATAAAAACATTAACACTGAAAGGCACAACACTTGGATGTTGTGTTAATTGTTTTTATAGCTCTATTTATTTCTAGTTTGTATTTATAATGTCTGTTGAGTGTTAAGCCTCAACCCATACTAGAATTTAAGCTATTTTTAATTAACAGATATTTTTAATTACTGATTCACATATTGGGAAAAAAGTAGAGAAGGCAAACAATTACAAAAAGCATTGAAGGAAACAGTTAGTAGTGGAGATTTTTATGTATAGATGTTCGGAGTGTTGTAACATTTTCTCTTTTGTGGCTTACAGTGGCAAGGGGTGAAGTCTGTAGAAGAATAACCTTTGCAGGAGAAGGAATGAAGTATTCATGAAGATATGCCCATGGACTTATGGTGTCAGTCCTATTGTCCAGACGAAAAGGCAAATTTTTTAATGTTCGCGTCCTAAAGCTGTGATGATGTTCAAAGTAGACTTTGTAATGGATAAACATTTAGTGACTGTTTTGCAGAAGCAAGATGTGAAAATTTTTAGGCATAATTAGCAGAGTCCGGCCAGCAGTGAGCTGCCAGGTGCCCTGTGTGAGAGGAGGCCGTTTCCTCCTCTGTGCCACAATCAGCCATCTCTGACACAGATGGAGTGACCTACTGAGTACCAAAGCTACCACTGACCAGAGAGGCACATGATACCTCTGCTCAAATAATTTTCAGACAAGGCAGTAGACACACATGGGAAGGCACAAAAAACACATGTGGAAGGAGGTGTTGTGGGGAAACAGATGGAGATACAATCATGGGGAATAAATTGCACTCTGCTGAGAGACTGCATCCCCTGGAGGTCCCATGTCAGAGCAGGGGAGCAAGGAGCAAGTAAGAAGCAAGGATCAATGGAAGAAAATGAATGAGAAACAAGAAAAAGAAGGAAAAAATCATTATGTAATAACCCAAACTCCTACACTGGCCATTACCTCAGGAAGGGAATTGGAAGGGATGAAGAGTAACTTTTGATGGATGAGTGAAGCTGAGACACGGAAGAGAGGAAAACACTGTTTCTACAGGCTAGATTATTTGGTTTAACCACATAATTATGAGACATTGTATTAAAAATCTCAGACCGTGTTGCAATCCAGCTCACAGCCCAAAACATTACAGCAGTTCTAATATTCATCTATCACAAATTCAAAACTTTCTATATCCACAAAGTTATCATCTCCTTTGCTGGAGCAGCAGGACTGAACCATTGCTTATTAAGTCCCCCCATCGGCAGATCCCAGAGCCCTCTTACCTTGCACAGGGTCCCAAATTCCCCAGAGTAAAGTTTTCCTGAGCCATCAGTTATAACCCAGTGTCTCATGTTTCCCAGCAATCCATAGCCACTGTGTAGGCATCTCCTTTGGGCAGTGCCTGTAGGCAGCCTCCATTTAATTAATGTCACCTGCAGTAAAGGATTACTGCATGATGCTTTGTACGAGAGATTAAATTTCATAGGTTTCGTACCACAGTTTCATTGAAAATGCTGGGTGGTAGAATTATTTTAGGTCCAGATATATTTCTGTTTCCTGCCACAAACCAGGAAAAGAGGAAAGGGGAGGTATAATTTAAAAGACAAAGAGCTTCAAATCCTGGGATCTATTTAAAAAGAAACATGTATATTTTAATTGTTTAGGTTGTTTTAATACAAAGCTGATATTAAAAAGATTGCTGTCAGTTTTAGCTTATCAGTGACTTAAACTATAAAGCACAGAGTTGCATTCATCTAGTAAAACTGCTGTTTGAGACGAATATAACTGATGCTCTAATTAAAAAAAAAAAATCTTTATGGTAGAAAGCAAAACGGCTAGTTGATATTAAAAAAAAAGAATCCCCAGCTTCACTTGCTCACATGTGGAGGATCTACCAACTGCAAAATGAAAGTCTTGAAAAAATAGCACTGTTTTGCAAAGTTGTCTTTGGGCTATATGTTGTTATATGACTTTACAAAGCAGTAGCATCTAAGTGGGCTAGAAAGATACTTAGTTTTATTTACTCTTAGGCTGTACCTCATAGTTTACTCCAGAGTATGTGGTCTGGTAATAAAAGAGAAAATGGATGATGCCAGAAACTTCTGCTTCAATATTTAATAGATGCTTTCATGGAAGATGATTATTTGAGGAGGATGCTTGGAGACTGCTTACAAAAAAAACCCCAACAACAACAACAACAACAACAAAAAAGCAGAGTTGATGCTTCTAGAGGGAGAAAATGGTATTTTTGTCACCCAAAGCCATGCGAAATGTCATTAACTTGTCAGGTTCAGAAATCAGTTTGAAAATTGCTAAGCAGTGCTATGTTAAAGGCTATAAAACCAGCCCTTTGGTGAATGTGGGAAATGAGCCTTACTTCAGCTGTACAGCTGAGCTGTGCTGCAAATATTGGGTCATATAAGTTCTCACGGAAAATGAAACTGCTGGCTGTTCTTGCTTCACCAATGTCACATGCTATGGCATTTTCTTTAACATGAGCTCCAGAGCTATACTGCCCTCTGACAGAATTTTTTTTGTAAACAGTTGAGAAATAAATTTAGCTCCCTTTGCACTTTGAAATCATATTCAGGAATTTCCTTCTGACAAGACAGGTATGTTGTTATGCTGGGATAAGAGAGGGTGTTCACATGTCAAGAACAATTTTCAGCCACCTAATATATTAAGAAAGGCTTTTAAAATCCTCTTTATTTTTCTCTTTCGATGTATGCAAGCAAGTCACATTATTTACCTCAGCTGCCTCAATGTGCTAATTTTTTATGCTACTTCCAGTCAATGGAGAGTATTGTAAAGGTACGATAAATTGTAATAAATAAAATTATACTAATAATGACATGATTGGTAATGACTAAAATGAGACTCATACAAAAAGATGGGGTAGGTCAGAAAGACAGGGAATATTCTAGGAATATTCTATTCTACCAATTAAAACAAGGTCAAGGATACAGAAATTAATCTAACAAGATCATTTTTTTCAGTGATAGGGCTTGGAAACAAGGAAGAAATAAATATTTTGCAGTGTCTGAATGTAAAAATAGGACAGTATGGCTTTACTAAATTTCAGGAGAAATTTTTCTTGAAAAAATCTGCCTTATAGATTAACCCCTTACAAACCACTATGGATAGCTGAACTGATTTTGAGAAATAATCCCTACCAAATGACAGCTTAAATTTGGAAAAGATTTGTGAAGCCACCTCTTTCCTCACTGACCTCCAACTAAGATTTCTGTTCCCTCTGTTGGAGTGCCAAGTCTATACCACAGATTTGGAATACTTGTGATCGCAGCTAGTCTTGAAAATTTTCGTGCTCAGGCACTTGCACTATATCATAGGTTTTGAACGTGATCAGTGGACAGTCTTTTCTTATATGAAATATACCATAAAGGAAGCAAATATAATGGCTTTGATCATGCTAATAAAAGCAATATACATTATCTTGCTAAGAAAAGGAAAATTTCAGCTTTTTAAGAATTTTGACAATAACTTAATGATTTTTTTTCTTAAAAATAGGCAGAAAAAAATCAATGATTTAAAATGGAATAAAAGTTGATTACACTATACAATGACTACACATTATTATTGAAAAAAATATATTTTCTAGATAGCATTTTTATATTGCACATTTTATTACCAAGGAACTTCAGTGATATTACGAAACATTATTACATTCTTCTGCTACACATATATTTTGCTAATATGTTATTGATGCAGAAAGAGAAAGAAGGAAGTCAACAATGTTAACTGCAACATCTTATCCAGTATAACTCAGGAGAGATAATTGAATTTGTACCACAAAGTTACTGAACATCTGAACATTCACAACTTAATCTTAGGTTAATCTTAGGCTCCAGATGTTTAGCATGACAGGAATCTCAAAGGATCCCAGGTTCATGCTCTGGTTTAGAGGCTTCCTATAACTACTTTTTTTTCTGGGTGATTTAACATTAGTGAAAAGTATTATCCAAGGCAGGGTGGTTTGATTTCCTGTGTTACATTCTATGTAGAAACCACTATTAGGTAAAAAACCCCTATATCATCATTATGTGTTCATGATAAAAAATCTGAATTACTCCCAAATTCAAAAGTTTCTTAAAGAGCTTCCTAAAAAATCCAACCATATCCTTTTCAGCTGGTTAGAGCTTTCTCTGATCCAGAATCTACGAGCTGGTGAGATGAAAATACGTCTGTTAATAAAAATGAGTAGAAAGTAGCATATAAGTAAAAGTGCAATGAAAGGAGATAAATTATTTCATTAACCTGTTAGAGCTAATTCACTAGGTATAAACACATCTAATCCTGAGGCACGGGGAGAAGATGTAAGGTCTGAATGACCTTACAATATCATGACTGTGAAAAACCTCTCAGATGTGCTGAACACACTTTTTGTCTGCCTCTTTTCATATTTTCAATAAATCTTTCTTCAAAGGTCTAATAATTCTGTGCTCTCTTTTCTGGTGTTTGTCATGTGCAAAGTAGCAGCTACCGTACAAAATATAAGCTAGTTGATATGGGTTTATTTCAATGCAAATGAAATACTTTCAAAGAAATACTCAGTAATTTTTTCTTCTTGCTCTATAACTTCAAAAAATTCCTGCCAAAACTTAGTATGAATTTGCAAGCAACATTATTTTTTCTCCAATGAGATATTTGAAATTAAAAGAATTTAGTTTTTTTACTCTCACAGTAGTATGGCAGTGGTCATTTAGTAGATAGTGAATGAGTTAGTGTGTCAAGTACAATAAAATAGTAGGTGATATACTAATTATCAGCAAAAAGATCCATCAACATGCATAAGAAGACACGATCTTGTCACTCAGGTCACAAACTGTGCAGTTTGCTCTTTCTAATTTGAAGCTCTGGAAAATCTTAGCTTTAGATTTTGCTTGCCTTGGGTCTAAATTTTTGGGATCTCAATATTCCACCAAAATAAAATTTAGGGCATGAATGGAAGTAAATTGGTGTAATTCTAAACAAATTTCATTGAATGCAAGATATTTTGGATGATTCAATTAAGAGTCAATAAAACTGATAGAAAATGTTAAGAGTTGAACTATAAGTAATTTATTAGGCAACATCTCAGAATTAATAAATTTAATTGAGTGAACTTCTCTTACGTCCCTGACATTTAAATGACCATCAGAAATAGTTCTGATGGAGATTTAAGCTGTCCTTCACTACTTTGATATCAGTATTCATTGTGGTTCTATACATTCACTTTCCACATTATAAATCTCAGTATATTAAAAAAACATAGTTAGCTGGGTTTTTTTAATGGGTAGAAAGGGTTTAAGAATCATTTTTAGTTTTCATGATAGCTTTCAGGTTTAGAAGTTTGTTTGGGTTGTTGGTTTATTTTCCTTTCTTCATTCCTCTTTCTTTCTGACTTGAAGGCATGTGACTTCACAAACCTTCCCCTTACAATCTTTGTATGTATGCTTTTCTGCAGAATATTTTGACTTTGCTGAAACAGAGAAATGGCTGATAACAAGCCCAACCCATTTGTGACTGGGAACTCCCAACCTCAAAATCTAAACCTACCTATTTTATAAAAGGACCTCATCTGCCTCTGTTACACCAAACTGAACTATGTGTCCAAATATGTTTGATTACAATACCTAGGAGGATGTGTAAATTTACAAAAGTGGATAAATGATCAATCTCTGAAAAGCCTGTTCACAATTTATTTTCCTTTTTATTTTTTAAAATATATTTTCCTGCGTAGTGTTTCAGAAAGTCATACCAACAGTGATGCCAAAGACAATCTGGAGAAAAAATAGTAAGGTTTATTATTAAATTGAGACCATATTTCCACTAAAATGATAATGACTTTTATATCCTCTTAGTCCATGGTGGTGAGACAAGTGAAACCACCAAACTGTGTCATTCCAGACTAAAAATAAAAGAGGTTTTATTGTTCGTAATATCCCACACACCTTGGCTCTGTCCACATAACGTAGTAAGGATGACACTCAAGAATGAGTTTATTTTTAGGAAGCACAGTTTTTCCCCTTAATATCAAGACCTTAATATTACACTAATAAAAATAATTATATAGTGGAAAACACTTAAATACGCATGACTAATTGCTTTATTGGTGTGACTAGCATACCAATGTACTGGTATCTCCATAGTAGGGCACTTTTACAAAATAGTGACAGAATAGCTATTAAATTGTCTGTGTGAAAGTTTGAAATAAAATAATCTTTTTCCACATTCTGTGAACTGAGGTTTAAAATAACAACTTATAGAAGATTTTTGCAGAATATGTTTTTTGCCTACATCATGAGTTTAGAGAACTTTAAAGGTAGTGATTATATATGACAGGAAGGGTTAATGCTCAAGTACTCCCAAGTCCATGGAAAGAAAAGTGTTCTATACTGCTCAGATATGGGCTTCTGTCAAGGCTTACCTCAAAGCCCAGTGAATTTCAAATAGTTACTTAAATTGGCTTTTCAGGATGTAAATCAATGAAGATGAACAAAATAAAAATGGGAGATTTTGATTGTACTTATTTTAACAAACTGCTCTAAAACTGATACTGTGGAAGAAGCAACAAAAATTTACTTTGGAAATGGAGGACAGACAAAAATTTTCATGCCATTTGATTCTCAAACTAAAAAGCAAGTAAATTGTAATTTAGCCCTTTATTAGTCTGAAAGAGTGTTTTCTTGTTTTTCTGTGTATTGTGATTTCAAAGTTCAGTCTTGTAAAGGGAATTGGAAATCAAAGGAGTCTGATTATTTGCCACACTGCTTCCAGATTGAGTGAAGATTTACTATTTTAGAAATCTTGCATCAGTTTCTGCATTTGCTCATGGTTATTGGATTTGGGGTGGCTGTTTCACCAATTTATCTACAGTAGAGCACCAGATTTTTGTTATGACTAGATCAGATACAACACTTTAATTCATATCTAGTATTATGTACCTCACACTTTCCCTTTCCAGTTTGAGTGCTGCATATTTATAATAAATTCATTGGCAGGGTTAAGAACTCTAGATCTATGTGATTTGATGGTTTACTTTAACACTTTAATAACTTTCAATATTAAAAAAATAACTACTGCGATTAAATCATGCTTGAAAGTTCTTCAAAAGCAGTTTCATATAAAAATCAGTCATAATATTGAAACCCTTATTGTAAGGAAGATTATTTGCACTCAAAATGTTGAAAGCACGGGGATTGTAGGTTTTTGAGACCCACACATAATGCAGGATGCCCTGAAAGAAATTCCAAATTATCTAAATTAGCAATACAGTAATCATTACTCTGAAATGTTATAATTCCATAGATAATTTGATTCCTACACTTCTTTTGGTTCTGTCAGATCTGACTACATTACAGGAGTTAACTGAGGTCTCTGGGGAGCAAAACTTTACAAATATTTTCTAAACATCGGCACAATTTAGATCAAATGTTTTCCACATGCACAATACCATCCTCATACGCATCCTGACCGCAACGAACGAATTGTTAGTACATATAAGCACAAATATTACTAAAAAAATTGACAAACTTCCTGTAACTTCATATTCTTTTCAATTTAGTTTTTTTAAGAAGTCTGCAAAAAGGTCTGCTGTGTTTTGATTTTCTGGTCATCGTAATTGTTTTTGTTTTTCGGTTTAGTTTGTTTTGTTTTGTTTTTCTTATAGCAACCTTCTAGTGATCAGCCAGGAAATTATTTGTAGTAAAGTAATAATAACAAAAAATTTGTATTTTATAGTGACTTACAGCTACATAAAATGCTTTAGGCATAGGAGCCTATGACTGTAAGGGAAGACTTCAGGGAAAATGACCTTCTAGAACTTCAGAGTAGCAGAAGCACAGTCTGGCCCTGGTTCTGGACCCCTGGAGCTACACTCTGCTGACTGCCTTCCTGTTTTTTGCGTCAACATCCTGGCATCTCTCAGATCCATCATAAACCCTATATTCTACTCTGGAAAGCTCTAAATCTTGATTTTCTCAGACTTGCATTTCTAACCTGATATCGGATACATTCTCTCAAAAACAAATGCAAAGACTGAATAAAAACACTTCCATGCAGATAAATACCAAGAGGAACCAGATTTTAGGTTTCTTGATGTAGCTCCCCAGTTCCTCTTGGGCAAAAAGGAAACATGAGATATTTTGCAAATTTTTTTTTATGCCAACATTAATGCTGTCTTTGAACTGCCACTTTCCAAAAATGTGCTGTGAAGATTTCAGTTCAAAAGCATTTCAGATTTAAAGAACTGCATTCCTTATTTCCTACCCAGATGTCTGTGTCAGGGAACTGGCAAGGCTTTCACAGTTCTTATTCTGATGGGCGAATTACACCCATAGCAATTTATTAGTACTTACTAAATTTCAATCTCTTTATTTCCTTCTCTGTTAAAAATAATTTTGTAATAATGATTTTTTCCTTCCCTACTTTCATTTCTTTTCATAGGTTTATTAGTGTATAGCTTCAGAAGGCTTATCTGCCCTGTATTCTGACATCTCCTTAATATATCTTTAAGCTAGTTTAATGCTTTGCCTGCCTGCTATTCTCAATACACTTATTATCAATGATAGGTGTAATAGAAACAGCGTTACTTTTGAAAAATGGTCGGACATTTCATTACTGTCATTTCACTGAGAAATAGGAGTTTGTTTAATGCCTATGAAAAATACTAGCAGAAATAAAAGATCAAAAGGGATAAAAAATCAAAGCAATTTTTCTTCTTCTCAGATGCCAGACTGAGAGTTCTCAATGTACTTTAAACAATGATTTATCAGCCTTTTGAGATTAGAGAAGTTTGTGTCTTCTTAAGCATAAAGTTTTCTTATCCTCAAAATAAAAGGGCAATAGCATAATGTACTAATTATTCATGGCATTTATATGTTAATATGTTTTTATATAGAATTTCTTTTCATAGCTGTTATTAATGCCATGTATACTAATGAAATAGCTGTAATCCAAACAACAGAGTAAATTCAATTATCAACATAGTAAAAAAATCTCATTTTTTAATGAGAAAAAATGTATTTTTCTCACAGTAACAAAAATACTGTTTTACCATATAATATTCCATTTCATTCACTATTTCATTTTTATCTGTAACCATCAGATTAGGCTTAATTCTTGGGAAAATATCCTGCAAGAGAAGAAAACGTCCACCACACAACAAAAACTGAAAAAATTCATTGGTCTTTTTGTATTTAGGCTACAGAGAGCTCAGCTACCTCAGTTCAGTTATATAATTAGTCCTGGACTGGTTCTTCCATGTTTTTGGGTTAGTTTTTTTAGTTGGAGGAGTTTTTGGTGGATTTTTTTCCCCTTATATTTTCCTGGTTGTCTCAGAGAGCTAAAAAGTGAGACAACACTTGAAACTTTTTAAATGGCAGAAAATGCTTATTAGTATTCAGCTAAAAGACTAACTAGACAATGACCATTACAGGTCACTGAAGACTGAAAACTGGTGGAATCAGAAGGCTTCTTTTTGTTTGGATTTATCATCAAAGAGGAAATAGAAGAAAAATGAAGAATGAGAATATGGGCAGGAAAAAATCAGAACATTCTAGTAATTTAAATATCCTATGTTTAGTTTCCTAAACATACCTTTTACTTCACAAAACTTCTATGTCTGTTTTACCAATGGTACCTGTTTTGTAACATTTCTTTGGAAGTCTTATTCTATTAAGGCCTTTGCTGCTGGCTATTTCTGCCTGTAAATAACAGACATCTGTAAGTGAATTTGCACCAGTTCACTTTTTTATATTATCATTGTGAAATAGGAGACAGTCACCAATTTTTATGAATTTTGAGTTGAAGTATTTCTGCAGAAGTTGATCTGCAGATCATATATCACGAATGTTCTGAAATCACAATAAGATAAGAGACTCAATTAAACTCCAGAAAAGCAGAATGAGATCTTTGCCTCTGCAGCCTGAACATCAGTAATTATTGGCGAAACCATAGGGCCAGAACCTCAGCAGCTGTAAATCAGTAAAACTTCACTAAGCCCAACAGAACTACCTTAATCTACAGAAGCTGACTACAGCAATATAATTTTAGAAGATTTTATTTGCAAGACACACTCTGCCTAACAGCAGGTGCAAAGTACTTTCTACAGTTTAAGCTATTTGTGAGGAAAAAGACTGACTGACTAGGAGGAAAGGATTTAGTCTAGTTCATGTGAAAAATATGGTGGTTAGTTTAAAATGCACTTAAAAAATCCGCAGAGCACTTGAAAAGAACAATGACTTTTCAATTGCCAGTTGTGTGAGGGGCAGCCCATTATGCATTAGAAACAGAACTTCAATCTATATAAATGTTTCAGTGGTTCTACTTGTATAATGCTTGATCAGGTACTTTCATGCTTGTGCTCAGTATTGCATTACACTCTAAATTCTGCAACAGATATGGCAAAGTTATGTACTAACCCAAGCATACCACCGAGGTGAGGATTTTGGAATCTTTGCCTAAGCAGACAGTGTTCCATGACATTTTGCTTGAATTTTCAGACAATTCAGACATAGAACCAAAAAATGGCTCTGTTGTGATGCCTGCCTGTTGGCAATCTCTAGTGTAACACGAACTAAGAGGCCGTGTTGATCTCACAGCCTCACGTGAAAACAAAAAAGCACCATTAAAGAATATATGCTCATCATTAAGGAGCAATATTGTTTCATTCAATAGTATAGCGCTTCATGTGATATCTAATAGTAACTCTAAAGTATGTACATTTTAAACCAGATAATCATCCAAAACTACAATATTATTGTTTTTAACTACCATCCTGGTTTAGTAAATTATTTCTCCATACATGGTATTATTATATCAAATGGGGGATCACTTTTGCTAAGGTTACCTTATGTAAAACTATCTGTGGGAAAATAATTTAAAGATCTGAAATCTGAATTGGTACTATATTAAAATATTAATTCCCCAGCTGATGACACGCATTAAAAAACCCCCACATTTTCTTCATATTCCAATCTGCCCCTGACAATTCTAGAACAATGACTGGAACTTCTTTAAGGTTTAGTACAAATCTACTTCAGACGCTTAAGTCGCCTTAGACTCCTTCTAATCACCTTAAACAATGGGTGTTCTTTTTCTCCTTAGGAAGAACTAAAACTTTTCTTCTTTTGTCTTCTCATGTAGCATTTAGCTTGATACTGCAGATCTCATCTTTTTATATGGTTTTGAAAGTTTCGGTGAAGATGGTGTCAACTGCAAAGCTCTGCTATGATTACCAGGAGGTGTCAAAATTGAATTATTTAATCCTTTTATCAGGTACATAAATTTTAGGGAAAGATATATATTAAGTGTAGCATAGTATCTCTCTGAAAATATTTTTCAAGCTTTTTCAATCATTGCAGTAAATCTCTATTTTTGTGTTTCTTCTCCTTTGCAATATTGGAGGATCTGGAGTTAGGTTCCTGGAATTATTACATAAAATAAAATGTAATACACTTTTCTTGCAGACTTGAGTTAAAAAGGATGTTGTTTTTTTTCCAGTTGTTCAGTTAGGTACTTACCCATAAGGAACAGTAAGGATTAGATATTTTGTTCTTTTGAGCCTTAAAAATAGCTTTGATAAGATTTCATAGATTCCATTTCCCATATAGGTTATGGAAACCAATATTCCATTGTAATAAAATTATTTCACTTCTGAGTTTGTCAAAATTGGATTCTGTTGCTTAAGAATTGAAAGCTATCTCTCAGAATACAATTTTAAATGGCTTTTACTGCAGTGGCTTTAGCTGTACAGCAGTGGAACTTCTTCTATTAAATATTTCACTTTGTTCCTTTGTTTTACTTTCTTTCTTATGAAAAGTGTTGTGTTCTTACAAGCAATTTGCCACGTCTCATTTCTTTCCTGTAAGTGAGCTCTTTTTAACCAGCATTGTTGGCATGAAATGGCCGCAGATAAATGAGTATGAAAAGTCCTTTCGTATAGTGAATTCAAAGAGAACTATCCCCTTTATCTAGTGTGGAAGACTTAGATTAAGAAAATATCACCGCACTTTTAAAACATTTCCCAGTTTTTAAAGGTCCGCTTTACTGAGAATGATGTTTTGTATGTCAGATTTAAAATATATAAAAAATTCAAGCACTTAATTTCTTTTCCCTAGAACAAATTAATTCTTTGGCACCAAAAAAAGAACAAAACAAACATCTGTAGTTATTTTATTTATACCCCAGTCTTTATGCATCTTTTTTTTAAATGGCTTCATGAAACAGAAAGTCGTGATGAACAAGTTTCTAATGATTAAAAGTGGATAAAGCAATCTACAGAAATATATGAACCGTGTCTGAAAATACTGAACCTGCAGCTCTGTTCATTCTCACTGAGACATAAGTGCGCCAAGTCTGGTAATAGATGCTGGAAAAATTATGTGTACTCTCTGATCTCACATCATTTGGGTTTTGGTGCATACATCAGAAAACAGTTCTACCAAGGATACAGTAATTATCCAGAACACTTTTGGAAAACCATGTGTTTTTAAGTGTGTCACAAACGGTGCCTCTCAGTGTGAGTCTTTAGTCTTTCCTGAGGTGACCACGATATAGATGTAACAGAAGAATGACTCCAGCTGAAGTAACAAACTTTGACAGAGTTTCAAAGGGAAGAATGGGGTGATAGGGAACACAATGTGGTTTATCTATGACCAAAAAAAGTCCTTTGAAACTCAAATCTTATTTATAAGTGAGTGATTACAATCAATTAATGATGATGTAGAATAATATTGCATTGATCAGCCTTAAAATTAATGAGATGAGTACATGAAAAACATAATTCACACCTCATGTATTAAAAATCTTGTGTTCTTTATATATGGCCTATTACCATTTTCAAAGTTTTATTCAATACATGTTGAAATGTTTAGAAACTATATGCCAACTCATAGCACTGCAAACCTTCTGTAATTGTTGCTTTTCTTCAGCGAAAAAATATGGTCAACTTATGAATTGATTTTAGAGCGACTAGCAAGAATAAAACAAAAAATAAGCAGAAAAAAACTATGATGATTTTCCTTCTATTGAACTTTCTTATTTACTGAATTATAGGAATTAAATATTTTGCATCCTGAAAAAAATAAGTGTATCATTTATGGGTCTTTATATCTGTACATATTTACATGGTCCTGATTCAGGAATAATCTCTTTAATGATCATCACATGAAGAACATGGATTCACAGAAATCGGAGGTGGAAAAGAAAGACCATTGATGTAATTGCATTTATTCCCTTGCTAGTGCAGCAAGATGGATTAGGAAGGCACCAGTAAATTAAATATGGAGACTTTTCAGACACATAGGATTTACCGCTTCTCATTAATAATTCAGTTTCCAGAGTGCTCCTCCTAGAGGGTTCAGAAAACATTCGCTTTTGTTAAGGCAAGAATATGTTGTCTGATCCAAATTTGGCTTTTTGACTAACCTCAGAAAAATAAACTTTTATGTACTTATTTGTCTATTTCAGTGCCTTTTGATATTTTTAAGGTAGATTTTTTTTTTCATGGAAGCACCTCAAATCATCAGGTCATCAGTCTTTCATATAAACAGTGACCTAAAGGACTGAGAAAAGGTTGTCTGAAAATCAACATTGTTTGCAGACCATCTGTCTTCCCCTTCCACATTTTGTTTAGTTTCCTATGAGTATATGTATGTTCTGAACACTTAGCCATTAATCAGTCGTTGTATCACCATAATACCGTAACAACTTAGAACACATTATTTTTTTAAACTTTATTTTCAGTAATTTTTTGAGATGTACTTGGTGTCTATACAGAATAGTGGCTATTTTTTCTTAAACACTTTTGCTTCAATGATACATGTTTAAATACATGTCCAAAAATTTGCTTTGGCTTTGAGTTCAGCAAACAACATGGGTCCAAAAGTGTTGAGGCTTAGACATATTTTAGACACATCAGATTTATCGTGCATGCATAAAGCGTCTGTGTGCAACGTGCTCTCTCAGACATGATGGGTCACGAATGAACAAGTGAAGTAGTTATTTGTTTGGGATCCCTTGGAATTCTGAACAAATCAGCCAAGGGACTATTTCCTGCACAGACAAATGAAAAAAGGAGATGGATATACTGGAAGCTCTCCTCAAGATTGTATTGGAAGACACATGTGAAGAATGAGTGTGTTGTTTCCTTGAAGTCACATTTCTGGCTGGCTGTCATTCATTGCCTATCTGTTGTAAAGTAGTTGTAAGGAAAGATGAGAATAAACTCACCCTAAGGGGGGAAAAAATAATCCTTCAGTTATCAGGACAGCCTTAAGTGTAAAGAAAATAGTAAGACGACAGTCATGGTTCTTAATATCTCTTACTAGATCTCAGTAATAATAGATGTTGAAAGTTGTTACCAATAAAGATAAAAAGTCAAAATTGTATGCAAATATTAAGAAAGCTATAGCATAGCTGTGAAGAATGTAGCCTTCTACATTTATTAATTTATCATAAAGTATATTTAATACTTAATAATAGAGATGTTCAGACAATTTAAAGGAATTTGAGGAGTAATAGTTAAACTATGAAAGGCAAAGCTGAGATTCACTTTTCTATAAAGCAGAAGCTCTCGGAGGCAGCATTTTGGTCCTCTTCTGCTCTTTTCTTCTATGCTAGTGCCTAAAAGTGTTATATAATAATAAATTACTGTGATCTGAGATGATATCACTCTACATAAAATAAGTAAGAGGTCTATAACTGCAAGGCAGATATATATTGTGAAAGAGGACTACAGTCCCTTTAGAATAATATTTAAAAAAAAAAAAGAGTGTAAAGATCCTTATCCAAGACACCTCTTCAGAAAAAAAGATTATCATCAATTCTCTCACACATGAATGCATAGTAATAGAACAATCAGTAACAGAAACTAATCAGAGGACTTCTATTAAGGAAAAATTCTAATTAAAAGGACCTATTTTTAGTTGTAAAAAGAAGTACATGTTATCATAGCATGTGGTAAGTCTACCTGCAAGGTACTTTTCAATTCAAAGTATTGTATTTTGTAAGCCCACTAAGGTCTTATAGCTTTAGCAAACACTGTTTTAAATACACTTCAGAATACTTTAAATTATATCTACTTCATATTTCCTTTCATTGGTGTCATCGTCCCCCTTGAAATGCCTGTGATTGCACACAAAAAACCCTCAAATTGCTTATGTTCAATACAGTGAAATCATCTGATGCTACTGGTGGTTTAAATAATATTGAGAAAAATTTGTGAGCATAGGATTTATATTAGTTCCAGAATTAACACAGTCTCGTAATTTCAGCAAGAAAATTGAAAGGACAATCAGAGGACAAAAGGTCAATGATATCTATAATAAATTCTGAAGTTTGAATAATATTTTTAAAGAATTGCTCTTATTTTTAAAGTATTGTGGGGTGGCTTTAAATTACACCTATTAAAAACCAATAAACCAGAACTGTTGGCTTAAAAAAAAAGAATTTTAAAAAATTAGGCAACAGTCAATTTAAAGATGCTCTGAGAAATTCCAATTAAAAGACTTAAAACAATTAGAGGTATGATGCAAGGCATTAAGTAAGGTGAAATGAGCTGAAGATATTATTAAGACAAATCTATAAAAGGTACTAGGACAATAAAGGAAAAAAATCCTTTTTTTCCCTGTTTATGGAAAGGAGCTATAAAAACTGTATGAACAATATTTTCTTTCAGCTCTTCCTTCATATACCAAATGTCACAGTTACTCATATTCACCTCTTCACCAAAAATAGCTAAAAACTACAGGGTTATTACAGCACAAACAATTAAGAAATTTTTCAATTCAACATTTGAATCTTACAGTAAATAACTGTAAATATATAAACTCAGATAAAGTCAATGCTAAATCATTGTTAAAGAATTAAATATAATTCTTTTCAGTGATTACTTGAATCTAGGATTACTTGAATCTAGGATTACTCGAGTTTAAGAGCCTTGCACTGTGATAGGAACAATATGGTCTCTTAGATCTGAAAGAAAATGATGGAAGTCTTCATAAAAATATGGCAAGTGTATGGTCCAGGTTTCAGGGAAATGAGTATCTACAAAAAATTTCTCTATGACTGACCTTTTGGTCTCTAGTCCTCTACTAGTCTCTCTCTGCTTCAGTACTCTGCCTAATCTCTTCTCCATCCAGAGTTGCCTTCTGATTTTTCACTCAATTTCCTCCCCTACCCACTTCATAATTTGCACATTACTGTTGACTTCTGTCCCTCTTAAGGTACTTCACTGTAGCCAGGCTCTTCATATCTCATGTGAAATAGGGGAGGGCTAGAGGTTTTCATCAAGATTGTTGTACATGGTTTACGATGCTTTCATTTCTTTCCTCTTCTCCATGGTGAGAAAGTGAATACCTCACCTGTCATACCACCAGAATTGTTAAACCTGTTTGTGGTGAAACAAAAAAATACTGACAAGTATTCTAAGAGAAAGGTTCTACCAAAACCATCAGCTTTACTATATTGTAATTAACCAAAATGGTCTTGTAATAGAAAGCCTCAAGCAACCTTAACTGTAGGTGGCACTACTGGCTGTGTCTATGGAAAAAAACAGGTATGA
This sequence comes from Callaeas wilsoni, assembly GCA_013398955.1. Lineage (NCBI taxonomy): Eukaryota > Metazoa > Chordata > Aves > Passeriformes > Callaeidae > Callaeas > Callaeas wilsoni. Next base: position 560,459 of record VWPU01003749.1, read on the forward strand.
GAAAGCTTCCAAAGGGCCTCATCCTACAAACCTGGCATGTACAGTTCAAACCCTATAGAGCATTCTCAACAGTAAGGATATATGGCTATATATTTTTTTTAAGTGTGTGCTTTAATTCTATATCCCATACTTACAAAAGGAACTGAATTACCTTGTTGATTACTGAGGAAATAAATGATATACACAATAATGTGCATTGATATCTATACAAAAGGAGTTAGACTGCAGCAGCTGGTCAGAATTAGATGACCTCTTAATACATTTTTTCCCTAAAAACTTTGATCTTTCTGTCTCATTTTAAATCATCAATTTCAGATAGAAGCAAGTCTAAAAATGTTCATAGTTAATGGTCTTATATTCAAGTGTTTTTTTTTTCCTTTTTATACATAATGGTTCCAGACAGAATGAAAAAGTAACAAAAAGTGATGACAATGCAAAGTGAAAATGGATGCACTTAGCTCCTCTCAGTTTGTTTCAGAATCTTAATCCTACTGTGTGTTGGGTTTGGTTTTTCATCTAAACTATTTCTAATCTAATGCAAAAAGGTGCAGGAATAACTATATCAAATTTTGTATTGGATGTATATTTTCAGCAAGTACCAATATTACTATTTTGTATTGCTAAAATAGTTTTTAGATAATGCAGCTCTCTGCTGTGCTGGCATCTGCTTCTGTATTCTATATCTATGTATTGACATAAAAAAAATAATGTCTGGTATGTAAAAAGTAGCTTGCTGCCTGATTTTTAGCAAAGAATTGAGCAGGCTGGTTTTTTTTTCAAGCTTTACTAGATGGAATAAAGATCAGGCCAACCCAGGTCATACAACACTAAGATCTGTTCCAGACGAGTAAAGCCTTTTTTATTCAATCTAGTCCCATGTTAGAAATATTAATCACATTTTATATTATGCTTTTCTAATTTCAACGCTTGTGCCATATAATTTTCTGTATAATCAAAGCTAACTGTTGTTTTTTTACATCAAGCTAGCAAATGAATATTCTGTCAATAAAACCAGCATTTAACTATTTATTTGAGAAATGTGCAGACCCATAATTTTAGAAATTTGATAAATCTGTAATTACAATGTGTAATTGTATGTATATGTCATTAGCATTTATGAACAAGAGCAAAAGAAATAACACACATCAAGCAACAAAAGGGAACCCTGAAAGAGAATGGCATGTTCTGACAAGTTACCGTTTAGTTTTGACCACAATTACAAGGGTGGTCTACTTTCAGTCTGATTACAAATAAGGTTATGCGTCCATGCTCACAGAATCTGCAGTTTCCAGGCAGCAACCTTCTATCTCATTTGATTTTTAAATTTTATTTTATTTTATTTTATTTTATTTTCCAAAATCAAGTAATACTCAGAAAGTCCTAAGCATTGTTTGAGATCCTGCATTGTGATTTTTATGGGATTTCATATCTTCACTTTTTTATTTTTAAGTACCATGACAGGAAATTATTTTAACTCCATCTATGCTCTGTTTTGAAACTGCTATATAATAAGTTATTCTGTTTAAAGACAGAGAAAAATCAGTCCTGAAATACATTTAGTAAACATTTCTTAAGTATGCAATTTTTAAAATTCAGAAAATAATGCTACCATATATTGCAGTATTTTCCAAAAGACAGAGGAATAAATTCTTGTGCTAAAAGGTGATCATGGTCTTATTTCAAATGAGAGGATAAGGAGAATCTGTTTTTATTCATGATTTATTTTTTGAAATAATAACAAGCAAACTTTAAATATATATTATCTGATTTTCTAAATGGCTTCAGAATTCTTAGCCTACATACAGATTTGGAGACACTGCAAGGAGATGTAAAAAAAGCTGAGAGATGATTTGTAAAGTTTTAACAAATTCAGTGGACATAGTCATTTGCCAAAGGACATCTGTTGGTGTTTTTGGAATCCATATGTGAAAAAAAGAAGCAAGGAAAACAATTGGAAACAAACTGTTAAAACCCCAAACAAAACCTGGTTTCTGTTATGTTGATGTTTCATAGTCCAGCTTGGAACTTGACACACTCTTTTTCTAAAACAGGCATTTTCTACAGAAAATATTTTTATTTTTTCTCGTTAAAATTTGCATGGTAACAACATCGCTAATTATCAGCCAGACATGTCTTTTCTTTTCAATATATAAACATGGTTTTAATATTTTTTTTTCTAAGCAAAATTCATTTAAGAAAGTTGGTGTTATTCCATCTTTCAACAGGAAAAATCCAGTTTGTGTTAATCATTAAAGTAACCATAGATCTAAATTCCTTTGGTCAGAGATCTAAATTCCTCTAGATTTCTTCCAATAATTCCAAGAATTAAAATTCTACTTGACACCTTGATACAATCTAAGCATACGCATATGAGGTAGCTACTTTCTCTCAATATTCTGAACACAGGGATGTTGCAGATCCTGCAGATAACCTGACCCCTGCTACGATACAGCGGGATGCTCATGCTTGGTTTCTCAAAGTGGCCGGGAGATGTAGAGGTGTGGGGGAATGGGCCTGAAGGACAAAATGTCTGTTGGGAGACAGGGCATGAGGTGCTGCAATGCTTCAGGATGTGGCCATTTCTGTGGGAGTCTTCACCCTGATCTCACTGAGGCTTTTAATTTACACCAGCGTGAAATGAGTATGTTATAGGTGTAGAAAATTAACATTCTGAAGGAATATTTGCTCCTTATCTTTTCCCCATGGAGAATATGAATTGCAGTACTATAAATGGCAAGTATGTTTATATACATTATAAACTTGAATCTGTGCTTTGTAATGCTGGTTTTATATTATATAATTGCACTCTATTAACAGTTCTGCCGCAAAGCAGGCACTGAACAGCCAAGTGCTGAATACCTTGCTAGGGTAGAAGAGATGTGCTTGTGTTCAGCAGTGTCTTCTCTTGCACAGATACAGAAGTGTTTAATATTTACTCTTTTAGTAGGCAATGTGAGCTACTATCAAGCTATCAATTTGTCCATGGAATAAGAATTAAAGGACTGTCCTTTCTGCAAAAAATGCAAGCACATAACTCTATCGAGCTACCTTAAAACATCCTAATTTTTCGAATTTGTTTTATTAGTACATAGCACGAGAATCATGCTGGAAGATACCACACGGGCTGGGTCAGGAAAAAGGTAGAACAGGCAAGGTGTGTTACAGCAACCTACTCTATAAATCTGATAGTGGACCACTGGAGAAGTTTTAAATTGTTCTTGTACAGAACACCCACAAATTAATTCACAGGAATGTCTTAGTTGAAGTTTATACTCTGTTTATATTAATATTACAACATGCGAATTTGATGATATCTGTAGCATATAGGAAAAGTTTGTAGAATAATTATGCTGAGTGTGTTATAAGGAGAGATTTGTCTTTGTGGTAGGCAAAGCATAATAAAAATCTATTTGAATCGATAAGCTAAGATTCTGTTAGAATATTCAATCACTTTTTACATCTATGCGATTAGTTTTTCAAAGAATCAATCCTTTGTCTTACCAAGTAGCTGTCACCAGATACCCCCAACCTTCTCTTCCATGCATGTTTCTCTTCTTGCCTTTCATACGTCACAACTCCTCTGAGGTGTGCTGTGCTTGAGGTGGTGTCAGGGAGAGCTTGAGGTGCGTTCATGTCGGCATATTTCATAGGAAAGACAAGAGCCATAGGCTCACTCTCTTGCTAAAACTTAGATCGCTTTGTCTGGCTTTGCAGTAAGGAACTCCTCCTGTTTTCCTTCATGAGTATTGCTGTTATAAAATGTCTTTGTTTCTTCCTGAAACAAATAGTACAAGTGGGGAAAATTAATCTGCTTTGTGTTCTCTTGGATTCATGTCAAACATGCTAGACAATATCTGTTGTCTTTTGTGTGCATAAAAGTGTGTATGTACCTGTATATCCTTTCCCTTTTTCTGGAAAGGACATCACAGAGCAGTAATGGATTATGAATCTGATAACATTTTTTGCAAGAGATATTTTACCTGGGTAAACCAGAATAGTATATTGTAAAATGTATAATAATGTGCAAGTGTATTCTCTGGCAAACTGCTAAATCTGAGACCATCATGTTGAGCAATTTTATTCAGATGCCATTGCATGGGAGCAGAAACAAAATTGGGAAAGTACAATCATGAAGTTCAGGTGAAGACTGAAATTTGTGCATATGACTATTTGTTAAGGCTTCAATTTCAAGTGAATTTCAGAGATTAACTTCTTAAATTTTTATTGAATTTTAACACTGTCTAAAGTATGTGAATGCTAGAGTTTAAAACCTATACAACTGAGATTTATAATCAATATTTTGGATAATTCCTGTCTTCCTAATCTGAATTGCTGGGATAGTCATGCTCAGTATTAAACCTTCCACTGATTTTCAACAAGGAACAACAAGGAACTTTGCTCCATCACATGAAAAAGGTTTGTGTTTAAGTTAGATACCTAAAATTAGTATCTGCAAGAGATAAACTCTGACCACATACCAGGGAGGTCCACAGTCCCAGATAGGATCGCAGCAGGAAGTTAGTGATTAATGATCATGGGTAATTTAGAGCCAAGTTTGTTACAAACTCAATAAATCTTCAAGCCAAGGGCATTTTATCTAAGACTGATAAAATGAAGAAGGAACATTGGCAGGCCAATGGCAGGAAGCTTTAAGAACACACCATGAATGAGGAAAACTATGTGGCAATACTTAGATTATAATTCTGTATTAAATGAAATAGCTTTGCAGAGCAGGAAATGCATATAGTCTGAGGGAACAACAACAGAAAATGATGTTACACATATTGAAATATTAGTCTTGAAATTTAGTCTTAGAAATTTAATTAATTTGTCACATATGTAAGAGAACTGGATAAAAAAAAGAAAAAGGCTAAACCCAGCATAAAGGCTAAACCAGTAGCCAAGGCAAACCCCTTTGACTTTAAGCAGTAATTATTCCCTTCAGTACTATGAAAATTCTTTCTGTAAGTCACTTCTGGGAATTAAAAGGGTGAGTTGAAGTCAAATCTAGAGTTGGAACATTGAATATCTTGCCTGTAGCAAGATATTCAATGCATTCACAGCATTAGCTTCTCTAAAGAAAATATACCATAAATGAGGGAATCAAACTGTTTAAATCAATTCTGATAACAGCTAGGTTTTATTTTTCAAAATAATCGCTGCATTTAAAAAAATTCACCAATTATTTTTTTCTATTTAACTCAAATGATGATAATGTTTGCAATATGATGTGAACAGGTAGAGAATTTTGGAAAATTACACTGTGGATTTTTTTTACACCAATAGACTTCCAAAATGAGGAAAATCATCATACTTCACTTCATTTGCGCTTTAGTGGGAGTGCTTTCTGACCCACCAGGCCCTGTAAATACCTGGCTAAATTAGATCCCAAGAAGCATGCTGGCTGTTGAATTTTATCTGCATCATGTACGGTATGTTAGTCAAGTAAGAGTTTTGTATGCAATTCATTCAAATGTTCCTCATATTATCCACAAATCCTACAGTAATGGATTAGATGTTATCCAACTCTCTCTACTGGATCAAGATGTTCTTCCAGTTCTGGAAGTCAAGTGCGAGAATGCAACTGAAAAATGATTGAAAGATGACTATCAGCTATTGTTACGTAAATAACACTAAGTTGTTCTCATATAAAGTGAAGTACAATTTAGAGTTTGTTACACGCAGAAAGAATCTCTTACCTTCTTATCCCTTCATGTTTTTTTTGTATAAAAGCTTCTATCTTCTTTCAAGTTTGCTCTGTTAATACATCAGTTGATAACCTAAGCAATACATCTTTTCTTATACAGATTCAGGCTGCATGGGGTCTTACAAGGGATACTTGAAGTTAGCACAGATTTTAGAGGAAGAATAGCCCTCCACAGTGCACTAGACTGGAAACAATGAATAGTGCCAGAATTGGAACCGAAAGCATCCGCAGACCTGCTTTATTACATCTGTACTTCGGCAACCATGCCTCAGTTCCATAAACTGCTGCTTTGTGCATGTTTGAGTCTCAATATCTGATGGAAACCTTCCTGCATCTAAGAGCAGGATGCAAGCATTGTGCCAGTCCTAAAATGTTTACAGTTGGAGTACCATTCTGTCCTCATTTTACTGATTTATACTAAATGTTAATCTTTTCCTGCTGCAAGGAAATGGTATGAAGAAAGAAAACTTGCTTCCCCATTAGGTGATAGTCCTGGCTAATGGAGCAGCATATTTGACTATTTTATAAATAATTTATGAAACTCCTTAAAGCTTGTTTGTGGGAAATATTCACTTTTTTCAGTCTGCACAGTAAAACTCACTCATTGTAACTGAGATGTGGTCATATTGTCCTACCTTAAGACAGGAAAGCTTTTTCCTTTTTTCTCGAAATCCAATCAGTGCTGCTGTGGTACGAGAATACCCTGCAGCTGACCACAGGTCCCTCACAGCTGCTGAAGTAGCAAACCAATTGTAATGTGAAACTTTGCTATGTGTATCAGCAGAATAGAAAAAAACCAATGCCCCAAGTTTAACAACAGAGCCCCAGACGCCATAAAGAAATTAAGGAAGTTCTTAGACTAATGTTTTTAGAGTATCAAGGGGAAATAACACTCCTGTCAGTACTTTGAAAAGAAATTCCTATTTTGCTTCGTCTATCTTGAAAAATTTACTGTGACTGAATAACTTACCTGAAGACATGCGCAGACACTTAACATTTTGTAAAATGTTGGTTTTTACCTTGCCAATGCAGCAGAAGATCAATATGCAAATTCTCAGTGACAACTAGACATACTAGACATACGAAACTACACAGAAATGTGCTTCTTGTACTGTTCTGAGATAAAGTTCCCTAGATAATTAATCATGAAAGGATTTTTCACTGTAGACAAGCCACTAATGTGAAAAGGCAGATTTACCCATCTTTTTATGCCATTTTTTCATACATTTCCTGTTCTTTTTTTTTTTTCGGAACCTTGAACAGAAAAATAAAATTCAGGGCTAAGGAGAAAACCAGAATTGTAGTAAAGAATGACTCAGAACTAAAGGGTGTATTAGGTATATATCAATACAAAAATTAAAACAGTGTATAAAGTTCATATATAAATGCAAACACTAAATACCCTAAGAGTATGCATATATAGCAGGCCAACTTCTCCTGTGAATGGTATCTGTAAAGAGAATAGTGTCTATAGCAAAAGAGTTTTTGTTATACTGATACACCCTGATTAGAATTCATCTGAATGAAAAAGAAGGCCTCTTCCAGTGAGTATCCAAAAAGTTGTTAAGCTTATTCTGAATATTGTCTACAGCAAAGTGCATGATTTTTGTTATTTTAAAGACAAATATGAGAATTCAAGGACCAGCGTACATTATTGATGTTACCTATTAGCCCACCAAATGCTCCATCAAGAACTAAAGGAAGAGGAAAACAAAATAGAACAAATACTACTTTAATCATCAGCAATATTTCTCAACCTTTCTTGCAATCCAAATCCTACTGCGCTTAGCCTGCAGTTAACTCTATTTCTCTGCTTTTCCTGGTTCTTCTGATGAGTGTGTGTCTCTGTGGGAATAGCATTAATGATTATCTGCTGAATGACTTCTCTTCCTCAAGTATTCATCCAGCAGTTCTATTCTGTTTACCGTATTTAAATGATAGTATTTCCTACAAAAGCAAAGGAGATAACTGAAAAACGAAGATGGTTTTCCTATCCTTAGATAATCCTTATATTAATGTTATGGGAATCTTTAAGCAGTAAGTACAGATAGTGCCTGAAATGACAGGGAACTAGTTCAACTAAAAGTTAAGCCACGTCTTAAAAGATCACCTTGCTTTTTTATTTTCTTATGGTTTTTTTGTTTCCTTTGTTTTATTTTATTAAATCATTATTGCTACTTTTAAAGAAAAAATTGCTCACCTGTTATTTTTCAGGAAGAAAAATTAGTAAGTAAAACCAGAATATTTAGAGCAGACAGCTTTTAACTAAGGAACCTTAAGAAAATTATGGAACAATATATACAGTGTTGCAATTTATGAATAACTTACTTTGACAATGCTGACAGAAAAACTTCATTTTTCACCTCAAAATCAAATTTGTGTGTTCTCTTTTGACTTTAAAAACTCCAAAGTTACTATAAAGATTTTATCAGGTTAAGGAAAGAGGAAATTTGGCTACTGAATACGAAAAATTCTATGAAGTGTAAGGGGATTATACAAATTTTGTCAAAGTGTATGACCACATTCTTAGATGGATTATTTCTGAGTTTAGAAAAGTTATCCCTTTGTTCTTCTGTTTGCCCATGAAATTAAAAAGAAATGTAATGGCATAGATTATTTTTACAGTAACAGAATATGGAGGGATTTACATTTCAATAAGTCCTGTTAAAAGGACAGAGTTCACAGTAAGAAAAGAAACTTTTTAAACTGAATTCATACATTCATCAGTTTCTTAGTTGGATTCATCAACAGCTTATTTGGGGAACTAAGGTAGGAAATTGTTCTCCACTGTTGTTTTTCAAGCCCCTTAAAAATGTGATAAAACTAAGTTTTAAGGAAAGAGACTACTATTTGTTTGGATTTTGTATTAACTATAAGATGATCTTTAAAGAGAATGTCTGGAAGGACTGTTCTTAAGCGTTCAAACTACTGACACAAACATAAATCTTCCACTATTTGATATAAATTTTTATACTGTAGTTTCATTTTCTTGATCCATATTGAAATAGTTATTCAACAATACCATCTCTGTGCTGAATATTCGCTAAAGAATATTAACTAATTTTTAGACACAAAGAATATTTTTATAAGGATGAATCTATTTTATTATTCAGAGTACTTGTATGCTATACATAATTTGGAAAGTGACATAGCTAATCCCCATTAATTGTGTCTTTTTAAAATTATTCTTTCAGAAAACCAGAAATGAGATAAATATATATTTTCTGATGACTGAGCAAATGCACTTCTGCTTGAAACTATTTTCCTGCTGTAGAAATACATCTTTCTTTTTCTTTGCTGTCCCTACAACGATTGCTGTGTTATAAAATATTTGAGCCCAAATAATTTGCTGAAGTATTTGAATAAAAAATTCATTTACCTTCTGCAGAGCTGTGTCTACTCAGATCAGTCTAAAATATAGCTGGTTTCTGGATGCCATTTGTGTCTAATTCACGCAGATATTATCCATCCATATGTTTCTTAGTGGAACAGTGAACTCTTAAAATTAGTTTAATATAATTTTCCTAGAGTAATATAGAAAGCGGTTTACAGACAAAAATTATTTTACTTGAAGGGAATGTGTTTGAGGTCACATCAGTCCCAGATGTTGGAATAACATAAGAGCTTTGTGAAGCTGCAATGAAATTAACTTTCTGGCTGTGACTCAATGCCAAGAGTGTACCCTGATGCAAAAAAGCCCCAGTTAGTACCATTTTATTCCCTTCACCTGTACCACATTCTGTGGTAATGCCAGATGCACAGTTTCACTCGTTCCATATATTCAACTACAAGATCAGAACATATTGTGCAATTGAGTCACAGTATAAGTAAAGACTATGAAGAGCGTGCTAAAACCAGTAAGCAGTTCCTAGTACCTGCAGGAAAAGGAGATGCTTGGTATCTCATCTACCAAGCCCAATCTTAGAGGACTAGACTCTTAGTGAAACTTATGAACTCCATTAATCCTATATGGTAATGATTCATTAATTAAATAAACTATTCTTTTAGAGTGTTCTTTAGAGTGATGAAAACAGGAAATTAAGAACTTCTTCCAGTTGTTGCTCATCAGATTTCTACAACACCACTTTTTCAGTGTTAATTCACTCTTAAGAATTGTAGCATGCTATTTTCCTTCATCATTTATCCTCATCAATGAGCATGTGATGGTCTGTGTATGGAATATGGGGAAAGGTATTCAGGCCCACTGAAGCACAGATGGAATTTGCTGAAGCTCTTCACTGTCTAGCACATAAAAAAAGAAATAAAAAAAATATAGTGACAATTTAATTTCTATACTACTTCTCACAGAAAGGGAATTTAAGTTCCTGATTTAAATATGTGTGTAACTCTTGTTCCCTACAAGCATATAACTCATTCCCTACATTCAGCAAATATTAATACAGTCTGAAACATACATATAAAATGACTGAAGGAAGAGGAGGGATTGAGAAAATTTCTAACATTTAGCTTAGTGATATTTAAACTGAAGTGACAACTAAAGTAATTGCTGTCAGTAAACTCAATGCGAAAGAAAGCACTAGGGAGGAACCTTGGGAAAATTGCCAGCATGATAACTAATGAGTATAGGTGGCCATAAAAAGTTAAGGATGCCAACACAAAGCTTAGATGTTTTTAGAGAGTGAGTATGGTGTAATACACTCTACGTAGTGTTGGGTGCACTTGTTAAATGAATACTTACCCAGAATATTAGGCAATTTTATTCAGTCATCCAGATAACTTTTTTAGTTCTATTATCCCATTTCCTAATCAAAATTATTTATCCACTGAAAGATATGATTTTCTTGTGCTTTCCTTCCACTAGAAGAGTTTACATCAGTGGTCTGAAACAGGCAACTAGCACTCCATTTGTATGTAAACAGAGGGTTGGTTTCGTATTAAAGAACACATTAGAACTCTTGAATATGAAGGAGGTCATCTCTCCAAGAGTTTAGAGAATATAATCAATTCTAATACACTAGGAGCCTAAATATGGTGTCTGACAGGATCATTCTCCTTAATGTAATTTGATAATATTATGTACAGACCAGTTGCTCCTTCTGATCCGATGACTTGAACTGGCGCTGAATTGAACTATGGAATTTACCCATTTAGTCCAAAGGAATTACAATCCACTTTGCCAGAGAAACCTCAGTGATTTATATCATATTCAAACCAAACCCATTATTTAAAAAGAAAATTGTTGCACTCACTTCTGTTAATTTCCAGTTAAATATTCTGAGTTATACATCTGCTTATTCCTTAAATGCTATGTCAGTCTGACAGTCATGCCTTTGATAGGAAAACTGTACTGTCAATTTTGAGATGATTTTGTAGATATAAAGATACATTCCTCTGCATCACCAAAAAAGTGTCTAAGGTTAAATTAATCAATCCTGCAGATTTTTACACCTACTTGATTTGACGATAATGATGTGTTAGCTCTCAGAATTCTTTACTTAGGACTTTTTCAGTTTTGAAAATCAGGAAATAAAGTTTACAGTTTGTGAAAATCCCTAGATTTCGTTGCTTGATTCCACATTCTCCCACTCCCTTAACACTGACTAAAAAATGTCTACTTTGTCTAATTCAGTTGCTATTAAAAAAAAATAATAAAAAAATGTATATACATATATATTTTCAGATATGTCAATCTAGTGAGGGACAGAGGTACCTTTTTGTTTCTTTATCTCAAATCTGCTAGTGTACAGTGAGATCTTCAGAAGATGCTTTTGGTCTGTCTTGCTCTGTAAATGGAGTATCCGTGCAGTGCTGCTGTTATAAAACAGTAGTATCTGTTTTCAGTCGAACTTTGTGAAGCGAAAAGCTTACCAGCATGCTGCTTCTAGCACCGGTCTCTGCTCACAGACTGGATACATGTGGCTAATAAGCCTTTTTCATGCAGGTTGCAAATCTAGTATGTTCTACAGTTTCTAATATTATCTTTGTAAAAATGTTGCATTTTTATGGGCTCATGAGCACAATGCAAGCATCTTAGTTTTTGAATTGCTTAGCTATTCTTCTAATTCAGCTGGGGTGTGGGATACAACAGCTAATTTTGCCCCTATTTCTCTGTTCCAGGCCCAGGTTAAGTTGCTTTTCAGTGCTCTGTTTTCATGTCTTTCAGTTCACATTTTTTGCTGGGATAATAACACTCTACTTTTGGACGACTAAACAAGACTACTTAATTCATTTTGAATGTTTGCACAAGCAAGAGAGTTATATTATTTTACTGTAAAAATGCAGAATTGTTATTTCCTTTTATATGCTTCTCTTATTTAGGCTTATGTTTGTAGAAGTCTCCCCTATTTTAGTATATTGTAAAGTTATCTTGAAAATACTTGCTTTTTAAACCTTTATTCATTAGAATGCCACTGATCAATAGCATTTAATTTAAGAAAGTGGCTTGAAGATTTTTCAGAAATGAGGCTTGTTTAGAAAACACCTTAAGAAAAAATTCTTCTTGTTGCTAGCTGCATAATTTAGATGAGAAACTAGATTTGGATTGTGTTCTTAAATGAGGATTTTTCCGTTTAAATAATGTTCTTTTCTTATGTGTATTTGGGCTCCTACAAGAAGAGGAAATTTTTTACTTTATAAGCATATCAAAACCCTGAAAAGCCAGACTGTATAAACATAGCAGAAGGAAGAGGGTCAAAATAAGTCTCTCATGTGCACCTGAATTTACTGGCCTGTTGCACTGAAGTTGAAGCTGGAATGGAAATTGCATGTTATGAAAGTACTTTGGATTACTAAAGCTGTGCTAATATTTAAGTTGCATTGAAGTGTTCCTCTTGCAGCTTCAGTGCTCTTTTGCCAACGTGGGCATGCACAGACAGGATACACATGAACATTCTGCTCTTACTGTGCATGCTGGTAAATCAACCCTTCAGGAACTTGCCATTGAGGCAAAGAAGTTGATATGCAACCATCCCAAGTTATGGGTTTTCTGGAAAAGCAATTTCATGCATGGTGGAGTTCTAATCCCAACATTGAGTTTTGAGTCCTTTGTTTGCATCAGGAGTAATCTAACTTCTGATTTCTGTTGCAAGACTTGATGTTGCCTGACTAATTGGCAAGATTTTGGGGAGAAAAAAAGGTCAAATGTATCTATACTTTTGTTTATCTCTTGATCAGGGTATTCTTTTCCAAAGCTTTATTAAATGTTAAATTCTATACTGTATTTTAAGGTTCGGGTTTGGAAAACATTGGGTTTTTTTCAAGAGGTATCTCTGAAATTAAACTTGACAGTAGCAAGAAAAAAACAACAGCACACTTACAATCATTTATGAAAGTAGCAATGGCAGGTTTCTGGCACAATGGGTATTAGAGCTGAATTGTTTCCATTTTCTCCAGAATTCCATTTGTGTGTCTTTTCAAGTTGTTCCCATTGAAGAAGGATGACCTAGATGGAGGTGACCTACTGTGTAAGAGACAGAAGACCGTAGAAGGGAATTGCTTTGAAAATTCCCATGCACTGCTAGGTTTTTAATTCACTGTATCCGAGCAAAGTTTGAATGAAACAAAACATACAAATGATGCTCTGGTGCTGTGCATTTTCATCTTTTCAGGAAAAAAGGACCAGATTCTCTTGTAGACAAAAAGCTAAGTTGGTACTTGAACTGTGAAATATTATATTTTCAGAAGTTTACTTTTCTTGTAACTTTAAATAGAGAAAATTAATATTTTAGGCCATTAAAAATATTTAATACCATTAACATTCTTGCAAGGTAATAAATGTTTAAATCAAAGTTCTCTGTCTGCATTCTTTTCCTAGATTTCATTTGGATATTATTAAATATCTTGGGAAATCTGCCACTGCCTACTCACCGCCACATTAGCAGATATTTTCTTTTTCACACCCGCTCATTAAAAAATAGACATTAACGTTTTAATGAAGTGGCACCCTGGCACAGACAGAATCTTTCATCAATGTTTTGTGTGTGTGTAGCTGGGAGCGAGTTGTGATCCCAGAGAATGTTTCAACAGTTAGTTCTTGGTGACTTATGAATGCTTTTAATGGATAAATCTTGTATGAAGAGTATAAGGCAACAGAAGTCTAAGAAGAAGAATGCAAGGTAGAAATATTAAGCATTTTGCCTGAAACTAGTTGAACCCCTATATATAAGCTACCTATTGGGCTAGATTCATCATGATTTTCTTCTGAGTCTGTTGATGAGGGTGAGGTAAAAGATACAAATTCTATCAGCTTAGTATTAGGTTTTATGCTAAGTAGATAGAAGTAGCAAGGAACATTTCTTTCCAGTTAAAAGAAAAGAAGACGAACAAGATAGTAGAAATGATCAATTTCTCTCACTCTCAGCATATCTTTTCCCTCAGCAAAACATGCCAATAAAGAACTTTTTGCAGGTATTTTTTGGCTGGTATTTTTTGCAGCGCAAGCCTGTACTTCTGGCTGCAGCCTCCACCGCAGCCTTCCTTTAAGAGAGTCAGGCACTGAGATCCAGAGCAGAACTTGACTTAAAACAATGTGATTTTAATAGGCTAAATGACAAATTCCTTTGCCTGCACAAAGTCTCTATTATTGCATTTTGGCTTGAGTCAGCACATAAAAACAATGTCCAGGAAAAGGAGTGTATGTTGTGTCTAGAAGTAGGATACAGAAAATCGGTATAGCTGCTTCTTCAGTGTGGGATTTGTACATCATAAATATCTCACTGGGCTATGCTAGTTTAACTTCAAATTCCGTGTCAACCTCAGAATAAAAGAATGCCTGGGGCTGGGAGGGACTCCTGAAACTCGTGTAGTCCAATGCCCCTGTTAATACAGGATCACCTACAAAAGGTTGTACACGGTCACATACGGGTGAGTTTTAAATATCTCCAGAGAAGGAAAGTACATGACTTCTTTTGGCGGCCTGTCAATCCTTTGGGGACTGTAAAAGCTTAAAATTTTCTGACCAAATGACACAAAAACAGGAAAATACCTGTGAAATCTGGGCAAAAAACTTTAGAGCTAAGTTTCAAATTTTAAAATAAGTTGAGCTCCTACTGAGATTCCTGTGGAGAAGTCACTAGGCTCTCAGAGATATTTTCTAGTCTGCAGCTGACACAGCTACTGGGGCTGTTGAAATGTTCTTCACTCATACTCATTCAGTACTCTTATACAACCTTGTGAGTACTCATACATCTTTTTGTGTGTGTTGTTGGGAAATTCGTTGAAATGCTTTTCAAGTTAGGGATTTGGGTTGCTGAGATAATTTGAAGCAGTTTTCCTGACAACTCTGTTAGAAAATATGTAAAGAATTAACTTTTCCATACTAACTTTGTCACACAGGCTTGAAAAAATATTGAAAATAGAAGAGAATATATATTGAAGACATTTAAACTTTCAGTTCTGACGCTGATTTGCATGGTCAAGATGACAGTTCCTTGTGTGGCTTGCATCCTGTTGTTGTATCTGACTTTTGTCAGCTTTTCTAGAGTAGCTCTAACTTCTGGTAAAGATATTTCTAAGCATAAAAATGCTTAATTCTTTGTATCTGATTTTTGAGATCTACCTAATTCATATTAGTCCTCAACAATTAAAAAGATAGAAATACTGTTAAATTCATTGCCACTGAAGACATTTAACCAAATGTTCATAAAAAGTAGCTGGAAATTTAAATAGGAAATGTAACACTTTATTGTGCAATTCAGCTGAATCAGAAATTTTAGCATGATTTACAGCTCCAGGGTATTTAGTTAGTCTCATCATTATCGTATTTGAATGGCCCTTTAAAGTAAAGGGAGTGGAAATATAGCAATTAATTGTTCTAGTGCAGCAAAATATGTATGAAAATGTCACTGAATTTCTTTACTCACGCATGTCCTCTTTGAAATGTTCCTGTAAATTATTTTTCATTTTCCAAATTTCATTAACTTTATAGCTTTTGTTAATGCAGTCAGAGACAATTAATATCCTAGCTTATTTCACATGTAGATATAGCAGCAGTACGCTAATTAGTCTGAACATTGCCAGAATTTAGATGTGATCCTATTGTTTCATATACTTTTTCCTGACTAAGAAATGCACTTATTCTGAGCGAACCACTAGAGTCCCATACTGGTTTTGTTTCCTCTACTGTCAGAAATACTGTTAGTCCAGTGTCAAAACAAGGAACAGTCAAAATAGGCTGTGATTTACATCTGTATGCTGCAGTAGGAGTTGGATAGGACTGAGTTATCCTAGCTTTTACCTTCAGTCAGCACAGCGTCCTTTGGAAATGAAAACTTTTGAAAGTATAAAATTGAAGACCATTACAGATTAAACATTTGTTTCAGTATGATGCATGATTTCAAAGGATCCACTTGAATCCTTTCTCTTTCAATCTCTCCATGCACAAATAAGTACTATGAAAAAAATAAAGCATAATTACAATCTTCTACCATGAAAAGACAGTCACATTGTTTCTACATTTAATTGAGTCAAATGTAAGTATTGTGTGATTCACTTGAAGAGAAATTGTCAGGTGCGTTAGATGGCCAGCTACTTGAGAAGACAATAAGCGAAAATTTAAAATCACTTCATTACCTGTTTGCCTTGAAAAAAATATTTCCTGAATGATTACATATGCTGAACAGATTGAAAAATCATAAATAGACATAAATAGAATATTTTATTTATTTTTAATTTCAAGAAAAGTTTCCAAGAAAAAAAGTTTTTCAATACAAAGATGTATATGAGGTCAGGTTTTGAAAGCATCTGACAGAAGATTTCAGTGAAATGAAAGTGTCTGCTGGTGTCAAATGGGACCATATAAAAATTGACATAAAAATTGTGAAGGGACCAATATATCCTCTAAATCTGTATGGAACAGGAATTTCAAAAGCAAATGGCAAAATTGTTGTTGATATCCTATGTGGAAAAGACCTGATGAATGTTTCAGCTGGTGAATCAAAAAGTTTGCTCATAAATAAGCAAACAGGGAGGTAGGGGAGGACATAGTAGTTGTGCTTGTGTTGCAAAAGCTGGATGAAATATTTGTGGCCAAGGTAGAATATGAACTGAAACAAATCAAAGAAGATGCTTCTACCGTGAGGTTTTCCAGGTACGATTTATACGGCCCCAACTGGTAAGTGAGAAAAGATCGAAGTCAGTATTAGGTAGGAATGGCTATGAGCGGGTGATGGCTATGACAGGGGACCTTGCTGTATGCTGCATCATTTATTTTGCTATAGGAAGAAGAAAGAAACTAAATGGACTTTTTCTTCTTTTTTAAGCTGAGTAAGGGAAAAGCAAAAAAACCCCAAACCACTATACTAAAGAAAACATAGTGTACCCCACTTGCTTTTTTTTCTGTAAGAATCATTACGAGTACCCTATTTTCTGTCATTTGCATGAAATTAAAATGTTATTAATAAGAGCATATTTTGAATATTTTGGACAAACAAAAAAGTGAATAGAATTTGAAAATTAAGATCACAAGATTTTCAGGAAAAGGAAAAACTATAGACTGGGTTTTCTTGTCAGTAGAATCAAGGCGTTAAGTCAGATCCATTTAAAAAACAGAAGACTCTTGATCGAAGGACAAGCGATGATAGTAGGCAAAATTTGACTACTTCCAAATAGAGGCAGACTAAGGCCTCTTTGTCACTATAATAATAAAAATTTTTATAGCAACTGTAGACTCAAAAGATCTTTTTATAAGATGCTCAACACACACACACACACACACACACACACAAACCCCACTATGATAAAGGAAACAGAATTCAGATTAAAATAAGAATTCACTATTTTATAGAAATAGAAATAATGATATATATTTCAAGGTTTTTTATAGGTTCAATTACACTATAATGATGACAACACAAGACATTAAGTGTCAATTCATATGCTCAGATTACTCTATTGTTATTTATGTAGTAGTATTTTTGGAGAAATTCAGTTTGATACCAGAGCTAAAAGAAAAGCAATAATTCAATCTCATCTTTCAGTATCTCATGCAAAGACCTTAGAAGGAAAAAAATCCTATTGCAAACTAACTTGTCAAAGGCAGTGTATAACTTTCATTTCTAATCTTTTTTGTTGCTGATTTCAATTTTTCAATCAAAGCCTTATTTTATACTTTTTATAGTTTTAAAACTGATTTAAGTAACTTTATTCACATAAGCTGTCCCTTTACTAAGACTCAAGTGAAGAACTGAACTGAAATATTCCTGCTGTGCTAATCAGAACAATTTTTCAGAAGACATTCAGGTCAAAAGAGACACTGAATTCAGGTTTCTCACAGAAAAGACTGCCATTCCTAAGTGATTGAAGTGTACACACAATCTTCCTTGTTTCAATTTTAATCATCTACTGCTGTGATTGCAGTCAAGCCAATTTTACAGATGTAAAATGTTTTTAAAAACACTTGTTAAACACATATGAGAACGCCAGCAACATTATGGCTGCTTCTGCAATCCAGATAAGCCTTTTATATGGGAAATGTGAGGACTTGCTCAGGGTGGGTGAGTTTTACACCTGTGAACGTTCAGGACTCTGAGTTTTCGCAGCACTGTGTGAAAGAGAGAGATGCCATGTGAGAGAAGGCTGTCTTGGAAGATAAGGGGGGAGAGGTGTGTGTGTGCTTTTGTGGCGTAATGCTTGGTAAGGTCACAAGTTCAGACTGGTGTGCTTCAGTTTTATTTTAGCTTTGGTTAGATGCTGTGTGATGGGGAATACGGTATTGTCAAAGAATCACCCCAAGACAGATGCCTAAGCATGCTACTGGAATTGGCTACAATCACCGTAGTCCTTCTGTGGGCGATTTCCATATGCAAGCAGAGAGCTTTGAAGATGTGGTATCTTAGTACAAAAGATTTGTTTCCCCTTGAAAAAGACAAAATGTTTACTTGATATAAATAACACAAGCAATACAGCTCAGACCATAAAAGTCAGTGACAGCTGTGCAATTAGTAGCCATATAACAGTAAATGTCTATGAGAAGCTGAGGAACATGCAAATGCGGCTGGTACCAATCTACATATATCACAGTAATTAACAAGAGACCCTTGTTTGAGTAATAAATGCAACAAAAGTGAAAATTTACAAATTTGTGAGGTTTTGTTTTGAAAACAACCACTTTCAGTGCATCAGTTGTGTGTGTTTGGACTTATAATGCTATTCTACTACAGTTAAGTTTCTAGTGCGTACATAAAATTATGGCATTATAATCTCATCGTGCCCACATTGTCAGGAGAACCAGAGGCTGCATTCTCTGCTGCCTTGTATGGCCACAAAACAGGCCAATAGACTACCAAATATTTACTTTCATAAACATTAAATCTTCAAAATGACGTATTAGTCATGAGAAGTATTGGATTGCTGAAAATGTGTCAAAGGCAGAAAATGAAAATGCACTTCTGTTGAATTGGTAAAATGAATTTATAAGGGGGGAAGTATATTCTAATGGTAGGTTTTGTTGTTATATGCCACGACTTATTCCAGGATATATGCCAGAATATAATTTATTTGTGATATATTCTTGTTCTATCTTTCATGCATGAAACAAGAATGAAATGATACATGATGGACACCACATTGCTCAGGCTTCTTTTTGAATGAAATTGAACTTTTTGTTTTTCTGATAGAGTGACAATGTGAAGTAATTCAAATGGATTTCAGTCTTACCATAACATAGACTCTGAAATAACAGTAATAATACCTATAAAATATTCCAAGTTACTGTACATTTAATGACTACTGTTCACCCTTGTGGCACAGAAGTCAAAAATAGCTGGAAAAAAAGACAAAACTGTGATTTTCATTATCATCTCACGAGATAAAAAAAGGTGAGGGGGGAATATCCAGAATTAAAGCCCTTAACAAACCTAATTTCCTAGAACAATGTTTCCATAGATTTCTTAGTCCTGATTGTCTTCCCCAGCTGAGTTATTTTGAACATGCGTAATGTTAAAAGAATTAACTGAAGAGAAGTTAAATGTAAAGATTTCCTTGAGTTTCTCTATGCAAAGAACTCTCACAACCTTGAGCTGGATATTTTCATTTTAGTCTGTTAATGAAGAGTCCATATGTTCCTCTCATGAGCTGGTCATGTCTGTTCCTTTGCATGAAAGTGTTTCCATGCTGAACATTTTGAAGAACACAACCAGCCTGGCATCTGCTGGATAAGCACTTGCTTATCAATGGGCTTCACGTACAACAAAATAATCCAGCTTCAAGTTTTACTTTAATATCACAGTCCCAGACACAGATGACCTGAGTTTAGTGTAGGTAATTCCCAGGGCAAACTGAAACTACAATTACTGTGATAGCATACTTTAAGCGTCCCTGCTGCTACCAATAGGAAAAGACAACCTATGCTATACTGTAATTTGAGAATACATTTTGTTTAAATGGACAAAACCCCTTAGAAATTAGTGCAGATTTATGTAATTTTTAAACTTAGTTTCCCATCATACAGTTAACACCTGTATTATTTAGAAAGTTTCTAACTTCTGTAAAACAAGTTATAAGTTTCTAAAGAAGTTTAAATTCTCAGGTAGAAACATTTTATTCTATCAAGGACTGCACTCATTAACAACCAGGTGCCTGAAAACTTGTCTGTCAATAGACTTGAGTAGGTCTTTTCCATCTGGCCACATGCACATTTGTACTTTTAGGTAAATGCTTTCAAGACAAAATATTTGTAAGGGATATTAGTTTTTCTTCTTCCTGCCCCTCAGCTGAAGGCTCTCAGAAGCTGTTAAAAAATGTGAGTACTCTGACTTCATCCTAATAGACTTCAAATAAAAATGACTGAGCCTGCAGACTTTCTCAAGCAGAAAGCACAGAAAATTGCTACAAAAAACCTTCTGCTCTTGCAGCAATGCCACTTAATAAAAAAGAATAAATTGCATGGATGTTAAATACACTTTGCAGAACACTTAGTTTATTTATACAGTACGGTAATCTCTAGACAATTTAGAGTTTTTATTTGTGTAATTAACCTATTGATCCACACAAAAAAAATTACACAAACAGAACATATCTCTTACTAGTTAGCTATTTCAATGAATGTGAATATTGATTTAATTGTTTGAAATGATGCACAAAAAATGCCTTAAAAAGAAAGAAATAATAATATCTGAAAAGCATCCAGGAAATCCTTCTCTGTTGTCCTGTTATTAGTTCCCACTCTGCTTCAGTTTTTAATCAAACTTTGATTTTGACAGATTTTGGTGATCACACCAAAAGCCTAAACCATAGACACAAATCTGAAGCAGTTTAATTATGGAAAGTCTCAAGTCTTCATGCCAGCTCCATGCCTTTGAAGTTTTCAGGTTTATCAGAAAACTAGTCTTCAAGATTACACAGGTTATTTTACACCTATTGTCATAATTTACTTAAATATTGATTTTTATGTTCCTTCTCAAGAAGGTAATAAAATCAGATAAACTTTGGCTACACATGCATTTTTGTACAACATAGTTCATAATTTTCAAAGCTGCTACTAAAAATTTATATGTTGCATGATTCTGAAACAACTCTTCTTACGATCAGAAAAACAAATTTTCTGACAGCTTTAGCTTGTTGTCTCCTGGCTGTGGGCTAACTCCTAGCTGGCTCTGACATTTGCTTTTCAGCACTTGTGCAGCTTTCCATGCATCTCTTCTGGAGGACAGCTTGATTTATACTTTCAGACATGATAAAAACAATATTTCAGCCTCTGTAAGGCTGGAAATCCACGATCCAAGAGAGTAATGACACATGAATATAAGGCATTCATGCTTTTGCTGGCCCTCCTGTCCTATAAAATAGATGTATCATTTCTGAAATGACTGGTTATCTTGGATTGAGATAATGATAGCATTTATGACATGTATGTACTCTTAGATAGCCCTAATGCAAAAAGGTTAAGTAAATGAAGTTATGTGATGACAGATGCACTCTTCTTGTTAATTGATTGACTGCTTTAAAGAAATTTGCAGAATAAAATTATTCTGTATGTTGCTATCAGAACTACTAGCCCTTAACTAATAAAAGAGCTTAGCAGAATGGTTCTCAATTATTTTTTTCCACGTGGACTGCAATTTACTAAAAACTACTCTCTCAGAGATCCCCTGTTCTCTTGTTAATAACATTTCTCTAAATTCCTTGCAAAATCTGCTTACATAGGAGAAAAAAAAATGGAAAGCAATTTTCTTCCTATTTCTTTTTGTTGCTGCTAAATCCCGTGTAAAACCAAAGACTAAGACCTGGGAGGAATGAAGCTTTTAATCCAGCTTTGAAGCAGAATTTTGTACCTAAAGAGGCATAAACACGCTTATCTCACTAGTCTTAGTAGTTTGAAGATGTTGGCAGCAATGCTGTGTGGTTTTAAAAGTTTTTAATAATATAATATTTCATAAATGTTAGAATAATACTTGATCAATGTTGGAAATGAAGTATGAAATTTTCCTACTGTTGTTGACACCTTCATTCCTGTGTTTTAATTGTCAGGCTGTAGTCATCCTGAGTGAGGTAAAAGCTGCTTTGTGCTCCCTGCAACACCTATCAGAGAAATGTCACAGCACAGGGTTGCTTGTGGAAGCAGTGTGTTCGTAGATCCCTGGATATGCTATTCTATGAAGAGTGGGAATTACCGTGGCGGTAAAGGAAACAGAGCTATTCCCAGCCCACGTCAGTCTCTCCTCAGCTACAGGTATCTACTGACTAATGTGTCTGGGGAAGGAAGTGGCTGGCTTACCTCTGCCCTTTTGCCGTCACCTGTGCGATCAGAGAGGTCAGATTGAATTGCAGCATTATCTGGCCTGTGACACAGCCCTAAAAATTGCTGGGTTTTTTGTAAACACTGTGACAGAAGCATTTTTTGTTAGAAACAAGAACTGAAACCACACAGTTTGATTCCCAGCTCATATATAAACTTCCTAAATGTGGCAAGCTCTTCCCTTTTGTTAGCAGGAAAGTGAGGCTAATACTTATACCAAGTGTACTAAAGATAGTTGCCTGTACTTGTGAAATTTCTTCATCCTCTCTAATAAAAGATCCAATAAAAATATGTGCAAATGTACATATATATATATAGATAGATAGATATATAAAAACATATTTCTGAAGAGGAAATTACACAAAGGTTAAACTTATAGTGGCTTTTTAGGTTGGGTAATTGCTTTAAATATGGCAGTTTGTGCTTTTTAAACAGCTTTTCAATAACTAGATTTCTGGAAATTATCTTTCCGAGTATGTGAGGGAGGGATTATTTAAGTAGCAGAGTGAAATGGCCAATAATTTCTAATGCCAGTTTTGACCCGTCCTCTGGGGAAGACGGGTTGCTTTTTGGGCAAATGATTTTACCTGCCAGTCATACAGATGTAGTTCAAAAAGCGATCCCCCTCCTCAACCCCTAAGCCATCATGGGAATAATCATTTTCTGTCTGGTCAAAGCAGAAATATAAAACTCAAGCTGCCTCTACAAAAATCTGTCTCCCTGATGGGGAAGGAATGACCAGAATGTAAGGGAGAGGGCTTCTGCTTGAAAAAGAGTCAACATTTAAATTATACAAAGAATAAAACAAACAAACAAACAAAAAACCCAAAAACAAACAAACAAACAAAAACAACAAGCCAACAGGAAAAAAACCTCCTATATGGAACAATTTATAAAATTGTCAGTCTGCTATCTGTGTCACTTCTTGAAATAGCAGCAAATGAAGCACTATTTTTCCTCAGCTCTTCACAGCGGTAGAGTCCAAATTGGGCCCTTATCCGGTCTAGCAGAATAAAGTTATACAGGACTAGTTCAGCACAACTTAAAACCTACTTTGACTTGGTTTTTCCTTTGCTGGACATTGTAGAGGCTTTGAATATTTAAAATCTAATGAGGTTCATGGGACGATGTTATTCCAAGGGAAAAGAAGGCTCTCTGTGGGTATAGACTTGTCTGAACTCTTAAGAAAATCGATGCGTAGAAGGACTGGTGCTGATGCAAAGGTGAGAACCAAACGTGGGAAGGGACATACCAGACAGCTGGCTGTACCATGCACTGAACTGAGAAGGTTTCGAGCCAAGGCAAGAAGGATGGCACTGCCATCTTCTTCATGTGATGCATATGTATCCTTTTAGCCTACAGATAGAAACTAAAATTCAGTTGTCCTCTTATATATTCACAATCATGTTCATATACACATAATAAATTTCTCACCATTTTTAAATCCTAAGTACACATGCCTCACCTTCTTTGGCCTTGGCCAACATAATTTTTCTATAAGCTAAGAATGTGTTAAATTATATTAATATGATAAAGCTGATTGAAAGCAAAAATGGTACAATGGAACTCAAAATCTAAATAACAGGAGTCATGGAGTATATAATATTAAAGTTGGGGTACTAGAAATAAACTCACCATTGTTCTGTAATGTCATGAAACTGAATAATAAATATGATTTCATTAATGTTACCTACTACACAAACTCATACAATTGTTAAAAGTAGAGATGCACAAATTTCATTAGCATCACAAAATTTCTGTGAGATAAGATTCTCTATTAAACCTCAGTAGTGCTTTTTGTTATCAGAATTGAAACTAGAATTACATATAGACATGAACCTAAAATATAAAATAGTGAAGACTTAGATGAATTGTCCCAGGTCTTTGTCTGCCTACACTACTGTAATACTTTTGTTTTTTAGGAACAAATACCCTTTACCTAAATATGGTAACTGTGTAATAGCAATTCATTTGTTTTGGCTTTAATCATTCCTGAGGGCATATTTGTCTTTTCCACAAAGAAGCAAAAGCGTATTTTCACTATGTTACAAAACATAGAAAGAAGCAAGTTGGAGAAAAATAAATCTCCTAAGAGCATAATTTTCAAACAATGATTATAGTTCATATTTAAAGAAAACATCATGTGGAAAAGTCTAATTTAAGGGAATGAAAGATTATAGTGAAGATGAACAACACACTAGACAGCACCAGGAACCACAAAGGTTGACAGATTCAAAGGACTGATGTCTTCATAGCCCTCTCCAAGGATGCAGGGCAAGACTGGCTGTCATTTGCTAACTGTCACTGTGATGGAGGACTATCTTTTAAAGTAGAAGGAGAGTATAACAAGAAAGAATTAAGACATAATTTTAATTTAACTATATCTTCCTTTCTTACACACATGATTCATGTTCCTAATTAATGCCAATTAGAGCTGAACTCAGTACTATAAAGCAATTAATTATTTTTTGGCATTGCAGAGAATGTTATAACTGAAGTGCACATAAGGACATGACTACTACTTGTGAATAGAAGTATGCTGAAAGGTAATTTTTTTAATGTCAGTGTCAGCATTTCCTTCTCTTAGTGAATTTTCAGAAGCAACACATCAGAGTCTTTCTACAATCACACTAGTTCAGATCTTATGCAAGAGGATTAATATTTTTACAAAACCTTGGATTCTGTTTTTCGTACCGTGATGTTCATCTTCACACAGAAAAGCTTTTAAAACTTCTGACTCTTCATGATCTGTGAATCTTGTGATGAAAGCCTTTATCAAAATGAATCATCTATGGGTCAAATTTAAGGTCACTTTCCACAATTTCTGCACTAATCCACAGTTTGGATACCATTTTTAACTTGACTGAACTTTCATTTTCAGGAAAGCCCTTAAAAGGCAACTAAAAAGAGGATGGAAATTTTCTCTTCACAAGAAGTCACATGGAGAAGACGAGTCAAAAAGCACAAGGTATGATGTAAGAGGTTTTAAAAGCAAACATAAGAAAGGAATTTTTTACAGAGAGAACAGCCATTTATTTGCACAACCTTCCCACAGACATGGCAGAACCCCCATCACTGGAGGTTTTAAAGGTGTGACTGGACGTAGTCCTAGATAGTCTCCTCTGGGCTCCCTTTCCCATAAAATGTTGGACCAGATGATCTTTTAAGGTCCCTTCCAACCTAGGCTATAACCTTAGCAATACTTACAGAGTAGGTTGCTTTCATCTTGCGCTGTTGCTGGAAGCTTTTCCAGTTCTTTTCTCCTTGAAGTGTGCTGTCCAGTGTACCATCACCATGCTAGTCTGGTTATGACAATGTGGGATTTAGTAGACACGGGTGAGCAATGCCCTGAGTCACCCACAAGACATTAGGCTCAAGCTTGTAAGTCTTGCTGGGCTGCTGTTACACATCCATTTTTGATCAGCTCATATTTGACACAGCTCAGTTCTGTCAGCCTGCAGAAGACCACACAGACAAGTTCTCTGAGTGCTTGCAATATGCATGAGTGGAAGAGAGCTGTATTTTGTGGAACAAATGACACAAATGGAGTTTTGAGGTATTTGATAAATACCTAGATGAGAGATTTCACCGGCTGGATGGCAATAAGGCAAACATCACAGTTTTGAAAACTTCTTGGATATGATAACTCAGATATAATCTTGAATGTCAGACTATACTTCGGATATCATTTGGGTTGTAGGTATTGATGGAAGATGTTATCTGTAAAAGAAAAACATGAGAAAATGTGCATCAATTAGGAGTACATGGACTGTTTTTTCTCTGCAGAAAGGTGGCATGAGACCTAATAGCTATGTAAGAAGAAGAAAACCAGCGAGATACCAATGCAACCACTGAAAAGCTTAAAGTGATCAGTAAAAATACAGCTCAGAAGATAACCCCCAAAAACTGAGCAGGGGTGTTCAAAAGGAATTAAGAGCCAACAACTTCAGTGAGTGGATAATAAGATTTCAAGAAGAGAACCATTGTCAAAGGCAACTGACTTAGTGAAAAGTATGGTGCTGAGTTTTGTGCTACCAAAGGTTATTACAGACTAGATCAAGGACAGCCTGGTAAACTACAAGGGGTAAAACTATCCTGAAAATAGTCCAAATGGACTGAAAGACAGAAAAACTATCCAGTGCTAAACAGACTACTTTTCATTTATGCATAAGTAAGAAAAGTAGTAGGAGAAAATTGAAGATTAATCAGAAGAACAGAGTAGCCAGCAGTATTCCTCCACACCTCTCCTGGAAACATAGACCATATCCCAATGGTGTAAATCATCATACTGCTACTAGCTTCAATCTTTTCTTCATTTTTCACGTGCTCTGAGGTATTTCTAAAGTCATGAAAGCTTATGGCTGTATAGGAAGCTAACTTTATTTTTCATGTCTATTTTCATGTCTTAGCTGAATGCTGGAAATCAAGAAGTAAACAAGAATGGTCATCAATACCATGATTAGTATTCTTATATGTGGCATAACATTTTATTACATTCTGTGGGGGTTTTTGTTTGTTTGTTTGGGATTTTTTTTGTTTCTTTAGGATTTTTTTTTGTTTGTTTTTTTTCTAGCATGATTCATGACTTACTTCAGTGAATTAAAGAAAAAAAACAACCCATCAAAACACAAACCATACAAAAATAAATCCTTCAAAGAAATGCATTTCCAGAAATACAAGTGCACTGGACAAAGTAAATTTTCAGCACATTCTGATTGACACAAACAAGATAGTAAGACTTATTATGATTTACATAACACATTGAGAAAATAATTTTATGGAGGATTCAGTAGCAAATTGGGGTATGGAAAGACAAGTAACAACCATTGTTCATATGCTGAAAGTTAATGATAAAAAACAAATAATTTGAGATTGGCAAGCCTTAGGAGTATCCAGACTTTCAACTTTGAGGGAAACCTCATACTAATGTAGATGTTTCATGAGTGTTTTCCCTTCTCCAACAAGCCATTCCTCCTCTTTCTTTCTATATCCATCACTTCTTCCTTTCTATATCCACCATTTCTTCCTCTACACAGAGATCTCTTTGCTATGATTTTCTATTTTTATGCTTATTCTGAATAAAAATTTTTCAGCTTTCTCTGTCACTTCATAAATATGCTAAGAGAGGGAAAAAATAGCTTTGATTAAATGAAAAACAGTATTCCTGCCACCATGCACCAGTGTGTAGAACCTGACTTGGTCTTCCCAGTAGCTGCCTTGTAAGTACTGAGGGGCTGGTTTTATATCTCCCATATATATAAGATATAGCTTATCTATGGAAGATATCAACAAGATTTATCTCATATGTGCTATACACTTTGTTTTAAAAATACACACATTTTAAAAAAAATTATGATAGACTCTTGATTTAACTCTTATTTTTTATGGAAAATATATGGGAAATACTTTATAAGAAAAATTATTCCTAAAGATGTATATATGCTGATTCTTCATGTAAGGGCTGCTACTGCATGGATGTGAGGTCAGACTTTGGTGTCAGAGTGGTATTCTAAATTTTTGAAAGTATATGTATGTGTGTGCATATATATATATATATTTATGTATATATGTAGACACTTAAGCATATGGGTTTGGACCTCTTACATTCATCACAGATCAAATCACTGACTTGTCACTTTGATTTCTATGTTCAACTTTTGTTAATTCAGATCCTTTAGGCAGAGAAGGAATACAATGCTCTGCATTGGATAGTTTGCCTATAAACAAAGACTCCAGAGACTTTTCATCAGAGAACATGAAATGAAGCAAGCTAACAAATAAAATACTTTACAACAAAATGCATTTGAGGATATAGAGGTAGCAGTTCAGGCATGAATGATCAGTGTACCTGCACAGATGCCCATCCTCAAAGGCAAATCAGTAGGGTGCCACCTTTTGTGGCACTGTTTTCATAAACACAGCTTCAGGACAATGACATGACCTATTTCACAGTCCATGACATGAGCCATTTATCCTTTTATGTTCATGGCATAGAGCTATATATGCCTTATGTGTGACAAATGGAAATAAATTCCTTCTCTGAAAACAATTTCACAGTCAGTCCAGTATCTGTGTTAAGAAACATGGTTTCTTGCAAGAGTTTGTTTACACAGAAGTTTTTCAAACAAGTCTGGCCTCAGAGTGGAAAGAGATGAACAAAAATCATAAAGATTCTGAGGACTAGGAAGTGACAAAAAGAGAGATATAGGCCGAAATAATGTTTAAATTATGCAAAAGAGTTATAGAGTTCTCTGAACTTCTTACAGAAAAAATAATAATACAAATAACACACAGAAGAAAGATCAGAGCTTCTACAGATGATTAGCAAGGTAAAGAAGGCCTTCACAGGTGAGTCATAAGAAAACAAAGTCATATTCTTCTGGCAACCATGCTTTAGGAGTATTTCTTTAGTTGTTGATTCTTTTCTCCTTATTTGTTAAATCTGTTAACACAAACCTAGCCCAGCTGTGCTATTTATGAACGTTTCCCACTTGAACAAAGGGATTTGAAAGCCAAAAAGTCTCTACTGTCTTATGCCTGTAATAACATGTTGCTTTTTCCCCAGAATATGAAATCTGTGAAACATTTTTTCTGGGCAATATTCTTTCTAGATATATGTGGTTTCCTCTATGTTTCATAAAATTTTTTGTATTACACACTGTATCAGAAATTATGAAGAAGTAATAAATGACACGCATCTAAATAAAACGTTATTTAATGCAGTTAATGTGTGTTATCTTGATCTTATCTTCACACTTATTTCACTTCACTGATAGATGAAAATAAAAAGAAACAAAATGATATACCTCTTACCAAAAGTTGCTTGCTTGATATTCCTTCTCTCCTGGCTGATAGTAAAACTAGTTCTCCTTCCATGTCATGAAAACATCCAGAGCTGAGGTCATGACTTAGAGCATGAAAGATTGAAAAGGAGTTGCATAGCTTCACTTTTAAAACTTCACGAAGTTCCCTGCTTCCACTGGAAAGTTATCATTGGGAATGTTAAGTGAGGCAAACTCATCACCAGGGTTGAGAGTTTATTGCTGATTTTCCCCCTAAAGCTACCCAAGAGATAGCAATCTGAAGCTGAATCACCTCAGTTGTTGAATAGATGGAGTGGTGACTGGCTGGAAGCAACAGCAGCTTGATATTGTGAGACTGTGATTTAGAGAAGCAAAGAAAAACTAATCCCCTCCCTAACACTGACTTTTACAGTCTAACTTTTTCAGACCAAATACTGGAAGTTATATACATAAATCCAGGAAACCTTGGAGTGAGTGCCTCCTCCTGCCTTCTTTTCCATGAAAATAGAAAGCTGTGTAGTGGCAGCATTTTATTGTTAAACAGCTGATTCTGTTGGCCTGATGTACCAGCTTATTGTGAGCATCTGCAGGGGCTCTTCTGAGCTTCTTGATGTTCCAATATGCACAGTAGCAGTCCTACCCATACCTTTGACCTGATAGAAAGAATGATATAATTTGCAATGTAAATTTTCTCCGAAGGGAAAGCTTTACTTTGTTGTTCTGTGAACACAGATCCACCCTAAAATAAATATTCAATAGAGTGAATATCAGGTAATGTAATATGTGCTACTCGCATTTAAAAATATTATACTTCCATGGTTACTGAATCACTTACTGTGATAATGTTTTTCAAAATCACTTATAAAACAGCCATAAGGGAAGAGGAAAGAAAAATAAAATCCCAAGCCCTCAGTTACCTATCCTTAGTAACTTTAGTTTGTTAGCTCTGCTCACAATGTAACATTTAATACCAATCCTCTTCTCAAAAGAGAGCTTTAGAAATAATGTGCTGAGACTTCATAGTGTGCCTCATCAACCCAATATACGGCAAGAGACTTATAGATTTGCTGTGGTCTTTCTTCAGTGTATGTAAGCGATTGGCAGCACGCCCAGCTAATTTGAATCTGATTACTGGCATAAATTCACTTGGCTGGCAGAACCTTTTAATAAAGTAGTTCAGGTTCATTTAAGCCAAAAAGATGCTGATTTTTTTTCACATTTCAAGGCACATGAAAAAAAGTGTACTTGAACAGAATTTACCTGTGTTTGCTGTGCATTGCTTACATCGAACTTGTCTTGTCCACTGGTAGCCTCCTTCTGCCTGATACCCACTTAAGTGTAAAAGAATTGTCTTGTATATTATTAAGAGGTGGACTCTGAACTGATCCTGGTTGCCTGTTTTACTGCTTGCCCAGAGAGGACAGAAAGCATTTGTCAGTATAAAAGTTAGTGTTTTCTGTCTTTGCCTGTCTCTGTATTCTGAGATCCCTCTTTTGGACTAAGAAAGACATGTCTAGAGGTTAAAAGACATGAGACAGTGGACAAATTGAACTTCAGAACTGAAAGATTATTTCAAACAAATTGTATATTTTCCCTGTGGTGGTCTGTTGCAAATAAATCTTGGTCTAACGACTGCATTTGCAGTAGCCCTGGTATAAAAGATTACTAGATTTTTAGGGAATCTGAAGCCGGAAGACACCATTAGATCATACACCCTGACTGTCAGTATATTTCAGGTCATTACATTTCACCAAGCTGCCTTTACATTGGCTCTGATGACTTCTCTCAGTCTTCCAAAAAGAAAGACAAATAAGATTGTAAGGCATCTGGACATGCTGAATTTTATGTTAATAGTGGGTATCTACAATTAAACAGTGGAGGTAGGTTTGGCTTTTCTTCTTCAGGAAATGCCATTTCTGGTGATATTACAGTTATTTGAGCTAAAGAGTTTATTTCCACCGTACTTTCTTTTGAGAAAAAAATGGCATTTGCATTTTCAAAATGTAAACAAATGCCTTTTCTCTTTTGTTGACACGAAATAAAGTATGAACTGAAATCATGGAATCATACAATGGTTTGGTTAGGATGGGACCTTAAAGATCACCTAGTTCCAAAAGAACTGTACATAATGTTCCAGGTGAGGTCTCACGAGGCCAGAGGAGCAGGACCACCTCCCTCCACCTACTGCTCACGGTTTTCCTGCAGCAGAGGATATGATTGCCATGTCATGTCAAGGTTCTCATCCACTAACACCCCACAGTCTTTCTCCTCAGGGCGGTTCTCAATCTGTTTTCTGCCTATACTTGTGCTAGGGATTTTCGCAAGCCAGGTGCAGGACCTTGCATGTGGCCTTGTTGAACTTCATGATGCTTGCGTAGGCCCACCTCTCAAGCCTATCAAGGCTGGCATTCCTTCCCTCCAGTGTGCCAACTGGACAATGCACCTTGGTGCCAGCACACTTGCTATGAGTGAGCTCAATCCCACAGTCCATGTCACCGACAAAGACATTAAATAACGATAGTCTTAATACCAACCTCCAAGGACCGTCACTTGTCACAGATTTCAATAAAAATAAGGCATGTCAAAAGAACAATTCACAATTTTGATAGAGAGGAGATATAATTCCAATTAAAAATGATGTTTCAGTCTAGGCGTGATTGGAAATCAAATCAGTATTTTTTGGAAATAGTCATCATGAAAACTGTTTCCTATTAGGTTTTTTTAGTCAGCCAGGTACTCTTGAAAAACAGGGGCCATGGTCTGGGGCAGCTGCCTTCAGGTGGCCTTATGTGAACAAGGCGTGACTAGACAAGATGACCTCTGGAAGTCCCTTCCAACCCTACCCATTCCATGATGTGGATTCTGATAGTAAGCTAGGCTACTTTAAATCAGTGGTAATAAACTCCCCTCATATAGGTCAAAAGATGTTGCAGAGAAATATCTCTGCATTAATTTAATTGGCTAAACTAATAGCTCAGTTCTGAATTTCTCAGTATTTACTTAAAATAAACTGTCTGTAGGCCATAAAACTCTGGAGTAATCACTTCCAAGATACAAATATTCCTTAGATCTTCACAGATTAATGGATTTAATATTTTGCTGTTTAAGGAATATTCCCATTCTTTTCTATCTTTTTCAAATGCATGCCCCAAAGAGTTAATCTTGTCATTCCACTTTGCAAATATAGCACAGAATGTTTATTGAAGACTTCTGTTGCCATCACTCATCAATTTTACCAGTTCTTTCTTTCCTAGGACAATAGTTATTGCTAAAAATCTTTAAATTCTAACTGACATATAAAAAGTACTCCTCTCCCTTAGCCTTATCCCAAGTAGAGTTACCTTTGATAGGTTCAGCATCTCTAATCATTTCAGTGCATGACACAAAATATATATATCAATTGGAATGCATTTTCCCATTATTACATGCAGCTGTTTTTCTTTCTCTCAAATAGCTGTCTTGAATTAATCTCAGAAATAGGATGGAGATTTAACTAATGTCCTTTCTTAATTGTGAAACTGTATTTTTGTTGTAAGCATAGTATCGTACACTCCAAAACAAATAAAATAAAAATATATCTACCTTGTGTTTAATTCTCCTTACTGCATAGTAATAAATCAACTACAATAGGACAAATTGCACCCTTCATATTGGTTGCATTATAGGAAATGCACATTAATTTTTATATGAATCTTCCACTACAGTATTAATGCTAGGTTAAATATATTGGTACTCTCAAATGAGCAACCCATAAACTTGCACTTTCCTAATTTAAGATGGGAATTACTTTGTTTACAAAGTATTAGAATGTAAACTGCAGGGCTCTATTGGGAAAGTTTTAGAACTCTGGAATATGAAATGCCTAAAGATCTCCCAGAGTACAAAAGACTCTGTTGTATGGACAAGGATAATCATGTCCACATTGGAACATCAAGAAGTAACTTCTACATCCTTGTCATCAATAAAATCAATTATCATACCAATACACTTTCCTGAAGTACTATCTACTTTTCTTCTGGGCTATTGTAGACTATATATCTTGAGAGCTATTGCCTGAAGAATACATAAAGTAATTTGAAAACTTTTTGAGGGACATTGTTTTCCCATTGCTTATTCTCATATTGTTAATCAGATGCAACCCAAGTAGTTTGAACTGTCGTGACATAGGATACAACAGAGTCTATCTCATGTCCATTCATGTGAAAAAATTCAATATATATTTTGGTAAGAAAAAACATAAAATGTAAATTATAAATGCTTATATAAATTAATTTTTTCTCATGTTAATGCATTACTAATTGTTTCCTTGGCTTATCCTCTACTGAATATTTTTTTCCTTTTGATGCAGTGTGTATCAATCAGATAGCTCTCTTGGTTCTCAGTTACTATAATAAATTTGTCTAATGTCTACTCTACTTATGCATATATTTGCATGTGAAACCCAAAGCAGAAATATAATTTAAAAAATCCAGACTCAAAAGTCTTGTATAATTGAACATATATTACAAAAGTTTTGAGAGATTTGCTATTATGGAGCAATAGGACATTTGCTAACTATACTCAAAACACATTTTAGAAATCACACAATACAATTCCCCTAAAAAGTCGCTTTGCCATGACATGATTCAATCATTTCTCATTCAAGTCTGAACTTTTCTTTTCCCATCCTTCTGCTATCGAGAGTTTGTTTATTCAGGAACAGAGAAAATGAAAGATGTATGTAAAGCTTTTCAAAAGCACAGTGACAGTGATAATCTACTAGCAAAGACAGTGAATGAGCACATAGTTTTGGTTGACTGGATAACGTTCAGCCATCAAGCTGTGGAGATGATATTTTTATTCAGAGTATAAAAGTAACCATGTGTTTCACTTCGCTTCTTGGAGTCACTCACATAGACACCATCTGAGCAGCCTGCAACACAGGAGGCCTGGATGTGCACTTGCAAATGGATTCTCCGCCACCAGCTGATGAATTGGGTTGAGTCAGCCTGGCGGGTGTAAAATCACCAATGGGCTACAGTGCCTCAGAGATGCAAGTGGACTGCCTCATTTCTTCCCTGATGAAATTTTGGTGTACACTGTGCCAGAACATGGCATTACATTCAAAAGGAGGTTAGAATCAAATACAAGGGAAAGACAAAAGTTTAGAGATGCAGGTTGCCATTGTTTACCAACTACTATAATATTTAAATACAATTATAATTATGTTAACGATCACATTTAAAATACTATTACTTTACAAGGAATGACATGCAATTCTATGTAAATTCTCACAGCAGATTATAGCCCTCTGCATGTAAAATAATTTTGACTTTTCATTTAAAAAAAAAAATTCTAGTTCTCCCTTTGTGCATAAATATTAAGAACATCCAGTGATGTTTTCCAATAAAACATGAATTTAAATTCCCCCAGGAATTAATTATGTCTCTAATCAGTGCTAGCTATCAATTTTATAAACGAAAATGTTGTTAATTTTAACAACTCTTACATCATCTATTATACTAGAAGATAGATGAAGAAATCTGCATGTAGATAATGTTTCTGAATGGTTTAAAAAGACTAAGTATGAAATTTTTGGTCTAAATAATATAAACTGACATTTTTAGACACATATAGATAAACTTAAATGCATTTATTGTTTACTAAACTGCATATTCAATATAGAAGTTATTTTTCAAGAAATATATAATATAGTATACCCATTAAAAAGTCTGACATACAGTAATTATGTCCCAGTAACACAAGTTAATTCAATAAAATAGTTAGTGTTGCAAGTAACATCAGTATCAGATCAGTAAAATGTGCACCTGAAAACCTATATGAACTGCTTCTTTTTCAGAGCAAAAAGCCCATGATTCATCGAAGGACTGAAAGTAATAATGCATTTTTCATACTTTATTTTGAATCGTATTTCATTGGTTTGTTAAGCTATTATGAGTTTGTTTAATTGAAATGCGAGTATAATTTAAATTTAAATACTTTGAAAAATGTGTTTTCTTTTACTAATGCATTGCTTATATAATGTTTTTTATACAGATATAAAATAAAAAATACTGAAAAAAATTGCTTTAATCTCTGCACATAACATAAGCGAATCTCTCAGCTCCATTTCAGCATGCAGCTATAAAAGGTATAACTACCTAATGGGGTTAATATACAGACACCTTTGAGGGCCAGTGGAGATTATTTACACTGGTTCATAGATTATAGTATGAGCTTTTTTGTTTGGCCAAGGAATGCAAGTCCACAAAAACTTTCATCACAGCCTGCATTCACTGGCAATGGTACAGCTAATATCATGCCTGGTATTTGCTCATTAAGTTCATCACTTTGAGTGGCACCTTGATGTTTATAGCCTCTGGAGGTGAACTGGATGAGGTTATAAGCCCAAATGGCAGTTTATACCAATGTCATTTTTCTGTATCAAAGAAGAAAGCCTCAAGCAGTTGAACAGAAGGAAGCACCAGGGACAAAACTGTTGAAGAAAATTAATTTTGTCTAGATTTCAGTCTTCAGTGTGATAAAGTCAATGGAATGTTAAGAAGCTTAGTAAAGAAGTCATTGGGTGATACCCACATTAAAATATTGACCTATAAAGATATATGGGTACCTGCTGGCTTCAGTCACTTAAATAATATAATCTGACAGCCAAATCTGTTTCCTACACTAAAGAGTGATTTGAGAAATTACAGAAGACTGTGCATTAAAGCATACAAAGCTATTCATAGTTGCACACAGACCGCTTCTGATCTATCACTGACGATCTCTATTTGCATGACTGTATCTAACTATTGAAGGCAAAAAAGTTTAAAAGACTTATTTATTCATTAATCAACTTATTAATGATTGTCCACTTGAATATGTCCTATATATACAACCTGTGTCAACATTTATGTTTACTGTTGCAAAACAAAGTGACAACAGTGTCCCCTTCTATGGGTTTTGCTTTACTATAAAATTTATTGTAAAGGCAAATATGAAGCTCTAGATAACATCTGCACTTTGCATAAGTCTTTCCTAACTTAGTGAGCTGTAGCTAAAACAGAGTCTTCTAAGGGATTTAAATTATTTCAAAGTTATTGTGGTTCCCTGGTATTCCCTCCATCATAACACAAAGGAAATAAATTGGACTTAAGTGTCACAAAAACATCAAATCGTTAAGAGATCACACATGATCTTTTTCATCACTGGATTCAGCAGGATCTCAGGGTCCCTCTGAGTCTGATTATGCTGAAGAAAAACACACACATGTAACGCCCATGCCTATAGGGTAGCAGAATACCCACATCTCTGTGCCACCAGGTGTTCACTAGCTGCTTTATTTTAATTTTTTCTGATCGAAATTACTTTTATGTAAGATACTAAGATCCATAGGCTATTGTGATAGCATAAAAATACCCCAATCTGAAGCAGATCAGCAGACTATGGACTAAATAGCAACCTGTTTTTTTTTTTCTTTCTCTTAAACATTCATTTATTTATTTGTTTACAGGAACAAAAAAACTTAGTTGTGTCTACCCTCATCTTTTTCATGTAACTAACCTTGCAGAATTTGAGAGGATTGTGTGTTGTTAGGATACATGTTCACATACTCATCAGTAAATGTCCTGGAAAGCAATGTTTCTAATAATAAACACACGCATAATTAATTTTATTGTTTAGAATTTGATCATCAATATGTACTTGTTTTCAAAGTTTTTTGCTTCATTTTGAGTTTTTATATATGTGCAGAAGAAAAGCAAGAGAGGAAAGAGAGAAGAAATACCATTCCTCTCAGTCAGAATGTATTGTGGACACATACATTCATAAACATGAAAATGTCTGTGCTGGAATTGTAAGATCTGCCATATAGCAATCTTCTTGAAATGCATCAAAAAAAGGGTCATTGACCCATTTTATCTGTCCAAAGGGCCACCTTGAGAGTTGGTTTCTTCCACTCATCATTTCCCATCATGTCCTCTCTTGCATTGATACATTGCACTGAGTTGCAGCATTTTCCTTGGTAGCCAGTACAAAATCATGGTCTTCAGAAGTGTTCCTTTCTCTGATATCTCTCCATTTACAAACATTGTTAGAAAGACCAGGAAATAGAGAGCTATCGGGAAAAAAAAATAAAAGACCCCAATGGAAAATAACCACTAAAACGACAAAAAACTTTGTGAAAACTATTAACATCCTCTTCCTGTTTTCTTTTATGCTCAAGTTCTTACTTTAATGCTATTCACTTATATAATTGTACATTATTACTGCTTGCTCAAAGGGCCATATTCTTTAAGGCACTTTCTCTCTGAAACCCATCTATTTGGTTTAGTGTATACTGTTAGAACTGCAAGAATGTGACTTAGAAAAGTGTTAAATGAAAACCAGTATTACATTTTTTACTTAAATAACTTTTTATCCTGGCTAATCAGAAGTGTTTAATTCCAAAGCATTCCTTTTTGGTTTGAAAATTCACCAAAAGAGATGGACTACACACATACTCTATCTTCTGAATAATTTTAGTTTAATTTACTGAAAAAAGAACAAGTTTTACTATTTCCAGAGTCAATAAAGAGTCAATAAATCCATATATTATTCCACCTCATTCATCTTGATGAAAAGTAAGAACTAGAAGGTAAGTTCTTACTCAATGACCAAATCCTCTGTGAAAGGATTTGTCCCCTTAAGAAATCAAAGTGTCTTACTATTTGATTACTATTCTACAGTATTTGTTCTGGGTATGTAGAGAATGTCATTTATTCACCTAGTGTCAACTTCTACCTCAAACAAAGTGTGACATTATTGGGTTTGATGACTATCATGATGATATGGGATTTGGTTGGTATATGTAGCAGACTTTATATTGCTTTAAATTTTTAAATATGTTGACTGTGAGCAAATGTTTGCCCAAGAATTTTATTAAGCAGAAAGAAAATAAAAGGTTACTTGTGAAAGAAATGGGAACTGCTTTGAGAAAATATTTTTTTCCTTTTTCTATATCTCCTCACTGATCTTTGATAGCTATTCCATTTTTTTTGGCTCTTGGAGTTCCACATAAACAGTGTATGCTAGAAACATGATATGTACAAAATACAACATTCAGGAATTATTTTTTTCCTCTGAGGCAGAGGTACATTTTCAAATTCATCACTACTGAGACTATTGAAACAAGTAAAGCAGCATCAAATATGCTTTTAAGCGTATTTAACAAACAAGGAGGAACAGACTTCTTGTTTCTTGCTGTTTTTTGCTTTTGTTTGTAAATAAAGTCAGCTAATGTAAGAGCCTATTTCCCAGTCTTGCAAGAGCAGAGCCATGCTGGTACAATGTGCTGGTCAAGTTCAGCACAAACCCAATTGCAGCTACCCCTCAAGCGTTTTGAAACCCCATTGGATTACCGAGAGCCTTAATAAGATCCCTAACTTGTAATCCTCTATTTATCCAAAGTAACTGATAGGGGGAAGGAGAGAACAACTTTTTAGAAAGTTCTCACAAGCTGGAATCCGATTTTATGTCAAATTAGGGCATAGAAGTTACCGAGAACATCCAAAAATGGGATTTCCTTCCAGTTGTATGAGTTTAGTTGTTCCACTAGGCTGCCATCCCCTCAGTAGGAATTAAGAGTGGCTAACCTTCTAGCTCAGAAAGGTTACTGCAGCAGAAATTTGCATTTACATAAGGAATTACACAATGGTACTCAATGGGAAATATTATTCTTATTTTGTTTGTTCATTTCAAAGATATTTTCCACTATTTTCATATGATTTTATGCAGAAAGATAAGAGTAAATACAAGCTTCCAAAACTTACTGGGAAATCAGACCTTGCAAAAAATTTTTAACTTAACAGTCTTCTAAAGAAAAAAAAAAAATAAAGTCTTAGTAAAAGCTAACTGCTTGCTTGCTGGATAGAATTATCGAAAGTTTAGCTAATGGGCTGTTGCAAATAGTTACTTAATTCATATCTAGAGTACTGAGACCAGTTTTGTATTCCTGGATA
The DNA here is from genome assembly GCA_013398955.1 of Callaeas wilsoni. NCBI lineage: Eukaryota > Metazoa > Chordata > Aves > Passeriformes > Callaeidae > Callaeas > Callaeas wilsoni. The sequence goes on from VWPU01003749.1 coordinate 599,639, forward strand.
TGAGATATTTTCTCAGATAGTGTGCATCTAGTTTATTGATGGTATTCATGGTACATATTTTTTGCTGTGCACTCCTTTATTCAGACCTGTTTAGACAGAATCTGTTCTTTACATAGATTTTTTATGAGTTTTTGTTTTGTTTTGGATTATTTTCAGATACAGTCTGTAGCAAATTACAAAAATCTGTGACATATATGAAGATACAAGTAACATATACTGCAAGTAACTTATGGTTATATAAAACATGCAGCTTATGGACTGACATTAAATGTGTTGTCCAACACATTTTAACATGTTTAACATTACCATGCATATATATGTCTGAAAAGTATTTTCAACTATTCATCTGATTTCAATATAAA